>OY482671.1:29212036-30412036 GCA_960531455.1 Urophora cardui | reverse complement strand
TACGAGATTTCTTAGCCTATAACTCGACAAATAATTGAGATATTATGACGAAACTTGGTTTACACACTTTTATAACTTGTGTTAATAGACACGCAAAAATTTATTGAAATCGGTTTATGACCACGCCTACTTTTTAACAAAGATATTTCTGGAACACCCTTTGGGAATTTGTAACGTGACATCTTTGTAACTCATAAAGGGATGAAATTTTGCACAAAGAATAATATTCATAAGCTTAGTTGGATGACTGATAAAAATTTAGAAAATGGGCGTGGCTACGCCCACTTAATGCAGCACTCGCTTTATATAAAGTACACCGTGTTTCCAACAAACGCAAACAAACAATTAAAACATACAGCTGAGTATCTAATGTTCGATTCCAGTCGAACTTAGGCTTCCTTACTTGTTATATATGTAAATGAATGGTGACAGTTGACGTCAATTGGTTTAAATAGGTGTGAAAAAATTAGAGTAGACAGGAGAGTTGTTAAGTAATGCATTCCTTTCGGAATTATAATTCCTCGGAATGGAGCCCAGAGGAATGCAATTCCATTTTGCAATTCCTGAATGGGGAAGTGAAATTTTAATTCATAATTCCGAAAAAAAGAATTGCTGCATTCCCAATTCATTTTCAATTCCATGAATGAATTCCGATGGAATGCATTCCTTTCTAATTCCTTTGCAATATCTTTCTATATGTTCAAAAAAACAAAACAAAAGAAACAATGTCAAACTTTATTACTTAGTACACAAAAGGAATTGGAAAAAAATTTTTATTCCATTTGAGGAATTGGAAAAGGAATTACAGTTCCGGAATGCAAAAAGGAATTGGAATTGAAATTTTAATTCACCATTCCGAAAAAGGAATTAAGGGCTGCATTCCAAAAACGCAATTCCAGGTATGGGAATTGCATGGAATGCATTCCGAAAAGAATGCATTCCTTAACAACTCCGGTAGACAGGTTTTCCTTTCTTATGGAACAATAAAAGTGATCAATATAAAATAATTAAATTAAAATTGCTAATATACAAAAAAAAAACAAATAAGACTTAAAATGAATGGAAAGGAATGTGAATAAAAATTAAAAAAATGTTCCAAGTTTATCCTTGTTTTAATGAATTTTTCCGCCCAAGAAATATGAACAGTATATGTAATTAAGGTGGATTAAGGAAAAAAATCCGTTGAAGAACCTTTGAAAGTGCCAGCAGTACAAAATTTATGAGAACATGAGTAGTACAAGACTAACGAATACTGTGGTAAATTTCGCAACATTCCATGATTCACAATAGCTATAACATCTTCAAACATGTTCGTTTATATATTTTTGTGGAAAAATGGTAATTCTTAAACGAACTTTCATTGTGATTTGACGCAACAAGTTCAAAAACCTTTAGCACGAGAAAAAGAAAGGAAATAATAAACAGTAAGTAATTGTGAAAAATTACATAAAAAATAATGAGTGTCAAGTTAGCGAGGCACCCCTGGCAGATCGGATCGGGAGGGGGTGCATAATTAGTCCCTATTTAATCACTAATTAATCCCGCAAAAATTGATTTTTTCACTCCACTGCTTCCCGGAATTTTGGGGTGCCTCGCTAACTTGATATCAAGTTAGCGAGGCACCCTGTAAAAACCGTCTTAGACATGAGATATCGGAATCGGGTTTGTGGCTGAATTAGTCACTAATTAATCCCGCAAAAATTAATTTTTTTGCTCAAAAATTTTTGGAGTTTTTTACCAAAGTATGTCCGTGTCAAGTTAGCGAGGCACCCTAATAAAATTTTGAGATATCGAAATCGGACTTGCGCCAAAATTAGTCACTAATTAATCACTAATTAATCCCGCAAAAATTAATTTTTTCCCTCAAATATTTATGGATTTTTTGTACCCAAGTATATCCATGTCACCTTAGCGAAACACCCTAATGAAATTTTGTGATATCGAAATCGGACTTGCGGCATAATTTGTATCTAATTAATCCCTAATTAATGACTGCTTCTCGGAATTTTGGGGTGCCTCGCTAACTTGACACAGACATACTTTGGTAAAAAACTCCAAAAATTTTTGAGCAAAAAAATTAATTTTTGCGGGATTAATTAGTGATTAATTAGTGACTAATTCAGCCACAAACCCGATTCCGATATCTCATGTCTAAGACGGTTTTTACAGGGTGCCTCGCTAGCTTGATATCAAGTTAGCGAGGCACCCCAAAATTCCGGGAAGCAGTGGAGTGAAAAAATCAATTTTTGCGGGATTAATTAGTGATTAAATAGGGACTAATTATGCACCCCCTCCCGATCCGATCTGCCAGGGGTGCCTCGCTAACTTGACACTCATTAAAAAATATTATTAAATTAAAATTTAAGAATCAGCTAAAATTGCTAAGGAAGCCTTAGTTCGATTGGAATTGAGATAAGATACCCAGCTGTATGCTTTAATTGGTTGTTTGCGTTTGATGGAAACACGGTATATTTTCTATAAAGAGGGTGCTGCCTAATTTGGAGGTAGATGCACCCATTATAAAAATTTTTAGCTATCATCAGACTAAGCGTATATCTATGGGTATGTACCAAGTTCGTCATAATATCTCAATTATTTGTCGAGTTATGTGTTCCGAAGTCATAGTCTAAAAAGGGGCGGTATCACGCTCATTTTCAAAAATTTATATTTATTTTGTGAAATTATAGCACCAATTTCCAATGAATTTCCTTTACTTTTGACGAAGATATGGCATAAAATGTTCTATTTGATCTCTTTTTAATTTTTATAACTTTAGATTGATACGAATGGGATAAACAAATTTAAGAATTTGTAAAAAAATTATAATTGGACCGCTATAGCGTATATATGTATGTAAGTATGTATGTATGTATGTATGTACATATGTAC
Organism: Urophora cardui; assembly: GCA_960531455.1. Taxonomy (NCBI): domain Eukaryota; kingdom Metazoa; phylum Arthropoda; class Insecta; order Diptera; family Tephritidae; genus Urophora; species Urophora cardui. The sequence continues at coordinate 30,409,147 of OY482671.1, read as the reverse complement.
CGTTAGCAGAATTTGTATTATATATTTTATTATATATAGATAATAATCACTGCAGTGCGAATGTACGCAGTTTAGTCTAGGTGGCCAAAAATCTCAAAAAAATGTTTCATCAGAAACATGAAAAACACAATTTCCACCTTGTCACCGTTAATTCTATGAACAAAGAACAGGTTTCAAACATGTTGCAAATATTTTAGCTTTTTCAAGCACATTTCAAACCCTCTCAACCTATTATTTTTTATTCATATACACATTTCAAAAGTTTTACTGAAAAAAAAATTTCAAAGTATTCTTGAAAAAATCTAAAAACTAACCACTTCTAAATTAATATGCTACATTCCTTCTGTTTATGTAAGAAATGTATAATTACGATATTTCCAGCCTCTTTCCTGCGCAATCGGTTTTTAATGTCGCCGGCAAACGCTTTGAAGGAATTCATGTCTTGTCAGGAATACAAATTTTCGCGAGTTTCAAGACCTGTAAGAACGTGGTTCGCAATGCTTTCTAGTTACGAGCATTTTGCAAATCTGAGGAGGCATCTGAGTCGTTAATTGCCAAGTGCCCGTTGCCTTTGCGTCTTTTGGTAATTGAGGAAAGCGGAGATGTTTTCCACGTTCACTTCTGCTATAGACCACTCTGACTTTGACTAGCACATCAGATCTCCATTTGGCTCGATTCCGTGGTGTCCAGTTACATATAGATGTAGTACCTATGGTTTTTCCTGTAAAACATTCTACGCATTACGAATTTGGTTAGTAATGCTTTTGGCATTTTCGCAATTTCGTTGATTTTGCAGTTCTTATTTAATTTTTTTACCATTTAACTTGAGTTTCACGACTTTTTCTTGCCTACTTTTTGTTGTCTTCGCTGCCATTAGGGTTTTACGTCTAGTATGTGAAATTTAATATTATTGTAAATGCTACATATTTTTTAAAATGTTTTAATGCCAAAATCAGCAGTTTTGATTTGATTTAATTTTTACTGCAAGCAATTTTTGTGCTTTGAATAATTTTTGTTTGTGTATGTACCTCTTGACTCATTTGGGTTGCGAAATCTATTAATAAATAATGTATTTACATATGTAAGTATGTACATATATTTAATAGACCTTTCGAATTTAACTATGTACCTACTGTTGTTGACTCAGAGCTTAACTTAATAATTAACCCTTTAAATACCGGTGGAATTATAAATATTCAGTCCGAGCAAACACCAAATAATTTTTCTAATTAGTAAAAATCCAATTATTGGGTTTTTAAGAGCAGCGGTCACCTCTCGGCAGTGGACGGCATATCCTCCGAGTGTATTTCTGCCATGAAAAAGCTTCTCACAAAAAATGCATTCGCCGTTCGGAGCCGGCGTAAAACTGTAGGTCCCCCAATTAGTAGGAAAGACAAAAGGAGGATACCTCGAATTGGGAGAGAAGCTCGGCCATAAAACTCGTCAGAGTTATAATAGCGCCATTGTATTATTATATTATGCTAAATATAGTCAAAGACTTTTGGAAAATTTATTGATATCACAGCGATTTTAGTTGTGTAAAATTTACGACTTCAGAGCTCAAAGAACATTAAAAGGAATTATAGAGCTTCCGAAGCACAAAGTTAGGGCATGGAACGGGTCAGAAACTCAAATTTCATTTGTCGGATAGGCGGTTATGAAGTTTAAACGACCATATGTAGGTACAACGTACGTTGAACTTAAACTTTGCGTACATCGCCTGTGATGCGTGTTTAAGGTAAGCATGTATATCAAAATAAAAAAGTAACACAAATTTAATTAAATAATTTTATAGAATATAAAAATAGAAACCTAACAAATCAACGTACATATGGCAAAACATTGCTAATTTAAAGTGACAAACCAAAAATTTTAAGGGTGTACTACGCAGAGGGACATCACCGTGGCGGGAGCCACGGTTGGGGCACACGTCCGGACGGATGGCGTAGCCCAGGGTTATTTTTTATAAGCGCGGCCGAAGGCCGCCAACGCAGAAAAGTGTTCTGCGCAAAAGCACTGTGGACCGGGCCATAGATATTACTCCGGAAAGAGAATTTTTTGTAAGCGCGGCCGAAGGCCCCCAACGCAAAAGCTGTTCTCCGCAAAAGTTTTTTCTTTATCTTCTCTTTCCTGAGTAATATCTATGGCCCAGTCCACAGGGCTTTTGCGCAGAACACTTTTCTGCGTTGGCGGCCTTCGGCCGCGCTTATAAAAAATAACCCTGGGCTTCGCCATCCGTCCGGACGTGTGCCCCAACCGTGGCTACCGCCACGGTGATGTCCTTCTGCGTAGTACACTCTTCAGCGTAGGCCACAAAGTGAAATAAGACCTTTAGAACCTTATTTCACATTTGAAGTGAAATAAGGCCTTATTCTTAATAAAGGCTTTATTTCTCAATCGATAGCGAAATAAGGCCTTAAAGGCCTTATTTCAAAAGGCCTTATTACACCCCGCCCTGATTTCATCAGTACAATACTGATTTTTCATGACCTGTATTCATGTTTTTAAATTCCTTAATAAATACTGATTTTTTGGATTCCGCACTGATTCGTACTGATTTGCTATGTCAGTAAAAAAACATAGCATCATGCGGGAATGGTCTGATGTTGAATAGCCCTATTTATCCGACACTAAAAAAAAACGTTTGTATCACCCCGCACTGTTTTTATACTCAGCTGTACTAGTACACAGAGTATTATAGTTTTGATTTCCTAACGGTGGATTGTAACAGAATGAAATAATCGAGATAGATATAGACTTATATATATCAAAATGATCAGGGTGAAAAGAGAAATCGATTGAGCCATGTCCGTCCGTCTGTCCGTCCGTCCGTCTGTGAGCACGATAACTCGCGCAAAAATTGAGATATTTTGATGAAATTTGAAATGTAAGTTGGTATCAAGACAGGAACGGATGGTATTGAAAATGGGCGAAATCGGACCATGACCACGCCCACCTCCCCTATATAGTAAAAATCGGAAATTTTGTATCTCAGTCACTAATAGAGCTAGAGTGATAAAATTTCACACACGTATTGAGCTCAGGCCCTTATGAAGAAATATGGTGAAATTTTGGAAAATGGGCGGTGCCACGCCCACTTATTAAGGGGCAAACATTGAAAGTTTTATGAGTCATAACTCAGAAACCGTTGAAGATATATCGATGAAATTTGGTAGGCGTGATATACTTAGGCAAATGTTTGGACGAAAAATTGTCGAAATCGGTTGACGACCACGCCCACTTTTATATATGGGTCTTATAAAGTGACCTAATAAAAACATTTTAAGCGATATCTCGGTCAAATATAAAGATATATCATTGAAATTTTATGGCAGGAGTCCAACTATGGACATAAAACAAAAAACACAAAAATTTTGGAAAATGGGCGTGGCACCGCCTCCTTTTAGAAGCAGGAATATACGAGATTTCTTAGCCTATAACTCGACAAATAATCGATATATTCCAAAATCCGCCAAAATCGGTTGACGACCACGCCCACTTTTATATATGGGTATCATAAAGTGGCCTAATAAAAACATTTTAACCCGGATTTTCCCAGAACTTTTTTTGTTTCAGATTTTCATAAAAGTATGTACACCAATAAATTTCGACCTCCTGAGCATGAAATTGAAGTCCGTTTTCCAATACCTTGTGGCACTTTTCCGGAAAATGTGAAAAACTAGCGTTACCATATGGTAGCCGTGGGTCGCCTAGGGTACAAGTTTTTGTTTAAAGGGTAAATGATGTTTGGAAACTTTTTTTTTTAGTTTCACAGGAAAAAACACATATTTAATTCACTTTATTGAGATTTAAGTAGGTTTTAAGTAAAGTTATGCAAATAACATATTTTTTTTTTTAAATACTTCCATATGTAGGGTTGGCCTATTCTGGCCAATAGCATATATTGCACTTTGTTAGCAAATGTGCTTGATAAATAATAACAATAATTAAAAAACTTCTCTAATTGAACATGACGTAGTATATTACGACAATCTTCGTATTCGCCAGTGGAAAAATTGGAAGAGGAAATGGTGAAATATTCTTCACCCATTCATCTTCTTGGACAAAATGGGGCAATGTCGAGCTACCAGCCATTACAACTTCTCAGTTGCCTTTTAGTTGGACCGAGCAAACATTATCTGGTTTACCCACACATTCCTCTTCAGTATTATCTTCTCCAAAAATGTTGTAATATTGATGAGCCTCCATGTATGTACCTAAATGACAGTTGGTATGTCATTTAGTCCACCATCGTCGAATGCCTCATCTTGATCTTGAATGAAATCATGCATTTTTTGTAATGTTAAACCTCTAAAAGCAGAAAATTTATAAAATTCTAACAAATTAATAACATTACATTAGTTAAATTTACACAACGGCAGAGAAAATCACGCGAAGCCCAACAAAAAAAACCTGTACCCTGGACGACCCACGGCTACCATATGGTAACGCCTTTAGAAAAATGTAAAAAAATGTTGGAAAGAAGAATTTTTTCTTTAAAAACTAATTTACATTACATACATAATTTCATTAGCTTTCAAAAAGTGTAATTATATGAACAATTTATTCTAAAAGTTATAAAATATACTTATATTTACCGACATGCCATATCTGAAAACGGGAATTTTCAGTACTAATTTTTGTCACCTCATTTTCACACGCAATAGCTTCGACATTTGAGCACAGAATAACACGATCTTTACCTTTTTGCAAAGCCACATTAATTTTTCATTGAAAATTGGCATTTTCCTGGTGTGTTTTCTTTTCCTTTTGTTTATTTTCTTGTAAATGTAAGGGGATGTTTAGCGTTACCATATGGTGCTCGTGGGTTGATTCGGGTTAAGCGATATCTTTGTCAAATATAAAGATAATTCATTGAAATTTTGTGGCATGAGTTCCACAATAGATCGGAAACAAAAAATAGAAAAATTTCGGAAAATGGGCGTAGCACCGCCTCTTTTCAGCCAAAGGAATCAACGAGATTTCGGAGCCCATAACTCGACAAATAATTGAGAGATTATGACGAAACTTGGTTTGTACACTTTTATAACTTGTGTTAATAGACACGCAAAAATTTATTGAAATCGGTTTATGACCACGCCTACTTTTTAACAAAGATATTTCTGGAACACCCTTTGGGAATTTGTAACGTGACATCTTTGTAACTAGAAGTCGTAAAGGAATGAAATGTTGCACAAAGAATAATATTCATATGCTTAGTTGGATGACTGATAAAAATGTTGAAAATGGGCGTGGCTACGCCCACTTTATGCGGCACTCGCTTAAATAAAATACACCCTATATCGAACAAACGCAAACAAACAATGAAAGATACAGCTGAGTATCTAATGTTCGATTCCACTCGAACTTAGGCTTCCTTACTTGTTAATTTTCCAACTGTTTACATTTAACGTTTGTAACCATGAAACAATTAGGAAGGATGACGCAACCCGAAATACCCTTTTTTACTTACTTACTTAACTAAACTACTACTTATCTACTTACTTAACTTAATAAAAGAGTAAGGTTGTGGTCTGTCGAATATTTTTGCCGAGATATCATGATATCTTGAGACATTTGCCATACAGAGAGAGCGCACCCTTAAGAAAATAAAATTCGAACTGACTTCATTCTGAACTAGCATGTTACTCATATTCTTTCCACTCTTTATGCGACTGTTGTTGCTTTGCTTTGCTTGCCTTAATTTCGAATTAATTAATTTTTTATTTCAATAGAATAAAATACTTAAAAAAAAGAGCTAGAAACATAAATTCAAAATCACTTCTCATAGAAGACTATTGTGAATGTAATAACATAGTTGCGTTTCCCGTGATATTTTTCTCATGATATCAAATATCACGGGTTGAGGTGTGAGAAATTGTCCGAAGCTTAAAATTTGACAACACGTATATTTTGTTGTTGTGCTCGGCAAATATATCACATTAAGGTCATTTCGGCAAATTTTCCAGGCCAAAATCATACAGAACAACCTTAGTGCTTTAAGTTAACTTTTTTTAAATTTTATTATCGTTTGGTGAAAAAGTTACTGAATTGTATGCTAACTAGTGCTTTGCTGCTTTTAAAGCATAGATGGCCACCCAATGGCTCCAGTGACTCCGTTTGTCTCCCAACAACATCGCTGTGGCTCCGAGTGGCTCCCAACAACAAGCAAATCAATTTGGACAGAATAACGCACATTTCTTTTTTTCACAGAAATCGTCGTCGCGGCGAGCACTCAAACCTAACGGTCCAGCTTCGACCGACATTCATTGTGTAGTTACGCCTTCATACATACCAAGGCAAATTCATTATGGTAATGGCACGGCGAATTCGGCAATATTCGCCTCGATTCGCTTTAAATTTTCGTCCAGCAAAATGTCAAACTCAAAGTAAAATTTTTCCTTGTTTCACATTCTGCTGTATTCTTCTGTACACGGTGAACTAAAAACGAGAAGAAGAAGAAGTCAGCTGTTCACGTACCATTACCATATGAATGAATTTGCCTAGATACATACATACATACATATGTACATATGGTTGTACATTTATATCTGCTACCTCGTTTATGTTGTTTAGCAAAATATTTGAATGCCTAGCTGCAGCATATCTATACATACATATGTATGTATGTACCTACATTGTACATTTGTTCTTTTCAAAATGACATCTAATAGCATTGACAGACGGCAGCGATAATCCGGAATATCTAGCTAATTCGGACTTAACTTGAGAATTAACTGGAGGTAATCCGGAATATCTCTTGATTTAGTCCTCAAAATTTTAGCGGATTAAAGCATTTTGTAATGACATCCCTGGTGAAAAATGTCTATTGTGAATGAAAGGGAAGAAAAAGAAGAACCCAAAGCAGATCTAGGAAGGTAGGCGCATAAGTGAATTCAGAAATTTCGAATGTAATTTGTTAATGTAATTAGTAGTGTAATGTCAAAATGATATTTCGCATTGGTTGAAATCTGAATTCGTTTGGGATTCGGCCATTCCTATTGATCATGATGTGACTTCGTTTTGATTTTGACATTACCCTACCTTTGGAAATAAAACAAGAAGTTTTTGAATTCGCCGCTGCGCCTACCTTCCTTCAGCTGTTTTGTTAATCCGCAATACTTGCCATCTGTCAGGGTAAAATTTTAATCGAATTAAGTGTTGCGGTAATCGGGATTATCGCTGCCGTCTGTCAATGCTATAAGAATAGAACGTTTAAGTGCTCATGGGAATATGTATGATTTTTTTATGTATGTACTACCTACATAGATAAGTACATGTTGTTGCAATAAACCGTTATTTGGCAAAATAATATTTTTATAATTCCGAGAAGAAGGTTGTTGCAATTATTATTGATGTTGTTGTCGTGTGGCTCCCTTACGCTTAATTTCTGGCCACCTATGTTTTAAAGCAATCTGATATGATACCTGTACATGTATAAACATTTATATGCATATATACATACATAAGTGCTTAATGAAAAAACATTTTTGGTATTATTTTTTAGCCAAATTAATGTGTTGTAAATAAATGCGATTTTCTCTGCACTGATTGTGTTTTATTTTTTGTTTTTTTTTTCAAGCCAATGTGCTGATTTTTTCGGGAAAGTTATCTGGCAACCCTACTCACCTCACGCATTCCTCCAAAGTCGGGCCGCGAAACACACACTCCCACGTATATAAGCATGTGCGTGCATAATAGCGGTGAGTAATGACACGATTTTTTGGGAGTTGACACATAACCACACTCACTGAAAAGGGTACATTCACTGTGTTGGTACCATTGTGCTACAGCACATATTACTTACTTAATTGGCACGTAACCGTCTAGACGATTTTGGCCGAATCCAACATAGCGCGCCAGCTATTTTTGTTTCGTGCAGCGTGGCGCCATTTGGGAATACCTAGGGAGCCAGCATCACTGTCCACCTGATCTTCCCAACGCAGTGGAGGTCTCCCCTTTCTTCTGCGTTCAGCGGGTGTTGACAGAAATACTACAAAGCCTTAAACCGTATACGACGGAGTGACCTTGTCGTGCTATGGTCAACCAAAAGGTGTTACTGTGTGCTATCAGAGATAATAGTTATTTTTCAGTTAAAGACTCTGATGGAAAAGATTTTTTGGGAGCTGATAGAGATATATTCTGCGTGCCAATTTATGAAAAACCCCGATTTCGAAAAATTTTCAGTTGTGTCACTTTACGAATTAGGGTGCGATATACATATGTACATATACGATAATGGGGTAAAGTCCAAAGTTGGAAAAAATCATATAGTTTCTGAATATCTTAACCAAAATTGCCAAAATTAACGGGAACAATAAAAATAAACAAATAAGTGTCCATACAAAAACGGGTTAATGTCTGAAAGTTAGTACAATTGATATGGAATATACCTACATACTAGAGGTCGGAAACTATCGATAGTCAGCACCATCGATAGTGTACGATAGTTTTTTGCAAACTATCGATAGTATATCGATAGTTGACGATAGTTTCGGGTGATTTGGGAGTCTACGGCTACGCTCAAACTGTAACCGCCTTTTGCCGTCCGGCAGCAAACACATCCACAAACACATCTGTTTTAAATGAGCTCACCCGATTTCACCCGAATGTAAACAAACTTTGCCCACCTGTCCTGGTCTTATTCTTACCAATACATGAACGTAATAGAAGATGATCCAATAAAACTTTTTTCAGTACATTGTTTTGTTTTATCTATTTATTAGCCATTTATTCTTGTTCAAAAAAATTAATATATTAACCAGAGGCCATAACAATTATAACAAATAAATATAAAAATCACTTGATAACAATTATTGAGCAATGGAACAATTTTTCCATCATCAATAACAATTACTCAAAGATCGATATTTTTTCGATGAGATCATAATTGTTATGAGCAATTGATATTTTTTTCGATGTTCCATAACAATTTCTGGATGATGGATATTTTTTAGATCAGTTCATAATTAATTAAGACTCGACCAAATGATAGCCCTAGCCAAGCGCTTTCATTTGATGCCCATTTTGCGGTGTTCGGTATTCTATATTCGTATTCCGTATCCATATTTATCCGCTTTTCCACAATTATGAGCTGACTCAGTTATCGATAAATTTATCGAAATATATCGTAGTCCAAATAAAACCAGGGGCCATCCCCTTTCGTTTGATACCCATATTGTAGTGTAATTTTAATGTTTTTGGGTAATCACATTTTAGACGACCATGCGACTAGAACGCATAGTCGTATTTATGTTGCTTTGACTACTTGCTAGTCAGCAATTTAAACCCTGCATGGAATAGTTACCGTTTGATTGGTGCCTAGTGGTCACATTTCAAAATTTCAATAAACTATCGATAGTTCAAGCGATAGTCGAAAACCATCGATAGTGTAAACGATGTTCAGAAACCATCGATAGTGACGATAGTGCCATCGATAGTTTCCGACCACTACTACATACATACATACACCAAATTTGCCTAAGTAACCTGTAACAAATGAAAAAATGCATAAATAGGTGACCGCCACAATACCAAAAACCACCAAAATACACCAAGTGCCATATAAAGTAAGTACATGCACAAGATGACCTTTAAATCAGAGGCGAAATCGAACGTGCCAGCGGAGTCGAGTGTTAATGAGTTAACGAGTGAGTTAACGTGCTATAAACGATGGAGTCAAGTGTGCTACTGAGTTATCGTGTCATAAACGTGTCAGATGAGTCGAGTTTGCTACCGAGTTAACATTTTATTGTCAGGTGAGCTTGAGCATGCAGCTCACTAATGGAAGTTGACATAGAGTCATAACTCAGTGCTGAGTTACCCAAGCCAAGTGCATAATTTGCTAAAAACAAAGTCGTGACTATCTCATCACATCACATGCAAAGAGATCACATGCATCAGGCAAATCACAAACAAACGCATCATCGTCACATCGAACATGTGTGGTTGTTGTCTTATCGTACGACCGGTTGTTGATCACGAGTCACCAGAGCTTTTTGGGCAGCGGAAAATCACTGAGGGTGATGTTGGTGTTGTTTGGTTTTTGGTGTTTCTTTGTTTGTGCATGTTCTTGAGTATATTTGCTAAGCGGAACTGGCGATATGTATGTTGTTTCTAGAATCTAGATACATAACATACACAGTATACGTATGTACATATCGACGCTTCCGAACAAAACTGTACTAAGTCTGAAAACTGTGTTTTGCAGGAGAAGCTCTCAAAGTTTAAACTCGATATGAAACTGCAGTTGTATGCTATATACATTTTCACTTGTAACTTCTGGTTGGATTGAACGATCAACACCAAAACTCGACAGTATCAAAGTTAGGGTATGCTATATATAAGAAAAAGTAAAAACTTGCTGCTTTGTTTTTCATGGCAAGCTCTCAAAGTTTTTATACTGAAAAAATCACGAGTTGTATTATATCTACACGTTTGCTTATAACTTTTGATTGCATTGTCCGATTGATACCAAAATTAGCATCTAAATTAAGACACGCTCTACTTGAAAACGCCAAAAACGGGAAAATGTACTAAGTCGACTTAGTACAGTATTGTTTGGAAGCGTCGATATGTATATACAATTTGCATAAAAATATTATTTTTCCTAAATACATATGTACATATTTGATACAAATTTTGCTCCTAACATTTTTTCTTTTGATATTTTTCTTGTGATAAAATTTCTTTGTTTTCGATATATCTTGCACTTTCAAAACAAAATGAAGAATGAAAACAAAAACGAAACCAGCAAAAAAATTAAATAATTAATTTCCAAAAAAAAACGAAGAAACTGGATGATAACGCTTGGTCAGACGCTTCGATAAAATTTAAGTAAATTTTAAATCTCATAAGTATTTTATTAGTTCCACTTTTTCTATCAGCCGCCCTGGTGTGGTTTCCCGTTTTGCTAATAAGCTTTCATAAATGAGCTCAAGGAAACCTGGAACCTTTTGTGCATACAGCCATTTGTACATACATTCCTATATCATTGTGCACTCCAAGTGAGCTTCGTAGCAGAAACCGCTGGTACTTATGTATGTATGCTCATATGTACCTTAATATGCTTATCGCTAGCTTAGAGTGCAAATTGTGTAAGTCCTTTTTTCAAACTTTTTAGGAGAGACCAAAAACAAAAAATAAAAAAATTTCAAAATGAAAAAAAAAAATTTCTGTTCATGTAAATATTTTGGACTTACACAATTTTCTTAGCTTTTTGGACTTACACAATTTGCGTATCCCTGAATAACATCGAGTAGAAATATGATAAGAGTCTCAGACTTGTTTAGCGCGGTGCGTATTTGATTTTTCTAGCGTTCTATATAAAAATACACTTTTTCATAAAAATGGACTCACACAGTTTGCACTCTAAGCTAGCGTTATATTGTATCGCATGTGATATCCTTACAACTTAAGGTATTAATAACCCAGCAAACAGAATCGTAAGCCTAAGCTGAAGCTAAGTTGTTAAACTGGAATACGCTGGCAGCGCTGCTTTCTGCACTTATTCTCTCTGCTCTGTTCCAAGGGAAGAGAGTATAATATGTGGCGAATGTAAAAATTGTGTATTGTAGATCTTTCTTTCATTTTAAAATTTCTACTGACATGCAATGAAGTGTTTGGTTATGTGCGCACGCTTATCTCATTTCGATATATACATACATACATACATAGATGTATGTACATGTACATACATACATATTTAAAATCATGCATAATAACGTTTGAACCCTAGCAGAATATATATTTTTTATTATTAATAGCCGTAGCGCTTAAATCGGGAAAAAAAATGTGATTGATGCAGCTAAACTAAAAATACCTTATTATTAAAACGTTTATAAGGTATTTATACACCACGTAAGGCTTAAATATCAGGTCATGATAAGCCCTTAAATAAGACTTATTTTTCTGGCGGATAAACCTTAAAAATAAGATGTGCTCTCAGAGAGAGAGAGAGAACGACGATAATTTCTATACAAAATTCTGAGATCGAACAACGATTTAACAACGTTTTTAATTCTCAACAAGCTCGCAAACGGCGGTAAAATCGATGCCTTCTCTAATTTTGTATCGCGAATCTATCGAAATCTGACAAACAGACCAAAAGAAAAACGCACAAAAAGGCAAACATACATATTGAATAACACTACCCGACAAAATTTCAAAAATTTTCATATCCTCGACATTTGATACATGATTCCTATGTAGAATTTTCTGCTGATTCCAAATGTGTAATCAGATTCAAAAGTAGAACAGTTTTCGAGATATTTTGAAATTTCAGTTTTTGAGATAAGAAAAAAAAGTAGGATGACTTTTTAGTCAATATCTCCGCCATTACCGTCTCGATTTTTACGTTATTTAATTTTGGTTTGAGAGGATGAAATACCCTTTCCAAGAAAGCAAAAATAATTAAAATCGACGGAGTTATAGCGATCTATAAATTTTTTTTTATGAAAATTTTCAGTTTTTTTTCCGACATTCATATACTTTTTTGTATTTTTTTTTAAAGAAATATTAAATATCCTCCTGGTTTCACACTTTGAGTCAACAGCCTATTTCTTAGTGAACATTTTGGCACTTTCCGGATTATAATCCGTAGAAATTTTACAATGCTATAAGAGATTTAATGAACAAACCTATGTTTATTTTTTATCACAATCTTGTACTTAACCTCCATTTTTTTTATTTTTATGTGTATTAAAAGTGTTTAAATGTTGATAGTTTTCGCCGTTTTGGTACATTTTGTTCTTCTCGAAGAAGGAACCAGCAAAAATGGCTCATCATTCAATGTCCCTGACATTCCAATGGCCTTGGTATCGCAATCCCATGTTTTTTTTTTTTTTTATTTCTCCGTGAGAACGCTCACCGTTGTAAAAGTCATCACATATATGAAGATTATGTTGAGAGGGTTTCGGGACAATTATTTTTTACACCACGAAATACCGCGAAAAAAAATTTTATTTTTTGCAACTTTTTTATTTGACATCCGATTTGTAAAATTGATATGTCATTATTTTAGTCTGGTGGAGTTCTATATATCGCTCTAATGTCCTTTTGATCTATGAAGTCGTTTTCACATAGTTGGGTCACCTAACCAAGTTTTTCGTCTATAAAATATCCTTTTCGTTTCACCTGAAAAAAATCGCTAAAAATAAAGTACTAATGGGATCTTGGTGACATTACGCTTAAAGTGTTTGCAATTTAATAGGCTAATTTTTAAAAATAAATCGTTTGCCGATTTTCCCAATTTCTTATAAAAAACCTATTTTCAAAATCAAAATTAAAAAAAAATTGCAAAAAATCCACAAAATTTTGACTTTGACCAGCTATGGCTCAGTGAGTTTTTACTCAACCACCACAAGTTGTATGTCGTTAAAAGCGTATTTTAATTACGTTTAGAACGAGGTACTGTTAGCTATTATCGCACATGTAACTTTAGCGAAAAATATTTTTGAATGAAGTGATAACCAAAAAACACAAAATTACCGTATTCGAGGTTAACATATGTATGTATGTATGTATGTATGTTATAGGCCTTACGCAGACTGCATACTTAGAATTTTCAATACACCCCCAAAATCTGGAGCAGGGACCAAAAACCCCTTTTTCATGGGTTAAGGGCACAACCAGACGACGCAAGAAATGACTTTCAGAAAGTTAAAAATTCAAATTTTTGTATTTCTTTTCAACGACATATAAATCATGTTGATGGGATAACACTGTGGAACAAATTTAGGTCACCAAAAGTTAACTCGGTTCTGAAAGTTAGGGGTGAAAATAGAGGCTAAATTAGAAGACCCGTATCGCGGCGTTTGCTTAGGTTAGTTCGAATTTGTTTTTAATCGACCTTTGAACTTTGCAGGCAAATGCCGATTTTCAGCATATTGTTTGTATGGTTTTTTTGCTATAACTCGTCGACTAATTGAGTAGCAGCACATTGGCAGCGCAGTAGATACAAGCCCATTTACGGGTATAACATGCATAAAATATACCCGTGCATATGCATTGCCCGACTTGACTGTATTTACATGATCGCCTATAACTTTTCCATTTTACCATGGATTTTCTTCGCTGATAGCTTATTTTTTTGCTAATAGAATGTAGCTTCACGCAAAGGAGTAAAACCGAAGGTGAAAATTTTGGTTTTAAAGATATTGCCTGACAAAGTCAATTTTTTCTTTAAAAAATCGAAAAAATTCAAATTGAATTATCAATATTTCAGAAACTATAAGAGGTAGAGAAAAATGTTATAGACCTCTTGTATAGGAAATTTAATTTTCTTTCGTTTGCTGAAAAAAAAAAATCTCAATTAGTCGACGAGTTATAGCAAAAAAACCATACAAACAGTATGCTGAAAATCGGCATTTGCCTGCAAAGTTCAAAGGTCGATTAAAAACAAATTCGAACTAACCTAAGCAAACGCCGCGATACGGGTCTTCTAATTTAGCCTCTATTTTCACCCCCAACTTTCAGAACCGAGGTAACTTTTGTTGGCCTGAATTTGTTCCACAGTGTAATTAGAGAAAAAGTTATGGTACAGTACATGACTTAACCTATGAATAGCGGATTTTTGGCCCCTATCTCCAGATTTTGGGAAATTCTAAGTACTTATGCAGTTTTGTGTACTTGACTAGACCTACAACTTGAGGTACTTATGCCTCGCCAAAAGTACTTTTTTACTGTTACATAGTGTTACTAGTCTAGTTTAGTGCATTTAAATTTTTGTACGGCGCCATGAATTAGGGTAGTGTTTTGACAGACTATGAGTTCCTCGCATTGAGGTCCAAAGGGCCGTACTGTCTTGTGTGTGTGTGTTTTATATCGCCAGTAACGTTTGTTTTAACCTTTTTCCGGCAGGTACTGCCAGGCCATGATTTCGTTGTTGTATTGTGACAATTCCTTTGTATGGGTGCATGTGCAATAAAAAGAGTACAAGACTGTTGAAAGTAACGTCTTGTATTTTCGATTTTTTTTTACAGTCAGGTTTGGGATAAACTTACGTCTTATCACTTTTTACCATTTCCAAAAGTTTGGTGATCTTGGGACTTGGATGCTGAAAGTGTGGAACTATTTTTTCTGCTTTAGTTGACTTGGAAGTGCAATAAGACTGAACATTTTCCAAACAGAGCTGACAATTGTGTGTGGCATCTTTTAAAAAAGAGAATACAATTAATTATTCTTTAGTAACCTATGGATATCTTTACCTCCGCGAAGATCCGTTGCTTTGTTTATGAGTGTATTTTGAATTCTCGTGGTAGCATAATCAAACCTGTTGTGGTTCCACGTGCACCAGCAGCCACAGCAAAGTCACCTAACCTTAACCCAAAGGTATCAGACATTTATTATTGCCCTTTTTAATAGATAAGGGGATGTGTGCAATGAAGTTCTCGCGATTACAGGGAGCGATTTTTTGTATTACAAAGCGTAAATTAGATTGCAATCAGAGATTTAAAGATCGCAAATGTAAATAAAAATATTAGCAGTCATCTATGTATGTATGTATGCTTGCATGCACCTTAAGTATGTACATTAGGCCGTCTCGCTCTATATGGACAAAAAAATGAAGCTATCGAAATACTTCTTTTACAAAAGATTAATAGTTTTGGACAAAGTTTAACATGCAACAAAAAAATGTTGCATTAAGATGGTACTGGGTGGAAGTGACCCTAATGGCGCATATAGGGTTCATACGATTATATGGTAGGAAAGCACCTCTCAAGCCAAAGACATTGGTGTATCAATCTTAGGGATCGGACCATAAATGCCGAAGATATGAAAAATGCGTTTTAGGCACATCTAGTGGCGTCCAAAAAAAGTTTTTCTGGAAATTTTTCCAAAAAATACATCATATGGGGGCAGGGGGCGTACGGTGGACTTTTTTTGCGATACGGTCTACCGTATGAACATCAACTAATCACACGCCTATCAGGCGGTGCTGCAGCAACAAAAAGTTGAAAAAATGTAAATAAAAAATTAATGATAAAAAAATTAGAAAAACTATAGAAAAGTGTAAATGTGAAAAGTTGTAAAAAGTGAAATAAAAGGAAGGAAAATGAAAATGCAATCAAACTTTTATTCGCTTTTGTTATTGGGACATTCCAGCCAAAAGAGGAAAACGACATAAAATTTAAAATGCTACTAATCATTCCTATTTATTCAGTTACCTGTAACTAAATGTGTATATTTTCCTAATCTGGTAACAGAAATATAGAAAAATATGTAAAAACCCAAAATTTTTGTCCATAGAACTTTGACTTCACACCTAACTATTTTGCGGAAAAAGTTAGGTCATGTTTGCATTACCATATTAGCTATATTTTAATTTGTAAAAAAAAAATTGCATGTCATTCAAGTAAAGCAGAGGAGAATTTAAATAATTGCATCACAAAAAATTAAAAAAGGATATGTGATTTTTGCGTATATCTTCATATAATTGTTTCATATGGGGTGTCCCAGGAGTCACACGAAAAGGCATAAAAATTGGTCTGGTAACCTCAGGTATGACCCTATGAAACCAGATATTTATGAAAGTAAGGATTAAAAGGCTGTTCACCGTCTAAATACATTTTTAAGTTAATAGGGTCATACTGTGGTTTCTAGACTATTTTGAAATATGTCCCAGGAGTCACACGATTCTGAACTCTAATGTATTAGGGCAAACCTGTACTTAAAATAGAAGATTCTGAAACGAAATTTTGAAATGTTTTTAGGTTTTATTATATAGTTTTAAATAATTGTTTCTAGAGATGTTGAATTCGACTTGTTTTAAATAAATATCACTGCTCTACAGCCAAAAAATACTCTAAACGCGGCCATCCTATCTACATATATGTAAAATCGGTCGCTGATTGCGAAAATCGGGTTCATTTTTAATTCTATGGGAAGGTTTTTGAGATATCGGCAATTTACCGTTATTTGGCCAATGGTTCCTCTTAATCCTGTATACATCTTTAACGCAGTAAGCTATCTTCCTTGTGGTGACACCAAACGAAATGATTAATGAAGACTCCCAAGCGAGAGGTTCAAAAAAGCTATAACAGCTGGAACCGCCGAAAAAAGGAGCGCGGTGATGGAATCGACATATAGAGTCATGTGCAAAATACATATGTTTATAAACCCAATGATGAATCTTTATATTCGTTTGTTTTTTTTTTCGTTCAATTAAGGCATGTCTACAGCACACTCCATATGCGTATGACCAGGAACCAAAAACTTGTGATAAATTTTCTCAATGTTAGTATCACCTTGCATGAAGATTTAAAACATAGTACTAATAAAAGAGTTTTAGTTTTGGCCAGGACAGCAATCGCTATAAAAAACGACATGTTTAATATTGAATGGCAAACTATTTAAGTATTTGAATAAGTACGATGCTATTCCATTGCCACCACGATTTGCAAGGGTCTCATGCCACATATAACACGTGGGTTGTCCGGAAACACAGTCATGTGTAAAAAGTGTATAAAGCGTTTATAAAAATATTCAGAAGATCGCAAAAAGGTGTAGGAAGGCATAGGCTAATCAGCATTATCTGACCCCGTGTCCGACTGACTATCGTTAAAAAATGATTCCTTAATTGAGTCGTCGCTACTATAATCTATATTTAGAAAGTCTTCTTCCTCCATGTTAGAAGGATCCATACCTTGTAAAAGGCAACACGATTAAAGTTTAATAACAATAATAACTAGCCGAAGGCCTGAGTTGCCAGTGCTATATAAAAAATATCTGTTAGTTTCTAGCTTTTAAGCTTAGCTATCAATATTAATAAATAAAAAAAAAACAATAATAATACACTAGCGATATTAAAACTCTAACGAGTTTTATTGCCAAGCTTCTCTCCCAATTCGAGGTGTGCTTCTTAACTATTGTTTTTCCTACAATTTGTGTGGACCTACAGTTTTATGCGAGCTCCGAACGGCGAATGCTTTTGTGAGAAGCCTTTTCATGGCAGAAATACACTCGGAGGGTATGCCGCCCACTACCGAGAGGTGACCGCTATTTATAAAAACCCAATAATTGGGTTTTAATCAATTAGAAAAATTTTTTGTGGTGTTTGTCCGGACTGGGTTAGAACCCGAGACCTCTGGTATAGCAGGCGAGCAGTCTACGCACTGCACCTCAGCGGCCATATTAAAGTTTAATTGATGAAAAAAGGTGTTTTATGTATACAGTATATAACATGTATATAATAATTAATTGAATTTCTATAATATATATCCTTGAAAAATCTCTTATCTCAGTTTATCATATCTACTTCCTTCCAACAAAACAACCTAACTGAAGATAATAACGCATGAAATGAGAAAAATATTCTAACAAAAAAACCTAACTCGAGATAAATTGTGTAAAAATAAAAAAAAAATCACTTAAAATAACCTATTTCCACTTAGGCTATGAAAACAAAATTGATAAAAAAAAATTATAATTCCTAACTGAAGTTAAGTTTTTTTAATAAACTGAAAACGCAAATAAATACGTCCATGAAGTACCCACATAACTCTAGTTAGGATGTTTTAATAAAACGATTTTTCATACAATACTAGACTTAAGAGTTTTGCTAGAAGATAAGTTGTTTTAACTGGTGCAAAATGTTTCTATCTGAGTTAGGATAATTTTTATATCTTAATAACTTTTTAAATATTACTCCAATTTAAATGGGGATAAGACAGATCGATGCGTTTTCCTCCAAAGTTTCACACTATAACAATAACTCAATTTCGCGTTATCTCGAGTTAGGCTACTTTAATTTGCGGGCACAGATTTGTTTGTTGACATGCTAATGTACATACATATATACATTAGTAGTAAATTTATTAGCGCAGTAAGTACATAAACATGTAAGAAATACAGTAAGTATTATGGGCAATGTGTAACTATCGTTATGATGCTGATGAGAAAATTTCTAAAAAAAAAAAACAACACTGAGATGAACTTCCTAGCACATTTCAAAAGCTTATACCTACTACCAGCGGACTTTTAAACGAATTTTACTGCAGTGCGTGAAGAAATTAAGTGAAAAGAAATCAGGCTGTACATTTAAATTGGATTTTTTTTTGGTATAAAATAAAACTGTTTCCTGCTTCATCAACAGTTCAAATAGTATCCGCATTGATATCCGCATGTCGATAGAAAAGTATCCACTTAGTAGACCCACATCGCAATTGCTTCACAAATTCGCTTATTATAACCTAAATGAAATGAATCTAACTAAAGATAATTATACCTTTCATTTGTCGGAATAGGCCGAATCGGACCACTATAACATATATGTATGTAGCTCCCATACACCGATTCTTCAGATATGGACATTTTGGGGTATAACTTCTCCATTTAAACATCTAAGGACATGAAACTTTGAGGTATTTGTACCCATATGGAACTAAATAATGTCAACGAAATTTGTCAAGATCTGACCACTATATATATGTAGCTCCCATAAGATATAGGTACATATATGTATATTTGAGGATATAACTTCTCCATTTACATCATGATGCTTTTTTCTACTGAATCTTTGCATAAATAACCGACAGAATTGAAAGTATAAATAAAACAATATTAGACTATATAACTTCATGTCCTCATTCATGAAGGGTTTTTAGTAGAGTTTTACCTAAAAATGACCGCGCTATTCGGATTGACTTAATTTCTAACTACAACTAGTTAAGTTCATTCATTACCTTCATTTAACGTTCTTCTCCTTTATTCTCTTCTTTGTGCAAAAACTGACACATTTTTCGTGTGCTTCCACGTTTCTAAATTTCATCGCTTTTAATTGGAAAAAAAGAGACCAGAAAATCTGAGAATCTGAGAATGAACAAAGTAGATGAAATCATATTTCCTGCAATGCATATTTTTGTCGTCGCTGTCACAATTAAGCTCAACAATCATCTTTTTCTTTCAAGTGTGCGAACTGACATTTTTTTTGCAATCCGCCTACGATTTTTAAAAAATTTGTCTGTTTTTTGTTTTTAAATAAAATATAATATGATTATACATACATACATACATATGCATGCATGACTATTTGTATCCGAAACTGGAAGTCATAAAAGTATGTACATACATACATATGTATGTGCATTTGAATATTGTGTATGTACCCTGTAGGGAAAATCTCTAGTTCCGAACTAGGTCGCTTCTAGTACATTTTTCGACAGTACTAGTGCGAGCTAAATCTCTTTTGCATGTTATCAACTGGCGAATTTAACACGGCGATGTCCTAGGCGGTGTTAATTGTCTCTCTCTGCACTACATTTTCGATAGTTCCGAACTAGTACTAAATTCTACAGTTTACACTAGTTCGTTTATTGGCACAATTTCGATAGTTCTGAACTAGCTACAGGTACCTAAAATACTACAGTTTTACATCTGCAGCTTAAGTGCAGCATTTGATACACTTCATGCAAGTGGCGCGATGGCCGATTGGCTAACGCATGTGCCTTTCAATCTGAGGGGCGCGGGTTCGAATAATGTGGGTGTCAAGGTGTCAAGGGATGATAATTTTTTTTTTTTAACTAATATTTTTAATTTATTTATTTAATAAAAATTTTCAATAATATTTAAAAAGTAATAAAATAAAAAAAATAAAAATAAGCCTCAGGGATCGGAAAAGCGTAATTAGGGAAACATTTCATTTCATACAAGATGCAAATAGAAAACTCTTTATATAAAATGCTTCACTAAACATCTGAGAATTGCAGAAATATACAAAGCCGACGGCAATTGAACGAACGAAAAACTTTCATAGAATTTTTGTCACTTCGAAATTGCATACAAATCAAAGTGTGTCTTATAATGGTCACTCCATTCACTCCTTCTGAACTGGTGAGGGTCTAACTACAATTGATCTAGTTCCCCTTTGACACCTTTTCGCTAGTTCGGAACTAGAAATTTTGCTCACTAGTTATTGAGTTCCCTGCAGGGTATATATGTATGTGTGTATATATGTATCAACTTTTGTTTGTTTTATTACCCATTAAACACTGAAAAAGAAATTCTCAAACGTTTGAGAAAATATTGTTTCTCAATTTGAGAATCAGCATATATATCATTTGAAAATAAACATATTTTCAAGTGGTTCTCAAACATGTTTATCAGTTTGAGAACAATTTGAGAAGCATTTGAGAAAAAAATTATATTTGAAATAGGTTTGAGAAAATGGACGTTCTCAATTTGAAAATCAGCCCAAAATTCCTTATTAAAAATGTGCCCTTTAGTTTGAGAACGTTATCAAGGGAAATTTGAGATGCATTTGAAATAAACGTTTGAGGTTTGAGAAAAGGGTTTATTCTCAAATGCATGTCAAATTGAGAATAAAGAAAAATGTTTATTGGGTATGAAAAACTTTTATTTCACACTAAAAAAAGCATCTGGACAAGCTTAGTTATTATTACTGTACTTGCAAAATATAATTCGAGTAAACACATTTATTTACTTTTATTAAAAAGTGAATAAAAGTCTTTGTTCCTGTTAGGAACCCTAAAAGTCACTGTCACTGAAAAAAATCACAGTGACTGAAAAGTCCAGTTGCTCAGAGCTCATATTTGCTACAGTTCGAGATACGAGTTTAAGCATTGGCACATTCAGTTTGGCGAAATTTCACTTTCATGGATTTAAAAAAAGTTTTTTTGTGGTAATTTTTACTTTATTATTTGTATTAAATTCTATGTATGTATGTATATTAGGCCAGGGCGGTTGAATAATCTACATATATTGTGCCATCGAAATTGGGATTACTCTTATTTTTGTGAGTAAAAAACTCTTCCACGACATTTGTCTAAAATTAATTTTGATGTTCCGGAATTTGGTTTTTATGGACTAAGGTTTTTTACTCAGAAAAATAACAAGAATCCCCATTTAGATGGCACGGTGTCCATTACTTTCCCCATAAAAATCGGCCCGGCCTGATGTATGTATGTATGTATGTATGTATGTACATATATGCATAATACATTAGGCTTTTGTTTATTACATTAACCGACAGCTGTAATACATTTAAAATACATATACAATTGCAAGTACACGTGAATGTATGTACATGTATAGGGGAACTGCGGCAATTGTGGTATACCATTTCAAGCAAATTACTAAGAGACAGGCGCGGATCCAGGATTTCGGCAAGGGGGGGGGGGTTTTGAAAATTTCTTTTTTTGGAAGATGTATTTTAAGGGCAGACGCTGCACATAGGTAGATTTTACGAATTTATGCGGCCAAAATTGAAAATTTTAAAATTGGTGCAAATACAAAATCCAAAATCGCTCTACATTTATAATAGACCGGGCGATAATAAACCGGTCTTCTCGGCTTTTATAGACAACGGGGGTGTCCCTGCCGCTAGTCGAAACTTATTATTCTCTCACTTTTTCGATTTTTTATACCTTTCATGAGAATGAAATGGTATTATAACTTTGTGCCGAAAATCAAATCTTGAAAGTACTAGAAGGAGGCGTGACAGACCCATCAATATATATACCGATATAATCAGAATCATGAGCTGAGTCGTTTAAGCCATGTCCGTCTGTCCGTCCGTCCGTCCGTCTGTGTGAACGCAAACTAGTCCCTCAGTTTTTGAGATATTTGATTGAAATTTGGAACACGGGTGAGTTTTGATGCTCAATCGATCATTTGTCGGAATTGGGCGAATCGGACCACTATAACATATAGCTCCCATACAACCGATTGTTCAGATATACACATTTTGGGGTATAACTTCTCCCTTCTTACAGCTAAGGACACGAAACTTTGGGGTATTTGTACCCATATTGACCCAAAGAAGGTTACCGAAAATTATCAATATCGGACCACTATAACATATAGCTGCCATATAACCGATTGTTCAGATATACACATTTTGGTGTATAACTTCCCCATTTAAACAGCTAAGGACACGAAACTTTGGGGTATTTGTACCCATATTGACCCAAAGAAGGTTACCGAAAATTATCAAGATCGGACCACTATAACATATGGCTGCCATACAACCGATTCTTCAGATATAATATTTTCAGTTTTAAGACAGTTATCAAAATAAACATCATGGATTCGGGTGCTTCAGGTAAATATCATTATTTATTGAAGAAATCGTCAACCTAGCATAATAAAAGACCCACCATTTTGAAGCTTTTAAGCATATCGGCCTTTCTTGAAAAAATATTGTTAATTTTTTAATTCAAAAGCATTTAGTTATATTATCGCCTCCGATCGATTACCCGTCAATTTTTCTACGGAAAAATGCAAAGCCAGAAATTATCAACAATGGATTAAAAATTGGCCTATTTGGAAAATTACCTGCTTTCGTATTTTTAGTGTTTCCAATTTTTCAAAGTCAAGGAAATACTTATCATAAAAAGGGGCTAAGAATCCTAAAGCTACATTTTTTAGAAGAGTTTTGAGTATGCAATTTTGCAGCACATTCAATTTTAATATAACAATATGCAAGATTCAACTTTTTGAAAATTTTCATTGGCTTTTCGGAAATTTTAATTGGAACGGTCTCACCCTACACCCTACAGAAAAAAACTTCTAAGATTGACGGAATTTTTCACAGCATTGAGAATTTCACTTTTTACACTAAAATGGGTTGGCTACATAACAGTACTCTTAGAAATCTCCTCAAAATCATCTATAAATTATGGCCATGCTTTGAAATGTTTAATCCACTTGCAGAAATTTCTACGATTTTTCAGATGTTTTCTATAAGCTCAGAAATCCTGCTTAAAACGATTTTTATTGAAAAATTTTCTATATTTTTAAACTAAAATAAGAAAGTAAAATTTTCGACAGAACTCTTTGAAATAAATTTAAAAACTTTGGCGTATGATTTTTTTTTTTGAGTCACTGTATATATTTTTCAATAAAATCGACTTTTAACTCAAATTATTAAAATTTTGCATTAAACAAGCAATTTGGAATAGATGTAGACAATAAAATATTTTTGGCCGCATAAAACTTGAAAATCTACCTATGTGCGCTGGTGAAAATATGGACTAATACCACCTACTATTATTATTCTATATACTAGTTGCGCCATTTCCCGCACCTTAAACACAACAAAATCAAAACCCTCCAAATTAACAATATGTATGTCATCACATAAAGTGCAGGAGATTTCAATTGAAGTTCTAAATAACTTGTATAACGTATGTATGTATATTTTTGCATTGGTACGTGCGAATGAGTATCGTATGGTATTGGTGGCAAATTGATCATCAATTTCATTTACCCTTGCATTTAAAGCTAAAATAAATAAGAATATATGTATGTAGTACTTTTTGGTTATATTTATATTTTTAATAGAATTTTTCTTGTTCTTGTTTTTATATACTCAAATTTTTAAAAGATTAATTTAAACAAGAATTGCGAAATGCCTCTGAAAAAGGCAATTTCTCCAACGATTCAGACATTTCTGACCAAATTAATTCTGTACAATCCCGATAAAAATAGGGATAAGAAAAAAAAGAAAATAAATTTGCGATTTGGCAATTTGCGAATAGCATTTGACAAATTTGATTTTATGCACGTGCGTCCAAAGGTACCTACATGAACTTTTTTCGCATGTAGGTACATATTTTGGATGTTATGTGGTCCAACCATTGCTTTTGGAATGATAGTTTTCCTTGATCAGTTTGGGAAATTTGGGCGCAGAATCTATAAGGGCATTAATTTGGGATCTATGATAAACCACAAGGGGGGTGGGTTTGAACTCCCAAAACCCCCCCGTGGATCCGCCACTGCTGAGAGATATTTGGCGAAGTATTACCTATGATATACTTTGATAACATACATATGTATGTATACTTCTGATGGGTTGAATTTTATAAGACAAAATTCGAGTGAACCCAAAAAGCCTCTGCCTGAAAAATTGAAGGGTAATGTGGTATAGTCACGTGGTTTAATTTGGTATATTTTATATACTGTCATTTTATAATAACAGTCTCCATATAATTTGCATTCAATTTTCTAATTTAATCCGTTTTATGCACCTTAGATAAAAAATATGTCGTTAAAATTGAGGCATTATCACGAAAAAATATTTTTATATTTAAGAGGTAATGTGGTATAGTCACATATTAGAAAAACATACTTTCTTAAGTAAGGCTTAGATTGTATATGTATATGTTGGCTATATACATATGTATGAGCATCTTTCTGTAAATTTCTCAAATGACCTCATATCGGCTTTGCTGATATATGTATGTACTTTATAGATACTATTATGCCATTATACCACATTACCCTCCATCAAGTGTACCACAAAAGCCGATTTGGTATTTGGTGCCATCCGGGAAATGGGCGAATAAAACCACACATATAACAAAATTTGCAATTTATCACTTATTCATTTACAAAATTTTTGTTTCAAACATAAAGAGCACAATTTTTTTTTGTAAGAAAAACATAACAGTTTGCGTTGAAAAAAGTCAACTGCACACGAAAGTGACTTGGTTCAACTACTTACCAGTGTGTTGTTTAAGGCGGTGCCAATAACGTCTCTGATATATTTTTTTTTTAAATCGGCGCCGACTGGTTTAATTAGCAACTCCACATTCCCACCGATTTGGCATATAATACCCTGTACCACATTAGCCCCTCTGTACCACAATTACCACAGTTGCTCTACATGTCTATTAAATATGTAGGTGTCTTATCGCGTTAATTCATAATTCTTTAAATTTAATTATTTATTTATTTATACGTGTACATTAGGCCGTCTCGCCTTATATGTACAAAAAAAGTCCACCGTCTAGCACCCCCAAAAAAGGGGTTTTAAACAGAAAATATAGTATACTCAGGAAATAGTATTTTTAAGGTCGCTAGAGGGCTAAAATGTTCTAGAAAATTATTCGGTATAAAATTTCAGTAGGAGTCTCTTCAGAAAAAATCTTTGTAAAATGAACCTAAAAGACCACAGGAAGCGAATGTTAAATGTGTTTTATTTCCGGTTCTACTGAATCGATCGAAATACTTCTTTTGCAAAAGATTAATGTTTTTTGACGACGTTTAACATGTCGATAAAAAAGGTTACTTTAAGGTGGTATAAAGTACAATGGCGCACATAGGGTTAATACGATTACAAAGTAGCAACCCTCCTCTCAAGCCAAGATTGGTGTGTCAAACTTAGGGATCGGATCATAAATACCGCAGATAAAAGATAAGAAAAAAATGAATTTTAGCGACATCTAGCGGCGTCCAAAAAAATAAAAAGTTTTCCAGAAATATTTTCGAAACAGAAATCATATGCGGAGGGGGAGGAGCGCGTACGGCGAACTTTTTTCGCGAAACGCTCTAGTGTACATATGTATGTACTTATATATATTTATTTTGCACTGATGCAGATGTATGTATATACATATGTATGTACATTAGGGTGACCCTGTTGAACCGATGGGAAAATATGTTCCGATTCTCGATTCTCAAAAAAAAAAGAGCGATTAGCCGGAAAAATGATTTACAATTAGGCCAATCAAACAAAAATTTAGAGGTTACGCAAGGAGCTTCAAAAATTAATGAATGTTATAAATCGCCGGAAATTGTTTGTGCTCATATGTGAGAGGGAAAATAAGGGTCAACCTAATGTACATATGTACATATGTACTTTAACTAGCATACTTAAATGGAATTTATTTACAAATGCCTCACTAACTAAATTCTGCAAAATCCAAAGTGGAAATCTCGGTTGATTTTCCTTTGCTTCGAGATTGGTCCTTTATAAAAATTGACAGACGCACTTCCAATTTTTTTTTTTGTATGGTAACGCTGAAATTAAAATATATGTATGTATGTAGTAAAGCTTGCACTTGAATTGAAATAGATCAGGTGGAGGCTTAGGACCAAATTGCTATTATTTTGCGCAACACTATAGAGTCTGTTATTGTTTTATAATAGATTCCAACTTATCTTACTTATTATAAATATGTAATTAAATATTTAAACTGTCTGAAAGTTCGTCGTTGTCACCTATCTGAGACAGTTTAACTGTAAATATTGATGACTACCCATTGAGTGTTTGTACTGGCACCACAGCTTTAGTTAAGGAAAGTATGTACTATATAAATACATAAGTGTGCACTTATATTTATAGACATTTTACGTTGATGCTATTATAGTCAAAGATACCGCATATAAATTTTTGTGAAGATCGGAGACGGCCAAATGGTATCACACAGGGGTAAAAATTCAGAAACCTCTATGGAGACTGAAAAAATAAAATTTAATTTTTTGTATATCTAATGCGCAAAATCGATAGTCCTGCACTCAAGGATACCAAATAAAAATTTTAGCTCCGATCGGAAATGGTTAAGAGGACACACTTGCTATTACCATATGTTACCCTTGCGCGGCACCTCTTAACCGTCTCCAATCGGGACCAAAATTTATATCTGGTATTCTCGTGTACAGGAATATAAATTTTGGGCATTTGATATAAAAAAAATTTATGAAATTCTTTGATCCTTACTTTTGTCTGAACATTGGCTCCTGTGCGATACCCCTAATGTACATATGTATGTAAATATATATGTATTCGTACGAAATATAAATACATATGTGTGTATGTATTAAAAATAAAATACGATTACTTTATAACGCGTGTTGAAAGCATGCAAGTAATCAATTTATATTTAAACTCGCCATGTCGAGCGAGTTCACTCATGATTAAGCCACGTTCACATATTGAGCTTACGAATAAAGTAAATGTGATGGAAGTGACATATAAAAAAATAATAAAATGAATCAAAGAAAATTAAATTTTTCATAAAGCTGATTCCACATAAAACTTTTTCCGCTTTGCGTTACGCCGCTTTCTATGTCAAACAACGCAAAACTGAAAAACTATGCCACATTGAACGCTGCAACATCACTCAAAAAATATTTATTTTCTGAAAAATGTCTCATTCTAGGTTTTATTTACAAAAAAGTAAATAAGAAAATAAAAATCTATTAAATTATTTTTCAATTGTGTGAAATTTAAATTTGTTTATTTACATTTGAATTAAAGTGAAACTGAAAACAAATGTCAACGCTCCCAAAAGTTGAGATTTGGGCAACTTTGTGCTTTACGTAACTTCGGCGTTGCGTTACTTTTTGTTATGTGAGAAACCTCATATAGATACATGTATTTTAATCTCAGCTGTCACGCAGAAAGTGTCACGTAGCGCAACACAAAGTTCTATGTGGAATCGGCTTAATTTCTTTAAATAAAATTCCTCTAACTGTACACTATTTTATTTTAAATTCTTTGTGAAGCAAATGTGCAAAGTTATGAACCTAGCTTAATATTATACGGCCGCGAACTTCCATTCGAATGAGTCATTCAAAGGCGATTAAAGAAACTGTTATAAAATTAGCTAAAAAGAAAAAAAAAAAAAAAATTCGTTGCAGCTCAGTTTAATTTGCATCTCCGTGCTATTTAATCTGCATAAGTCGGAGCAGCTTGAAAAACCAATGTGAGTTAGTTCTTCTTGAAATTCTTAATATATGTAACTCTCTTTGAATCCAATTTTTTGATCTTGATGGTCCACGACCTGAGTATTTTTAGCTTAGAAAGTTTTAGTATCTAGTGTTTTGTTTTTGAAAGACCAAGAACTTTCTATTGTAATATTTAGTGTTGAAAGACAGATTAAAAGATTTAAAAAGTTTTAAATTAACTAACACTCTTTTTTTATCCCTTCCACGCACTCTTCCTTTTGCAGAGGCATCAGTTCCACAGTTCGCCGCTGCGTTGAAAAAGAAACGAGCAAAGAGTTTGCCGCGAAAATCATTGATCTGGGCGCCGCTACAGAAACGGGCGATACAAATCCATATCACATGCTCGAAGCGACCAGACAGGAAATCTCAATACTCAGACAAGTTATGGGTCATCCTTATATAAGTGAGTACGGAACTTATTGAAATAAGCTACATAAGTATGGGTTTTTTACATGGCAACCTCAAATCTACAAATAAGTTATTTAATCCAATACAATTTATCTCAATTCTCTGTCTTCAGTTGATCTACAGGATGTTTTCGAATCGGACGCCTTCGTCTTTTTAGTTTTTGAACTTTGTCCGAAGGGTGAACTGTTCGATTACCTCACCTCGGTGGTTACGTTGTCCGAGAAGAAGACACGTACCATAATGCGTCAAATATTCGAAGGTGTCGAATATATACATTCAAAGAATATTGTACATCGTGATTTGAAACCGGAGAATATTCTGCTCGATGAAAATCATAATGTTAAAATAACAGATTTTGGTTTTGCGCGACAATTGAAGGCCGACGAAAAGTTGACAGGTGAGTAGGGAGTGGAGTGTAGTTGGTCTTATATTTTTTATTTCATTTTAAAATTTCTTCTATCGTATGTTCACTTTCAGATCTTTGTGGCACACCTGGCTATTTGGCACCAGAAACACTGAAATGTAATATGTTCGAGGGTTCCCCTGGTTACTCCAAAGAGGTTGATATGTGAGTATGAAATTGGATTTTCTAAATTTTGACTGATAACTTCTACTTAATAGCAGTGTTGCCACACGTAGGGTTTTATCCCTACTTGTAGGTCTTTTTGGTTAAAAAATGTGCCTGTAGGGTAAAAGGTTCGCTTTTTCATGTAGGGTTTTTTTTACATGGAAGTGTAGGGTTTTTTTTACACGGAAACATTCAAGGCGCAAAATGTGCCCTGTGTTGACTAACAAAATGTTTCCCAACTCTGTACATCATTGGCATTACATATCGATAAATGTGGTACACCTTATGTATGTATAAATACATCTCTATTATATATTGTGTTGACAGCTTTTTAAATTGAACTGATTTATAAAAGCTGTGTGTAAATTTAAGTAAGTAATAATTTTGTCTTTATATTCAAGAATAAACTTTTTTCACTTTTTTTTATAAATGAGCATGTGCTCTTACGATTTATTTCTCTTTTTATTGTAAATTACTGTTATTGTAAACTACTTATGTATATATAAAATGAAATAAGCAACTTTTGATTTTTATATATGTAAATAATGATTTTTAAAAAAAAATATTTTAGAATAGAAAAGATATTCAAATAAAACAGATACCTAAATAAATTAAAATTTTATTAAAAGAAAAGACTATAGATTCAGGTGTGGGGTGAAATTAAAATAAATGTCAAAAAGGGAAGATTTTGCACAATTGCTAGCTAGTGCCGGTATAGATTTTCCGCCAACCGCAACTTTATCACAACTGAGGAGGATGGCGCTAGAAATGGTTGGTACTGAAAAGCCGACGTTCAGTGGCGCCTCAAGAGAATTAGTTCCTGACCAAGAACCAGATGTTTATTTATCAGCCGCTTCCATTGATAATAATTTTTCCGCATTTGATGTTCCCACTGTCGCCGTCGAAGGTACTAACGCTAATTTCGCTGATTTTAATGTGGTTGCAACTGGTGTTCAAGTTACTAGCATCCCTACCTCTGCTGCCACTATTACTTCCGTTATCGCTGCTAATCAATGTACTAAAACTCCTGCCGCTAGAGTCCCGACTTCCAGCATCGCTACCGTTACTAATACTGTTACTGGTGATCCTTCTGCCGATGCCGTTGGTATTAAATCCACTGCTGCTACCACTGATATTTCTGTTGATTCCGCTGAAACGATTGCTTGTGCTCCGGTTATGGATACTGCTGTCGACATTACTGATGGTTCTGCATGTACCGCTGCGATGGACGAGGAATTGAAATTATTACGTAAACAAGTTGAAATACTTACGCTAAAGCAACGCTTGTGTGAGCTGGAAAAACATACAAAAGTTCCAATTGGTAACAAAATTAACTTCACTGAAGTTGAGCATGCGTTGACGAAGTTCAGCGGAGACGATTTAGTATATCCTGTAGGGGTTTTTCTACGAGATTTCGAAGAGGTAATGAACACTGTCGAGGCCGATGAACGTTTTCGTTTTTTGAGTTTGCGACGCTCACTCACAGGTACGGCTAGGATATTTTTAGCAACGACTTCGGCAACAAGCTATGAGTCACTTAGTAAACAACTCGTAGTAGAATTTGA
Organism: Urophora cardui; assembly: GCA_960531455.1. Classification (NCBI taxonomy): domain Eukaryota; kingdom Metazoa; phylum Arthropoda; class Insecta; order Diptera; family Tephritidae; genus Urophora; species Urophora cardui. The sequence goes on along the minus strand of OY482671.1, from coordinate 30,378,136 downwards.
AAAAAATGTAAGTCGCCAAGATGTTTATAGGATGTTGAGCCAACGGCGTTGGCAAAAGAAAAACGAGTCCTTACATTGTTATATACTGAGTATGCAGGCTATCGCTAAGCGTGCTGATATAACAGAATTAGAAACAATCGAATTTATAATAGAAGGTTTAGGCAATAACGTTTTGAATATAAATTTGTTGGTAGGAGCACGCACAATTGATGAGTTAAAGACGTTAGTATCGAGATACCAACGTAAATATCTGCAACGCGAAAATGAAGTAAGTAGTAACAAAACTTCAGCCAAAGATGTGGTGAAGGCATCAAATAAGGGGAATGATGCACAATGCTTCAATTGTTCGCAGATGGGGCATATTAAACCTAACTGTCCTTATCCTCTCAGACCTATTGGATCCTGTTTCCGATGTTGGCAAATGGGACATGATCATCGTTCATGCCCAAATCCAAAGAAGATATTGAAGGAGAAGCGACAAGTTTCTGCAGTACTCGATGCTAACAATGCCGAAGATGATTTTGTTAATGTATATAATTATGTAAGCATTCAATTTTCAGATAAAAAGAAAATAACTGTGACTAATAAATATTTATCTCTCTTTGATACCGGAAGTCCGATTAGCTTGATACGGGAATCCAGTATCCCAATTAAACTGTCCACAACTGGCAGAATATCATCAGCATCAAAATTTGTTGGAGTCGGCGGGAAACGACTCTCAATTAAATATGAATTAAATTGTTATGTTATTTTCAAAAATCAAATAAATGAAATCAAGTTTTTTGTATTATCTGATGAATGTTTGCTCATGCCAGTTGTTTTGGGAAGGGATTTTCTATCAAAATTTAATATTCGTTTGACAAAAATAAGATATAGGTATACAAGAGAGAATCTGATGGTTTTGAGAAAAGTAGTGAATAGTAATAAGAGCATAGTTTGTAATCTCAGCAGATATGATCTTCTAAAAGAAGGTGGTGAAAATTTAAAAGTACGTTTGCCGCCATCTGACATCCCAGTAAGCAATCATGATTCTGTAGATGAAAATATAGATAATATGAATTTCATTTTTAATATCGATGTTAGTTCAGAATTTCCGGAACCTAACATAGATTCAAAGTTGAGTATAAAACAAGCCTTTACGTTATCCTCAATTATAAAGACGTCTTATCTCGAACCAAAAGAAATAGTGCTTCAGCCGCTTGACTACGAAATGAAAATTCATTTGACGACAGATACGCCTTTTTTTTGTTCGCCGCGTCGTTTATCTTGTTTAGAGAAAACTGAAGTACAAAGCACAATTAACGAGTTACTAAAGGAAGGAATAATTAGGCCAAGTAACTCGCCATATGCTTCCGCTATAGTTTTAGTTAAAAGAAAAGGAAAGCTACGCATGTGTATAGACTATAGAGGTTTGAATAAGTTAACATTAAGGGATAATTACCCATTACCTCTAATAGATGATTGTATCGAATATTTAGAAGGAAAAAAAGTATTTACAGTATTAGATCTTAAAAGCGGATTTCATCAAGTTCGTATGTCATCAGAATCTATTCCATATACTGCTTTTGTAACGCCAAATGGACAATACGAATATTTAAAAATGCCTTTCGGATTAAAAAATGCACCTGCCGTATTTCAGAGGTTTGTCAATACTATATTTAGAGATTTGATTGATTCGAAGCAAATAATCATATATATAGATGATATAGTCATAGCATCTAAGAACTTTGAGGAACATGCAAATTTATTGGATATTGTTTTAAAGCGTATTTCAGAAAAAGGACTTAAACTTAATCTTACTAAATGTAGGTTTGGATATAGCGAAATTGAATACTTGGGCTATTTGGTTAGCTCAAAAGGCATCACACTCACAGATTTTCACGTAAAAGCTATAAAGTGCTACCCTGTGCCTAAAAATCAAAAGGAGTTGCATTCTTGCATAGGACTTTTCTCTTTCTTTAGACGCTTCGTGCCATTTTTTTCGCATATTGTTAAACCGTTACAACAGTTACTTAAAAAAAATGCCAGTTTTAACTTTGACGAAAAATGTATCACTGCTTTTGAAGAACTTAAAACGAAATTGACCGAAAGTCCAGTTTTAGCAATTTATAATCCTTCTAAAGAAACAGAGCTTCATTGCGATGCCAGTTCAATAGGGTTCGGAGCTGTTTTGTTACAACGCCAAGATGACAATAAATTTCATCCGATTTCATATTTTTCGAAGATGGCATCAAGTGCTGAAAGCAGTTATCACAGTTTTGAACTTGAAACATTGGCAATAATTTATGCTTTAAGAAGGTTTAGGGTTTATCTTGAAGGTATAACATTTAAAATAGTTACAGATTGTAATTCATTAGCTATGACTCTGGCAAAGAAACAAGTAAATAAGCGTATAGGAAGATGGGCATTAGAGCTCGATAATTTTCATTACACTATCCAACACAGAAGAGGTACATCAATGGGACACGTTGATGCCCTCAGTAGATGTCAAGTCGCTAGTATAGATATTAATGAAGCCGAATTTCAAATACAAATAGCTCAAGAACGTGACGATCTAATTCGAGATTTAAAGAGCCGTATGGAAAAAGATATAGTAAAAGATTTTGAATTATCAAATGGATTAGTTTATAGGAAAAATGGTAATGGAAAGATTTTCTTATATGTGCCAAGGGAAATGGAAGAAAATATTATAAGATTGATGCATGAGAAAATAGGGCATCAATCCGTTGATAAAACGCTGACGAAAATACAGTTATACTACTGGTTTCCGAAAATGAAACAAAAAGTTGAAAATTTTGTGCAAAATTGTCTTAAGTGTATTATGTATGCAGATCCAGTGCGAGCGAATGAAAGGAATCTATATAATATACCAAAACAACCTATACCGTTCGATACAATACATATCGATCATTTTGGTCCATTGCCATCAATACAGTCCAAACGTAAGCACATCTTAGTTGTGATTGATGCTTTTACAAAATTTGTAAAATTATATCCAACCAAATCAACAAGCACTCGGGAGGTTAACGCTTCATTAGACAAGTACTTCAGCTATTATAGTAGGCCGAGACGTATAATAAGCGATAGAGGTTCATGCTTTACATCATTGGAATTCGAAAGCTTTTTAATACAAAGAAACATAACACACATAAAAGTAGCTGTCGCCTCGCCACAAGCGAATGGTCAGGTAGAACGTGTAAATAGAGTCCTGAAGGCAATGTTAGGTAAACTAAGTAATCCAATAAGTCATGCAGACTGGTCGAACAAACTCCTTGAAGCTGAATATGCTATCAATAATTCAATTCACAGTACAACTAAAAATTCTCCTAGTAAACTTTTATTTGGTGTGGAACAAAGAGGTAAAATAATTGATGAGTTAACTGAGTATTTAGAGGATAAGATAAATTCAAATCTGTCGCGAGATCTCGAACAAATTAGGTTAAATGCTTCTGAAGCAATTGTTAAAAAGCAAGAATATAATCATAATTACTTTTTAAAGAATAGTGTAAAAGCTAAAGAATATAATATCGGAGATTTCGTAGTAATAAGAAATGTAGACACAGTTGTTGGTACAAACAAAAAATTTGTACCAAAGTTCAAAGGCCCGTATGTAATATCAAAAATTCTTGGAAATGACAGGTATGTGGTTAAAGATATAGAAAATTGTCAATTAACTCAGTTACCGTACAATGGTGTTATAGAAGCTAATAGGATGCGAAAGTGGCTTGTTAGAAATTCTAACGAGATCATTTCTGCTGATGAATTAAAGGAAAATTTGTAGTATCAAATTTAAATCGACTATTTCTAATTAGCTGTAAATAATAATTTGTTTGTTATTAATATGTTATAAATTAAATCTATGTTTTATGACCGAGGTCGGTCTAGTCAGGATGGCCGAGTTGTAAATTACTGTTATTGTGAACTACTTATGTATATATAAAATGAAATAAGCAACTTTTGATTTTTATATATGTAAATAATGATTTTTAAAAAAAAATATTTTAGAATAGAAAAGATATTCAAATAAAACAGATACCTAAATAAATTAAAATTTTATTAAAAGAAAAGACTATATTATATACATTTTTGTGTAACATTGAATTAAAATTTAGATGAAGATATCTATACACATACGTATATGTATAAAAACCTCGTTAAAGTTTTGTAAAACTATTAAAAGTATCTGAAAAAATACCTATTTTTGATTATTTATGTATATGCATTGTCCTATTAAAAAATTTATATAAATTATATGCGGGTTTCAATATTTCCGCAAGGAAAAAATGTAGGGATTTTTGTAGGTACTTTTTTTTTTAACGCGTAGGGTAATCTTGGGAGTTTTACCTCATTTGTAGGGATTTTGGAGGAAAAAAATGTGGCATCACTGCTTAATAGTGGTTTCTTTTCTAAACGAAAATGTTGCGTTATTATATGGCAACATTATCAGCAAGGGCACGTGCCCTATGAAGTTTATGACTGAGGCTAATACTGGCAATGAAACTTAGATTAAAACTCCGACTGCAACTAAGACTAGGACTACAAATAAGACTTGAACTGAAATTAAGATTAAAACTAGATTTGCGACTAAGACTAATACTCAAATTGAAACTTTGACTAAGCCTGAAAATGATATAGTGACTGAAACTAAGACTAAGGGTAATAGGTACTGCTACTAAAACTGGGATTGAGAGTAAGACAGATTGTGCCGAAGATTGAGATTGCGATTAAGGCTATAGCCCGGTTTCACCAACCGGTCTCAACTTAGTTAAGCTGATTTTTTTACGTTTTCAGTTTCACCATGCAACTGAGCTAAGTCACAAGTTAGTCAGCTTTGGTCTTGACTAAAAATAAACTAAGAATTTGAGTCGCTTTATGAAATTCAACAACCAAAAGAGCGAATATGACAAAAAAATGAGCAAATACAGCAACCAAATAACCAACAAACCCAGTATTTGCCATAAAAGGTTGGTTGCAAAACTAACTAACTCGCACAAATCTGGGCTAACTTAACTGAAAACTTAGTTTTAGCTTTAGTCACGTTGGTGAAACCGGGCCTAAGGCTTAGATTGTGACCAGGACTAAAGCTGGGCCATCGTGACTAATAATCTGGTTGAAACTACTAGTTCGACTAATACGGAGACTGAGACTAACGGTAAGATTGAGACTACGAATGTGAATGAAACTAAGATTAAGACCAATACTTCGATTATATCTGAGGTAAGACTCGAACTCTGACTACGATTTAGAGTGAGATTAAGATTGCGACTATGAAGAAGACTGAAACAAATATTCCGACTGAAACTTTTAATTTTATTTTCATATTTAATAATTTCTCTCTCCCTCTCTATTAATACTTTTGCTTTATCTCTCCAACTCTCTTCCAGTTGGGCATGTGGTGTCATTATGTTTACATTATTGGTTGGCTGTCCGCCATTTTGGCATCGGAAACAGATGGTGATGCTGCGCAATATAATGGAGGGTAAATATAGTTTTACCTCACCCGAATGGGCTGATATATCAGGTGAGTAACTAATAGAGTGGTAAAGAAATAATACACATACATATGTACATAAGAACGTTAGTGGAAAAGGTTAGCTAATTTACTGTTTTCTTCACACATATAGAGGATCCAAAGGATCTCATACGCAAGTGTCTAGTCGTCGAGCCAGCGCAACGTATAACAGTTAAGGAAGTATTAAAGCATCCGTTTTTCAATCAGATGGTAAGTTCAGCTCCCATTTACATCTAAAGAGAGAGAAAATGTTAGGAAATTAAAAAAATATAAATTTTTATTTTTGTTAAACGCACATGCTCACTTTCCAACCACAAAACAGTTGTTTTTTTGCGAATTTGTAATTTTTTATTTATTTTTTCCAAAGCTTTCTAGGTTAATACATTTGGTTAGTTGGATTTTTATGCTCTTTTGGCTCTCTCTCATAAACACACCCATACACACACAATTTCTCTCTCTCTTCGTTTCTTTGGCTAGTAAAATTTGTGCATTATTTTACTTTATACAATTTTTAAATGAATTAAGACAAATATTTCTTTAATTCGCATCACAAAAAGTTGTTTTTATTTTTTTTTTTAATTTTTATATATTTTATCTCATTAACTGCTCTAACTATGATTTTCTCTTTTTTTCTTTCATTTACCCTCGCCCCTTACTTTCGTGAAAAAAAAAAACAATTATAAAAACAATATTTTTTGGCAAATCATAAAACTTCTCTTTACATTGTTGTATAATTTTGGTAAACGAAAAAAAAATCTTTCACATCGAAAAAATATATTCATATATATATTATTTGAAAAAAAAAAAAATAAAATAAAATAAAATAAACGCTAACAAACAAATTTTAAATATCCATCAATCCACTGAATCGAATCATCACTCACTCGTGAAGTTATTCGAGCAAAATATCGATGGACTTAAGCGCAGCCTATCAACCAAATCTAGGAGAATGAGTCGCATCAATGACATTGCACTGGTAACGAATAGTTGTGTCTGTTGTTCATTTAACAACAGCAACAATACTAATAACAACAAAAATCAAAACAATAATAGCATTAATAAAAATATTAACAATAATTGCACCAACAACAATAGCAGAAATAAAAACAAAAACATTATGCATAATTATAAGCATTTGGATAAGTTTTTATGCTTTAACTACTTGGCTAATATTATTGTTCCAACAAAAACAAGTAATAAAAGACAACAGCGTTTATTTGTTCTGATTTTGTTGCATTACCATTTTCCAATTATTTTATAAAGTTAATTTAACAAATTTGTTAATGCTTTATATTTTTTTAGTTAATTTAATTGAATGTCCGTTCTTTCGTTGTACTTTTGTATGTGCATTTATTATTATTTTTTTTTAGTTTAACAAAATCAGACATGGGTAATTGCATGCAGATGAATCAAAAAAGATTTTTCATTCTTTTGAGAAAGAAATTTGATTTGTTATTTATCTTTGATTTGAAAATAATTTGAATCACGAATCAAAGGGTATTTTTGATTCTTTTGTGAAACGAATCACAAATAAAAATTATCTTTTATTTGCAAGTATTTTGAATTACGAATCAAGCTGATTCTTTATTTGAAAGTTGATTTGAAATCAAAATTGATTCGAAATCACGCAACCCTGGCGCAGAACAGCAAGGAAATAAGAAGAAGAAAGGACAAGAGGGTAAGGAGAAAAGTAAGGAGAAGAATAGGGTTAAGGATAAAAGTAGAAAAAGATGAAAAAATAAGAAGAATAAGATAAAAGAAGGGTATAATATATGATGTGATTGTATGGGGAAAATGATAAACAACACACATGTACCAAAATTCAATCAGATATCTCAAAAACTGAGGGACTAATTTGCATTCAGAAACGTAGAGGAATAAACGGACGGTTTTGGTTTAATCGACACAACTCCTGATACTAATTATATCGGTATTTCTACATTCATATACTTTGGTTGACCTATCGGTTACTTGCAAGAATCGTCTTTTGAACCAAAGTTATAATAAAATTTAATTTTCATGAAAGGTATTACAATAATATTCGCTGTGTGCAATAACCTTGCTATCTTTCTTTAAGTATTCTACATTTCCTTACCTTATTTTACATTTTTTGCTTGAGTTTTTCGCTTAAGTATGTACATATGTATGTGCATAAGTACACATGTATCTATGTACATAAGTACATATGTACATATGTATCTATATATTAACAAATTTTCTTGTGTTTCTTTTGTGTGCGTCTCAATTAATAAACGTCTTAAGAATTTTATTATATGTATGTATGTCTACATACATATCGCTAATTTAGAGTGCAAAGTCGCTAAGTCCACTATTATGAAAAATTATAGTTTTATGTAGAACGCTAGAAAAATTAAATACGCACTACGCTAAACAGGTCTGTGAGACTCGTTTTTATTTAGTGCTAATTTTGCTATTTCCAAAATAATCATATAAACACATTATTTTTTCATATCGAAATTTTTTTGTCTCCTGTAAAGTTAAAAAAAAGGGAACTTAGCAACTTTGCACTCCTATCTAGCGACATTTGATTTAATTCTTCCAGTTTCGGCCTTTGGGCTTTGTAAATATGCATGCTGAGGATCTCATATTTTTAATATAACGGAAGAAGAATATGCTATATTTTTATATACATAGATATTACCGTAATAATAATTTCAATTTATTTGAATTATAATTTAATCTTCTCTCTTTTTTTATTTGCATGTTTTATAAAAATATTTTCTGCAATAAAATGCATGTTATTACATTCAGAAAATAAATATTTAAGAATTTTCTTTTTATTAATTATAAATCATAAATCAGTAAATTAAAGGTGCATACATATGTACATATGTATAAGAAATTTTGCGGTGTCAGTTTAATAAATATAAAATAAACATGATACGAAAGAAATAAGAGCATTTTATTGTTTGATACGCATATGAAATATAAAAAAAAATATGATGAAATATGTTTTTCTATTTCCTCAATGTATCGTCGCCCGGATAAATTAGTGTCGTATGTGAATTTTGGGCCGAATTGAGTTAATAATACAGTTATACTAATCTAATCAAGATCTTTCGAATGACGTTATCCGTTTTTTGCTATCTCCTTTAGTTTAAGAGATATTGAGCAGAATTTTTTCGTTTGTGCAAGGTCGCAAGCGATTTCGTCTAATTTCCAATGTGCTTTTAATTGCTGTCAATTATTTAATTTATTTACTTTTATGAGAAATCAAATACCAGAGCTGGGCGATAAGGATTACGATTACAAGATGATTACGATTACAGTAATCGTAATCTTAGAAATTTTGAAATTACGATTACTGTAATCGTAATGGTCGTTACAAAAATTACGATTACTGTAATCGTAATCGTAAAAAACTTGAAATTACAATTACTGTAATCGTAATCGTCGTTACAAAAATTACGATTACTGTAATCGTAATCGTGAGAAACTTGAAATTACGATTACTGTAATCGTAATCGTCGTTACAAAAATAAGAATTACTGTAATCGTAATCGTAAGAAACTTGAAATTACGATTACTGTTCTCGTTTTCTGGGATTACAGTGTGTAAAAAACAGTGATATACTTACCCAACATCGTTTTCCAAGAAATAATAATTTTTACATACATACATATGTGTTTATTTCTCACACATTAATTAAACAATTAAAACTGGGATGTGTATTAAGAAGAGAGAAAATTAGCGGAAATAATAAAGATACAAAATTAAGACTGCCGTTTGGATAATTTACATTCAATAATATTCAATATTAGCCTTAAGCAGAACTAATTTTTCAAAAGAAACATCATAAAGTGCATAGCGTCGAGGACTGTTTATAATGCCCGCCAACGAAAATAGCCTTTCCACAGGTGCTGACGATGTAAGCGGGGTGCTGAATCTTAAAGATGCTTTCTTTATCAGAGGATATCTTTTAAAACAGCCATGGCTACTATCAGCATCGTTCAAATATTTAAAAAATTCTTCTCCTATAATGTTTGAGCCACTACCAGGAAACACTTCAGGTAAATCAGTGTTTTCTAAAGGTATATTGAGTTTTAAATAAAATATATATTAAGTTGTTATATACATATGTAGTTAGGTATTTACCGCCGAAGTCAAAAACTCTTCATCTAATATTGGCTTTTCATAGTTATGGTCATTTACATCTTCAAAAGTTGCAGTGGATTTTTATTACTTTTTAATTTTGTTATGAGATAAACCTAAGTAATTTGTTTAGTAAAATCTAGCAATTGTAATACATATTTTTTATACATCGTCGTACCATACGAAAACTAACATCAGATTTTTTGTGGCTGACGAAAAGTAAAAAGTTCAAGTTTTGGCCGACGAAAAGTAATAAAATCGAGTTTTGGCCGACGAAAAGTAATAAAATCCACTTTTGGCTGACGAAAACTATCAATTTCGTTTAAACAACAACAATTTTAATGTAAAAACAGTATATAATTACTGATACTTTTCGTCAGCCAAAAGTCGATTTTATTACTTTTCGTCAGCCAAAACTCGATTTTATTACTTTTCGTCGGCCAAAAGTCAAATGTTCTACTTTTCGTACAGAATTTTTTTATTGATAGCTTTCGCCAGAAATTTTAAATATGTTAGTTTTCGTATGGTACGACGACATGCAAAATCCACATTTTACGAAGAAAATTAGTGTGAGCTACAGCTCGATTTTTATGCATGAGGCCATTGTCTCCAGGCCACTAAAAGCTGCTATCTCAACCGAAAATATTTCAAAATGTATATAATATGTGTGAAATTGCAAGCTTTACATAATTATTTGTAGTTTTTAGCACTTCTTTCAGAGCCAAGCATATTTTCCTCCCTACACCGTTTAGTATCAAAAAGCAATTTTAATAATTTTTTACATGTAATTCTTAAATTTTGTAATTTAAGATTACGGAAAATAAGGATTACTGTAATCGTAATCGTCGTTACAAAAATAAGGATTACTGTAATCGTAATCGTCAAAAACTTGAAATTACAATTACTGTAATCATAATCGTCGTTACAAAAATTACGATTACTGTAATCGTAATCGTCAAAAACTTGAAATTACAATTGCTGTAATCGTAATCGTCGTTACAAAAATAAGAATTACTGTAATCGTAATCGTAAAAAACTTGAAATTACGATTAATGTAATCGTAATCCTATGTGTAATCGATTGCACATGTAATCCTTATCGCCCAGCTCTGTCAAATACAATATTTAACTTCTTCTACTTAAGTGAAATATATGGCAAATTTCTTAAATACGTTTGGAATTTTCAGAAATACACTTGGAATTTTCTGAAGTACAACTTGAAACGTTGTAGTTTTTTAAAACCCCTTCGGCTGATGAAAGCCACGGTCTTTTCTGTTTCTTATCTTTCTTCTTCTACTTCGCATTATATTTTACTTCTTTTTTTAGTTATTTTTTATTTTTTCGTATAAAAAAGGTTACTTAATTTACATATATCAATTCTGTTTTAAAAGTTACTTAAATTCGCCCAAATATATTTTTCCTCAGCTCAGTCAATGCCACATTTAAAATTTTCCTAATTTTCTCTTAAACAACTATTTTTAATTTTTTTTATTTTTTAACTCTTTATTATTATTTTATTTCATCTTTTCTATTTTGTTTTTATTTTTCATATACAAAAATTACATCAACACGCACACACGCCCATTTCCCCAGTGAACCAATTCATATGTGAAAGAAAGAAAAAAATAATATGTATGTATGTACTTTGAATTGAGGATTTGTTGTGCGTTTAGTTGTTTTTATTTACAAAAAAAAGGAACAAATTATGTTTAGTAATTACAATATTTATTGATTGTCAACCGATTTCATGCGTGTTTCTCCTCCTTTTTTCACTTGTTTTTCCCTTCGTGTTATTTCTTTTTCCTTTTATCCTTTTCTCTCTCTAACTCCATGTGTCTCTGTCTATACCTCAACTACTTCCCTCTCACTCTGTATCACACTTTCTCTCTCTCTCTCTTTCTCTGTGTTTGTTTTACGTTTACTTTTAGGTTTTGTGCCCCACCGAACCGTCTACGGACGGCCGCACCACTTACCAGTTAAAATCACAAAACATACGAAATACGACGATGAGCACTGGCAATCAGCTGTTTTACAACAAAAGCAATTTTAATAAAAAACGCACAGCGACAAGCTGTAGCGGCTACAACAATAATTACAATAACAATAATAGTCAACAACAAATTGCAGGAAATATTGATCATATTAATAACAACAACAACAACATGACAAATATGTACTTAAGCCAACAGCAAGCGAATTATAGTAATTATAGCATTAATAGTAATAGTATTAATACTCCATCCACTTCGAAAGCAAACAAACCAACAACCACAACAACACCAACTAGTACTTCTGATTTTGTTGCTAACACCTTTTATAATTATAATAACAATTATGGCCAAAGTATGTTGCATTATCAAAATACTAATGGCAATACAAATATATTTGCGAAGACGGCTGGTCCGAATAATACATTCCAAACGACAACAACACCAACAGCAATAACAGCAATAAATGATAAAGACAGTATTTGCAATACGGCGCCAGCAAGGCAAGGCCACCACCAGCAGCAGCAGCAACAGCAACAACAGTTGTATGATGATCAACAACAAGAGGAAGCACCAGCTATTGATTTAGAACAGGTGCCTACAAAAACTACAACAAAAACATTGCAATTTAATGATTTAAAAGAGCAAGAAGAACAAGAAAATCACAAGTCTCAATATGCTTATATGCGCAATCATTATTCACCACCACAGCACCACCACCATTATCACCATCATCATCCGTACTTGCAGCAAGTTGTTGAGCAACAACAAAAACCACAACACCACCACGAGCACGCCACAATACATCCATTATCAGGTGTGCAATTCACTACAACCACCACCACCACCAATCATTCATCTCAACACACATTTTCATTTAATTCTATAGGCACCACCACCATCAATTCATTTGCACTGCAACATCAACAAAAGCAGAAGGAAAAGCATTCGACATTGGCGTCAGCGTCAGCGTTAGCAGCGATGCCTGCACGCCCGCCACCGGACGATACATTTGCATCGTTGACGAATAGTTTGTCGCATTGTTGTGTTGAGTCTTTGAATTATTACGCACAGGTTAGGCGGTTCAATTTTTTTAATTTTTTTTTTGCATTTCATTTAATTTTGTGTAATTATTTTTTAATAATAGTGGTCTTCATATAAAGTGATAAAGTAATAAATCGTTAAAATTTATCAGTATATCCTCATTTTTACATGAACGCACCTTGATAAATAATTGTTTTAACTCTTGTCAGCTGTCAATGTCAACTTGATTAATAAATAAAAAACCCAATAAAATAAACAAAAAAATGCATATAACATTTTCGTAGAAATTATTTTAATAATTCGTGCTAAAATGCCGAAAGAAAGCACAATTTCTTCTTTTGAATTGAAAAAGTAAAACTGACAATGTGTCAGACTTGAATTTTACCAAAATTAATAAATTTACGCAACAAAATCGTTCGGTAAAGTGATAAAATTTGCTTAAATATATTTTCATACAAATTTTGACAGATAATTTATCACAATTATTATTTTATCACTTTACCCCATTTACCAGCAGTTTATCACTTTAGATGAATACCCTTAATAGTTAGTTTTCTGTTGTAATGATTTTTTTTACATATATACATATGTACTATTAATTTTCTTCAAAAACTAGTTAATTTATTACTTGTAAATTAACAGCAACAGCAATAATAATAGTAGAGATATTAATAATAATTTAATTCTATTCTATTGGACGACCATGTACCCCATATCTTTCACATATAAATTTTTGTAGTATAATTTTTGCGTTGCTATTGTTTCGTGATTTGATGCTTTAAGTAGCGCGACTCTAATATGCATAGAAATTAAAAAAGAAGTAAAAATAGGCAATAAATGTAGATAATAAAAATAAAAAAACTTATCTAAAATAACATAATGTAATAAATAACACGTATACCGGTAGTAAAAATAAAATAATAGTATATAATTAATTTTATCTACCCAACATTTATAGTGTAGGAATAAATACTGTTTTCTTTACTACAAGTTCTATGTACCTACCTATGCACCTTTAATTTAAACATAAAATTTTTTAATTTAAATAGTATATATCGTTGTTTAAACTTCATAACCGCCTATGCCAAAATTGAGATTTGCCAAACTTTATCTCTTGGCGCCCAGCTCTATCGATCGATAAAATAAATTTGGGAACTCGATAAGCTCTGCATGTCCTTTTCAGCTCTGAAGTCGTAGACCTGGGCGTCAGAAATTGAATTTTAATATTTGGAACAAATTTCGGTTAGACGGCTATGAAAGCTTCACTTAGGCAGTTATGATGTTTAAACGACTATATATACTTATAATATTACACACGAACATATACCTATTACAAGATTTACAAAATATACATTACACATAAGTTATATATGTGTGTACATATAGACATGATATTCTTGTAGTGCCTTTACAAATTCATTTTCTTTATCTTTGACCTTGCACGTTTTTAATAAATTTTTTCGCGTTGCGTTATATTAATATTTCACTTTTTGCTTTTCAATATTATTTTGTAATAATACTTTTTATTTTATTTATTTTTTTTTTTTTTCTCTAAAAACAATACATATGTACATACATATGTATGTACAATTGTACATACATATATACTCTATTGAAACTTAAATGCTTTGCATACATACCTTACTTAAGGCGTACATTGCATTTAAACACGTTAATGCAACAACAGCAACTAAAGCATGCTACACTATAATAATATTCAGATTAATTAATTAACTTTTATTTTATTAATTTTTTTTTTGTTAACCTTTGTTTGCTTAATTTTATTAAATAATTAAAAAAAAAGTAAAACAATGTACTTTATCTTAACATATTCCCTTTTTGTTCTCTGTTTTCTTCTTTTTCATTATTTCTTTTTAATTATTTTTCATGCATTTACATGAATGTGTGTGTGTATACGTAATTTTCAACACCACAATGTATATGCATATGTATGTACAAACATATTGAGCACCAAGTGCCCGTACGTTTGCTTGCGTTTATGAGATTGCGGTTCTACCTAACTTAATAATAATTGTAATAATTATTATATATCGTCGTTTAAAGTGCATTTTTGCGTAAGAGGTATTTTCATTTTCGAGTAAGGGACATTTTTGCCAAAAATGAGATTTTCCAACCCTGAGTTCCTGACGCTCAGCTCTATCGATCCATACCAAAACTTTGCAATTCTAACAACAAAAACGCATAATAACAGTAAATTTCATAATCGCTTATGAAGAGTATTGTTAAAATTTGGCAGCATTACCGCGTATAATTTCAGTTTATTCATACAAGCGAAGTTATATGTTATTAGATAAATAAATTAAATGGTCAATTTATATGAAAGGGAGCAAAAGTTAAATATTTTAAACAAATAATGTCAGGTAAATATCAAGCTGGTATTAATTTAAACAAATTAAATGAAGTTTCTAATTGGTAAGCTCTGATACTACGTTTTTTTGCTACAATCTTTACAATTTTCCCAACCAAATTATGACTAAAGGTATCAAAAATTAAAAAAACAAAACAAAAAAGGAAGCCTCAGTTCGAGTGGAGCCAAATATTGAGGCTTTCATAGTTTTTTTACGTTTGCTGGAAACACGGTGCAATCTATATAAAGCCCGTGCCGCATAAAGTGGGCGCAGCCACGCCCATTTTGAAAATTCGTATCAATAATCCGACTAAACGTATAAATATTCCTGTTATTATAAAATTTCATTCCTTTATGACTTTTATTTACAGAGATGTCACGTTACAAATTTCTGAAGGGCATTCGAGAAATATTTTTACTAAAAAGTAGGCGTGGTCATAAACTGATTTCACTAAAATTTTGCACATATACTACCGCAAGTGGTAGAAATAAGTCCACCAATTTTCGTCATAATATCTCAATTATTTGTCGAGTTATGGGCTCCGAAATCTCGTAGATTCCTTTGTCTAATAAGAGCGGTGCCACGCCCATTTTCCAAAATTTTTCTATTTATGGTCTTCTATCTATCGTGGTACAGTAGACGCTCACAAATTAGAACCACTTTGTTTTTAGGGTGATTCTAATTTCTGAAAAATTATAATTCCTGGACGTTTTTTTTGTTTCAATAAAACCTTAAAATTTAAGTCAATTTGCATTGAAAAACTACAATGAAATTTTGTCTTATTCAATTTTATTCCCAAAAACGAGAAAACAAACATATAGATATGCCTGTATACGAAATTTCATAAAAATATTTAAATCTGTGTATTATTACAGCTGTGTATAAAAATTAATTTATTACATTGCGATAAAAACATGTTTTTTGTCGGCCATGATTCTTATGCGAAAATTTATAAGACATTCAAGTCAGGTTATAAACCAGATTGAACACGGATGTTCGTAATCCAATCCACAAGTCACCTCAAAATTACAAAAAGTAAATATCAACATTTAAAACACTTAAAACAAGTGATGCCCTACGATTGTCATAGCTTTTATGACAATTTACCACATTTACCTTACGACTTCTCCAGCAATGTGTAAACAAAATTCTTAATTAAAAATATTAATTTTAGCTTTAAATTTAATATAAGTTTAAGTTTTGTTACTTTTTTTCTTTATAAAATACTAAAAAAAAGGAATTATATTGAACATTTTGCCATTTCATTTGCGTGATTTTTGTGCCAAATAAAAATTGCACAACCGCACATGAAAAAAAAAGAGTCCTAATAATTCAATTTGTTTCTTTTTCTACACTAAGTTGATGTTTTAGCTAACAAACTGATCTACGTAACTATTTAAATTTAAGTTTGTACGCAGAAAGAAGTAACGGTTTTGAAATGAAACAGTTTTTTTGCTCTCCTGTAAAATTCAACCAATGTCCGCTACTCGAAAATGAAAATACCTCTTACGCAAAAATGCACTTTAAACGACGATATACATATTATGTATGTATGTATGTATATATTCTTGTAAGCATTTAAAGATCGCCGTGAAATGTCTGACAATTTGTTGCTGTAGTTATGGCAATGAGAATTTGCTTGTGAGTACCAACGGAAAAGAAATAAAAACTATAACAATTAAAGCTGCAAAAAAGCTATGCAATTAATTTAAAAATTTGAATATTTTTTTGTAAGTTTGTATGCAATATATTTTTTAACTTATTTCGTTTTGTACTTATTTTGATAAAACATTATATTAAAATGTAATTAGCCGTTGCATTGCCAAAAAAAACAAAAATTATTACAAACTGTTTTTCTCGGTATTTATTTATTGATTACTAATTACCTACTAATAAAAATAAATAATAACAAAACGTAATATTATAGCGAAATCTATTATAATAAAAACAATAACAGCAATGCAATTATGTAACAACGAAAACCATTTTGGAAAAATCTCCTGGTGTGTTGTTAGCTGCTCGCTTGTTTTGCTTGCCATGTCATTTCTTCCCTTATATTTTTCTTTTTTGTATTTAGTTATTTACTCACCATGTTTTATACTTCTCTCAGCTCGTCCATTGTTTGCATCAATGCTTTATTATTTATTCTATGCATACTGCTTTATTTAGCTATAGCTTTATAAATGCATAAATATGTATGTAAGTATGTATGTATGTACCTACATGTCTACTCACTCACATCTAACAGGCAAAAAAACAAGCAGAAAAAAATACTAACAAGAAATGCAGTCGAAGCTCAAATGATAATTTGATATTGATTTTCTGGGGCGGAATGGTTTCAATCCGCTTTGAATGAGTGACCTAGACTCATACAGGAAATATGTATGTATGTACATGCTCAAAATCATTTTGCATTGTTTGGTAAAAATGCTCTTGCTTTTTAATAGTTGTTCCTCGCTGGCTTCAGTTCAATTGAAACAATATACATACATATGTATATATTTTTTTCAAATTTTTTATTTCCCGATATATTCCGTGGGTGATCGAAATTGAATTGAATTTCGAAATATATCTGGAAAATAAAAAATAAAAATTTATTTCAATTGCCCTGAAGCAGGGCTGCACATTAACGTTAATTTTTATCAAAAACCGAAAAAAAAAATTTGTTTTCAATTCAACTTGGAAAAATTGTAACGTTAAATGCTTAACAAAAAAATACTAAGGGTCTTCATCTAAAGTGGTAAACTGCTGGTAAATGGGATAAAGTGATAAAATAATAATTGTGAAAAATTATCTGTCAAAATTTGTATGAAAATATATTTAAGCAAAGTTTATCACTCTACCGAACGATTTTGTTGCGTAAATTTATAAATTTTGGTAAAATTCAAATGTGACACATTGTCAGTTTTACGAAATAATTTTGATAATTTTTTTTTTAAATCAACCAAACGAAATAATTTTGATATTCAACAAAACAACATTTTTTGTTGATATCGTTGTGCAGCCTTGGCCTGAAGCCATCGAGTAGTTTTTCCTACATATATAGGTCGCCAAAAACAAGTATGAGTTTGTTTTATAACAAATAGGAACGAAATACAAATAGGAGATAAATACAGTGACGGTCAAAATAATTGCAGCGGATTTATTTTAATAACAAGTATTAGCTGTTTTTCTTCGCTTATTTATGTTAATTTAAAAACCATCTTCATAGAATAAATAAAAACAATCGAAATTAAATTAAATTTTTTTTAATTCAATAAAAATCCATACATTTTCTTTTAAATAACCTCAAAATTTCCTAATAATAATTTCTAGAAAATTTCCGAGTACGCAGTAAGGAGTGAACATTTTTTTTTTGGAAATTCAATTTGTTCCAAAG
Organism: Urophora cardui; assembly: GCA_960531455.1. NCBI lineage: Eukaryota > Metazoa > Arthropoda > Insecta > Diptera > Tephritidae > Urophora > Urophora cardui. The sequence continues at coordinate 30,359,732 of OY482671.1, read as the reverse complement.
CCAGAACGGCACCTTTCTAGCCCAGAAATAAGCCTGTAAAATTTTATTGACCTACTCGCATGTTTAGAGGTGCCCCCAGTCCCACATAGTTGAAAAAATAGCACGATCTGGTACAAATGAAAAAATTTCTAAAATTATAAAATCAAAAAATGAAGTATGAGGATTGATAAACATGGCTAAGCTGAGTATTAAAGTGAATTTTTTTTTCGAAACAACAAAAACAAAATTTATTAAAGTCCAAAGTTAAAAACTGCTGAACCGATTTCGAATATTTTTATACCATTCGATAGGTTTTTCGATTCCCTTTAATTTGATATACAATTTTCCAGTGGGTTCCATAACACCCCCCTGCGGGGTCAGCCCCCTTACTTTTCTTATATAAAATGTATACCAAATTAAAAGGAATCAAAATACCTATCGAATGGTATAAAAATATTCGAAATCGGTTCAGCAGTTTTTAAGTAATTGCAATTTAAACAATGCATAATACAATCTTTGACCTTTAATAAACTTTGTTGTTGCTGTTTCCAAAAAAAATTCACTTTAATTCTCAGCTTAGCCATGTTTATCAATCCTCATACTTCGTTTTTTGATTTTATAATTTTAGAAATTTCACATTTGTACCAGATCGCGCTTATTGCTTTCAACTTTGCGGGGCTGATGGCAGTTCAAAACGTCATCCTATCGCCATAAAATTTTGTGGGATTCATTGCTGGTACGTTCAAAAAGAAAAAAAATCTCCATGTGTTTTCACTCCACCTTAGTACGCAGTTTTGTACACTGTTATAAATATTGGAATATTTTGTAAACTTTGATTTGGTTTGAAAGAAATTTAAATCTTTTTATACTCAGCTGTACTAGTACAGAGAGTATTATAGTTTTGATTTCCTAACGGTGGATTGTAACAGAATGAAATAATCGAGATAGATATAGACTTATATATATCAAAATGATCAGGGTGAAAAGAGAAATCGATTGAGCCATGTCCGTCCGTCTGTCCGTCTGTCCGTCTGTGAGCACGATAACTCGCGCAAAAATTGAGATATTTTGATGAAATTTGAAATGTAAGTTGGTATCAAGACAGGAACGGATGGTATTGAAAATGGGCGAAATCGGACCATGACCACGCCCACCTCCCCTATATAGTAAAAATCGGAAATTTTGTATCTCAGTCACTAATAGAGCTAGAGTGATAAAATTTCACACACGTATTGAGCTCAGGCCCTTATGAAGAAATATGGTAAAATTTTGGAAAATGGGCGGTGCCACGCCCACTTATTAAGGGTCAAACATGGAAAGTTTTATATGTCATAACTCAGAAACGGTTGAAGATATATCGATGAAATTTGGTAGGCGTGATATACTTACTTAGGCAAATGTTTGGACGAAAAATTGCCAAAATCGGTTGACGACCACGCCCACTTTTATATATGGGTATTATAAAGTGACCTAATAAAAACATTTTAAGCGATATCTCTGTCAAATATAAAGATATATCATTGAAATTTTATGGAAGGTGTCCAACTATGGACATAAAACAAAAAATACAAAAATTTTGGAAAATGGGCGTGGCACCGCCTCCTTTTAGAAGCAGGAATATACGAGATTTCTGAGACCATAACTCGACAAACAATCGATATATTATGACGAAACTTGGTGTATACACTTTCACTACTTGTAGTAATACATGCTCAGAATTTTAGCGAAATCGGTTGACGACCACGCCCACTTTTATATATGGGTATTATAAAGTGGCCTAATAAAAACATTTTAAGCGATATCTTTGTCAAATATAAAGATAATTCATTGAAATTTTGTGGCATGAGTTCTACAATAGATCGGAAACAAAAAATAGAAAAATTTCGGAAAATGGGCGTGGCACCGCCTCTTTTCAGACAAAGGAATCAACGAGATTTCGGAGCCCATAACTCGACAAATAATTGAGATATTATGACGAAACTTGGTTTATACACTTTTATAACTTGTGTTAATAGACACGCAAAAATTTATTGAAATCGGTTTATGACCACGCCTACTTTTTAACAAAGATATTTCTGGAACACCCTTTGGGAATTTGTAACGTGACATCTTTGTAACAGGAAGTCATAAAGGGATGAAGTTTTGCACAAAGAATAATATTCATAAGCTTAGTTGGATGACTGATAAAAATTTAGAAAATGGGCGTGGCTACGCCCACTTTATGCAGCACTCGCTTTATATAAAGTACACCGTGTTTCCATCAAACGCAAACAAACATTTAAAGCATACAGCTGAGTATATAATGTTCGATTCCACTCGAACTTAGGCTTCCTTACTTGTTTGGGTTAAATTTTGAACTTTTGTAAGTTTAAAAGTTTCTTATTCCTTTTTGGTTTAAGCTTAGTATCGACCTCTCAAGAAACGCAAAAGTTCCATATAAAATGACGTACAAGAAATGCTCAAGAAATTTTTCTTGTGAAACTTTCTTGAGCGAGTATCGACCTCTCAAGAAATTTAATACACTTTTTTACAACTATTTTTCAACATAATGCGAACACAGCAACACAGGTTTTGCCAAGAAATATATCATCGAGCATTTATTTCTTAAAGAAATTTTGACGTCTGTTAGCTTTTGTTACATGTTGATAAAAATGGTGGTGAAAATGAAAATTAATTGGAAAAAATATAGTGCACAATTTTTGTAATGATGCAAAGCGGAAGTTGACATCAATTTCTTACATCTACTTCCATTCCGGCCATCAATATACCACAGTTTAGCAGTAATATAAGGTCATCCTCGTCGCTTTCGATGATTTCCTAAAATAACAACAAAATAAAACTATTGAAAACAAATATTTAAAGCTTTTATTTAATGTTTTTTAAGAACTTATCAATTTCTCATGTTTACAAAATGGTTTATTTTGTTTACGTTTTTGATGATCTTCTTCGTTTCACTTGGTATTCACGGTGGAATAATAAACGTCAAAATTTCTTGCCTACTACTATTTTTCACTCAAGAAATAAAGCTAAAAATTTCTTGAGCTGTTTCTTGAGAGGTCGATATACTTTTTTGGTTTAAATTTAAACTTTTAAGGTTTAAATTTTAGATTTTAATTGGTCGTAAAATTTGGTTTCAACAAAAAAAATTTTAATTTTTGATTTGAAATTCCAACTTGCTTTTTCGAGAAATGAACAATATAAAAAGCTCATTTATAGTTATTAGACAATTTGAATGAAGGATTGTGTGGCGTTGTTTGAATAGAGAAAGAAACAAACACAAAATAATTATGGAAACAGATAAAATGAAGAAGGAAGAAAAGCAGAAGAAGAGGATAGGAAAAAGACACAATTTGGAAAAGGATTAAGGGGGGAGAACAATATGGAAGAAAAGGAAAAAAAAGGATAGGAAAGAAGATATAATAGGGGAAAGCATGAAGAGGATTTGGGAGCAGACATTTTTTTAAATTTAAACCAAGAAAAGGTTTAAATTTTAAACTTTTGAAAGTTTTAAAATAAATTTTAATTTGGAATAAAATCTAACCCTTAAAAGTTTAAAAATCTTTTAAACTTTTCAAAGTTTATATTTTAATAATTTTTCGGTGGTGTCCTATATATCGACCAAAAAAGTTTAAAATTTATGCCAAAATTTATTTGAGTGTAGCCAATTCCGATTTAGTGTAATAATGTGCGAGTCTTAAAACTTTGAAAAATTTAAATTGAATGAAATTCGATGATATTTTCACAGCCACAGTATGTAGTAAAACTTTGCCGAGAAATAATTTTGTAGAATATTTTAACCCATTAGCACTCTCGCAAGTGTCTTTTGAATCCATATTTTTAGACAACCAGAACGCTATAGGGTTAAAACGTTCTATAAAATTATTTACCATAAAATTTCACTAGGAGTTCGCCCACTCAGACAAAAGCTTTGTACAAAAAATCTTCAAGTTCAAAATTTCGTTTTCCCCCTTTTTGAGCTTCCACTGTATACGCTTTTTTTTATTAACTAATTGATTAATTATTTACACCTTTTTATCAACCACTTTTAACGTGAAAATGTGTTTGCTTCTTTTCTTTTTTCGCCAATTTAGCTGCGTAAACAAAGTCGCTTTAATGCACGCAAAAAATTCCAATTCGCTATATTGGTTATACGCGCTGTAATAAGGATTAGACGTTTGCGTTACACGGCCGAACCGTTGCGCGTCGAAGAGGCTATACGCGATCCCTATAGGGTTAAGGTGTTGCGCAAGGTGAGTTTGTAAAAAATGAAATACTACAATTATCTTATACATATGTACATACTCGTACATACATATATGTATAATCCCTTTCTCATATATTTACTCTTGTTTTTTGTTTATTTTTTCTTCTTCTAGGTAATTGATGGTTGCGCCTTCCGCGTTTACGGTCATTGGGTTAAGAAGGGCGAAGGTCAAAATCGTGCCGCACTTTTCGAGAATACACCACGCACAGAGTTGCATGCGCTGTATATAAATAATTTAAGTCGATAGCTGCGAAAAAGGAAACGGTAGCGCTGCTGTGAAGGCCACCGGAGCTGAGAGACTGTGGTGAATTTGAGAACTGATGAAGAAAACGAAAAAGGCGGAGTGAGAAGCAAGAGGAGGAATAGGAGTAGACATATACATACATAAAATATTGTTAGTAAACAGAGCGTTATATATAAATATGTACATGTGTATGTAAGTACATACTAAATAGTTTTGAGTGAATTGAACAAACAGAAAGAAATTAGTTTGTTGAATTCAGTCATTTTTTAATGTGCTTGGCACTATTAGGGTGTTGTGATTTTGCTAAAAAATAGTAATAATAATATTTTTTAGCAGTTGTAATACATACATATACACATCTACACAAATATGAAATTTAATTGTTTGTTATTCTTAATACATAATGTTTTTTTTCTCTATGAAGTTTTCTTAATTGAAGAAAAATAACGTGAAAAAGAAATTAATTCACATACATATGTAATCGTGTGTATGAATGTAAGTATAAAATGTATGTACGTAGATATGACTGTTCATTGCTTACATATGTATTTACGGACATACTTACATATATACATACGTATATTAACTGATATTATGCATAATACATTGTTTTTATCTTTTAGCGCTTGATTTACGGTAGTTTATATATTATTTATATATATATATATATATATGTATACATATGAAGTAGTTTAAACATTGTTAGTTATACATACCCTACCCTATATATACATTATGGCGGTCCTTAATTGTTTACAGCAGATTTCCTAAACTTTAACCCCTACGTTGATACTAATCTATATCTATTTTATATATATAGAAATCAAGCCTATTTCTTTGTCGCCGGCTTTCGCCCAAACACGTGGAGGGATTTTGACCAAATTTACACACCAGCTTAGTACCTTTCCTTAGATGGTTTATATGCATATTTTTTTCAAATCCGGAAGTCGGTTCCCTAGATATATGTAGATCAAAAGGTCAAAACGTGTATCCGGCTTTCTCCTGAATATTTTTGGCCGATATTGGTATCAAAATAAAGGTATTGAGAAGGGAATTTACATAAAATAGTACTCATTGTGATTCCTAGGTCGGGTCTCCATATATGGGTCAAAACGGGGACCCGAATGACCCTGAGCTATATTGGTACCAAATAAAAGGTCTTGATGAGAAATTCGACATTGAACTATTTTATTTGTCCGGATGACCCTCGAATGTTTCTGGCTGATATTGGTATCAAATGAAAGGTATTGATGGGGACTTGAACATAGAACCCTTTTAATTGTGATGCCTAGACCGGATCTCCAAATACGGTCAAAACATGGACCCGGATGAAGCCGAAGTGGGAATCATGGAGATCTTCTCGATCTAATGCTCAACCTGGTTCCCTAGGTAAAGGGCAATAAAAAGGAAATTAGAGTCAAATGGAATAGAAAGGGAAAGGGAAGGGAAGGGAAGGAAATGAAAATAGAATGGGAGAGGGAAGAGGAGAGATAGAGATTGGGAGAGGGAAAGGGGAAACGAATAAGAAGTGGAGAGAAAAGGAGGGGTAAGGAAGACCGATAGAGAAAGGAAAGGAAAAGAAAAAGTAAACGGAGATGAAAAAGAAAGGAAAAAAGAAAGTAAAGGGAAAGGGAGCGGAAATCTAAGACGAATAAAAAGGGAGAAGGACATGAAGAGCTAGAGGTATCGCGGCGAAGCGAGACGGATTTACTCTTTTTCTTGATCTCACAAACGGCTTAAACTATTTTCATGAAATTTAGTATACAAGGGGTATCTGGGGCAAACTTCTGAAAACTTTCTTTCTTCCGTTAATTTTTTTTTTTTCCAACTTTATTTCGCTTGGGAAGACCTGCGAAAAAATGGCAGCCCGAGATAAGCTCGGTCATCCGGGTACTAGGGGTCTTAATTATGATGCCTAGGTCGGTTCCCCAGATATGGGTCGAAACGTGGACCCGAATGACCCCGGAATATTTCTAAGCGATATTGGTATCAAATAAAGGGTGTTGAGCAGGGATTTTACACAGAGATGACCTCATTGTGATTCCTAGGTCGGGTACCCAGGTTTGTGTCAGAACGTGGACCCGGATGACACGGGGATATTTCTCACTAATATTGGTACCAAATTAAAGGCGTTGATCGGGACGATATAAAAGATCCGTACTCATTATGATTCCTGGTCAAGTCCCCAGATGTGGCTGAAAACGTAGACCACGTGGATGACCACGAAATATTTCTCAGCGATATTGGTATCAACCGAAGGTTGTTGAGCTGGGAATTTACATTATTCTTAGGTCGGGTCCCCTGATGTGGGGCAATACGGGGGCCCGGATGACCCCAGGATGCTGCTAAGCAATACTGATATAAAATGAATGGTGTTGAGCAGGGCTGCTAAATAGAGCTTTTTGATAGTGGTTCCTAGGCCCGGTACTCAATTATGGGTAAAAGAGTGGACCCGGATACCACGGAATGTTTTCAGGCAGCTATGATATCAAATGAGAAGTGGAATACAGGGCTATGTTATGCTAAACCCGATTCCCTAGGGAAAGGGAAAGTGGAAGGGTAATGGGAGTGGGAAAGGCAAAGTGACGGAAAAGGAGAGAAAGAATATAATATAAATGGAAAGAAGAGGATGGGGAGAGAGACAGTAAGACAGGGAATGAGGGAGGGAATAAGAGAGGAACGAAAGGGAGAAAAGCAGAAAAGTATAGGTAAGGGAGAGCGGTACAGAAAGGGAAAGGGAAGCGGAAATTTGGCGGGAAAGGAAAAAGAAAACGGAAGCGGAAATAAAAGGGAAAGAGAAGGGGAGTAGCAGAGGGAATGGGAGTGGTTGATTAATACGAAGCAAAAGAGGGATAAGGACATGAACAGGGCAAACTTTTGAAAATATCCATTTTTTCCTTCACTTTTTTTTAAGTTATCTAACTTTTGCTGAGGGGTGCAGCCTGAGGAAAACTCGGTTTCTAGATACTTCTAACTTATTTTAAAGTGTGTCGTTTTCGCTTCTAATGCCTATAATAGGAAGTGAGCCAAAGCAAAGCTTGGCCGAGTACAGTTAGTATATGTATAGGGAAGATATCACACATGTACATACATACATACATGTAAATTTTGGTGTGCCGGTTGGAGGTGTCGCGTTTAAAAAAAGTTATATCCGATTATTGATCATATTATAACTGTGACGAGTTTTATGGCCGAGCTTCTCTCCCAATTAGAGATGTGCTCCTTAACTTTGGCTTTTTCCTACTAATTGGATGGATCTACAGTTTTTTCCCGCTCCGCATTTTTTGTGAGAAGCTTTTTCATGGCAGAAATACACTCGGAGGGTATGCTGCCCACTGCCGAGAGGTGACCGCTATTTCTAAAAATCCAATAATTAGATTTTTACTAATTAGAAAAATTTTTTTGGTGTTTGTCCGGACTGGGGTTTGAACCCGAGACCTCTGGCGTAGCAGGCGAGCACTCTACCCACTGCACCACAGCGGTCACACGCTTTAAAGTCTCCAAAATAGGGCCAAGATGTGCATATTTACACATATGCAATCTCTTTGATCATTTGCGTGACCGATTGAAGTGGTGAGACTGAAAAGAACCGTTCATTAATATATGTATGTATGTATGTACATACACCTGCATATATAGATATGTAAAAGCTTTGTAGTAGATGTTTTAAGCAAATATCAAATGGAGAATGAATTCTTGAATTTAATGGAAATTGTAAACATACTAAAGATGTACTATGTATGTAAGTATGCATTCACAAAAACCAATTTAACCCTTTCTTTATTGTTATGCATATCTGTGTGTGTGTGTTATTGAATATATACAATTAAATTAATAAAAAAATTATGCTATAAAAATATCGCAGAAAGGCGTAACATTGCAAAAAACCAAAATTATTGAAGCTTTGTTTTTATTTTAACTTTTGTCTTGACGAGATATACATACATACTAGATATTAAAAACAAACTAAAATAAATAAAAAATAGTTACTAACATACTATATAGTTAAGTAAGCCTTTGATGACAACTATTTTTGTAATACATTTGTTTGTATGTACATAAGCGACTAAATGTAGGACATGGCGATAAAAGGAAAATGAATGTGTTGCTTTGTTTTAAATATTTTTTTAGTGGTAGTAACGTAACGTTGTTTGATTTTATTATTTATAATATTGTTATTTTTTTATTAAAGCTACATTTATAATCATTCATGAACATGCAAGGTTATTGTACCAAAACGTGGTTCTTCTGAGAGCCAAAACGCAGAAAAAAAACAGACTTACATAAGTATACCGCTTTGAACATAATTATGACCTGAGTCGTTTAAGTCATGTCCGTCTAACTGCCTGACCGTCTTTGTGAACGCAAACTAGTCCTTTGCTGAAATTCTTCTGTACATGAGTGTATTTTTATTTTATATGTATGTACATATGTGCAATTGATCATTTGCTGAAATCAGATATCAACATTTTGGGCTATAAGAAATTCTCCATTTCAACTGCTAAGGATATGAAACTGTTTAATACTTATTTTACATATGACAGCACAAATTATGGAAATCAGACCATTTCATTTCCCTCTTTTCGGCGTCACTCAACCGTTCTTATCTATTTTTTTCATTATTTTTTTTTTAAATTTTTTTTCTATATTTTTTCATCTTTTATTTTTATGAAAAATTAAAATAGTGACTGTAATCAAGTTACATATATAACTTTTACGTAAATAGTCCTAACACATACAATTAAACGAAAAAAAAAAGTTTTAATAAAAATTTTATGACAAAAAAGTGAAATTTGTTTTTTTCCTATTTCATAGCGGTCAAGCTAGCACTAGCACAAGCTGTTAGCTGTGGTTCCACTTTGTAAAATATCTTAATTTTTTTAATTTAATTTTATTTTTCATTTAATATGATTTTGTTTGTTTCACTTCATTATTTAGCATATTTTTTCTGCCGCAAGAAAGTCAATTTTTTTTATAAAATTCTTTCCTTTTTCTATTAAACTACCCCACATAATTTTAAAAATTTTCATATTTTCGACATTTAATACATGATTCCTAAGTAGAATTTTCTGCTGATTACAAATATGTAATCAGATGGTCCAAAAGTAGAACAGTTTTCGAGATATTTTGAATTTTCAGTTTTGGAGCTAAGAAAAGAAAGTAGGATTATTAATCTGTCAATATCTCCACAACTACCGTCTCGATTTTTATGTTATTTAATTTTATTTTGATAGGATGAAACACCCTTTCTAACAAAGCAAAAATAATTAAAATCGACGTTAAATTTATGTAGTTATGGCGAAAAAAAGGTTTTCCGTTTTTTTCGACATTCATATTTGTATTTTTTTTTTTGTTTACCGAAATATTAAATAACAAAAAAATCGAAACGGTAATGGCGGAGATTAGCCATGGGTAATGGCGCAATTTTTTTGGCGCTGATACAATAACACCAGCGCCAACCGTGGCGCCGCGCACTGTTCTGGCGCAATAACACCTTTAGCGCAATTGCCATGGAATAATGGATAAATAACACTTGTTCGCTTCTTACTGTTTACCATCCCCGTTTTATTTCTTTTGGCGCAAAATTAATCTTCATTTTCATAATCAATTGGAATCATATTCCGAATATTTGTGAAAATATGCTGGAAATTAGAGTCACTTAGATCACTATCAAGCATACATAATTGTGACGGTGTCATATACGCTGTGCTGTTATTGGCTTTGTGGTGGTGTCATTCTACACTAGCGCTATATTGGTGATGGTGTTAGCGCACGAAATTGAGTCGGTTTTATATTGCAAAATTGAGTTGGCGCTATATTGAGTTGGCGCATTTCCCAAATCGGAGTTAGCGCAATAACGCCAGGGTTGGTGTTAGCGCAATTGCGTCGCGCAGCGCAGTGTTACCCATGCCTAGCGGAGATATTAACAGATTAGAAATCCTACTCTTTTTCATAGCTCAAAAACGGAAAATTCAAAATTTCTTGAAAACCGTTCTAATTTTGAACTATCTGATTGCATACATATGTGGAATCAGCAAAAAATTATACATAGGAATCATGTATCAAATGTCGAGGATATTTTTTTTTCTGTTGGGTAGTGAAATTAACAAAATTTTTTTTTCTTTCTTGACTTTTTGTTGTTTTCTTCCCTTCTTTTACTTGTTGTCTTTTAACTGAATGCCGCGCAAAATTGTTGCATTTGCTACTTTGCTTGTCAGAGGTGTTAAATGGCTGGGCTTGAAGGGGCATATGAATATATGCTCTGTTTCATGCACATGCCGGTCGTCTCTGCAAATGCCGGCCATACATACGTAGGGTATGACGAGATCAATTCTGGCTCTGTAAGAGTTAGACTTGCTGCAAAACGCCAGGCTGACGAGAGTTTCCCTCGACAACTCCAATTATTCCTCTATTTTTGGGGCTGTAGATCTTTTAGGGTGTAGGTGGTGATTCGTGGAGCTTCTCCATTGGGTCCTACAAGTCCCCGCTCTGAAAAAAATACCCGTAGTTAAATCAAAAATTTTCCGCTGTTGAATCTTCGTCTTTGATTGAACAGCAAAAGTATTTGTTTTAACAGAAAGGTTTTTGATCCAACAACTTTCCGTAGTTAATTCAAAGATGGACGTTGTTGATACAAAAACTCCTTTGCTGTTAAAAATCCAACAAAACAATTATGAGAACCACTTTTTTTTTTAATTTTGTTTTTACAATGATTCATAGATTCTTTTTCGGAAAAGGGAAGTATGAAAGGATCCTTAAAATTCAATGTAATGTTGAGTGTTCCACCATGTTATGCAATTGAATTGAATTTGAGGTTGATCTCATGATTCGAATCCAGAGGAAAATATAAAATAAAGAACACTGCAATAAAGTCGAAGTACACCCAGAAAAAAAATAGTGTGAAATCAACCAAAAATCAACAAATTTTGTGGTTAATTTTTTTCAACATGATGCTTAATGTTTGCCATCATGTAATCGTGTAAATTTAACACTACTGTCAAGTTTTAGTTTAACAGGATGACAACTGTAGAATTAACACTAAAAATTATTGAATATTCCTGTTGATTTTACAATTTTAACTAGTTAATGTTACAATTTAAGCTGGTTAAATTAACACGAAGTGGTCCTGTTGAATTAACAATAACATCTTTTTGATTTTACCTTAAATTTATTGTTAAATTAACTAGAAAGTCTTGTTGATTTTACAATTTATTTTTTTTTTAATAAAAAAAAAACATAAAACATAAAGTATATAATCATCAGATCAATAAAGCATATTCAAGTACATCACCCGCACAACCGACGAAATTGAAAGCGTCCTTCTCATACGAATAGTTTATACATTGGCGATAGTACTTACTATCACTGGCACCGAGTAATGTTTGGTCGCTAATGCAACGACATATGCACCGCATGCTGCGTGAAAGACTCCATTTGCTAAACATCTCTTCGTGGTAAACTATGAAGAGGAAAAAGAAAATATTGAACATTAAAAACTTTTAGAAACAAAAATGCAATCCACTTTTAAAATACCTGCGAACTAAAAATATAAATGGAAAAACCATTATCACCCTCTGTCAATGATGCTCAACTCCTATCATTGCCACGGCACAAAATTTTCTATTTGTTAAAAAAAAATAATATTAGTTTGTGTTTTGCACGAACAGCAGAACTTCAAACGTTGAAAAAATTGTGTATGTTTCAAAATAGTTTTGAAGTTCTTTTTAACACTTTTTTAGATTATATTGACACTATCATCGTGTTGCATAAACCAAAATTCCAAATGACGTTTATGTTTGAACATTGTTTCGTGTTATATCAACCAACTCTTATTGTTAATTGTGGTTCTTGTTGTTTTACCATCTGTTTTCATGTTGTATTAACACTAAAATTGGGACGTCATTTTTCTAACATTTTTTTTAGTTTATAGGGTATGTTCAGAAACGCAGCATGAAAGGCAACATCGGCAGTAATTATTTTTTTGATGATTGTGATGAGCGACGCTTCAAGCAAAATTTACGTTTATGAACGCTCTGCCTGTACTACAAAATCAGGTTGCGCTTCAAACTGAGTTTCTGAACAAAGCCATATTGACACTATCATCATGTTAAATAAACCAAATTCCAAATGATATTTAGGAATAAAATTTTATATTTGAATCATCTTGTATATTTTAAAATTTCTTCATGTTGTATCAACAACAAAATTTGGTTCAATTTACCAAATTTTCAGATGACAGTTACAAAAGCCAAAATCATGTTTCAAACATCGGGTAATTTGAAAAAAATGCTGCTGTTCTATGTGTAAAGATCGATCGTGTTAATTTTACATGAATCGTGTTGATGATTTTTTTTCTGAGTGTAGGAGATGAGAAGAATAGAACAGAAAGCGGAGGAGGCTACATACATATTTGTAGGTGGGACCCAGATGGAGAGAAGATGAAGAGAAGAATGCAAACAAAATTATTTTTAGGTGACAAAATTTTTCCTAAAGTCTCCGTTGTTAACTTAAATGGGCCCGTCAGAATGAATACTTTTCCTGCAATCCGGCTCCGTTTAACTGACAGCATAGTTCAATTCCATATAGTTATCTGTTACGGCAAAGTTGAATTACTCAATGTGATGATTTTATTGCGATTTTGAATTTTATTCTTGAATGCGGAGAGGGAAACAAGACTCGAAGGTAGAGATATAATAATAATATAATGGCGCTAATATACATAACTCTGACGAGTTTTAAGACCGAGCTTTCTTCCCAATTCGAGACTGGTATGGCACTACACCAATGCGAAGGTAGAGATACTTAAGTATGGGTATGTTAAGAAACGCAGCATAAAACGCAACAGCGGCAGTACATATTTTTTTGGTGACTGTGATGAGCGACGCTATATGAAAAGTTTACGTTTATGAACGCTCTACTTGTACTACAAAAGCAGGTTGTGCGTCAAACTGAGTTTCTGAACAAAGCCTATATTCCCTATCCGTATGTCTAACTCCAGTCTTACGTCCTCACTCATGACGAAAATGTGGTCGAGGCTAAAGCATAAGCCAGCAATATAGATGTCTGATACCATAATCGATCAGTGAGCGACGTAGGAGATTAATTGTAAAAGTTCCGGCGGACGTGCGAGTCGGAATATATGCATAAAACTTGAGAGGAAGTGGGGACAGATCACCACCCTGTGGAACTTCCTGCTTGATGTAAAACTCCTAAAGTCAATCAGATAGTTCGCGCTTCTTCAGTCTCTGTGAGAGTCCCAAGTTGTCTAGGTCATTCAGCAGGGTGGCGTTGAAGACTGTATCGAGTGCATTCAACAAGTTAAGTGGCACGAGGTTGCTGGCTAAGAAAATGGACTATCCCTGTTTATAAAGTTTTTTTTTCATCTGTCCGGCAGGTGTTTGCTTTGCGTTTGAGTGTGCCCTACTTTTAACCGCCAATGGCTGTTCAATCAACAAACATAACCCAATTCGCATGCAAGTGCAGCTTGTACAACAACCACTATTGTGCTTTCATATGATATGTATGTATGTACATTAAGGTGGAGTGAAAACATATGGAGATTTTTTTAATTCGTTTTTTGAACGTACCAGCAACGAAAGGCAACTTATACGAGTTAATGAACCCCACAAAATTTTATGGCGATAGGACGACGTTTTGAACTGCCCCCAGCCCCGCAAAGTTGAAAGCAATAAGCAAGATCTGGTACCTACAAATGTGAAATTTTGAAAATTATAAAATCAAAAAAACCTAGTATGAGGATTGATAAAGATGGCTAAGCTGAGTGTTAAAGTGAATTAATTTTTTTTCGAAGCAACAACAACAAAAGTTATTAAAGGTCAAAGTTTATATTATGCATTTTTTAAATTGCAATTACTTAAAAGCTACTGAACCGATTTCGAATGTTTTATATCGTTCGATAGGTATTTTGATTCCCTTTAATTTGATGTACATTTTATATATCAAAAGTAAGGGTGGTAAAAGGGGGGTTGCCTACCGCAGGGGGTCTTATGGAACCCACATAAAATGTATATGTACTTATATAAAAGTTGGATTTCGCTATTTTGGAAATTGATTTTAGAGGCATGCTCTAGATGACATTTTTTCATAGAATTTAATGCAGAATCCGAATTTGCTAGGAACACTATGACTTAGGTTCCGCCCATACAAATTTAACCACCCTAATGTACATATGTACATCCATACATATGTATTTATTTATTTAGCCTTGCCGCTCGTAAAAAGAGGTGGCCCACTCAATCAGCCAGCGACATTCTTCAATCCCCGCCGCTCCACTCCATTTTCATGGTAAATGCTGTAAAGAAAAATTCTACTTGTTTTTCTCCTAAATTTTATTTTTCGTTTTTGTTTAATTTTTTTACGTGCTTTCCTTTTTTCATTTTACTACTTGGCCACTTTTCACCGCCGAGAAAACAGAATGTCAAGCAATAAATGGCACAAAAACAAAATAAACCAGAAAGGAAAATTTCTACGCTCCAATCAAGTCCAGTTGCCTCTGATTCAAGCCAAGCCAGGTGATCTGTGGTATTCTTGTCTTCATGTTTACTATGTTTTGTTATTGTGCTGTTTGTACGGTGTGTTGTTCTTGTCATCTGTTGTTGGTTAGCATCGCAATTGCTATTTGGCGCATGCGCAAATGTTCTTTGAGGTTGTCCCGGTGTGGTTCGAAGTTAGAAAAGAACGCAAATTTTCTCTATTTCGGCGCGTGAAAAAATGTTATTTAAATTAAATGAAGAAAACATTTTTGAAGCACAAAAAAATTTGATGTAAAATTTGTGTAAGGAAAGTGGCAAAATTTAATTAAAAAAAATTAAAATTAAAAAAAAATTAAAATTAAAAAAAGAAAAATTAAAATAAAAAAAGCATATTTTCTCAATTTCGACGCATGAAAATACATGTTTTTTTTCAATTAAATGAAGATCACAGTTTTGAAGCGCGAAAAAATTTGATATATATACAAATTTGTGTATGTGAAGTGGTTAATAAATATGTACATTAGGGTGGTCCTTAAAAATCAAATTAGCTATTTTCTGTGGTCTCACCCCCTAGATCGGTAACAGCACAGTCAAAGATATCACATATAAATTTTGGTTCTGATCGGAGATGGTTAAGGAGTGTCGCATAGGGGTCAAAGTTCAGAAAACTATGTATATGGGGATTCAAAAAATTAAATCAATTTTTTTGTATATCTAATGCCCGAAATCAATAGTCCTGCACTCAAAGATATTAAATATGAATTTTGGTCCCAATCGGAGACGGTTAAAGGGTGTCGCACAGGGGCCAATGTTCGGACAAAGGTAAGGATCAAACAATTTCATACATTGTTTTATATCTAATGCCCAAAATTTATATTCCTGTACACGAGAATACCAGATATAAATTTTGGTCCCGATTGGAGACGGTTAAGGGGTGACGCGCAAGGGTCACATATGGTAATATCAAGTTTGACCTCTGAGCAACACCCCTTAACCGTCTCCGATTGGGACAAAAATTTATATGCGGTATCCTCGACTCTATAAGCATCGATCTAGGGGGTGAGGTTGAAGAGATATGATATACAATTTGGAGCCTAACTACCCTAATGTACAGAATTGAATTAAAAAAAAAAAAATAAAATGCATTAATCCTTTCGAAACAATATTTAACTTTTTTTGAGGATGAGGTACCTATACAACTATTTCTGTTTTTTTTTTTTTGTTACGAAATAGTACCAATGTTTAAATGTATTTTTTTTTAATTTGAAACAAGGTAAGCAAATTTATTTTTTTTTTTTTTTGAAAAAATATGGTGGTAAAATTTATTTTCTTTAAAAAGGAAAATTCACTAAATCTTTTTGTTCAAATTTTTGAAGAATGATTTTAGGAAAAAAATTTAAAATCGTATTTAAATGTAATTTTTTTAGAGCTATTGGCCAGTTTTTTTTTGTTTTTACATGACCGTTTACTTTTAATAATAACATACTTAAGTTTGTATTTTCTGTTTATTTTTAAAAAAGAGATTTCAAGTATTTTTAAGGGATTCTTTAGCAAAAAATAAGAAAGTACCTTATTGAAAACAATGATCAAAATTGAAAAAAAAACGATAATTTTTAAGTACATGCACATGCATAATATTATGTAATATACTTATTTATATTTGATTTATTTTTTTTAATATCAAAACCTGAAAATTCATACGATTTTTGTGTTAATCAAACAAATGTAATGAACCCCCTACAATTAAAAATTTAACTAAATAAATTAGGTGCCAAAGCACTAAAAATCTTACAAATATAATGGATTTAATAAAGTATTTAAAAAAATGGTGCGATATGAAAAGTATTAAAAACTTTGCATACAGCAAAAACCGCGTTAAGGAGAAAGGATCTAAGCTCAACTGGTAAGTGGTTTTGGTTTATTTTATTTTTTTCGAGAATTTTGCAAAATATATTTTAATATTTAAAAAAAAAAAAACAAAAACAAACCAGCTTATATTTTTTTTTTTTAATGAAGATAAACAATAATTTTGCGTGTTATGAAGTTGCTGACTTATACCTCTTCATATTTCTAATTTTGTTTTATTGTTCAAAGCAAAATGAAATGCAAAACGCTAAGAAGAAAAAAAAAAAAGAATTAAGTCGTGCTCGTCACCTACCTATTTTAAAATGTACGTGCCCAACCAAACTGACAAGCAAAATTGATTTGTAACAAAAAGGTAAAAGTAGGGCTGCCGATAGGAAGATCGCGCTTTGAGTTCCTTATGTTTTCTTTTTTTCCAACACTTGCTCCAACAACCAACGCTTAACTCTTACACACCACACACAATTGTAGGGAAATTACAAACTTCAGTAAAATAAAGAAATCTGTTGGCAAGCAACGGCAGCCGCAAAGAGTGCAACTAAAGTGCTTGAATTCTGTTGCCGGTGATAAGCGGTCATCATTCAAGTCGCTGCACACTGGGTGATAGTGGCCAAAAATAAAATCGAAATTAAAGATTGATTAGACATAACAATTGTAAAAAAAGCTTATATAAAATTTTTTGAGTTTCGTTTTGTTTAGCCGTCTCAGTCGATTTCCCAGTCGGCAAAAATCGACCCGTTTAAAGGCCGCATAAAAGATCACCATATTTCAAAACATTTTCAAAAACTCCCTATTTCAGAATTTGTTTTAAAAACGTCCTATTTCAGAATATGCTTCAATAACGTCCTATCTCAGAAATAAATTCAAAAACGCCCTATTTCAGGAAAATGTTTATGAAATCTTCCCTGAAATGGTATGTTTTGAAATTGGACGTAATTGAAACAAATTCTGTAATAGGGCGTTATTGAAGCAAGTTCTGAAATAGGGTGATATTTTACGCAGGCGTCGCACACTGGGGCCACTTATATATATGAGTACGCTCAAAATTCTGAAATCAACTTTTTTACATCAGAATCGCTTTATCTGCTCTAAAGCTGTTAATCTATAGCATCTTAACCCATTGATGGCCATGAGTTAACCCGTTGGTAACCTATGTTCTTTTATTTTAGTTTCGGGTTTAATTTTCTTGAATCAGAATCGGTATATCGATACTAAAATAGTAAATCCCAAGAATTTTAACACCTTAACGTCCACGCATTAACCCATTTTTAACCAAATTTTTTCACTTAATTCTTAGATCAAAATATTTAAATCATATTAGTTGTATCTACACTAAAACCAGTAATCTTTGGAATCTTAACCCATCAACGGTCATGAATTAACCTATTGGTGACCAGTTTTTTTTTAAGATCTGTAAATAAATTATTTAAATCACAATTGGTATGTCTGTGGTATGGCCGCAGTGGTGCAGTGGGTAGAGTGCTCGCCTGCTATGCCAGAGGTCTCGGGTTCAAACCCCAGTCCGAGAAAACATCAAAAAAAATTTTCTAATTAGTAAAAATCCAATTATTGGATTTTTTAAGAGCAGCGGTCACCTCTCGGCAGTGGGCGGCATTACCTTCGAGAGTATTTCTGCCATGAAAAAGCTTCTCAAAAAAAAATGCATTCGCCGTTCGGAGCCGGCATAAAACTGTAGGTCCACCCAATTAGTAGGAAAAACAAAAAGGAGCACACCTCGAATTGGGACAGAAGTTCGGCCATAAAACTCGTCAGAGTTATAATAGCGCCATTGTTTTATATTATTATTATATTAGTATCTCTGCACAAAAATATCCAATTTGTATTATATTAACCCATTAGCGGCTATTTATTAACCCATTGATGAAATATGTACATATGTATGTATACAAAAATGGTTTTCTCCAATTTTTTGTTTCGAGATATTAAAAGTTTTATGTTGTCACAAGTATGTTTATATGGGAATTAGGAGTTTCAACGTTAGCGTTTTAAGCAGAACACGTATTTCCCCAAACATTTTCATGCCTAACATAAAAAAAAACAAAATTGGAGTAACACAACTTGTGCTTCAAAGAACTAATATTATAATCCAACTTAGAAGTCTAAATGAAAGAAAACTGGCTTGACAAGTAACCTTAACCATAATTTGTAATTAAAGTAACCAGTAAATAATGGATCAACTAAATTTAAGATAGAACACAATCAAATTCAACCTGATATAGGTGTTTTTTTTTTTTAACTAAAATTGGAAATTCCAATTCCAATTTGGAATGCAATTTTTAAACTCACTTTTTTTTTAAATGCGCACTTTGCTTTTGGTTCTGAACTCGGATTCTTTGTCACAAAGGACCATATTTTACTGCTGCATTTTTACATTTGCTACGTTTTTGCGCAAATTAAAAAAAATCCATTTTGAAAAAAAATATTTAAAAAAAAGAGGTGCGTTTAGTTTTATACTAAAAATTAATTTTTTAAAACATCTAGTTCCAAAAAAAAAACACTTATCGATTATATAAGCTTCACTTAATGTTATGGAAAAAGCAGAATAATAAAATTTTATATCCTTCTCTTACACCAACTATTTCAAGTACACATTAAAATTTCTCACTTTGAAAAAAATTATTTTTTGGAAAATTTGCCATGTTTGTGTATGGATAACTCAAAACTGAAAAACGATAGAAAGCTGAAAATTGGGCCAGAAGAGTAGAATTTTATAGGGAACAATACTGCGTTTTTATTTTTTTGAAAAACTCATTATTTAAAAACTGAATTTTGAGCACGCTCGGCCCCAGTGTGCATCGATATGTTTTAGCCTTATTTAAGAATTAAACAGCACATTTAAAGGCTTACGAAATAAGGCCAGGAAATTATAAGGATAGCAAATTTGTATGGCGTAAGGCTTAAAATAAGGCTGATTTTCTTTTGTTGATGTCATGTATTAGAAAGTGAGCAGTAGACAGAGTGAGTGCATAGCAGAAGCAGTCCTGCCAGCATACACCTTTTTTAGACCTGATTTGTCAACAACCAGGAATTTTTGCAGGGTATATGCATGCTTAAATATGTACAAAAGGCTTTGTCCTTCATTTTCTTACAATTATCTGCAGAAAAATACTAGATCAGATTTGAGTTAATCTTCCATTTCTGTGCGCCTACTCTTTCACGTACAATGATGGCAGATTTTCTCTAAATTCCATGTTTCAAAAGTGAATTTGCTTATAATAATACTACATACAGCAGTACTTTCATTGGAATGATTACTCAATTGACCACTTACAAGCTGGTGAGAATCTACTACTACTACTTGCTACTTGCATTTTTGTCACATTCCCGCTAGTTATTTGTTTCCATAATTTCTCAGTTCCTTTGGGAATTTCAATGTCGTACTCATAAACATAAATTTATGTGCATACATACAAATTTTCTTTTTTTTTTGGGTCGAATGTTGAACATTTCGACGACAAGACCATTTACATATAAAAACTGCTGATCGCAAAATTTGCGGACATACCCACCAAACTATTTTAGCCTTATTTAAGAATTAAACAGCACATTTAAAGGCTTACGAAATAAGGCCAGAAAATTATAAAGGTAGCAAATTTGTTTGGCGTAAGGCTTTAAACAAAGCTGATTTTCTTTTGTTGATGTCATGTATTAGAAAGTTAGGAGTAGACGGAGTGAGTGCATAGCAGAAGCAGTCCTGCCAGCATACTCCTTTTTTAGACCTGATTTGTCAACAATAAACATTTTGCAGGGTATATGCATGCTTAAATATGTACAAAAGGCTTTGTCCTTCATTTTTCTTACAATTATCTGCAGAAAAATATTGCTGGAATTGAGTTCATCTTCCATTTCTGTGCGCCTATACCTTCACATCCAATGATTGAAAGATCTTCTTAAAAATCTGCTTTTGAAAAAGCGAAATGAACGCTGATTGAAAATCTCCTCCAGCCTGCTTGCTTTTGATTGAAATTTGCTTGAAAATGATTGAATTTTTTTTTTCAAGCAACCGCTAGCTTGGTTTGCTTTTAAACAAACAAGCAAGAGCTTGCTTGGAAATTTTTCAATCAGCTTGTTTCGCTTTTAAGCAGATTGAAAAAAAAACCAAGCAAGGGAGAGATTGGAAAAAATTTCAAGCGCTTGAAAGGGCAAACAAACTGCTTGTGCAGATCACTGATACATATATAGGGGATTCACAACCTGTCATATTGCGTCATATCGTCATAAGTCATTATATTTTGTGGTTGCATTCTATGCTATATGTGACTAACTCTGCACGATATGTTTTTGGGTCGTCGTATTTGATCATCTGTTTTTGTTTACTTCTTCACAGGGCTTTGGAAAAGTCTTTTATAACTATTTCCGTACAATATTTTAATATGACATATGACTTTATGACACTTTGTGAATCACCTAATAGTATTTAATCAAACTGCATTTTAGTTTTTGAAATCTACCTTCGCCTTTTGCTTGAATAATCTTTCTCCTATTTGACTAAAAGTGCTTTTTCAAAGTGCACTAATTAGGCTAATTTTCCCATTATGAAAAATTTAAGGTTTAGCCGACTAATCGAATATTTCTTCACTATGTTGCAGCTAATAGTTCAAATTATGAGATATTTTTTTTTAAATCATTCGATTATGTGATCCATTTTGTGGTAGGTTGGCGTACTTTCAAAGTGATCATAAACATAGACCCAAGGGAGCGACTCGTTTATCTGCATTGGCTCGTAGTTAGCCGAACATTTCTACGAAAACCAAATGTATATCGCGATAACGACGAGGCAAGTGCGTACACATAACCTACGTACATGTAACCTAAATCAAACGCAAGTCGTCAATTTAACGCACGCACGCAAATTTTTCATATGCGTTGAACCGAAATTGACTTGCGTGCGGGTTCAGATAAAGAAATAGAAAAATACAGAAAATCAGAGAAAATCTTGTTATTTTGTGGAATATGTACCTAACAGACACGATATCAAAAGCAAGTGTCAGTTTTTTTGCAAACAATCACCCACAATGCTTAATTTCAACTGTCACGCAAAACAAAAATTGGGCGTCGAATTTGCTTTTTACGCACGCCGTTCAATTTCGGTTACTCCCATACAAGTTGTATGGGCATGAGAATTTTTTGACAGTAAATTGACGGCGTGCGTTTGATTTAGGTTACACAGTTAGTAGCCATGGGTAATGGCGCAATTTTTTTGGCGCTGATACAATAACTCCAGCGCCACTCGTGGCGCCAACTCACGGTACTGGCGCAATAACACCTTTAGCGCAATTGTCATGGAATAATCGATAAATAACATTTTTTCGCTTGTTACTGTTCACCATCCCCGTTTTATTTCCTTTGGCGCAATTCTGCTTACATATACGAGGGCACAATTAATTTAAATTTTCATAATCATTTGGAAACATATTCCGTATATTTGTGAAAATATGCTGGAAATTAGAGTCACATAGATCACTATCAAGCATACATAATTGTGACGGTGTCATACGTATACATATACTATGGTGGGTAATTATCTAGTTTACGGTGCAACGGCTAAAACTCGTCAATTTTTAACAAGCGGGATATTAATGGACACGTTTCGATCTCAGGAGCACGAATCAGAAGGCGGAGCTTAACTTTTTTATTTCAATAAAAAGTTATTAACAAAAAACGTTTTCATTTTTCGATTGCTTATTACACCCACACGAACACGCAAATTCAATCTATTTTTTTACCATTTGGTAATACATTCTTTATATTTTCCATTTCACGCCCAAAATGTGCTAATATATTGCAAATAAATATAATATTTTAGTTAAACCCAAAGTACAAGTAAAGTAACTACGCCAATTTCATCAATATAGTGCGTAGCGTTGCCAACTAACTTTGTGACAGTTCAATTATCGCTCGAAAAAAGTGAAAGAATCTCAATTGTTTACTTTGGTTTTATTAAAAAATAGTATTTATTTGCAACATATTAAATAATTTTGGGTGTGATGTAGTAAATATGAAGAATGTATTATCCCATGTTACAGAAATAAGCTGAATTTGTGTGTTCATATGCGTGTAATGAGCAAGCGAAAAATGATAATTGGGTATGTTAGTGTCTAGCACGAAATTATTATTTTTAATTTTAATTTTTATACTTTGGAATAAGCGGAAAAATCCAAAGTATAAAAATTAAAATTAAAAATAATAATTTCGTGCTAGACACTAACATACCCAATAATGTTAAATTATAAATTGTGCTGTTGTACATACAACTACTGTACACAGCGCCCGCTGTCCGTCAGCTGCCTACCATTATTCAACACTTCCATAGCAGATGTACGAAAATCGTACACTAAGTGAGGTTAGATTGAATAGAGCAATGGCATATATAAGTGAAAAATCCAACAGCTGAGCAGGACCATCGGTAGCCGCAGTGCTTAGCGTTTCGCCAATATTCGACTACTGATGGTTGGAGCGTAGGTTCAATGCCTGGTGTGCTCCCGAGAAGATGTCTGATGATGAAGAAAGTGGTTTTTCTTCGAAGTAGCTATCACATCTACCATCGCTGTATGAGCTAATTGGATTTTTCCGCTTATTCCAAAGTATAAAAATGAAAAATGATAATGTTTTTTATTAATAACTTCTTATTGAAATAAAAAAGTTAAGCTCCGCCTTCTTATTCGTGTTCCTGACATCGAAATGCGTCGATTGATACCCCTCTTTTCAAAGAAGGAACTATTTTAGCCGTTGCACCGTAAACTAGATAATTACCCTATGGTGCTGTTATATTGGCGTTGTGGTTGTGCCATTTTACACTAGCGCTATATTGGTGCTGGTATTAGCGCACGGAATTGAGTCGGTTTTATACAGCCTTGGGCAAAACCTTAGCACCTGCTAAATGAGAGTAAGCGCCCGTGTACGTATACACACCGATTGTCACTACCATAGTGTATAGCATACAGTGAAATGGCTCTGGGATGCGTAGTCGAAATTCGATAAAAAAAAAGACGATAAGTCATCGAAAAATGTCAAAATCGGGGACAGATTGGTATGGCGGCGACTTCCGGGGGTATAGATTGGTATGGCGGCCGGATGTGGTTGTTGTAAGAAAAGGGACCATAATGACAAGGTCGTAGCAATCAAGACAGAAACGCAATTCCGGAATTGGGAATTGAAAAAACCAATTCATAATTCCGAAAAGAATTTAAGGCTGAGTTCCTAAAACGCAATTCCCGGTGATAGCGTAAACGCCAGCTATTCCACGAATAACATATGCAAGAATGTAAAATCAACAACCTACAAAACAGAAAGAAGAAGAGCAACTTCTATTGCTTTCACCATCGTTATTGGGCCATAACAGCAACCCTGAAATCAGCTGAGCACAGCTGTTCGACCTTTTTAACACACATCCCAGAGTCAAGTCACTTGTATCCATTCACAATGGTCACTACTACAGACAAATAAAGAGCGTAAAACGAGCGCTTACGATGGGACTTGGCGATCGTCGCTTAGGAAAAATAATCAGTTTGCCTTCGACTGGCGTGAAAGCAAGTGGTCGCTAGGTGATCGTCGCTTGAAATTCTTTTATTCTATTTGCAGATGCCAAACAACAAGCATATGTATGTATGTGTATACGTACGTTGTTTCATAATTTCGCGAAGCGTGCGCGCATGACCCTGCTCGCTCAACATCTGCACGCAGACTGATTATTTTTAGTAATTTTTCACTTTACTGCTTGCCCAGAATGTTGTAATCAGTGATGCCGAAATTGGGCCTTTCGGACCAAATCTGGTCCGATAAATTTACTTTGGGCTGTTGGGCGGCTAAAATCAGTTTTGGTCCGATTTGTAATATCAATATTTTTAGTGGAGAAAATTTCTCAGACGCTAAACATTTTATCTTTCCCGTGTAAAGTTCTTTTATTGTTAGTGAAACACACTATTCGCATATCTATTAGAGTTGGGAAATTTAGTTCACTTTGTTGAGCGCGCAATTGGTGAGCGCTCTCTTCAGTGAACTAGTTCACTTTAGTGACTTTGCATAAGCTATCCAGGAAGGACGTCCCAAGAAAGCGTTATCTTCCGCTGTTAAGAGCCGAGCAAAGCAGTGGCAGATGAGGTGTTCGATTGTCTCCTCGCCTCATCATCTTTCCAGCTTATGCAGCATCTGCGGTAGGGTGCACCTAGCCTCTCTGCGTGTTTCCCGATGAGGCAGCGTCCTGTGAGTACCACCACAAGGTTCGAGATGTCATCTCTCCTTAGAGTACTTATTTGATGGGATTGCTTGTGAACCCATTTCTGCCAGATTTGCCTTGATGTTCGACATACTGGCTTCTGTTGCCATCTATCGCTTGCTAGTTTATAGACATGCTGTTTAAGTATTAGCTTGTTCGTGGCTAAGGCATACCTATGCCTTGTGGAAGAACTTGCTCGGTAGTGACCTGCCTCGCAAGTTCATCCGCCCTACAATTGCCATTGATATCCCTATATCCCGGGACCTACACGAGGTGCAGACAGGTCTGTTTGGCCATCTCCTTTAGAGATCGGCTACAGTCTAGTGTTAGTTCTGAATTAAATGAGTGGGAGTCAAGATTACTTAGTATGTACATATGTATTTAAAAATAAATATGTAATTCCATTTTAAGTTGACTTCTGATTTTTGGGCCTTTTTTGGCGGAATTGGGCGGTAATTTGGTCGGTAAAATTTTTTTTCAGTGGCAACACTGGTTGTAATCAATGCTGTGCAATTTCGTAGAATTGCTGTTACTACCAAAATGGGAGCAAAGTCGTTAGGATTTACTTCGTTTTTACTGAATTTTTTTCTTCACAACGAAAACGATTTTAATAAAAATATATCGCACCCTAAATCATAAAGTGACACAACTCAAAATTTGTTTAAATCGACTTTTCATCATAAACCGGTACACAGAACATATCTCTAGCGATTGCCAACAAAAAAACTTTTCATTCGGATTCTCTTTTGACTGAAAAATACGTGGCCTTTTGCCATGTAATTGGTTGTCAAGAAAAAGTTTTTTGGCTCCTGAAGATTTTTGAATTTTAAGTTGTGCCACTTTATGATTTAGTATGCGATATATATTAATTTTTTCCGCATATCGGCCCACGTGCGCATAAAATAACGGTACCCTGACATAATCCCAAGGGGCATAATCCCAAATTTTTTATTTGGGATTATGTCACTCCCCCTAGGCGTAGTGACATAATCCCAATTGGGATAATGTCATTTTCAAGCCCAAAAAAACATTTCAGTAGTCTTTCTTAGATTTTATTACATTCAGCAAAAAATTAAAGCTGACAATAAAGTTAATGTTGTTATATAATAATACATTGAGTATATGTATAAGATGAAATATGTATGTACTTAAATACACATGTTCTCAAAAAATTACTTTAAAACTAAAAAATTACGTTAAAATTAAATATATTTACATATATACAGACTTTTTTCAATAAAACGATAGGTATATAAATATTTGTGTACATTGTATATGTCTATAAAAAGATGAAAATTTGGAATCAAAAATCGCGCGATTTAAATGACATTATCCCAATTGGGATTATGTCACTACGCCTAGGGGGAGTGACATAATCCCAAATAAAAAATTTGGGATTATGCCCCTTGGGATTATGTCAGGGTACCGTTATTTTATGCGCACGTGGGCCGATATGCGGAAAAAATTAATATATATCGCATACTAAATCATAAAGTGGCACAACTTAAAATTCAAAAAATAGCAGGTGCTAAGGTTTTGCCCAAGGCTGTATAAAACCGACTCAATTTCGTGCGCTAATACCAGCACCAATATAGCGCTAGTGTAAAATGGCACAACCACAACGCCAATATAACAGCACCATAGGGTAATTATCTAGTTTACGGTGCAACGGCTAAAATAGTTCCTTCTTTGAAAAGAGGGGTATCAATCGACGCATTTCGATGTCAGGAACACGAATAAGAAGGCGGAGCTTAACTTTTTTATTTCAATAAGAAGTTATTAATAAAAAACATTATCATTTTTCATTTTTATACTTTGGAATAAGCGGAAAAATCCAATTAGCTCATACAGCGATGGTAGATGTGATAGCTACTTCGAAGAAAAACCACTTTATTCATCATCAGACATCTTCTCGGGAGCACACCAGGCATTGAACCTACGCTCCAACCATCAGTAGTCGAATATTGGCGAAACGCTAAGCACTGCGGCTACCGATGGTCCTGCTCAGCTGTTGGATTTTTCACTTATATATGCCATTGCTCTATTCAATCTAACCTCACTTAGTGTACGATTTTCGTACATCTGCTATGGAAGTGTTGAATAATGGTAGGCAGCTGACGGACAGCGGGCGCTGTGTACAGTAGTTGTATGTACAACAGCACAATTTATAATTTAACATTATTGATCGATAGGTGTATACATATGTATGTACATATGTCTATAAAAAGATGAAAATTTGGAAGAAAAAATCGCGCGATTTTGATTCCAAATTTTCGCCTGCGGCGCTTTTTTTTAATAGATCGATAGGTGTATACATATGTATGTACATATGTCTATAAAAAGATGAAAAGTTTGGAAGAAAGAATCGCGCGATTTTTGATTCCAAATTTTCGCCTGCGGCGCCTTTTTTTAATAGATCGATAGGTATATAAATATGTACATATGTATGTCTATAAAAAATAAAAATTTGGAAGCAAAAACCGCGATTTTGCTTCGCACTAGTACCTACTCGAGTGATTTGGTATTCTGGCTCCCTTTTATTTGGGATTATGTCACTCCCACATAGGTGACATAATCCCAAGTAAAAAAATTGGGATTATGTCACACCATGGTGAGTGACATAATCCCAAATTTTAAAATTGGGGTTATGCCACTTGGGATTAAATCACGGCACCTAAAATAACAGATGTTTTCCTGTTTATTTTACATTTTTAACTAGATAATTTTGCAATTTCAGCTATTTAAATTAACACGGAATTTATTTGATTTCACTTTAAATTTATTGTTAAATTAACTGGACTGATTTTACAATTTACAAAAATACAATATATCGCACCCTAAATCATAAAGTGACACAACTCAAAATTCAAATATTTTCAGGAGAGACAAAAATTTTTTTTCTTTACAAGCAATCGTATGGCAAAAGACCACGTATTATGGTAATTTTTCGGTCAAAAGAGACACTTATTGAAAAGTTTTTTTTGGCAATCGCTAGAGATATGTTCTGTGTAACATTTATGAAAAAACTCGAATTCAAATTATTTTTAGTTGTGTCGCCTTATGATTTAGGGTGCGATATGTACATTCAATAAAAAAAAGGTGCTTCGGTATTGCGAGATATGGAAGGACTTCCTCGTGGTAAAATTGCAAACTTTGAGGAGAAAAAATAAAATATTTTACATTAAAAACTTTTAGAAATAAAAATGCATTTCACTTTTAATTCACCTGAAAACTGAAAATATAAGTGGAAACGCCATTATCACGCACTTCCACTGATGCTCAACTCTTCCCATGACACCAGATTTTCTTTTTATTTAAAAAAAAAATAATAATTGCGTTTTGCACGAACAGCAGAACTCCAAATGTTCAAAAAAATTTTGTATGTTTCAAAATAGTTTTGAAGTTCTTTTTTTAACCTTTTTTTTGTTTATATTGACCCTATCATAATGTTAAAGAAACCAAATTCCAAATGACATTTAAGAATAAAATTTTATATTTGATTCATAGCGTATATTTTAAAATTTCTCTATGTTGCATCAACACTAAAATTTGGTTGAATTTACCAAAATGTCAAATGATGTTTAAAAAGCTAAAATCACGTTTGAAAAATCGTGTAATTTGAAAAAAATTGTCGCTATTCTATGTGTAAAGATCGATTATGTTAATCTTACATGAAATAAAATTTGCATATACGCGAACGAAGTAGTAAAGGCAATGGTATCCGTATATTCCCTTTTCTATATTTCTGGAAAAATGTATTAACAGAACAGTACGAGAAAGTGCAACCCTGCTTATACGAAAATGTCAAATTTGGATATTTCCCAATTAGCACGAATCCAATGTGGGGAAAAAGTCTCAATTATCAAGTTTATATCCAACATGTTTTTACACTTAAGGTACGATACTTTTCCAAACTGAACTGAGTGCATAATTAGTATTAATTAAATTCAATCATATTAGCAATAAGTAAACTAAAAAGTGAGTGAAGAATAAAATTTAAAGAGGAATGTATAATTCAACTAATTTTTGTGTATAAAATATTGTTATTATTGTTAAATGCATAACAAAAAAGTGAGCAAATAAGTCAAGCAGACAATCATAATTGTTACATTTTTGTTCCTTTATTTCAATCGGATGAGAGTTTGTTGCTCAAAAGCTTTATTCTGACGTTTGATTTTGGTTGGAAAATATCGATAAAGTTCAAGTCAAATTCCAATATTTTTTTCAAGTGGAGAAACAGAAACATTTTCATATCAAAAAGCACCCTTTTTCCAGAGAATGGGCTGTTTCTGAATTCAAGTTAAAAATTATTGTTGGAAATTGGAAAATGGATTTGATCTCAATGAAATTCAAATGCATTCAAAAATGCTTATTGGGTAGCAACGATTTGCGTCATGGATATTTCATTTTTGTTTTGAAAAAATAAATGTGTATCTATATTTTTGATACATACAGTAAGTCGCAGTGAAAATGACCCACGTTATGTTGTCCGAAGTTTTATGCAAATAAAAAATTATACACAAACAGATTGAAAAACAAATTTATGTACTTAGGTATATTTTAGAATAAACCACAATTTAGTATTTCAAAAAATATTTGATGAACATTATTTTTTAGTTATAAAAATAATAGTTAAAACCGGAAAAGTTCATGAAACGGGCTCACAGTGAAAGTTAGCCACTAAGAGGAATATGTCCTAAAACGGTTTTAATACTTTTTTGCCTTGTTTCAACAATTCAATTACTCTATCCCTAATATCTAAACTTGTTTGTCGGCCCATCTTTGCACATTGACATCAAAAATACAACTAATGCATCTATTGGCGCACTTGAATTAAATATAATACAAATTTTATTAGCAACCAATGTGTTTTATTCAACTAACAAAACACGATTTTTACGCGCTCTAGCGTGTGTTTTATGATAAGTACACCTTTTAAAACGGAAAAAAATTGCCTGATCTGGTTTTTTTTTTATATAATTAACACATAGTGTAAAATGTGAACTGTAAAAATATATAAGAGAAAAATAATCATCTGTGTTCTAGAGAGAAAATTTAAGTATTTAAATTGGAGTTGCCAGAAAGACGCGTATATATGTGTATGCTTTTGTTTTTCATCATTTCTGGCATGTTGTTGAAACTTTTCCGTCGCAAAAAAATTAGGAAAGTCAAGTAATTGTTTTAATATATTTAATAATAAAAATGTCTGAATAAATAATGGCTCACTTTCACTGTGACTCACTGTATCCCCATCAAAACAAACTTCAACAACCATGGGAATTGTTGTTGCAAAAAGTGACAGGCACATTATGCGTCAATGGGAGAATGGGAAACTAAATAAACCAAATGTGAAGAAGAATCGACCACAGTGTTGTATTCAAACGTAGTAAAATCTTCACAAGAAAATAGCAAAAATTCCTAATAAAATCAACTAAAACTCAAAAATATGTTAATTTTTTGTTATTATCGCTACAAATATAGCATTAGAAATTCAATTCACACAATAATTTTAAAGATTGTTGTAATACAGTTACGGACCATGGTATAAAAAATACAGGTATGTGCATTGTCATTTTGACGCTGTCTTTTTGATTAAAAAGCAGATTTTTGAAGTTTGATCTTATGTCAGTTTTGGAGTATAGCGATGCCAGACTTTTATTTTTTGGATGTGTAGATTTTTATTTGAAAGTTTGGGTATTTCAGGAATCAAAGGACAGAAAGAGAAAGGGCACTAGTGAGCAGATTTATGGAACTTCCGGTAGCTCCTCTTCGCTCACTCCACAAATCTTCATCCACTCTCCGCGAATAAAGGGTATCTTCGGAAATTGGAAAAATTTTATATCACCGTCTTTGCAGCCATATTTGGTATTATTGCACCGCGGAAATAAGCAACTCATATTGTTAAAATCTAGGGTACATATTTTTTTGTAATTGGATTGGACATATGTACATACCTACATACAATTATAGACTGAAATGCACACTTGGTATGGTGGTGTATATACATATCGTCGTTTGAAGTGCAAAACCGCGTGACATTTTTGCCAAAAATGAGATTTCATCAAAAATACATTCCTGGCGTCCGTCCCCATCCATTCATGCAACAATTTTGAGATTCACACAATGCAATTCCAAATAATGACACAGTTTCAAAACTGCTTTTTTAAAGGAAATTTTTCCAACCAATACCGCGAATAATAGGTGGTATTGCTTTATAACTGTACTGTAATGTACTAAAGTTGATTATACTTTCATAAACACGAAATGGATTATAACTTTGCTTTATTGAAGACAAGTTTTTACGTACGCCTGCAAAACCGCCTATACGTCACTATTGAACAAAATAAAAGACGCAAAACCGCTTATATATACATAAGTAAGCCAATAACTGCACATTTAACTGTTTTTCGCCAAAATGATATTTGGATTAAGAATATAATCCAAAAATCTACCTTGGTTTGGATGTGGGTTTGCAAAATTCTGAACCGTTTTGAATTAAAACAGTTTTTACTGTTTTACCGCGGATACGCGGTAATGCACTTTATGCGACGATATGGAGTTATAATAGATCAATCTCCAAAACCTCCCCAAACTATATACCAGAGTGATCACAAAGCCTAAATTAAAAGTGATCGTAACTACTAAACTAAATTAAAAACTCACCGAGAATACCGGAAAGGGGCTACTTTGTAGTATGGCCAAACTGATATTCCGCGAAGTAAAAATCCGAAATGAATCTTATGAATCACTGTCCACTGCGAGTACTCTATACACGCGTGCATGGACTACTCTGCTTTTTTGCAGGGTTTTTATACTCAGCTGTACTAGTACACAGAGTATTATAGTTTTGATTTCATAACGGTGGATTGTAACAGAATGAAATAGTCAAGATAGATAACGACTTATATATGTATATCAAAATGATCATGATGAAAAGAGAAATCGATTGAGTCATGCCCGTCCGTCCGTACACACTCTAACTCGCGCAAAAATTCAGATATTTTGATGAAATTTAAAATCTATGTTGGTATCCAGACTGAGACGGTTGGTATTGAAAATGGGCGAAATCGGACCATGGCCACGCCCACTTTTCCTGTATAGAAAAGATCGGAAACTTGGTATCTCAGTCACTAATATATGTAGCTGGAGTAATAAAATTTCACCCACGTATTGAGCTCAGGCCCTTATGAAGAAATTTGGTGAAATTTTGGAAAATGGGCGGTGCCAAACGCACTTATTAAGGGGGCAAACATTAAAAACTTTACAATTCATAACTCAGAAACTTACTTAAGATACATATATCATTGAAATTTTGTGGTAGGAGTCCAGCTATAGGCATAAAACAACAGAAACATTTTGGAAAATGGGTGTGGCACTGCCCATTTTTAGGCAAAAGGAATTTACGAGATTTTAGAGCCCATAAGTCGACAAATAATTGAGATATTATGCCGAAACTTTGTGTATAAACTTTTATCACCTGTGGTAATGCATGTTCAAAAATTTAGCGAAATCGGTTTATGACCACGCCTGTTTTTTAAAAAAAATTTCTGGCACATCCTTTGGGAATTTGTAACGTGACGGCCCTTATAGTCCAACCACTGACCGACGGCGTCATATCTCTCAGTTACCTAACGCAATAGTTCCAAATCGACACCATTCACGCACGTAAACGCACGCATACCCAACGCAAGAATCAGTTGTTTTCCTTTGCTTACATTCTGCATTGTTTTTGGTTTGTTTGGAATGAGTTGAATAACAGCGTTACCATTGTACAGCAAAGTATACATGCAGTTTTTGATTTCGTAGTAACTTGTGTTTGGTTTCGTAGTAATTTTTACGGAAAATCGTATTATTCATAGAATTTATTAATAAATAAATTTTTAAATTGAAAATGTTCTATCATGATAATTTAAAACCAAATATTAATTGCAGTTTTGTTTACTTCTGACTCCGTGCTTCTACATTTTCTAGTACTATTTCTTAAAGGCTTTTAAGAATATGTACATACGTATGTGCACTAAGAAACATAATTTTTGCAATTAATAAAATGCAGCAATTATATACAGATACTATTTTTGTTTTAATTTTTAGTAATAATATTCACCGCGGTTATTTTTTAATTTATGTATTGCATATGTACGTATTTCGGTCTTTTTGTTGCTTATGCTTGTTGTCAAATTCACGAGTCTTGTAGGCTCACCAAATATTATTCACCTGACAGCTTTTAAAAATTTGCTATCCGGGGTAATTTTGCTAAATTGAACAGTCAAAAATTTTCACAATAGTCAAATATATTAAATGCAACAGTCAAAAATATCCACAATAGTCAAATTTAGTAAAGAAAACGCAGCAGAAAAAACTTCATTTTCTTCTATTTAAATTTTTATCTCCATATAAAAACAAATGAAAACGATTGAACAATATGTAGTAAAATTTAGTAAAAGAAACGCCAAAAAACCTTCATTTTCTCTATTTACATTTTTATTTCCGTGTAAAAAAGCGATTGCGGCAATAGTCAAATTTAGTAAAAAAAAAACGCAAGAGAAAACTTAAATTTTTTTACTACATTTTTATCTCCATATTTAAAAAAAAAAATACACTTATGTTAACATAATTTTATAATCGGCAACATTCGCAATAGTTATTGAGGTACTTTGGGAGCATATTGAAAGATTCGTACTAATTTACTACAAAATAATCGCTCCGGCAACGCTGTTGCAAAGAGAGCAATCATGAGAGCATCAGCTGACACGTTTTTACTTGAAAAATCAAATTGAGCTAGGGTTCTACGATACGTGCGTCAAGAGAGCCGTCGCCATGCGTTGGTGACTGGGCATTTACACTACACCTCCATAAGACAGGTTGTGTCAGCTGACACGGGCTACGTGCGTGCGTCGTTGACTGGTTGGACTATTATGCATAAAAACTGAGCTCTTTCTACAGAGACTCAATTGAAACTTAATCCCGGGAATAGCCAAATAATTTCAATTTATTGAATAGAGTTTTATTATTCTTAAATTTTTTTAAGATATAAACCTAATTTGTTTGGTAAAATCAAGCAATTTTAATAATTTTTATGCATACAAAATCCACATTTTATGAAAAAACTGATTATGAGCTAAAGCTCGACATCTTTGTAACTAGAAGTCATAAAGAAATGAAATTCTGCACTAACAATAATATTTATATGCTTAGTTGGATGATTGATACAAATTTTGAAAATGATTGATACAAATTTTGAAATAACGTACAAAATAAGCAGAAAAAAGGCAATTTCTCAAATATTTTGCACAAAATCAGTTTTATAAATCAAGGCAAAAAAGTGAAGTAGAAATTCTCAAAGTGTTAATTGTAGCAAGCATCTGGAATTTCGCTTTGCTTTAACGTTTTTTATTTCAAATTTGAAGCGGGCAAAGCCAACTGTGCACGGGCTATAAGTTAACTTTTTTGTGTATTCCTTCTCACACTGCTGAGTTGATAGTATAAATAAGTGCAAAAAATTTAGCTAACATTGAGACGCTAACTAACAAAAACAACGAAGAAGTAAGGAAAACAAAAACAGCGAAAAGAATTGCAATCAGTTAAAGTTATGCTGCACAGAGCCCACTGACTTACTTTTCACCGCAATCGGATGACGAGCCAACAACACAACACAGAAAAAATACGGTTTGCTCTAAATACTCGCTCGTTTTAATTCAAACGAATGTAACGAATAAAACAGGAACGAGAACACAAGTCAATTAGAGGGAAAGAAGAGCACTTGTTGCTGTTCTTGTTGCCTTATGGCCTGGTTATGCTACCAATCAAGCTGGTCGAGCACCGTGTAATTGTTGTTGTGTACTCCGACGGTGAGAGAATTTTCGGACTCTCACATCCAGTCAACTTGCTGTGTGAAACAGGCAGCCAGCAAACGAGGTTTCAGAGGTAATAATGTGTTATGTTGTGTATGTGCTCAGTAATTATCATGTGTTATGTTGTGTATGTGCGCTCCAATCATCAATGTAAGCGTAACCACCTCTCACCAATCACGAAATGTTTCCGATTTTGATTGGCAATCAAGATTGTAACCATAACCATAGCATTATCGATATTCCTTGCTGCTGCTGTTTGATGGAAACTCAGCGACCGACGTTGACTGTTGTTGCTTTTTTTGTTGGTAACAACAAAATATGTATGCACATTAGAGTGGGGCGATTTACTAACCTATATCGCGCCATAGAAATTGGGATTCCTTTCATTTTTCTGAGTAGAAAACTGTTCCACGACATTTGTCTAAAATTAATTTTGATGTTCCGGAATTTGATTTTTATGGACCAGGACGAATTTTTGAAAATAAAAAACTGGCAAAAATCGACTAAAAAGGAACTAGGCCAATATATACATCAAATTTAATCAGAATTTCATGCTGAATCCCAATATGAAACCAGAACTAAAATCGGATGAGTCGTTTTCGAGATATAGCCTGATTTCCGGGTTTGCAGGCTGAAGGCACAAAATCGCATATTTTAGCGATTATCTCTTACTGTGTACAATATACATATCTTACATTTTATGCAAATTTCTTTAAGATAAGTCAATACAATATAGAAAGGGTATTTTAAAATAATAGAGGTATTCGCTATCCCTGGCAAGATAGGACGGATTGCAAATATCCTAGACCAAAATATGCTACACATCGAGAGCACCCCATTGCACAGTCGTAGGAAATTTTAAGAAGCAGCTTTTCTTTTTAGCCAAAGCGACGCGTTCATCACTCACTTTTTAATAAATCAATCATTTTATTTTAGTAAATTTAATAAATACACATAAAAAATAACATTTTAAGCAAAATTCGAATGCTCAAATTGAAATTGAAATTAGCAATTGGCAAATGTCAGCTCACGCAGGGTCGCAATTAATTTCCCACACTTCATGGCAAATAAATATACATAGGTTTTGGTGTAGCATATTTTTGAGGTCTAGCATATTTCTTTGCGCCTGTATTTTGTTGTTGTGCGTTGTAAAACTTTGCAATCCGTGCAATCCGTGCTACGTGCTAGGGTTATGCTATGGATAGCGAATACCCCTAATTAGTGCTGGAAGCGATATCGATATAATATCGATTCATCGATGTTTTTGAACTTTTTCGATATATCGATATTTTTTTTCCGATATTCGATATATCGACGGTCATGGATTCATCACTGATAAACGCGGAAAGAAGCTGGCAAAAGGCAGCATTGCCGTTTTGTGGGTAATTCCCCAAATTTGGAGATTTTTTTTAAATTTGTTTCCTATGTAGAAATTCCTGTGTTTAAAAGTAATGTAAATACGAACATTTTTTTTAAATGTTCATTGTAGAATTGCAAAATCAGGAAAAAACATTTTAAATTTAAAATTTTTTATTTCTATTTTAAGCACTATGAGATTTTGAACCAAAAACTTATATTTTTTTTTCCATTCATTTTTATTTTTAATTTAAACATTTTCTTTTTAAATCCCAAATACATTTTAATTCCAAAAATTTCATTTTTAATTTAAAAAATTTCATTGCATTATAAAAATAAAAATTTTATTTTTGATTGTAACCATAACCATAGCATTATCGATATTCCTTGCTGCTGCTGTTTGATGGAAACTCAGCGACCGACGTTGACTGTTGTTGCTTTTTTTGTTCGTAACAACAAAATATGTATGCACATTAGAGTGGGGCGATTTACTAACCTATATCGCGCCATAGAAATTGGGATTCCTTTCATTTTTCTGAGTAGAAAACTGTTCCACGACATTTGTCTAAAATTAATTTTGATGTTCCGGAATTTGATTTTTATGGACCAGGACGAATTTTTGAAAATAAAAAACTGGCAAAAATCGACTAAAAAGGAACTAGGCCAATATATACATCAAATTTAATCAGAATTTCATGCTGAATCCCAATATGAAACCAGAACTAAAATCGGATGAGTCGTTTTCGAGATATAGCCTGATTTCCGGGTTTGCAGGCTGAAGGCACAAAATCGCATATTTTAGCGATTATCTCTTACTGTGTACAATATACATATCTTACATTTTATGCAAATTTCTTTAAGATAAGTCAATACAATATAGAAAGGGTATTTTAAAATAATAGAGGTATTCGCTATCCCTGGCAAGATAGGACGGATTGCAAATATCCTAGACCAAAATATGCTACACATCGAGAGCACCCCATTGCACAGTCGTAGGAAATTTTAAGAAGCAGCTTTTCTTTTTAGCCAAAGCGACGCGTTCATCACTCACTTTTTAATAAATCAATCATTTTATTTTAGTAAATTTAATAAATACACATAAAAAATAACATTTTAAGCAAAATTCGAATGCTCAAATTGAAATTGAAATTAGCAATTGGCAAATGTCAGCTCACGCAGGGTCGCAATTAATTTCCCACACTTCATGGCAAATAAATATACATAGGTTTTGGTGTAGCATATTTTTGAGGTCTAGCATATTTCTTTGCGCCTGTATTTTGTTGTTGTGCGTTGTAAAACTTTGCAATCCGTGCAATCCGTGCTACGTGCTAGGGTTATGCTATGGATAGCGAATACCCCTAATTAGTGCTGGAAGCGATATCGATATAATATCGATTCATCGATGTTTTTGAACTTTTTCGATATATCGATATTTTTTTTCCGATATTCGATATATCGACGGTCATGGATTCATCACTGATAAACGCGGAAAGAAGCTGGCAAAAGGCAGCATTGCCGTTTTGTGGGTAATTCCCCAAATTTGGAGATTTTTTTTAAATTTGTTTCCTATGTAGAAATTCCTGTGTTTAAAAGTAATGTAAATACGAACATTTTTTTTAAATGTTCATTGTAGAATTGCAAAATCAGGAAAAAACATTTTAAATTTAAAATTTTTTATTTCTATTTTAAGCACTATGAGATTTTGAACCAAAAACTTATATTTTTTTTTCCATTCATTTTTATTTTTAATTTAAACATTTTCTTTTTAAATCCCAAATACATTTTAATTCCAAAAATTTCATTTTTAATTTAAAAAATTTCATTGCATTATAAAAATAAAAATTTTATTTTTGATTTATTTTCTCTGAGTGTAAAAGGTATTTAGAATGCGTTATTAATTTGTCTATTTCAAACCTTTTAGTCTTTAACATGGATTTTTAAATAACTTAAATGCGAAATATTTCAGTGAACCACTGTAATTGATACCTACTCTTTCTGGCTGGAACAGAATTTACCTTTTTTGTTTTTTTTTTTTGATTATTGAATTCCCTTTTCAAAAAAGGTTTCTGTTGATAATAAATTGAAATAATTAGTTTAAATATTTATTTAGTTAATTTTTAGAGTAATATAAATGACTGTCACTCTTGTTCAATTCAGGGCACAATAATGAATGCAGACATTTCGAAAAATAAAGCTGTTATATATAGATATGTTAAATTAAGGTTTATATAAAGTAGAGCTCTCGATTTTTTTTTGAACATTTTCGAGTAGCCCGAACAAATGCTGTTCAAATTCCCGAACACTTTGTTTATTACCCATATGTTTGCACGGGCATTTGAAGTTTGTATTTTTCGTTTGTTTATTTTCTTTGTTGTCTTCATATGCATTTTTTTATTTTTGTTTTCCTGATACAAATTTTTTTGTCTGTAAGCTCCAATGCTCGAATGTTTGTATGGGCATTTGAACAACAAACGAGCCTCAGACAAATTCGATCTTTTCGAATTGTTCGATACCCGGGTATCTAGAGCTCTAATATAAAGGTCGATATATCGATAATATCGATGTTTTTTCTCAAAAATATCGAAAATATCGATACTCGTAAACATCGATACTCGTAAACATCGATGTTTTTCCAGCACTACCCCTAATAATTTGTATCGGTATAGGAGAACTAGAACGCACTTGTTTTTGTTTTAGTCCAAAATCACGGTATGGGATATCTATGATAATATAATAATTGCGTTTTGCACGAACAGCAGAACTCCAAATTATAGCCACAAATAAATAATGAATGAGGTTACTCCAAGGTTCGATTAGCAATTGAATTTCTTTATTGAATTTGCTTTCTTTTATACTAAATTCTTACACTAATACTTACAAATTATTTACAGACTAAAATGTATATCTACGTAAATACATACAAACAATAATGTGTAATTCTAAAATATATGCTGAGTCAACATATGGTTGCAATAAATATAAAATATGTTAGTCGCATTGACAAACTGACGTTGTGGATCAGTTGGGCATTGCGACTGTCTTTGGCGGTGTCTTTGACCGTCCGCATAAGTGTAACAAGATCCTCACTATGTGCGGCGTGTGCAGTCTTTGTATAAACTCCCGCTGAGTTCAATGTAACTAATTTGGGTAGAATGTTGTTTGTGTACATTCATGTTTGTTTATACATTATTTGTGTGCACATGACAATTAAAGTAAAAGGGCGATGTGTTTATGTAATGCTACACCTTCCCTCTTAAAAAAAAAATAGATATATATATTTGTAGTCAACTATATATATCTATTTGACTGATTTAATGAACCGTTTGATATTTGTTTGGGTTGACAAAATTTTAATTGTTTTAGGATCTTGTTACCATTATTTTGTTACATGTTTTTCTTTTGTTTTTTTTTTTTCTTTTCATATTTCTTTTGTTTATTTGTATATTTGTCTGACATTTGATTTTGTTTTCTTTTGGCTGGTGCCGTATATAAGATTGAGTAAATTGGAGTGCTTGTTTTTTTTGTATTAATAAATTATAATGGATAAAGTGCTATGCTTATTTTTAAAGGGTTTAAATTGGTTTAAGCCTATTTTTATGAATTACGATTTCCTTTTTGTTTTTATTGCTATCTCCTATGCTATGTGGAATTAAAGTATAGTTGTTGTTCTTATCAATAGTTTTAACTTTATAGTGTCCTGTATATCTATTCTCTAACTTATGGGAGGCCTCTTCTCTAACTAAAACTAAATCTCCTATTTTAATTTCCTTACTGTAGCTATTTCTATCATAATTTGTTTTTTGTTTTTCTTTAGCCTCTTGGACTAATTTTCTAGCTCTTTGCTGTGCTATTTGAAGTCTATATTTTATTTCTTTGTCATAAGCTTCGTGATTGTATAATGGGCTAATTTTGTTATCTTTCAAAAATTCGTAATTTGGTGGATTTTTCCCAAATATAAGTTCAAAAGGGCAATATTTATGTGTCGTTGATGGGGTTGTATTGTAACAATACGCGAAATATTTGAGATATTCGTCCCAATCGTCTTTGTCGCTGGATATGTATGAACGTATGTATTCATTGAATGTCCGGTGACTGCGTTCCACAGTACCCAAAGTTTGATGATGATAAGGTGTTGAAGTTTTATGTTCAATTTTTAATAGTTTACACAGTTCTTGGAATAGGTTATTTTTGTATTCTGTGCCCATGTCTGTTAAAATTGTTTTCATTTGACCATAAATCAAGATGAAATGCTCGAATATGGCTTTAGCGACAGTTGTTGCATGTTTGCTTTGAACTGGAATCGCTACTAAATATTTGGTTAGGTCACATATAATGGTAACTGCATATTCGTTTCCATTTATGGATTTAGGTAATGGGCCGATTGTATCGATTTGTACAATATCGAATGCTTTCGGGGGTGTCTCCGTTATCGTCATTGGTTCTTTGATGTGTTTACCAATTTTATTTTTCTTGCAGTGGATGCAGTTCTTTATATATTTTCGTATGTCATTTTTCATATTCAGCCAGCTAAATTTCTGCTTGATTTTATCTGTCATGCGATTTATTCCTGGGTGGCCACCACTAATAGGATCGTCATGATATTTGTGCAGAATTTCTTTAATTTTCCCGGGATTTGTCACATGTATAACCTCTGGGGTTAGAGCAATTGTTAACTTTTTGAGAACTTTATTTCCCATTTCCATAAATTTGCCTACTGCAGTATAATTCTTTTTAAACAACTTGTCCCCTAAGGACAACTGTACTTGTACAAGTCCTAAATTGCCGGCTTCTCTTTCGAGCCTGGTAAAGAATTGTCCTAAGTCAATCTTATCCTCAACAATTAGGTTGCTTGTATCAAAATTGCTACAAATTTTCTTTCCTTTTTTGAAATATAATTTCGGAGGATTGAAAACGAGCTCGACATGTCTTTTTACTTCAAATTTATTTAGCGCTTCGTAAATTTTGGGGTTCTCTTTGTGACTTTCTTTAATTTCAGTTTTATTACTGCTGGTATGTTTCGCTGCTGATCTTGTTGTTATTTTTAATATTTTGTTTGCTTCCACTGACATATCTTTTAAATTTGTTATAGTTATGCGGGATAATGCATCCGCGATATGATTTTCTTTACCAGCTATATACTCCACTTCAAAATCGTACTCCTCTAAATCTAATCTTACTCGTGTTAGCTTAGATGAAGGACTTTTCATTGAAAATAGGTATGTTAATGGGCGATGGTCGGTTTTTACTAAGAATTTTCTACCATATACGTATGGTCTGAAGAAGGTTATGGCCCAATGGATTGCGGCCAATTCTTTTTCTATTGTTGCTTTATTTGCTTCACCTTTTGTGAATGACCTGGACGCGTAGGCAATTGGTAACTGTTTGCCATCATGTTCTTGGCTAAGGACTGCTCCGCAAGCATACCCACTAGCATCTGTCGTTATGCAAAATTCTTTACTGAAGTCTGGGTATTGCAAAAGTGTTGTGAACGTTCCGGCCTGCATTATCATTTTGACCTTGTCATTAGAGCAGTTTTTACACATGGCCTTAACTGCTGCCTGTGTTGAATATCTCGTGGCTAAGTCTGGATTTAATCCATCAGAGATATATGCTCCTTCTAATGACCTTGTGATTTTTTCTATTACTGCGGTGTATTGATTGGCAGTTTTGCTACGTTGTTGGATGTTCAGGAGTTTTGCGGTTAAAACTTCTACTGATTCACCCTTTATTGCAATTTTTAATTTGTTTTTAATTTGTTCGATTGTGGTCTCATTACTAATGAAATTCCTTGCTGTACCTTTCAGCTTTGTTTTTATCATGGTAATGGCCAATGCCTCGTGTGTATCCTTGATTTGCTCAAGTATATCGAGTGCATCTAGGAAACTGTGTAGATTTTCTGGTTTACCATCAAACTCTGGTAGTACTGACGAAGCAGTTTTGATAAATTCTACTACGGTCTGTGGCATTGTGACGTTTATTTCTCGGATGTCTATTTTAGTTTCTTCCACCGATGTGGCTTGACTTAATGAAGGTGAGGGGGTTCGGCTAGGAACACGATCAGATAGAAGTGATGAAAAATCTATTTGAATTTCCTCCTCTATGGTGGTTGGTATTGTTATTTCTATATTATATCTAGCTAAAGAAGCTACTAATTTATCTCGTACGGTAGCGAAAATTAAATAAGCTTCTTTTTGATGTTCTATGGTAAGTTTTACTGATTTAATTACTTGTATTATGTTATTTAGGGCTTCCAAAATGGTATTTAAGTGTTTTAATATTGTTTCAGTTGTAATAGGGATATTTTTATTTATGCATTTATACGATTTGCTAGCTTTTAATTTCTCTTCATTTAATGTGTCGTAGATATCCTTCCATTGACTCATGTCTTGCTATCTCAAATTGTTGCTTAAACACGTTGTTGTGCATTATTAAA
This sequence comes from Urophora cardui, assembly GCA_960531455.1. Lineage (NCBI taxonomy): Eukaryota > Metazoa > Arthropoda > Insecta > Diptera > Tephritidae > Urophora > Urophora cardui. The sequence goes on along the minus strand of OY482671.1, from coordinate 30,317,013 downwards.
TTGTCTCAGTTTGTTCTTTATATAATTTTTTATTAAAATTGTAATCGCAACAATTAAAAATGTACTTACGCACATAAAAATTACTAACCATTTATCAGAGATTTCTGATTTATCCTCTAGAATTGGATGGGGTTCGAATTTGGCTATTTTGTTCTCATTATTTTTATCTTCAGAGGTTTCTTTTCCTACCTCATATCCTGCTATAGCTACTAAAATACCGTTCAATGCGGTTTTCCACCATGCCATTTTAAAACAATTTTTTCTTTTAGTTTATGTATTTTTGCATTTATTTAAAAAAAAAATTGTATTTCGATTTTACATTATTTGTTTAATGCCTATTTGGGGATACAAAATTAAGCATTTTTATTATTTCTTCCTCTATCGTGGTAGGGTATAGCGCGTCTCTCATGGTGGGTTCTCTACCCATTCCTATAATCTGCCAAAGCTGTCTTAACCAATTTAAATATCTCCTATCGCTGCCATTTTCACGAGACCTTGACCTACGTATTTCAAATGCGTTTTCACGCTCTAAATTGTCAATGGTATAATTTATTTTTTCGTAATCAAGGTCATCGGGTAATGCATTATCCATGACAAAAAAAATTATTTAAAGTAATATTTACGCAAGTCGAATTTACTCAATCATTATTTTTATTTTTGACGTCTTAATATTTCAATTTTTTCCTGTATTTTTAACCTTTTCTCCGAGTTATTAGCAAAGTTAAGTTGTTGGGGTAACTTTGCTAATTCTACTCGTCTTTTTACTTTTCTTCCTGCTCTTTTTCTTTTAATTACAATTTGTGTGACAGGAATTTGTGGAATTTCTTCCGTTTTATTTACCCTATTTACTCTGTTCCTTTTCCGATACTCTTCGATGGTAATCGGTCTAGGTCCAACTTTTTCGGATTCACGACTCTCGAGGATCTGATTTGTAGCTTTAAGAAATGTGTCTATGCACTTTTGAAAAAGTTTGTCAACTTCTTCTTTGAATTTTTTATCAGATTCCTCTTGAGTCGGAATCTTGCTCATTATATAAAAATTCGCTTGATATTTAAATTTTACCCCTAAGCAAATTACTGCTATTTGGATGGCGACCATAAGGTGTGCCAAAGTTTTCTAAGTAAGAAAAAGAATTGTTTTTTTTTTTCGATTACTTAAATCTACCTTACGCTGCCTCTTTTTTTTTTTGTTTTTGCTGCCAGTCCTTTCGCTTCCTTTGTGTTCTACCTTATGCTTACGCTGCCATTCCAATATGCTAGTATGCCGCTGCGCCGTCGTTGTCTGATAGTATTCCACTTCTTTTGCGCGCTTATTTACTCTTTCGCTGCCATTCCAATATGCTAGTATTCCACTGCGCCGTCGTTGTCTGATAGTATTCCACTTCTTTTGCGCGCTTATTTACTCTTTTGCTGCCATTCCAATATGCTAGTATTCCACTGCGCCGTCGTTGTCTGATAGTATATGGTGCCGGGTACGCTTCACAATACGGTTCAACGCCAAATGCATCTGGGCAAGGATAATGTGGCACGGAAACCTTTATAAATCTATTTGACGCGTTTTCGCCAACTGGTCTCTTTGGAAGGATACGATGAAATACCGATTCTATACCTGATTGTCATTTGCGGGATCCTCTAGCGGTGTCGGTATTTCTATGAGTTATTTAACTATGGCTGGCGATACTGCTTAGTACAATCGAGTTAAGTACTATTTTATTTATTTAAAAGCCTGGCGGGATCGCCATATAGCCACAAATAAATAATGAATGAGGTTACTCCAAGGTTCGATTAGCAATTGAATTTCTTTATTGAATTTGCTTTCTTTTATACTAAATTCTTACACTAATACTTACAAATTATTTACAGACTAAAATGTATATCTACGTAAATACATACAAACAATAATGTGTAATTCTAAAATATATGCTGAGTCAACATATGGTTGCAATAAATATAAAATATGTTAGTCGCATTGACAAACTGACGTTGTGGATCAGTTGGGCATTGCGACTGTCTTTGGCGGTGTCTTTGACCGTCCGCATAAGTGTAACAAGATCCTCACTATGTGCGGCGTGTGCAGTCTTTGTATAAACTCCCGCTGAGTTCAATGTAACTAATTTGGGTAGAATGTTGTTTGTGTACATTCATGTTTGTTTATACATTATTTGTGTGCACATGACAATTAAAGTAAAAGGGCGATGTGTTTATGTAATGCTACAAAATGTTCAAAAAAATTTTGTATGTTTCAAAATAGTTTTGAAGTTCTTTTTTTAACCTTTTTTTTGTTTATATTGACCCTATCATAATGTTAAAGAAACCAAATTCCAAATGACATTTAAGAATAAAATTTTATATTTGATTCATAGCGTATATTTTAAAATTTCTCTATGTTGCATCAACACTAAAATTTGGTTGAATTTACCAAAATGTCAAATGATGTTTAAAAAGCTAAAATCACGTTTGAAAAATCGTGTAATTTGAAAAAAATTGTCGCTATTCTATGTGTAAAGATCGATTATGTTAATCTTACATGAAATAAAATTTGCATATACGCGAACGAAGTAGTAAAGGCAATGGTATCCGTATATTCCCTTTTCTATATTTCTGGAAAAATGTATTAACAGAACAGTACGAGAAAGTGCAACCCTGCTTATACGAAAATGTCAAATTTGGATATTTCCCAATTAGCACGAATCCAATGTGGGGAAAAAGTCTCAATTATCAAGTTTATATCCAACATGTTTTTACACTTAAGGTACGATACTTTTCCAAACTGAACTGAGTGCATAATTAGTATTAATTAAATTCAATCATATTAGCAATAAGTAAACTAAAAAGTGAGTGAAGAATAAAATTTAAAGAGGAATGTATAATTCAACTAATTTTTGTGTATAAAATATTGTTATTATTGTTAAATGCATAACAAAAAAGTGAGCAAATAAGTCAAGCAGACAATCATAATTGTTACATTTTTGTTCCTTTATTTCAATCGGATGAGAGTTTGTTGCTCAAAAGCTTTATTCTGACGTTTGATTTTGGTTGGAAAATATCGATAAAGTTCAAGTCAAATTCCAATATTTTTTTCAAGTGGAGAAACAGAAACATTTTCATATCAAAAAGCACCCTTTTTCCAGAGAATGGGCTGTTTCTGAATTCAAGTTAAAAATTATTGTTGGAAATTGGAAAATGGATTTGATCTCAATGAAATTCAAATGCATTCAAAAATGCTTATTGGGTAGCAACGATTTGCGTCATGGATATTTCATTTTTGTTTTGAAAAAATAAATGTGTATCTATATTTTTGATACATACAGTAAGTCGCAGTGAAAATGACCCACGTTATGTTGTCCGAAGTTTTATGCAAATAAAAAATTATACACAAACAGATTGAAAAACAAATTTATGTACTTAGGTATATTTTAGAATAAACCACAATTTAGTATTTCAAAAAATATTTGATGAACATTATTTTTTAGTTATAAAAATAATAGTTAAAACCGGAAAAGTTCATGAAACGGGCTCACAGTGAAAGTTAGCCACTAAGAGGAATATGTCCTAAAACGGTTTTAATACTTTTTTGCCTTGTTTCAACAATTCAATTACTCTATCCCTAATATCTAAACTTGTTTGTCGGCCCATCTTTGCACATTGACATCAAAAATACAACTAATGCATCTATTGGCGCACTTGAATTAAATATAATACAAATTTTATTAGCAACCAATGTGTTTTATTCAACTAACAAAACACGATTTTTACGCGCTCTAGCGTGTGTTTTATGATAAGTACACCTTTTAAAACGGAAAAAAATTGCCTGATCTGGTTTTTTTTTTATATAATTAACACATAGTGTAAAATGTGAACTGTAAAAATATATAAGAGAAAAATAATCATCTGTGTTCTAGAGAGAAAATTTAAGTATTTAAATTGGAGTTGCCAGAAAGACGCGTATATATGTGTATGCTTTTGTTTTTCATCATTTCTGGCATGTTGTTGAAACTTTTCCGTCGCAAAAAAATTAGGAAAGTCAAGTAATTGTTTTAATATATTTAATAATAAAAATGTCTGAATAAATAATGGCTCACTTTCACTGTGACTCACTGTATCCCCATCAAAACAAACTTCAACAACCATGGGAATTGTTGTTGCAAAAAGTGACAGGCACATTATGCGTCAATGGGAGAATGGGAAACTAAATAAACCAAATGTGAAGAAGAATCGACCACAGTGTTGTATTCAAACGTAGTAAAATCTTCACAAGAAAATAGCAAAAATTCCTAATAAAATCAACTAAAACTCAAAAATATGTTAATTTTTTGTTATTATCGCTACAAATATAGCATTAGAAATTCAATTCACACAATAATTTTAAAGATTGTTGTAATACAGTTACGGACCATGGTATAAAAAATACAGGTATGTGCATTGTCATTTTGACGCTGTCTTTTTGATTAAAAAGCAGATTTTTGAAGTTTGATCTTATGTCAGTTTTGGAGTATAGCGATGCCAGACTTTTATTTTTTGGATGTGTAGATTTTTATTTGAAAGTTTGGGTATTTCAGGAATCAAAGGACAGAAAGAGAAAGGGCACTAGTGAGCAGATTTATGGAACTTCCGGTAGCTCCTCTTCGCTCACTCCACAAATCTTCATCCACTCTCCGCGAATAAAGGGTATCTTCGGAAATTGGAAAAATTTTATATCACCGTCTTTGCAGCCATATTTGGTATTATTGCACCGCGGAAATAAGCAACTCATATTGTTAAAATCTAGGGTACATATTTTTTTGTAATTGGATTGGACATATGTACATACCTACATACAATTATAGACTGAAATGCACACTTGGTATGGTGGTGTATATACATATCGTCGTTTGAAGTGCAAAACCGCGTGACATTTTTGCCAAAAATGAGATTTCATCAAAAATACATTCCTGGCGTCCGTCCCCATCCATTCATGCAACAATTTTGAGATTCACACAATGCAATTCCAAATAATGACACAGTTTCAAAACTGCTTTTTTAAAGGAAATTTTTCCAACCAATACCGCGAATAATAGGTGGTATTGCTTTATAACTGTACTGTAATGTACTAAAGTTGATTATACTTTCATAAACACGAAATGGATTATAACTTTGCTTTATTGAAGACAAGTTTTTACGTACGCCTGCAAAACCGCCTATACGTCACTATTGAACAAAATAAAAGACGCAAAACCGCTTATATATACATAAGTAAGCCAATAACTGCACATTTAACTGTTTTTCGCCAAAATGATATTTGGATTAAGAATATAATCCAAAAATCTACCTTGGTTTGGATGTGGGTTTGCAAAATTCTGAACCGTTTTGAATTAAAACAGTTTTTACTGTTTTACCGCGGATACGCGGTAATGCACTTTATGCGACGATATGGAGTTATAATAGATCAATCTCCAAAACCTCCCCAAACTATATACCAGAGTGATCACAAAGCCTAAATTAAAAGTGATCGTAACTACTAAACTAAATTAAAAACTCACCGAGAATACCGGAAAGGGGCTACTTTGTAGTATGGCCAAACTGATATTCCGCGAAGTAAAAATCCGAAATGAATCTTATGAATCACTGTCCACTGCGAGTACTCTATACACGCGTGCATGGACTACTCTGCTTTTTTGCAGGGTTTTTATACTCAGCTGTACTAGTACACAGAGTATTATAGTTTTGATTTCATAACGGTGGATTGTAACAGAATGAAATAGTCAAGATAGATAACGACTTATATATGTATATCAAAATGATCATGATGAAAAGAGAAATCGATTGAGTCATGCCCGTCCGTCCGTACACACTCTAACTCGCGCAAAAATTCAGATATTTTGATGAAATTTAAAATCTATGTTGGTATCCAGACTGAGACGGTTGGTATTGAAAATGGGCGAAATCGGACCATGGCCACGCCCACTTTTCCTGTATAGAAAAGATCGGAAACTTGGTATCTCAGTCACTAATATATGTAGCTGGAGTAATAAAATTTCACCCACGTATTGAGCTCAGGCCCTTATGAAGAAATTTGGTGAAATTTTGGAAAATGGGCGGTGCCAAACGCACTTATTAAGGGGGCAAACATTAAAAACTTTACAATTCATAACTCAGAAACTTACTTAAGATACATATATCATTGAAATTTTGTGGTAGGAGTCCAGCTATAGGCATAAAACAACAGAAACATTTTGGAAAATGGGTGTGGCACTGCCCATTTTTAGGCAAAAGGAATTTACGAGATTTTAGAGCCCATAAGTCGACAAATAATTGAGATATTATGCCGAAACTTTGTGTATAAACTTTTATCACCTGTGGTAATGCATGTTCAAAAATTTAGCGAAATCGGTTTATGACCACGCCTGTTTTTTAAAAAAAATTTCTGGCACATCCTTTGGGAATTTGTAACGTGACGGCCCTTATAGTCCAACCACTGACCGACGGCGTCATATCTCTCAGTTACCTAACGCAATAGTTCCAAATCGACACCATTCACGCACGTAAACGCACGCATACCCAACGCAAGAATCAGTTGTTTTCCTTTGCTTACATTCTGCATTGTTTTTGGTTTGTTTGGAATGAGTTGAATAACAGCGTTACCATTGTACAGCAAAGTATACATGCAGTTTTTGATTTCGTAGTAACTTGTGTTTGGTTTCGTAGTAATTTTTACGGAAAATCGTATTATTCATAGAATTTATTAATAAATAAATTTTTAAATTGAAAATGTTCTATCATGATAATTTAAAACCAAATATTAATTGCAGTTTTGTTTACTTCTGACTCCGTGCTTCTACATTTTCTAGTACTATTTCTTAAAGGCTTTTAAGAATATGTACATACGTATGTGCACTAAGAAACATAATTTTTGCAATTAATAAAATGCAGCAATTATATACAGATACTATTTTTGTTTTAATTTTTAGTAATAATATTCACCGCGGTTATTTTTTAATTTATGTATTGCATATGTACGTATTTCGGTCTTTTTGTTGCTTATGCTTGTTGTCAAATTCACGAGTCTTGTAGGCTCACCAAATATTATTCACCTGACAGCTTTTAAAAATTTGCTATCCGGGGTAATTTTGCTAAATTGAACAATCAAAAATTTTCACAATAGTCAAATATATTAAATGCAACAGTCAAAAATATCCACAATAGTCAAATTTAGTAAAGAAAACGCAGCAGAAAAAACTTCATTTTCTTCTATTTAAATTTTTATCTCCATATAAAAACAAATGAAAACGATTGAACAATATGTAGTAAAATTTAGTAAAAGAAACGCCAAAAAACCTTCATTTTCTCTATTTACATTTTTATTTCCGTGTAAAAAAACGATTGCGGCAATAGTCAAATTTAGTAAAAAAAAAAACGCAAGAGAAAACTTAAATTTTTTTACTACATTTTTATCTCCATATTTAAAAAAAAATACACTTATGTTAACATAATTTTATAATCGGCAACATTCGCAATAGTTATTGAGGTACTTTGGGAGCATATTGAAAGATTCGTACTAATTTACTACAAAATAATCGCTCCGGCAACGCTGTTGCAAAGAGAGCAATCATGAGAGCATCAGCTGACACGTTTTTACTACGTTCTACGATACGTGCGTCAAGAGAGCCGTCGCCATGCGTTGGTGACTGGGCATTTACACTACACCTCCATAAGACAGGTTGTGTCAGCTGACACGGGCTACGTGCGTGCGTCGTTGACTGGTTGGACTATTATGCATAAAAACTGAGCTCTTTCTACAGAGACTCAATTGAAACTTAATCCCGGGAATAGCCAAATAATTTCAATTTATTGAATAGAGTTTTATTATTCTTAAATTTTTTTAAGATATAAACCTAATTTGTTTGGTAAAATCAAGCAATTTTAATAATTTTTATGCATACAAAATCCACATTTTATGAAAAAACTGATTATGAGCTAAAGCTCGACATCTTTGTAACTAGAAGTCATAAAGAAATGAAATTCTGCACTAACAATAATATTTATATGCTTAGTTGGATGATTGATACAAATTTTGAAAATGATTGATACAAATTTTGAAATAACGTACAAAATAAGCAGAAAAAAGGCAATTTCTCAAATATTTTGCACAAAATCAGTTTTATAAATCAAGGCAAAAAAGTGAAGTAGAAATTCTCAAAGTGTTAATTGTAGCAAGCATCTGGAATTTCGCTTTGCTTTAACGTTTTTTATTTCAAATTTGAAGCGGGCAAAGCCAACTGTGCACGGGCTATAAGTTAACTTTTTTGTGTATTCCTTCTCACACTGCTGAGTTGATAGTATAAATAAGTGCAAAAAATTTAGCTAACATTGAGACGCTAACTAACAAAAACAACGAAGAAGTAAGGAAAACAAAAACAGCGAAAAGAATTGCAATCAGTTAAAGTTATGCTGCACAGAGCCCACTGACTTACTTTTCACCGCAATCGGATGACGAGCCAACAACACAACACAGAAAAAATACGGTTTGCTCTAAATACTCGCTCGTTTTAATTCAAACGAATGTAACGAATAAAACAGGAACGAGAACACAAGTCAATTAGAGGGAAAGAAGAGCACTTGTTGCTGTTCTTGTTGCCTTATGGCCTGGTTATGCTACCAATCAAGCTGGTCGAGCACCGTGTAATTGTTGTTGTGTACTCCGACGGTGAGAGAATTTTCGGACTCTCACATCCAGTCAACTTGCTGTGTGAAACAGGCAGCCAGCAAACGAGGTTTCAGAGGTAATAATGTGTTATGTTGTGTATGTGCTCAGTAATTATCATGTGTTATGTTGTGTATGTGCGCTCCAATCATCAATGTAAGCGTAACCACCTCTCACCAATCACGAAATGTTTCCGATTTTGATTGGCAATCAAGATTGTAACCATAACCATAGCATTATCGATATTCCTTGCTGCTGCTGTTTGATGGAAACTCAGCGACCGACGTTGACTGTTGTTGCTTTTTTTGTTGGTAACAACAAAATATGTATGCACATTAGAGTGGGGCGATTTACTAACCTATATCGCGCCATAGAAATTGGGATTCCTTTCATTTTTCTGAGTAGAAAACTGTTCCACGACATTTGTCTAAAATTAATTTTGATGTTCCGGAATTTGATTTTTATGGACCAGGACGAATTTTTGAAAATAAAAAACTGGCATAAATCGACTAAAAAGGAACTAGGCCAATATATACATCAAATTTAATCAGAATTTCATGCTGAATCCCAATATGAAACCAGAACTAAAATCGGATGAGTCGTTTTCGAGATATAGCCTGATTTCCGGGTTTGCAGGCTGAAGGCACAAAATCGCATATTTTAGCGATTATCTCTTACTGTGTACAATATACATATCTTACATTTTATGCAAATTTCTTTAAGATAAGTCAATACAATATAGAAAGGGTATTTTAAAATAATAGAGGTATTCGCTATCCCTGGCAAGATAGGACGGATTGCAAATATCCTAGACCAAAATATGCTACACATCGAGAGCACCCCATTGCACAGTCGTAGGAAATTTTAAGAAGCAGCTTTTCTTTTTAGCCAAAGCGACGCGTTCATCACTCACTTTTTAATAAATCAATCATTTTATTTTAGTAAATTTAATAAATACACATAAAAAATAACATTTTAAGCAAAATTCGAATGCTCAAATTGAAATTGAAATTAGCAATTGGCAAATGTCAGCTCACGCAGGGTCGCAATTAATTTCCTACACTTCATGGCAAATAAATATACATAGGTTTTGGTGTAGCATATTTTTGAGGTCTAGCATATTTCTTTGCGCCTGTATTTTGTTGTTGTGCGTTGTAAAACTTTGCAATACGTGCTAGGGTTATGCTATGGATAGCGAATACCCCTAATTAGTGCTGGAAGCGATATCGATATAATATCGATTCATCGATGTTTTTGAACTTTTTCGATATATCGATATTTTTTTTCCGATATTCGATATATCGACGGTCATGGATTCATCACTGATAAACGCGGAAAGAAGCTGGCAAAAGGCAGCATTGCCGTTTTGTGGGTAATTCCCCAAATTTGGAGATTTTTTTTAAATTTGTTTCCTATGTAGAAATTCCTGTGTTTAAAAGTAATGTAAATACGAACATTTTTTTTAAATGTTCATTGTAGAATTGCAAAATCAGGAAAAAACATTTTAAATTTAAAATTTTTTATTTCTATTTTAAGCACTATGAGATTTTGAACCAAAAACTTATATTTTTTTTTCCATTCATTTTTATTTTTAATTTAAACATTTTCTTTTTAAATCCCAAATACATTTTAATTCCAAAAATTTCATTTTTAATTTAAAAAATTTCATTGCATTATAAAAATAAAAATTTTATTTTTGATTTATTTTCTCTGAGTGTAAAAGGTATTTAGAATGCGTTATTAATTTGTCTATTTCAAACCTTTTAGTCTTTAACATGGATTTTTAAATAACTTAAATGCGAAATATTTCAGTGAACCACTGTAATTGATACCTACTCTTTCTGGCTGGAACAGAATTTACCTTTTTTGTTTTTTTTTTTGATTATTGAATTCCCTTTTCAAAAAAGGTTTCTGTTGATAATAAATTGAAATAATTAGTTTAAATATTTATTTAGTTAATTTTTAGAGTAATATAAATGACTGTCACTCTTGTTCAATTCAGGGCACAATAATGAATGCAGACATTTCGAAAAATAAAGCTGTTATATATAGATATGTTAAATTAAGGTTTATATAAAGTAGAGCTCTCGATTTTTTTTTGAACATTTTCGAGTAGCCCGAACAAATGCTGTTCAAATTCCCGAACACTTTGTTTATTACCCATATGTTTGCACGGGCATTTGAAGTTTGTATTTTTCGTTTGTTTATTTTCTTTGTTGTCTTCATATGCATTTTTTTATTTTTGTTTTCCTGATACAAATTTTTTTGTCTGTAAGCTCCAATGCTCGAATGTTTGTATGGGCATTTGAACAACAAACGAGCCTCAGACAAATTCGATCTTTTCGAATTGTTCGATACCCGGGTATCTAGAGCTCTAATATAAAGGTCGATATATCGATAATATCGATGTTTTTTCTCAAAAATATCGAAAATATCGATACTCGTAAACATCGATACTCGTAAACATCGATGTTTTTCCAGCACTACCCCTAATAATTTGTATCGGTATAGGAGAACTAGAACGCACTTGTTTTTGTTTTAGTCCAAAATCACGGTATGGGATATCTATGTTATAGTTATCCGATATCGCAGAGTATGTATACTCTCCGCGCCAACATAGCACAAACCTTCAACCCGTTCGATCAGCTGCAATAACCACGTTAAAAAATTATAATGATCAGTGCAGCAGATGCGCAAATATGTACATATCGATGCCTTACTTTCTCAACCTCGTATCTTAAATAAGGAAACTTTTCAGGAAACAAAAAAAACTGTTTATTTTTTTTTACCGTCGTTTTTATGTAAAAATTTTAATGCAATTATTAAGACATGAATTATAACTATGTGCACAATTAAAAATTATATACTTATCTATGTTCGTTTACGCATAAAACGAATTTTTTAAGATACGAGTTTGCTGCATTAACGATAATTTCATTTTTGAAACTTGATTTATAAGTTACTCGTTTGCTGCACTTATATGCATACAACGAAGATACTTCAAAACTATTAAATAAAAACAATATTTTGCTTAAATTCAATGTTTTATTTGTTAGAGGATATTATAAAAAAAAACAAGTAAGGAAGCCTAAGTTCGAGTGGAATCGAGCATTAGATACTCAGCTGTATGCTTCATTGTTTGTTTGCGTTTGAGGGAAATACGATGTGATTTATATAAAGCGAGTGCTGCATAAAATAGGCGTAGCCACGCCCATTCTCAAAATTTTTATCAGTCATCCAACTAAGCATATGAATATTATTATTTGTGCAACATTTCATTCCTTTGTGACTCCTAGTTACAAAGATGTCACGCTACAAATTCCCAAAGGGTGTTCCAAAAATATCTTTGTTAAAAAGTAGGCGTGGTCATAAACCGATTTGAATAAATTTAACACAATTTATACAAGTGTATAAACCAAGTTTCGTCATAATATCTCAATTATTTGTCGAGTTATAGGCTAAGAAATCTCGTATATTCCTTTGTCTAAAAAGAGGCGGTGCCACGCCCATTTTCCAAAATTTTTCTATTTTTTGTTTCCGGTCTATTGTGGAACTCATGTCACAAAATTTCAATGAATTATCTTTATATTTGACAGAGATATAGCTTAAAATGTTTCTATTACGTCACTTTATAATACACATATATAAAAGTGGGCGTGGACGTCAACCGATTTTGGCAATTTTTCGTCCAAACATTTGCCTAAGTAAGTATATCACGCGTAATAAATTTCATCGATATATCTTCAATGGTTTCTGAGTTATGACATATAAAACTTTCAATGTTTGACACTTAATAAGTGGGCGTGGCACCGCCCATTTTCTAAAATGTTTGTGTTTTTTGTTTTTTTGTCCGTAGTTGGACTCCTGCCGCAAAATTTCAGTGATATATCTTTATAATTGACAGAGATATCGCTTAAAATGCTTTATTAGGTCACTTTACAATACACATATATAAAAGTGGGCGTGGCCGTCAACCGATTTTGACAATTTTTCCTCCAAACGTTTACTTAAGTAAGTAAACCACGCATACCAAATTTCATCGATATATCTACTACGGTTTCCGAGTTAGGGCTTGTAAAAGTTTTACAGTAAAACTTTCAATGTTTGACCCTTAATAAGTGGGCGTGGCACCGCCCATTTTCCAAAATTTCATCAAATTTTTTCATAAGGGCCAGAGCTCAATACGTGGGTAAAATTTTATCACTCTAGCTATATTAGTGGCTGAGATACAAAATTTCCGACTTTTTCTATATAGGAAAAGTGGGCGTGGTCATGGTCCAATTTCGCCCATTTTCAATACCAACCGTCCCAGTCTCGATACAAACTTGCATTCCAAATTTCATCAAAATATCTCAATTTTTGCGCGAGTTAGAGTGTTTACAGACGAACGGACGGGGGATGACAAAACGATTAATACGCCTTTAAATATACATGTATATTAAGATAAGAGTTTGACGCAGTTATGAAAAAAGCATTGATTGAGATACCAAGATATTTATTCCTATTTTTTTTTGCTATAGACACAATCTATTGAGATAGGAATTTGTTGCAGTTATAGAACAGAAAAATAGGAATCGTTTGATATGAAAATCTCAAAATCGGTATATTTTTAAGATACGAGGTTGAGAAAGTAAGGCATCGATATGTATGTGTGTACAATCATTGTACTACGATGTAAATATGTACGTATATGCCCCCTAATAATTGGCCAAGAAAGCATTTCTATCGAAACCCGCTGAACGCAAAAGAAAAGGGAGACCTCCACTGCATTGGGAAAATCAGGTGGACAGCGATGCTGCCTCCCTAGGTGTTCCCAAGTGGTGCCATGCTGCACGAAACAGAAGCAATTGGCGCGCTCTGTTGGACTCGGCCAGAATCGTCTAGACGGTTAAGCGCCAATCAAGAAGAAGAAGAATAATTGGCATTGGATGTTGTCGATGCGAGCGACCAGCGATCTCACAAACTAGCCAGGATCACGCGCGCTCTGATTGTTAAATGCAGAAACAGAATGGGGGCATCATCTCAGCCCCCTGCGGCAGCAACAATTCCAGTTAAACTAGCCCAATAACAAGCAAGCAATCAGCTTCCAATTTCAAGCCTTACATGGCACATCGCATGACGCCTCAAGAAGCTGGCAAGCTGCCACACGAAGAGAAGGAAACTAGGGTGAAAACACACAAAAAAATCAATATGATTTAGTATAGCGCATCGCCCACAGCCAAAAGCATTGTGAATAATTACAAGTGTCCTGGCTTTGAGATGTATCGCTTGAAAATTCGATGGCAGCCGGATGTGGTTGTTGTAAGAAAAAGACCATAATAATATGATCGTAGCAATCAAAATAGAAACGCTATTCCGGAATTGGGAATTGAAAAAACCAATTCATAATTACGAGAAGTAATTAAGGCTTAATTCCAAAAACGCAATTCCCGGAGAGGACGTAATAAACAGCTATTCCACGTATAACATATGCAAGAATGTAAAATCAGCAACCTGTAAAACAGAAAGAAGAAGAACAACTTATATTCGTTATTGGGCCTAACCGCAACCCTGAAATCAGCTGATCTCAGCTGTTCGATCCCCTTAGACACACATCCCAAAGCCAGGCAACTTGTAATTATTAATATGTATAATAATAATAATACAATGGCGCTATTATAACTCTGACGAGTTTTATGGCCGAACTTCTCTTGGGGTCAAATTTCGGATTACCATACCAATCTGAATTTTGAACCCCGTGAAACACCACTAAACCGTTATCAATCGGGACCAAATTATATATTTGTTATCCTTGGGTATAGAAGTACTGAAGTATGTAATATTCGTTCTCCGCTTGCCAGCATACATATCGTCGCCCGGATAAATTACTGTCGTATGTGAAATTTGGGCCGAATTGAGTTAATAATGCAGTTATAATAAACTAATCAAGACCTTTCGAGTGACGTTATCCGTTTTTGCTATCTCTTTTAGTTTAAGAGAAGTTGAGTAGTATTTTTTCGTATGTGCAAGGTCACAAGCGATTTCATCTAATTTCTAATGTGCTTTTACTTGCTGAGAATTATTTAATTTATTTACTTTTATGAGATATAAAATACAATATTTAGCTAACTTAAAAAATCTTTAATTTGGAGCAAATTTTGTGGTACGTTATATACATTCCTGCAAAACTGTTGCTAAAGATAAAATACGACAAAATTTTTCTGAAGACAATCCTTTATAAATTCCAAAATAATAAACCATATATAAGAAAATTAAAATAATTTAAGAATTTTGTGGCCTCCCAGACTTTGGAGAAAATCTAATGAGGCGTGCCATTACAGAAAGTGGGAGGTTATATTTTAAAACACGCAAGAAGGTCGCTAACAAATATTAATTGTAATATTGGTTTTTTTCAAGCCCAATACAAAAAATAAACAAATTTTGACATCCCAACAAAACGAATTTAAGCATATATGTACATACATACATACATAGGTACATATTGCAAAATCACACTAAAAATTTAAATATGGATGTGCATTTACTTTTTTATTATTTTATTATTTCTTTTTTTCGGGTTTTATTTATTATAATTGGCCCTTAGATAATTCAAAGTTAGTTAAAATATTATATTTTTATTTATTTTTGAATAAAATAACATTTTTCCTTCGAATACGTTTGCTCCCGCTTTAAAATTTGTGATCGTATATCAATACGAACGAGCGAGTTCGAAAGCTTACTCGTTCACAATTGTCATAATACCGAATTACGAAACTGATAGTACGTTCACGTATGTGGTAATCCAAAAATTTTATTTTACGTGACGAGATATACGATCACATATGTGACAATGCAGCCCCAGGACAACCTCTGAGGTCGAAACCTTATATGGGCCAAATATAGTGCCTTTTCGGCGACATATCGCACCCTAAATCATAAAGGGGCACAACTCAAAATTTTTCGAAATCGAGTTTTTTTCATAAACGGGTATACGGAACATATCTCTGGAGATTGCCAAAAAAAAACTTTTGAATAACTGTCTCTTTCGACCGAAAAATAACCATTATACCTGGCCCTTTGCCATACGATTGCTTCTAACGAAAAAAAGTTTTTTGGCTCTCCTGAAAATTTTGGAATTTTGAGTTGTGCCCCTTTATGATTTAGGGTGCGATATGTAAATATTTTAGAGATATAACGGAAGTTTGCAAGCACGCGATTTAGCTGTTTTTAACGCGTGCCTTAAAAAATGTTTACACCCAAAATATTTTCTCCACATACATACATAAGCGCACTTTTTCGTGATACGGCTTAATGCACATAAGTACATATTAGTGATGAGCGATATATCGCAAACCGTGATTTTTTCACTGTGAATAAAAAATCGCAAATCGCAATTGCGATCACTCTTTCAAAATAGCAGTTCACTACTTATTGGGAACTGCTATCGATGTACCAAGTAAGCAGTTCACCTATGTGAATCGCAATCGCAAAAGCATTATAAATTTCTTTTTGTTTATACTTTTGAGCAGACCACATACGTATGTATATAGAAATATAGGAAAAAAAAAATTATTGAATTTACAATTTATCTTTGAAAAATGTTTACAAACAGCGAAATTACTGCGGAATGCGTTGTTATTGCCATCATTTTATTTACATAAAATGAAGACAGGTTATATCGCTCAGAAAACGCAAAATTAATATCTACCGGTAACTGATGATTTTATAGCAGTCCATGCAATCGCAATAGCAGTTTAAAATCGCAGTGATTTAAAAATAGCAATCACCGAAATCACAGATATCGAAAAATCGCAGTTTCTCTTATCTCTAGTACATATGTTCATAACTATATATGTATGTATTTATTTGTTGAATTTAAATTAAGCGCACAAACAATTATGCGTCATGCATATATGTACATATGTACATATTTTATGGGAATAATGCTCGCAACGCAAAAAATCGCGATGTTTTTCTATTAAATTATATTGATGTAAGCACAAATTAAACAATAAAATAAGCAATAACATACTGTCTGTTGTTTTTTGATACAATATTTTTGTTGATAAATTTGTTAAATTAAATGTATATGTAAGTATTTTAATTTATAACGTGCTGTAAGCGATTGCGCGGAAATTATATTCAGCGAATAAAAAGTTTCGATTACATTTAGTGAGTGGAATGGTGAAACAGAACCTGGACAGAGCACTCGTTCCTTTTAAAAATTTCTTGTGAGATTTAGAATAACCTTGTACATATGTATGTACCCACTACTCCCATTTCTGAGGTGATGCGATTTTTTTTCATGCCAGGATACTTGTTTTTGTTATATACCTATACCGCAGGTACTCCTAAGGCATATGCTAGACTGTCAATATGAATCGCGATATTTGAATCGCGATTCATATTGATGGTTTGGTGAATCGCAAACTGGTGCTGCACGTTCAATATGAATATTGCGATATTTTTCTCGCTCTGAGATTCAAAATATTTTACTTCCGTCCTTTTCCCACTCACTTTCAATTCGTTTATTGCAATATTGCGATCCAGATCACAGATTTCAAAATTTCTAAAAAGACATGCATTTTCATGGATCGCAAAATTTTCATGTTATACAGTCAATCCGTATTGTCAATATTACGATCCGGATCGCGGATTTCAAAATTTCTAAAAATACATGCATTTTGGTGGATCGCAAAATTTTCATGCTACACAGTCAATCCATATTGTCAATATTGCGATCCGGATCGCGGATCGCAAAATTTCTAAAAATTCGCGATCCAGGATCGCGATCCATCAATACTCGATGCTACACTGTCAATATGAATCGCGATCCACGGATTTCATCAATATATATTGACAGTGTAGCATATGCCTAAAGTATGTTGAGCGGTACGTATAAATTGAGCACAGATCATTTCTGACGAAAGTACTAGGAGTTAAGAAGAGTAAGCCGAAACAGAAAAATGTATACGAATGAAGTACATAATAAAGTTAGGTGGTAGGCAGCTGTATATTCAGCACTACAATACTGCTACAATTCATGCTGAATACCTAACAAGAATATATGTAATAACGACCATATGAAAAAAACATGCGGTTTGGAATGAAAGCCCGAAGCTTTCGCTTCATTGATTTTTTTACTATACAAAGTCATTCATTCCGAAAGCGGCCATCGCCGTGAGATAGTCATGGGGCAAACATAGTTATGGAAGTTGTTATCTTCGCTAAAGGAAATGTAATGAGGAAAGTATTGATGATTTGTAGATCTTTGGTCTACTGGGTATTTAAAAGAGTTCAAAAACAACGATGCGGTCTGAGTTAGGTGGAAATTGAGTTCTCCATGCTGCCCATCTGCCCAACTGTTAACGTGTAGAATTAGCATGTGGACCTTTCGGTAGCGCATACTAAAGTTTTGTGCCTCTCGCTGTCATTCACCCTCTGTATGTACATATCGTCGGCCTCCTGCCAGAAACACGAATGTGAAAATTTTTTTAAATACGATGTCTGCTCTTTATCGGGTGTATATTGATGTAATAGCAATTATAATTTATATATATACTTATGTACATACATGTACATATTATGTATGTATATTTACACAATAATTTGTACAAATATTAATTGTTATTATATCAATATATACCCGATAAAGAGCAGACATCGCACTTAAAATAATTTTCACATTCGTGTTTCTGGCTGAAGACCGACGATATGTATGTAGCTAATCATTCGATATTTAAATTAAATCTTCCTGAAAACGAACACTGAATGACGGCAACGTTTTCGTTACTCGTAGTGGAGGAAATCAATGACAGATTGTTTGTTAGGCTCACTTAACGAGAGGCCCGGGAATGAGGCAGCGTTTTTTGGGCTAGTCCAGAGGGACAGGGGTGTTAAATGAGTTGGTTTAAGTGGACATGTGAAGATATGCTGTGTGTCATGCGGCGTCTCCCCACATGCCGGGCATACATTAGGTATGTCAGGGTCTATTCTGGCCCTATGTGAATTGAGGCGGCTACAGTAGCCTGACCGTAGTTGCGCAAGGGTGACGCGGGTTTCCCTCGGCAGCAATGGGGGGTAGTTGGTCTTTGAGTATTATGTATGACGGACGCACAGTGGGCCTTCGCTTGCGGCGGAAAACTATTACCTTCCAAAATAGAAAATATATCTTCAGACAGTTTTTTTTTTATTAATTAAGAAAAGCATCAAGGAATTAAAAAATGTTTTTCATATATTAAAATATTTTTTTATTTAAAAAAAAATTTAAGATTTTATTTTTATTTATTTATTTTTTGTTTTATTAATTCAAGTTCATTGTATAAATATAAAAAAAAATATAAAAAAAATAAAAATTATATTTGGATGAGAAAATACTATTATTCCAAACTATTCCATCTTTCAGGAAGCTTACTATAAAAATTCGGTTTTTTTCTGTCAACTTCGTCATACTAGTGCTTACTTTAGGTAATATTATTTAATAAGCAACAGATATGTACATACATATATAGAGAGAGATGCGGTGGCATCTCAGCAGAAACTGCTTGTTTAGCATGTTATTATGTTCCAATTATTGATTCTTTGTATTTTCCTCAAGTGCTACCAGCTAGCAACTTGAGGATTTTATTACGGAATTGGGCCTTTTAAAAACCGCTGTATGCGTGAAGAAGCAGCCAAAGCTACCGAAGGTAACTCCCAAGATCTTTGGGTTGTTTACGGTACAAATGGGTATATTCCCCATGCGTATGCCTAACCAAAGAACGTAAATCTATAAGAAGGGAAAATTCGCTACTTGAAAAGTATACCGAATAGGCCTTCTCGTTGTAGTGACGCGCAAACCAGGAGTTGTTTTGAACCCATATTCGCGACAAATTCACAATTCTATTCCTTTGTGTGCCTCGATTCTATTCTTATTCATTTGCACGTACCATGGAGGAACAATAAAGGAGAATGCATAACGACATACCTTCATACATAGTGGGGCCAGAAGTGTCATGCAAAGAGGAATGTAGAAGAATTTGACAGATTCGGCCCCTATGGAAATGCTAGGGTGCGTGTGTGTGTGGCATATGTCAACAAAAAAAATGCTTGTGTTCGTGTGTGTTTACGAGGATTGAAGAAGAAGTCAGCTGATCTTATGCATTCTCCTTTATTGTTCCTCCATGGCACGTACATACATATGTACATATATGTACCAACGTAAAAATATATATACATACATACATACATATGTATATGCACATTCAAATCAACCACCAAAGTCCATAATGAAAAGGGCAAGCAAGTGTAAACTACTACAAGCGGTTCATTCATAAATAGAAATGTCGCAACAAAGCATAAAAGTGGCAACAGAGCCTTTGGACAGATCAAGATTTTTATAAAATTCTAAAATTTGAAGTCGGGCTCATGGGTAAATAATGGAGACTTCATCCGATGAGCTGACTTCTTCCTCTTCTTCAAAATACACACGCACACTAGCCTTTTGTTTTTGTTTTCGTATCGATAGCTGTCAAATTCCTTTGCACTCATGCTTCCATGACATTTCATATTTGACTTGCGTTCTTCTTCCTAATTGTTTCATTTTCAGCCATCCATCAATGTGGTAGTTTCTTGTTCCCTGTAAAAATCATTGGATTATATGCTCCATTTGTGGTAGGTTGGAGTACTTTCAAAGTGACCACTAACATAGCCCAAACGACCGATTCGTGTATCTGCATCGGTTCGTAGTTAGCCGAACATAACAAAAACCAAATGTTTATGGCGACGACGACGATATGTTTATACATACATAACTACATACATACATATGTTTGAATGTATACACTTCATTCGTCGTCGTCGCGATAAACATGTGGTTTTTGTTGTTATGTTCGGCTAACTGTTAGGTACTCCATCAATTAATCCAATGTAGGTACTCCATGGATTAATTTGATTGTTATGCGGGACTGGAGTATATACTCCATTGCAATGACATGCAATGTTAAATGGACCATATTTTTTGCATGAAATGTGGCATGTTATGGAGTAATCTGTTGGTCCATAGCGAGCACTCCATGGATTAGCGAATGGAGTACTCGGAATTTTTGCAGGGTTCATGTACGAAGAAATCTTTATTTCATCTGTATTTGTGTCACAAGTTGTCGCTTAAAGTGCAAAACAGCATATCAGTCTACTGTACGTATGCGTACATATGCGGTTTTGCTTGCAAACGACGATGGTATGAAAATATACCCAGTAAACATTTATCTTTGAAATTAATGTGAATATATATTTTCTCCAATATTTATTGTACCTTAATTGGGGCAGAAATCTATTCGAAAACAAGTGCATATTTTCTATATGATCATCATCTTTGTTTTCCAGTTAAGAAATCGTCTGATGTTATAATAAATTCAATTATGAATTACCTACTGTTTCAAAAAATGGTTTTAATTATTTGAAATTTTCTTCCACCCTTGTCAAGCTTTGAGAAAATTTTAAGATAACAAAATTATGTAGGTACATATTTTGGGTTACCTAAAAATTATAACTTTTTCCAAGGTAAGCAAAATATCACCTTCGTGCACCTGGGTATGCCAAATGCTGTAAGTCTACCGCTGTCTTCATATGCAGTAGTTTGCATGTACATACTCAATAAACATCAGATCAAAATATGTCAAACAATGTTAGTTCTCAAATGCATCACAAGTTGAGAATTAAGGAAAATGTTTATGGGGTATACATATGGATATGCATGGATGTATGTACATATAGATGTGTATGAAGACCTGTAGCGTCCTTGTAGGGAAATCAATAAATAGTGAACAGATGTAAAACTGTAGAATTTGCAAAAATTGTTAACCAGTTCTGAACTATCAAATAGGTAATCCATCGGTGGATAATTTACACCCCCGTGTTATATTCACCAGTTGCTAACATGCAAACATGACATAACGCAAAAGAGATTGTGCTCGCACTAGTAGTGTCGAAAAATGATCTAGAGATTTTCCCAACAGGGGTCATAGGCATCGTGTTTCTTTCATTTCATTTCTTTCTGCCTCCATTTATTCGTCCATATACTTCTTTCTATTTCGCGGAGACGAAAAATAGTGCGAGGCAACTCCTGGATTGCCGGTCATGCACAATCACTCGCTCGACTAAGTTCCACTTGCAAATTCTCCCTTCTTATAGATTTACGTTCTTTGGCCTAACTCCAGTCCTAACTGTACCTACATATCGTAAATATGGTTGCGAAGGACTTCGACGGTTGTAGTTCTAGTGATCGGGATGTATGTATTTACAGACGGTGAGTACGGAAGCGAGGTCCGTTACTTGAGTCATTATCTTGAAATCGTGTGTCACTGCCAAGTGCTTCAGGCGACACTCCCCAACGAGGTTTTTTCTTACAATCATTTTGTGTATGAATTTTTTTAAAAGCGGACAGAAAACACAAAAGATAACGCGAACAGAGTTGAAAGGAAACTGTGTAAATCGACGCTATAGTGATTTATTTGTTATCAAGCTAAGTCTTATTACCAGTACAGTACGAACAATGAACAATAAATTTCAAAAAATATATATACATATGTGGAAGACATTGTTTCCCTATTTTGAAGACTATTTTTTTTTGTTTGTTTTGAGTAAATTTTCCCAAAAACATGATAAAACGATTATAAAAGAAAGATGTTCTCACACTAAAAATTTATTACCGTGGTTTCGTATATGTACTTGTTTTAAGGAAATTCGTACATCAATATAAGGAAAAATTTATTAAGCGCCATTCCATTCCCAATTTGTCCATGTTTTGAAGATTTGATTTCCTCAATTTTGATAAGTTGAATTCTCATACAAAACACATTTTTGAGAAAATTTACTCAAAACAAAGAAAATAATGTATTGGAACGCGTGTTTAAAATAAGAAAAAATATGTCGCGACAAGTTTTTTTCAGTGTAACAGTGACCATTATTTCAAGTTAAACTTATTTGTGCTACAAACGACTCTATACTTATTGCACTAATTATTAAATTAATAAATTAAGTTAAATGAAATATACATAAACAGTTCTGCAACCAAAAAATCGCCTTTTTTATATGAACGACTAAAAAATGCCCATTTTTCCCTTTTAAAAAATTTTGCAGTGAAATATCCCTCAAAAAGGGAAATTTCCCTCGATCTGGAACCACTTCCACATACATACACATGTACATAAAATTCGTAAATATGTATATTTTCAAGTTTAAGGTCATGGATGACCATTTGTACTTTGGTTCCTTTTTGCCTTATCACTTAATTTTTCTATTTAATCTTTTTGGTTATTCTGTGACGTAGTACATATGTATGTATGTACATAACTACCCTGCAGTAAATATATTTCACTGCTGAACCATCTCTGGTGATTCTTTATTGAGCATTCATCAGACGGTCATCACTGAGCGCAATTTCAATATTTTATAGCTCTTTTCTCTAACAATATCGAATAAATAGAATATTCAGATTATTTGAAGTTTGTGAATCAATTTTCCTGTTTTTTTTTGCCGAATGTTATACAACCAGTAACTCGCGAAATACATACATATGTATGTAAAAAATAAATTTTCAAAATTTTGATACTTTTGATGATCTAATGTACATAAGATTTTTTTGTATGGGATTCTTTAAACCTTCTCAGATCCGCCCTCCGGCACCGGAATATGAAAATAGGGTGTTTTAGAGTAAGTAAACTGAAAGAAAAATTTCACTTTTCCAAAAACTGGATGTACATATGTAGGTACACCGAAAACCGCGCAAATTCCCAGAATTTCAAGTTGGACTTTTCCACAAGAAAAAAAAATTGATATGTGTCCATACGTAGAATTAACCGCTTAAGCGAATGACATATTCAGTTTTTTAGTGCCTACCCAGAGAAGGTAATATCGCGGCCTAAAGTGATACATAATTTTCTTTTTTTTCTCATGAATCTTCAACTTCTTGCCCTATACTCTTCCTGAAAGCGGACATTATTTTTTATTTAAATCACACGGTAGGCTGCGTTATTTAATACGCTTTCCAGAAATGTATAGCTATTAAAAGTCTAATAAAATTTGGATGAATTAATCAAGTTTAAGTGAAGTAAAGTATAAAAGGGCTCACATGATTAAAAAAAAAATTTCAACAATTTTGCTCTTGGAGCGGTTTTTTTTAGTTTATTAGTGATTGTTTTTGGGGTTGGATAACTCCACAAATGTAAAAAAAAATTCAAAAGATCGAGACCGTGGATAGCGGAAAAAAACGTGGACCCGGATGGCCCCAAAATATTAGTGGACCATATTCGTATAAGATTAAAGGTCTTAACTAAAGAAAAATTAATTATTTTCAGAAGAAAACAAATGTTAAATTTCAATTTTTTAAATTTATGACAATCATTTGACTTAAAACTGACGAAGACGATAGACCATTGTTGATATCATGGTTTATATTAAATATAAACTATGCGATAGACGTGCTTCGAGTAAAATATTTTATAGATAAGAAAAATGTTTCCTTTTTAATTTTTCTTGTTACCTTTTTAATTCATTTTATTTTTTTCATTTAATTTTTGTCTTTATACATACATACATACATATATCTGTGGCAATTGGCAATAATCGTTTAATAGCTTAAACAGAATCAGCGTCGGACGAATTTTCGTCGGCCGCGGCGTTCTGTCAAACGATTAAAATACACAGCAGTATATGAGAATGAACAGAACGAAAACGATTACGAAAGTCGCCGGCGAAAATTCTTCAGAATATATGTACTTATTTCTATTTCGGACGCTATCGCCTGTCAAATAAATCATTTGGAACTTGATAAAAAACATGTAATAAAACAAACATAAACGTTTTTGGATGTGGAAAAAATTTAAAATATGGACAGAAGGGAAGAGTTAATGTAAGAAGTAAGGAAACATCGTAATTATAAAAATATGCATATGGCGATTGGTTCTGTTTAAAGCTTAAGTCGAAAAATATGATTTCGGGATAAATTGATTTTTATATTCGTTAAGGCGTTTGTTAACAAATCATAAAAAATCGATTAAAAACAATGGATGCAAAATCAGTGAGCCATCCACAATTTTACGATCAAATTTTTTAAGTAAAACAAAATGTCATGAAGAAATTTGGTTAAGTATATACATATGTATATCTCCTTTGGCTGTTATAGCAAGTTTAATATACCTCTATTGTAAGTTAAGCCTTTTTATTTATGTATATCTTTTGATTGAATTAAGTTATAAGCATCGGGGTTCGTAGAGTTTTAAAAGGAGAATAAAGTGGTATATAACCCGAAATCTTCCTAAGCCGACTTAAGCGGTTATTGCTGATGACCACGGGCAGGCGCGGATCCAGGATTTCGGCAAGGGGGGGGTTTTGAAAATTTCTTTTTTTGGAAGATGTTTTTTAAGGGCAGACGCTGGTGAAAATATGGGCTAATACCACCTACTATTGGCCGCTGTGGTGCAGTGGGTAGAGTGCACGCCTGCTATGCCAGAGGTCTCGGGTTCAAACCACGGTCCGAGGAAAACACCAAAACAATTTTTCTAATTAGCAAAAATCCAATTATTGGGTTTTTTAAGAGCAGCGGTCACCTCTCGGCAGTGGGCGGCATACCCTCCGAGAGTATTTCTGCCATGAAAAAGCTTCTCACAAAAAATGCATTCGCCGTTCGGAGCCGGCATAAAACTGTAGGTCCACCCAATTAGTAGGAAAAACAAAAAGGAGCACACCTCGAATTGGGAGAGAAGCTCGGCCATAAAACTCGTCAGAAGAAGAATTAACAATATGTATGTCATCACATAAAGTGCAGGAGGTTTCAATTGAAGTTCTAAACAACATGTCGCCCGTTTTATGCAATAGGGATTTAACTCGAAATTTTCGATTTCTGGGATTTTGCCATATATTTCAATAACTGGGTCGTGCCTTGGAGTCTAGTCTTATAAAATACTCAAAAAGATAAAAACGGCGGAAATAAAAGTGATTTTGTAGTTAGCTGTAGAAGGAAACTATTTGAAATTGTAAAAGTTTATTTGTGTTTTCCCAAAAAAAATTTTTTTGAGTTAAATCCCTATTGCATAAAACGTGCGATGTATAACGCACATGTATTTAATAAATTCATAAATTAAAAAAGCAGGCATATGCGGGTTTGACGCCTTCAGATGGTTCTGAAGCTACTTTATTATAAACTTGACCACTGCGCGACATCTAGTGAAGGGTAGCAGTTATTATATGATATAATTTGAAGCGCGAGGTCGCTACTGCGTGTTCTAAATTTTCAAACGTGCAACCAAAGAACGTATATTGTATAAGAAGGGAAAATTCGGTATTTTGGACGAGTGAGGTGGAAATCGTTTAGTCATAAAAAGATGAAGACTTCGCGAGTTGCCTCCCATCATTCTTCAAGCTCGAATTCGTTTGTTTTTTCGCGGCGAAAAATAAATTAATTTTGACATTTCTTTTGCTTGACATTTAGTTATTATTTCTATTTATACTATACCGCCACTGCAAAGATGGTTGAAAATGAGCAAATTTTAGAATTTTATAAAAACCTTGATCTGATGAAAAGCTCTGTTGCCACTTTTTTTATCCTTTGTTGAAACATTTCAATTTTATGAATGAATCGCTTGTAGTATTTTAACTTCGTACTCGTTTTAATTTTTGTTTTTGTGGTTGATTGGATTGTATAGTACGCGTTTATTGTATTAGATTTAATTCCTCTAAATTTCGGGTATTTTCTATTTAACTATAAGTTGTAATTGTATGTTATTATTGCCTACAAGGACAACTATTTTAATGAAGTGATTCAATTGTACCTGTTTCACCTTGTGGATAGGTTAGGTTAGGTTATACTGGCTGGCCACTAATAGCCTCACATAGACTAGATAAGTCCGTAGTGTTACCAGAAAGTTCATTGAACATGAACACCTATACTTCGAAGCCCGGACTCAAACTGAAGAACATTCCCGTCCCTTTGGCAAATGCCAAGACTTTCTTTACCTCTACTGTGGATACATGTTTAATATCATTGAAGAAGACTTTCCCTAGTAGCCGAAGTCTTAGCCTAGAAAACGCAGGACAGGAGCATAGAACGTGCTCCACTGTCTCCTCCTGCAGTCCGCATCCTCTGCATTCACTTTCATCAACCAGTCCCATTTGGAACGCATGTGATGCTAAAAGACAGCGTCCTGTGAGGACCCCGATTATAAGTCTGCATTCTTCCCTTTTCAGGGAAAGCAACCATTTCGTTAGTTTCGGATCGAGCGATTTGCACATAATTTTGGACACTCTACAGCCATGCGATTGTTTCCACGCCTTATCAGCCTGGTCCATCATATACCTATAGTTCCTATGTTTAATTTCACTGAGTGGAATCGGGACGTCCAAAGAGTGTTCCGCTCCGAGAACTGCTCCCTTCTTTGCTAGCTCATCAGCCTTCTCATTGCCGTATATCCCCTTGTGGCCTGGGATCCAGTACAGATGGACATTATTATCCCTACACATTACCCTTAAGGCCTCTTTACAGTCCTCTAAACACCTAGATGAGGTGCTATGCGACAGTATCGACTTAATAGCCGCCTGACTATCAATATATAAGTTGATACGTCCCCTTCGTAAGGGATTACAGACTAACATTACCGCTGCCCTCTTTACCGCTAATACCTCTGCCTGAAAGACACTAAAGTGATCTGGCAGCCTAATACTGATACTGATATTCAGTTCACTGCAGTAGACCGCAGCCCCTACTCCTTCTGATGTCTTAGACCCATCTGTATACACATGTATAGCGCTTTCCTCACCTTGTGGATATGTGCATATAAAATATAATCTGAAAATAAATGTCGAGTTTTGCCTTTGGACAGCTAAACCCATCCAACCATTGCTTTTGCATTGACGGAGATTTAACGATGAGCTGTACGAGCTTTACACAGACATCGACATTGTTCAGCGAATAAAGATCCAGCGGCTGCGTTGGGCAGGTCATGTCGTGAGAATGGACGAAGGCGCTCCGGCCAAGAAAGCATTTCTATCGAAACCCGCTGAACGCAAAAGAAAAGGGAGACCTCCACTGCGTTGGGAAAATCAGGTGGACAGCGATGCTGCCTCCCTAGGTGTTCCCAAGTGGCGCCATGCTGAACGAAACAGAAGCAATTGGCGCGCTCTGTTGGACTCGACTCGGCCAGAATCGTCTAGACGGTTAAGCGCCAATCAAGAAGAAGAAGATACCGAAACCTTACCGACCACATGTATTTCAATTGTCACTTTCACATTAGTGTTGCATACATGAAATCGGAGCGGATTAATTTCGGTATACCGCAACGCGGTAAGACCGGTCAGTAAAATCTGAGGAATTAATGCATACATTTTTGCGGCGTAATAAAAGAAGAAGAACAAAGTCAGTAAAAAACTCATTGCGGCTATAAATGTAACAAGTTATAATGTCTTCGTCTTCACTATAATACATTATTGTTGTTATCGAATGATTTGTTGTTTTTTTTGTTTCCGGTCTATTGTTCAACTTATGCCACAAAATTTCAATGAATAATCTTTATGTTTGACAAAGATTTCGTTTAAAATGTTGCTATTAGGCCACTTTATAATACCCATATATAAAAGTGGGCGTGGTCGTCAACCGATCTCGCTAAAATTTTCAACATGTATTACCACAAGTAATAAAAGTGTACACACCAAGTTCCGTCATTATGTATAAATTATTAGTCGGGTTATGGGCTCAGAAATCTCGTATATTCCTGCTTCTAAAAAGAGGCGGTGCCACGCCCATTTTCCAAAATTTTTGTGTTTTTCTTTTTATGTCCGCAGGTGGACTCCTGCCATAAAAGTTTAATGATATATATTTATATTTGACAGAGATCTCGCTTAAAATGTTTTTATTAGGTCATTTTATAATACACTCAGAGAAAAGTAGCGGGCTAAAATCAAGCTGTGTCGTACTTTATTTTAGAATAACGGAAATTAAGGAAAAATGTATCAAATTTAAGTTTCTCTAATCTTGAATCAAGAATGGCATTCTTGAAACAATATAAAAAATGAGAAAATTTTGGTTTAAGAACGAAATTCTTAATTTAAGAATAGTAGGGCCAAATTTTTTTTTAATAATATATAATTTTGAATAATCGTTGCTTATTGCTCGAGAAAAATTCTGAAGCAAGCCGTATTTCTATAATAGCCGCCACCGCGGATATTCCAGTCGACATTGCGCAAATGTAACTCGATGGTCTAAATTTTTGGTCGGCACCAGGCGCGGATCCAGGATTTCGGCAAGGGGGGGGGTTTTGAAAATTTCTTTTTTTGGAAGATGTTTTTTAAGGGCAGACGCTGCACACAAGTAGATTTTACGAATTTATGCGGCCAAAATTGAAAATTTTAAAATTGGTGCAAATACAAAATCCAAAATCGCTCTGCGTTTATAATAGACCGGGCGATAAAAAACCGGTCTTCTCGGCTTTTATAGACAACGGGGGTGTCTCTGCCGCTAGTCGAAACTTATTATTCTCCCACTTTTTCGATTTTTTATTTTTTACGTATTTTAAGTAAACCATTTTTAAACGTCAATATTTTCAGTTTTAAGAGAGATATCAAAGTAAACATCATGGATTCGAGTTCTTCAGGTAAATATCATTATTTATTGAAGAAATCGTCAACCTAGCATAATAAAAGACCCACCATTTTGAAGCTTTTAAGCATATTGGCCTTTCTTGAAAAAATATTGTTAATTTTTTAATTCAAAAGCATTTTAGTTATATTATCGCCTCCCGTCAATTTCTCTACGGAAAAATGCAAAGCCAGAAATTATCAACAATGGGTCGTATTAATAAAAACGAAGCAAATACTTTTACTCAAGATTTTAGAAATTTGACATCAATTTGTATGAACCAAATTTCAAAATTTGAGTAAAAGGTCGCAAATTTTAAGTAAAAGCAAATGCTCAGCTTTTATTAATATGACCGAGTGGATTAAAAATTGGCCTATTTGGAAAATTACCTGCTTTCGTATTTTTAGTATTTCCAATTTTTCAAAGTCAAGGAAATACTTATCATAAAAAGGGGCTAGGAATCCTAAAGCTACATTTTTTAGAAGAGTTTTGAGTATGCAATTTTGCAGCTCATTCAATTTTAATATAATAATATGCAACATTCAACTTTTTGAAAATTTTCATTGGCTTTTCGGAAATTTTAATTGGAACGGTCTCACCCTACACCCTACAGAAAAAAACTTATAAAATCGACGGAATTTTTCACAGCATTGAGAATTTAATTTTTCACTAAAATTGGTTGGCTACATAACAGTACACTTAGAAATCTCCTCAAAATCTTCTATAAATTATGGCCTTGCTTTGAAATTTTTAATCCACTTTCAGAAATGTCTACGATTTTTCAGATTTTTTCCATAAGCTCAGAAATCCTGCTTAAAACGATTTTTATTGAAAAATTTTCTATATTTTTAAATTAAAATAAAAAAGTTAAATTTTCGACAGAACTCTTTGAAATAAATTTAAAAACTTTGGCGTATGATTTTTTTTTTTGAGTCACTCTATATATTTTTCAATAAAATCGACTTTTAACTCAAATGATTAAAAATTTTGCATTAAACAAGCAATTTGGAATAGATGTAGACAATAAAATATTTTTGGCCGCATAAAACTTGAAAATCTAGCTATGTGCGCTGGTGAAAATATGGACTAATACCACCTACTATTATTATTCTATATACTAGTTGCGCCATTTCCCGCACCTTAAACACAACAAAATCAAAACCCTCCAAATTAACAATATCTAAATAACATGTATAACGTATGTATGTATATTTTTGCATTGGTACGTGGGAATGAGTATCGTATGGTATTGGTGGCAAATTGATCCTCAATTTCACTTACCCTTGCATTTAAAGCCAAAATAAATAAGAATATATGTATGTAGTACTTTTTGGTTATATTTATATTTTTAATAGAATTTTTACTTTATTGAAGTTCTTGTGTTTATATACTCAAATTTTTAAAAGATTAATTTAAACAAGTATTGCGAAATGCCTCTGAAAAAGGCAATTTCTCCAACGATTCAGACATTTCTAACCAAATTAATTCTGCACAATCCCGATAAAAGTAGGGATAAGAAAGAAAAGAAAATAAATTTGCGATTTGGCAATTTGCGAATAGCATTTGACAAATTTGATTTTATGCACGTGCGTCCAAAGGTACCTACATGAACTTTTTTCGCATGTAGGTACATATTTTGGATGTTATGTGGTCCAAACATTGCTTTTGGAATTATAGAGTTTTCCTTGATCAGTTTGGGAAATTTGGGCGCAGAATCTATAAAGGCATTAATTTGGGATCTATGATAAACCACAAGGGGGGGTTTGAACCCCCAAACCCCCCCCCCCCCCGTGGATCCGCCACTGGTCGGCACCCAAATATAATTATAATCAGGTGAATCGTGAAATTGTGCATAATATTGATGAAATCTTTAATTATATTTCATATAATATAGGCATGTGTATGTATAAATGGTAGAAGCGACAATGGTGAAAATGATGGCTGGCTAGTTGGGCGTGTTAACGCAAACACAAACAACATCGCTGATATGAAGAAGTAATTATAAATTCCACAATGTGGCAACATTTAGCCGAAATGAGATTGAGAAGTAGTGCCATAGCTCCGCATCAAGTGAATATCGCAAAATTACGCACGGATGCGCTGTGCATTGTATTATGATCCTTACCACAACGCAAAAGCGCACTCGGGCGTAGCATGTGACCCTGTCTCTTCGATATCAATGTAGATCCATATGAGCAAAATAATTTATATCTAGATGAGTGCAAGAGCTGTTAGAACGTGTTGAACATTTTCGCATGACAGCACATCCGCCCAACAACAGAGATCCGCGGTTTTACGATGGCGAGTGGACTTTGTGGCAGGATGTATTGGATTGTATGGGTGATAATGGTACGTAGAGTGGTACTGATGCCAGTGTTGTGAGCTTCCTGCGATTTAGTATGCATGTAGCTGTTTGGTCTATCTTCGCAGCTTACTATAATTTGTACCAAATAATTTTAAGTATTTCTTAAAGTTTAAATGTGAGCAAGTGTTTAGTGTTTAGTTTTTATTCTAATGGAAATGGAGATGAGTATGTATTTTAATATAACAAATTTATATAATTTGTATATATAAAATCTTAAAATAAAACACAGTGCAAAGAAATAACCAATTTTCATTTTTGTTAGGTGGGTTAAATGATTTCGAATTTTGAATTTCGAAAAAGTGGAAAATCAAGAATAAGTATTCTTAGAACAAAGTTGATCATTCCTAAAGTAAGAATGCACATTCTTAAATCAATCATGGGCAATGCTGAAATTAAGTTTATGCAAACTTATTTCAAAACGGAAATTCTTAATATAAGTAAGCTTTTTATTCTCAAAAAAATCGTTCTAAAAATAAGAATGTATCCTTGATTTTAGCATTTTCGAGCTTAACAGACTTTCACAACGTTTTCGGCTTGATTTAAGCCCACTATACTGAAATTTAGCTTGCTTTTCTCTGAGTGTACACATATATAAAAGTGGGCGTGGCCGACAACCGATTTTAACAATTTTCCATCCAAACGTTTGCCTAAGTAAGCAAATCAAGCGTGCCAAATTTCATCGATATATCTTCAACGGTTTCTGAGTTATGACATATAAAACTTTCAATGTTTGACCCTTAATAAGTGGGCGTGGCACCGCCCATTTTCCAAAATTTCATCAAATTTCTTCTTAGGGGCCTGAGCTCAACACGTGGGTAAAATTTCATCACTCTAGCTATATTAGTGACTGAGATACCAAATTTCTGATTTTTTCTATATAGGAAAAGTGGGCGTGGTCATGGTCCGATTTCGCCCATTTTCAATACCAACCGTCCCAGTGTCGATACCAACTTGCATTTCAAATTTCATCACAATATCTCAATTTTTGCGCGAGTTAGAGTGTTTACAGACGGACAGACGGACGGACATGGCTGAATCGATTTCTCTTTTCACCCTGATCATTTTGATATATATAAGTCTATATCTATCTCGATTATTTCATTCTGTTACAATCCACCGTTATGTGATTAAAACTATAATACTCTGTGTACTAGTACAGCTGAGTATAAAAATCTTCTAAAAAATTTAGCTTTATAATTCTTAGCCCCTTTTTACGATAAGTATTTCCTTAACTTTGAAAAATTGGAAATAATAAAAAATACTGCCTAAAAAGTTAACAATAATCGCTGCTAAATATCTGGGTTACTTTCGACCATCACCTACATTAACCAAGATATGCGTTAGAAATATAAACATTAAAATTAAATATAAAGCACAAAAAGAAAATTATTGTAGGTACATATGAAAAACCCTGTATCTGGTAGTGAAGTGCGGCTTTGTGCGACGTAATTTTTTGCCGGCTAACTACTAATTGTACTAGATATCATGTCCGAGGGTTAATTTGACTGAGTCTGACAGAGCAACATAACAAAACCAATTTTTAACATGAAAAAGAGTGATAATTTTTTTTTAAATATCCCAACTTTAAAAGCTTAAAACTATAAACTTAGAATTATTGGAAACCAAGGATATTATTGAAAAGTGTTAATAATTACTTGAACCTTTAGGATTCATCACGATTACTTAAATGAAATGCTTTAAATAATATATATAAAATATTCACGTTGAAACTAGCACTTAAAAATATGTAAGAACAAGTAAGGAAGCCTAAGTTCGAGTGGAATCGAACATTAGATACTGAGCTGTATGTTTTCATTGTTTGTTTGCGTTTGATGGAAACACGGTGTAGGTACTTTATATAAAGCAAGTGCTGCATAAAGTGGGCGTAGCCGCGCCCATTTTCAAAATTTTTATCAGTCATCCAACTAAGCATATTCTTTGTGCAAAATTTCATTCCTTTATGACTTCTAGTTACAAAGATGTCACGTTACAAATTCCCAAAGGGTGTTCCAGAAATATCTTTGTTAGAAAGTAGGCGTGGTCATAAGCCGATTTCAATAAATTTTTGCGTGTCTATTAACACAAGTTATAAAAGTGTGTAAACCAGGTTTCGTCTAGAGATGAGCGAAACTGCGATTTTTCGATATCTGTGATTTCGGTGATTGCTATTTTTAAATCACTGTGATTTTAAACTGCTATTGCGATTGCATGGACTGGTATAAAATCATCAGTTACCGGTAGAGATTAATTTTGCGTTGTCTGAGCGATATAACCTGTCTTTATTTTATGTTAACAAAATGATAGCAATAACAACGTATTCCGCAGTAATATCGCTGTTCGTAAATATTTTTCAAAGACAAATTGTAAATTCAATAATTTTTTTTCTTATATTTCTATATATACATATATATACGTACATGTACGTATGTGGTCTGCTCAAAAGTGTAAACAAAAAGAAATTTATAATGCTTTTGCGATTGCGATTCACATAGGTGAACTGCTTACTTGCTACATCGATAGCAGTTGCCAATAAGTAGTGAACTGCTATTTTGAAAAAGTGATCGCAATTGCGATTTGTGATTTTTTATTCACAGTGAAAAAATCACCGTTTGCGATATATCGCTCATCACTAGTTTCGTCATAATATCTCAATTATTTGTCGAGTTATAGGCTAAGAAATCTCGTATATTCCTTTGTCTAAAAAGAGGTGGTGCCACGCCCATCTTCCATTATTTTTATATTTTTTGTTTTCGGTCTATTGTGGAACTCATGCCACAAAATTTCTATGAATTATCTCTATATTTGACAAAGATATCGCCCAAAATGTTTTTATTAGGCCACTTTATAGTTCCCATGTATAAAAGTGGGTGTGGTCGTCAAACCGATTCCGCTAAAATTTTGAACATGTATTACCACAAGTAATAAAAGTGTACACACCAAGTTTCGTCATTATATATAAATTATTTGTCGAGTTATGGGCTCAGAAATCTCGTATATTCCTGTTTCTAAAAAGAGGCGGTGCCACGCCCATTTTCCAAAATTTTTGTGTTTTTCGTTTTATGTCCGCAGTTGAACTTCTGCTATAAAATTTCAATGACATATCTTTATATTTGACAGAAATATCGCTTAAAATGTTTTTATTAGGCCACTTTATAATACACATATATAAAAGTGGGCGTGGCCGTCAACCGATTTTGGAAATTCTTCGTCCAAACATTTGCCTAGGTAAGTATATCACGTGTACGGTATTTTATCGATATATCTTCAACGGTTTCTGAGTTATGACTAATAAAACTTTCAATGTTTGCCCCTTAATAAGTGGGCGTGGCACCGCCCATTTTCCAAAATTTCATCAAATTTCTTCCTACGGGCCTGAGCTCAACACGTGGGTAAAATTTCATTGCTCCAGCTACATTAGTGACTGAGATACCAAATTTCCGATTTTTTCTATATAGGAAAATTGGGCGTGGTCAAGGTCCGATTTCGCCCATTTTCAATACCAACCGTCCCAGTCTCGATACCAACTTGCATTTCAAATTTCATCAAAATATCTCAATTTTTGAGCGAGTTAGAGTGTTTACAGACGGACGGACGGACGGACGGACATGGCTCAATCGATTTCTCTTTTCACCCTGATCATTTTGATATATATAAGTCTATATCTATCTCGATTATTTCATTCTGTTACAATCCACCGTTATGTGATTAAAACTATAATACTCTGTGTACTAGTACAGCTGAGTATAAAAAGGAACAAATTGAATTATTGACTCTTTTTTTCATGTGCGGTTGTGCAATTTTTATTTGGCACAAAAATCACGTATATGCGGTAATGAAATGGCAAAAGGTTCAATATATAAAGTAAAAAAAACTTATACATATACATATTACATTTTAAGCTAAAATTCATATTTTTAATTAAGGAAACGTAATTTTGTTTACACATAGTAGGTGGAGAAGTCTTAAAGTAAATCTAGTAAATTGTCATAAAAGCTATGACAATCGGACGGCATCACTCGTTTTGTTTTAAATGTTGATATTTACTTTTTGTAATTTTGAGGTGACTTTTGTGGATTGGATTAGGAACATCCGTGTTCTATATGGTTTATAACCTGGCCTGAATGTCTTATAAATTTTCGCACAAAAATCATGGCCTACAAAAAATATATTTTTTTATCGCAATGTAATATATTAATTTTTATACACAGCTATACTAGAACACAGAGTATTATACACCTAACGGTGGACGATATGTCCTTATGTACGTGTGTATATCAAAAGGATTAGTGTGAAAAAAGAAATCGATTGAGCCATGTTCATCCGTCTGTGCGTCTTTGCGCTCAAAATTTCAATATTTTTATGAAATTTCGTATACAGGTTCCTATCCAGACTGAGGCGGTTGAAAATGGACGAAATCGGACCATGACCACGCCCACTTTTATATATGGGTATTACAAAGGGGCCCAATAAAAACATTTTCGTCAATTATAAAGATAATGCAATGAAATTTTATTGCATAAGTACCACTATAAATAGGAAACCAAAAACATAAATATTTTGGAAACTGGGCGTGGCACCGCCTCTTATTAGACAAAGGAATCTATGAGATTTCGGAGCCCATAACTCGACAAATAATTGAGATATTATGACGAAAATTGGTGGACTTATTTCTAAAAATTGCTGTAGTATATGTGCAAAATCGGTTTATAAACACGCGAAATCGGTTTATAAACACGCCTACTTTTTAATAAAAATATTTCTAGTGTTGCGCAAGAAATTATAGAAAAGATTTTAGTTTTAACAGCAGTCCTTTATTTGATTGTACTTCAATTCAATTTACAATAAAAGGCTCAGCTTTAAAAAATTTCGTGTTATTCTCTTCTTTGTCTTTACGCAAGTGATGTGACCCAGCAGAACGTTAATCGGTGATGTGCGTATGATATGTCTATCGGTATAGTTTTTTATCGATTTGTGAGTCTGACGGCAACATCCCCCCCATCGTGAACTATCCTGGCTAGGATTGTTTACCACTGTATACGCCGACGTCTAACTTCGCTACTTTCACCGCCGGTCTTTCCATTATGCCTCGTTGCGTTTTAATTGTCACACGTTGGACTTGCCCGTCCTTTGCAGTGACTATGTTGATGATACGTCCCTTCGGCCATAGATTGCGTGGCAAGTTTTCATCTACGACGATCACAACGTCACCGACTGCTAGTGGTGTACACTTACGAAACCATTTCACTCGTCTGGTGAGTACGGGAGTGTATTCCTTCACCCAACGGTTCCAAAATTTATCGCCGAAAAGTTGTGTTTGGTGCCAGCGCAGCCTCAGATCTAGCTCGTCGTCGCAGACGGGTTTATAGCCATCCGACGAACCCAGCAACAAATGATTTGGCGTGAGAGCGACGTCATCTGTAGACTCGAGACTAACGAAGGTTAGGGGCCGTGAGTTAATGATGTATTCGACCTCCATCAGCGCGCTACGAAGGCTTTCGTCGTTGAATGAGTATGTTGGGCATAAACTATTTAAAATTGATTTTGTAGTACGGACGAGTCGTTCCCAGGCGCCGCCCATATGAGGTGCGCCAGGTGGATTGAACAACCATTTAATACGGTCGTACTTGACTGTGATTTTGTCAAAGTCTATATTCATCAACTGCTCTCGAACAGCTTTTTCGGTGGCTTTAAAATTTGTTCCGTTGTCCGAGTATATTTCCCTTGGTGTACAGCGGCGTGCCATAAAATTTCGCAAGCACATAATACAGGAGCTTGTGTCTAGAGTGTGAGCGATTTCGAAGTGCACAGCTCGTAGCGTTAAGCACGTGAAAAGTACGTCCCACCTTTTTTCCTTATGCCGACCGACGTTCACTAACATGGTTCCGAAGAAGTCGACGCCTGTATACGTAAATGGTTTTGTGAAGCTGGCCAATCTTGCGGGAGGAACTGGCGCCATTTGTGGAGGTTCGGGCATAGCGTTACTGATTTTGCATTTTTGGCAAGATTGGCGAACAGATTTGTATAGCACTCGTAATCGAGGTATGTAGTAAGAAGTTCTCACGTTGTTTACAATTGTCTCGTGAGCCATGTGGTGGTTCTCCACGTGATACGATTTTACGATCAGGAAGGTAATGTGACTTTCTTTTGGCAGGACAATGGCGTCGCTTCTGCAGTTTATTGAATCCGCTCTCCCCTGAGTCCTCATAACCGCCTTGCCATCCAAATAAACGTTTAACCCAGCCAACCTACTTTGCTTGCTTAAAGGAAGCTTTGAGTCCAGTGAGTTGATCTCTGCTGCGTATGCGTCACCCTGCGCTTGCTTAAAGAGTAAAGTCATCGCATTCTCGATCAATTCTGGCGTTACCCTTTTTGGTTTTGTAGTTTTGAGGCGTATGGCGTTCAATCGGTCGATATATAAGAGGAACGTTGCTACTGCTCTGTATAGACGATGCCACTCGGAGAAGTATTCGACGTTTAAGTTTATGCGTTCGCGTTTTCGAGCTACGTGTAAGTGTTTTCTGAGCTCGGATTTGTCTATTTCTTCGAAATGCTGTTCAATCGTTTTCCTGAAATTTTAGGAAGTGTGGTCCCTGTAACCATTGCCCCGCGTTAACTGTGCTATTGGTTTTTTTTGCGCCGTCCGCTACGTTTAGCTTCGTAGGTACCCATCGCCACTGTGAGTTGTTGGAGTTTTCTAAAATTTCTCCCACCCGGTACATGACAAACTGTTGGAAATTCCGAGGGTCCATCTGCAGCCATTGTAAAACTGTTTTGGAGTCGGACCAGTAGGTGGCGGCTGTTGCTTTTAAGCCGGCTAAACCAATAATTTTTTGTGTCAAGCGAACGCCCATTACTGCAGCCTGAAGTTCCATACGAGGAATCGAAATCGGTTTCAGTGGTGCAATTTTGCTTTTAGCAGCCGCCAATGATACGTCGACTCCCCCTCCTCGCTCTACTCGCACGTAGCAAGCAGCCGCGTATGCATATTCGCTCGCGTCGACAAACGTATGTATAGTTACTCGAGTCGAATTTGCAAGATTAATGGAATAGCACCTTGGGATCTCTATTGTCTTTACTTCAGGTAGGACCTGCTTCCACTGACGCCACCGGTTGCTTAGTAATTCGGGGAGTGCTTCGTCCCATCCTATGCCGGCGCGCCACACTTGTTGGAGAAGTATTTTTAAGCCAACTGTGTGACACGAAAGCATTCCCAAGGGATCAAAGATTGACATCAGGACTTGAAGAACCTCTCTTTTCGTTGGAATTATGTCATGTGTCAGTAAGTCTCGTTGCAGTCGAGCGAACCTGAAATTAAATTTAAAAACGTCAGTTTGTGGTGCCCAATGCATACCTAGTAGGGCGGGTCAATTTGTACTGACGGGAAAAAACCGACTTTGTTTCGGCCACAGCTGCATTCTCTGGTCAATTCTGAACAAAAAAGTCCAAAGGAACCTAGTTCTAAAATGAAGTTTGACCTTCCGCAATTTTTATTTTAGATAGTCATCCCTAAAAAATTTTTTTTATATTTGTTAAAAAATGTAGTTGAAGATACTTAAATTAAATTTTGAGGTTTACTTGAGTTGAGCTCATCCGTCGGCCGACACATCATAGCAAAATTTAATCCATTTGGTTGTTTTTTAGGGAAATACATTCATTTTCCTAACCCCTTTTTTAGAACTTCTCCCAATTAGTTTAGGTTACAACAGGTATATCTTAAAAATTTTAAATATCTAAGTGAAACGCCGAAACACGTCAACTTAATTTTTGCCTGTAGAATACAACGACGTGTTCAGAATATCCGTATTAAATCTTGATTTCGAGATATTTAGGAAAGAAGTTTCAGATTTCTGAAAGTGAATTCTTCGTCGTTTGTAAACTTTACCCAGGCTTTGCACTTTTTTCCGCGAAAAGATTTTAATAGCTGTCTACTTAATTGGGATATTATAAATTCAATGCCACCTCCAGTTTTCCGAAATTGCATTCGGTTTTCGAGATAACGGTAGATAATTAAAATTTACCATACCCCATTTACCCCTGGTAATAACTCATTCGGTTTTCGAGCTAATATATCAAAACTTTGCACGTGACTGTATCCTACTATTACCTTAACTATTTCTAAAAATAATCGAAATCGGATCACTATGGCATATAGTCCCCGTACAACTGATTGTTCAGATATATGGTTTTGATCTTTTATTTGTTCCTAACTCCGAAAATACTCCTTCCACGCAGAAAGTATTATAATAACTTTCATTCAAAATTAATACATAAACAACTTCTTCATATACGATTTCGACATATATGCAACAGTTAATGCACTTTTGTGCTACCAAAGTCGAAATTTCACAATAAAAATTTTTTCTATGCTCGTTAACACATATATCATATTAAATGAATTAGATGAGTTTTATATCATCTTATAGAAAATTAAAAGAAGTATTATCCAGTTTTAAAATCGTGAAAATACATGCACTTATAAGGATTTTATACCTATTTGATTAAATTTTTCTTTGTTAATGTTTGATAAAATTTTCGTACAAAACAATCACGGCGAGGTAGAACAAATTTTAATACGAAGGTCAGACCACCCACGAGGTTATTGCAGAATATCAAAGTTCAATGCTTCACTAACAAGTATCTGTCAAAAACAAAATCGCAAAGTGGTAACTTTTTGAGAAAACCGCAATTTTATATATTTCATGTTTTCGCGGAATCTAATATCCGCCACAGTCCGAATTTTTTCGATTGGTATACCTTTTCGGATACCTTGAGGATAATAAAGAAAGCATCAAATAAAAAAAGGATACCTGTGATGGGAACATTTCACGTAAACAAGATATAAAGGATAACACCTGCCATGTAAAAGATACCTACATTAATTCACTTATAATTCCGAAAATGTTAGTTCCTCGTGAAAAACTTATATTGCACGTTCATTTAGAATTAATACGAAAATATTTCTTTGATATATGGTTTTGACGTACCTGCAGTTTTTAATGCACTTTTGTGCAACCAAAGTCAAAATTTCGATTAAAAAAAATCGTTTTTTTTCCATGTTCCTACTTTGGGGTCAAATATTTTGTTTGTGGACATAGTTATCTTTGAAATTTTGATCATTTATAAAAACATGACATATTCAGTACGTATACTAGTAATCTGTAAATGATTCAATCGCATCGTGCAAATTATGGTGGGCATATAAATTAAGCACGAATCTTTTATATTGAAAAGTGTTAATTTTATTATACGATCTCCCATGCAGGTTCCCATTAATTTTAATACATTCCTTACAATTTAGTACAATTTACCGCGTGATCGCGTGCGTGATTTAATACAGTTCTTTCCTTTTCAAAATAGTTTTAAAATTTACTACTCTCAAAAAATGTTTAATTTATATGCCCACGATAATTTCCATGATGCGATTGAATCATTTACAGATTACTAGTGTACGTACTGAATATGTCATGTTTTTACAAATGATCAAAATTTCAAAGATAACTATGTCCACAAACAAAATATTTGACCCCAAAGTAGGAACATGGAAAAAAAACGATTTTTTTTATCGAAATTTTGACTTTGGTTGCACAAAAGTGCATAAAAACTGCAGGTACGTCAAAACCATATATCAAAGAAATATTTTCGTATTAATTCTAAATGAACGTGCAATATAAGTTTTTCGGTAAGCTTAGAAAAAAATTTTATTGTGAAATTTCGACTTTGGTTGCACAAAAGTGCATTAACTGTTGCATATATGTCGAAATCGTATATAAAGAAGTTGTTTATGTATTAATATTGAATGAAAGTTATTATAATACTTTCTGCGTGGAAGGAGTATTTTCGGAGTTAGGAACAAATAAAAGATCAAAACCATATATCTGAACAATCAGTTGTACGGGGACTATATGCCATAGTGACCCGATTTCGATTATTTTTAGAAATAGTTAAGGTAATAGTAGGATACAGTCACGTGGAAAGTTTTGATATATTAGCTCGAAAACTGAATGAGTTATTACCAGGGGTAAATGGGGTATGGTAAATTTTAATTATCTACCGTTATCTCGAAAACCGAATGCAATTTCGGAAAACTGGAGGTGGCATTGAATTTATAATATCCCAATTAAGTAGACAGCTATTAAAATCTTTTCGCGGAAAAAAGTGCAAAGCCTGGGTAAAGTTTACAAACGACGAAGAATTCACTTTCAGAAATCTGAAACTTCTTTCCTAAATATCTCGAAATCAAGATTTAATACGGATATTCTGAACACGTCGTTGTATTCTACAGGCAAAAATTAAGTTGACGTGTTTCGGCGTTTCACTTAGATATTTCAAATTTTTAAGATATACCTGTTGTATTTCCCTAAAAACAACCAAATTGATTAAATTTTGCTATGATGTGTCGGCCGACGGATGGGCTCAACTCAAGTAAACCTCAAAATTTAATTTAAGTATCTTCAACTACATTTTTTTTAACAAATATAAAAAATTTTTTTAGGGATGACTATCTAAAATCAAAATTGCGGAGGGTCAAACTTCATTTTAGAACTAGCCTCCTTTGGACTTTTTTGTTCAGAATTGACCAGAGAATGCAGCTGTGGCCGAAACAAAGTTGCAAACTAAATTGACCCGCCCTAATACCTAGCACTTTTTCAACGCTCCCGAAGTGAACTGGTTCTTGCGTGTTGAAGTCTGCGCCTAACAGCCCCATAAGAACTCTAGTAGAATTCGACGTCCAATTACGGATTACGAAGCCGCCAGCCTGATGAACGTTGCGAACTGAGGTTGCTACTTCCAAAGCTTCTTCCTCGCTGTCTTTACTGTCTATGTAATCATCGAGGTAGTGAGAACTGTGGATAGCTTTATATGCTTGGGGGTGTTGTTGACGATAAAATTCCGCGTTCTTGTTAAGTACGTAATTCGCTATAAATGGTGCGCAGCTTATGCCGAAAGTCATAGCGTTCATTACGTAAACATTCACATCATTATTGCGGTTGTCATACCACAAAAAGCGTTGCGCATGTCGATCCTCCTCACGGATGTTTATTCGGTGGAACATCTCTGCGATGTCACCGCAAACTGCAACTCTTCCAATTCTGAACTTCAACAAGATTTCTACTAACGGGTTAAGAAGATCCGGTCCGGTAATTAGGAAGTCGTTTAAACAAGATCCATGAGATTTCGCTGCAGCGTCCCAAACGAGCCTCACTTTGTTTGGTTTATTGGGGTTCAACGCTATGAAGATTGGCAAATACCAAGTTCGCATACCTTGTTTGGAAACCTCGTTTTCGGATAGCTTGACCGCGTAGCCTTTATGTAATAGGTTATGAATTTGTTCGTTTATTTTATCGTCGAGTTCACGTTTAATTTTTGTTTTCAGACAGTTAAGCCGTTTCAGTGCGTTGTTGTAGCTTTCTGGCAGCGAGTCATTGTTGTTGCGCCACAAAAGGCCGACTTCAAATCTACCGTTCAACTTGATGCATGTCTGGTCGAGTATTTCAATTGCCTTCTGATCGTCAGCTGATTTAATATTGTGCGGCTTAACAGCGTCCATCTTGAAGCTCTCCTTTATCATGTCATGAAGATCTTGCCACCTGCAATCGCAGTGGTGCAGTGTCACGTAGGTCGATGCGTTTGACGTAAATTGTACAGTCCATCCCAGTAAACATTTACACGCAATAGGTTCATTCCTTCTGCCTTCCCGAATCTTTCGCGGAACTGCTATCTTCCAATTGTCGGCACCTATCAGCAACATTGGTTGGACGTCGTCATAAGATTGTAAAGGTATGTCACGTAAGTACGGGTACTTGCTGCGCATTTCGTCGCCGTTAACCGATTGTCTAGGAAGTGCAATGTTCTTAATGGTATGTACATTGTTTAGCCAATAACGTTTGTCGGATGCTGGTGCTGATATCTGTATTGATGCCCTCACTGACGAATTTTCATTTCGTGTAGTTTCGCTAGTCCACTGCAGGCAAATAGGTGATGGTACTCCCTTGATGCCGAGTCGTTTGAACGTGCTTTCGTCTATAAGGGATACCGAAGACCCCTCGTCCAGGAACGCGAAAACTGTGAAGGATTTGCCCGCTGCATGAAAATTTACGGGCATGGTGCGAAAATATTGAATACTTGTGGTACTGCTTTGGTGAGTACTTACTGGGGCGGGGTCTTTATCGACCACGTCCACCTTAGTTTCGACACCATTCCTGTGGAGTAGTGGGTGATGTTTTCGGGTGCATCCATTTACGCCACAAGCTTTTTTAGAGAAGCAACTTTTTCGATGTGGTTTGAGACCGCGATAACATGCCCCACCGCTTTTCACTGACTCCCACCTTTCTTGTTCAGACATTCGTTTAAACTGTTCGCAGTTAGAAGCGGAATGCTCCTGGCTACCGCACGTGATACACTTCATAGCTGTACGTTTGGGGTGTGTGTCCATACTCGATGGTGAACGAGTTTGCTTTTGGATACAATCCCATTTAGGTGAAACCTCACGCTTTACTGATGGAGCGTATTCACTGCGGCTATGCGTGTTAACTGAATTTGTCTTGTGGAACGTAGGTGATACTACCGTAGAAGCTACCTCGGCCATTCGGTAAAGCCAGTCGCTGAATTCTTTTATAGTCGGTGAGCTGCTCTGTCGTGGTTGCATAGCCCAACTTAGTTTATGCTGATTGGGTAATTTGTCTACTAA
This sequence comes from Urophora cardui, assembly GCA_960531455.1. Classification (NCBI taxonomy): domain Eukaryota; kingdom Metazoa; phylum Arthropoda; class Insecta; order Diptera; family Tephritidae; genus Urophora; species Urophora cardui. Next base: position 30,272,697 of record OY482671.1, on the reverse strand, counting down.
CTCCTTCACAAGCACTGGATTGTTGAGATGTGCATCAAGCTTGCATGTCTCAATCGTTGCACATATGTTGCGTACGGCCAGGGTGAAATCTATAAGAGACTCTAGTTTATCTTTGGGTGGTGGCAACTTTCTTACCTTTTCGATGTTTCTTTCCAATATATACTCCGGCCTGCCGAAGAACGTTTTCAGGACATTTATGACGTCAGGAACCATATCCTGCAAGAGTAGTTTATCTTTGAGCAGTTCGCGGGCTTTACCTTTTAGACATCTCTGCAAACGCAACATATTTTCCACGTTTGAGAAACCCGCGACGGAAGTACTGTGGTCAAAGGTGTTAATAAACATCGGCCACTCTTCGGTATCGCCGCCGAACTGCGGTAGGTCCTTGGGAATTGCTTGTCTGGCAGCTATTTGAGTACTAGTTGGTCCAGTAGGAATCTGGAATGCCGAGGAATTCGTCGGGTTCATGGAGGCAAGAAGTCGATACTTTTGTTCGATGTAACGCTCCTCGGCGGCTCTCTTTTCTTCCAGCATTGCCAACGATAGCTTGTGTATATAATCAGTTTCATTGGCGAGTTAGGCACCAATTGTGGTTGAGGGAGCTCATCCATCTTCATCCCTGCGGTATTGTTTGGTGGTTCTTTGGTTTGGTCATGGGCCGGCTCCTGTTGTGTGATGGTTTGCCTAGAATCCTGCGGCATCGCTCGCTCGGAAGTATGTGACGCTTTCGAATTGTTACGCTCCTTGACACACGACGGGCAATTCCAGCTCTGATCTTGTACACGCTCATCCACACCAACGCAATCGAAGTGGTACCAGAGCTCGCATCCGTCGCACTGCACCCAGTTCTCTGTGTCGTCTGTGTTTGACTTGTTCCGCAAACTTTGCATATACACATACCTTACGACACCACGAGATCGCTTAAGTTTTTACGTTCGCTTGTCTGCCTAAGTGTATGGCTACGTGTGCCGCGGGTGTCGGAATTTGACGGTCGACAGAAGGACTCTCCCTTGAAGATTTGGAGTTTGTGCTGGTGACTATCCGGTACGGTGTGCGAAGTGGTTATGTAAGAAAACCACGTGGCCTTTACTCCAGAATGATTTCGAGCGACAATACGAGTCAATTGATTAGCTTGGACGAAAGTTTTTAAAGAATTGTTGCGCAAGAAATTATAGAAAAGATTTTAGTTTTAACAGCAGTCCTTTATTTGATTGTACTTCAATTCAATTTACAATAAAAGGCTCAGCTTTAAAAACTTTCGTGTTATTCTCTTCTTTGTCTTTACGCAAGTGATGTGACCCAGCAGAACGTTAATCGGTGATGTGCGTATGATATGTCTATCGGTATAGTTGATGTTTGTTATCGATTTGTGAGTCTGACGGCAACATCTAGTATGCCCTTCAGAAATTTGTAACGTGACATCTCTGTAACTAAAAGCCATAAAGGGATGAAATTTTATTCTAACAAGAATATTTATACGGTTAGTCGGATGATTGATACGAATTTTCAAAATGGGCGTAGCTACGCTCACTTTATGCGGCACTCGCTTTATATAAAATGCACCGTATTTCCACCAAACGTAAAAAAACTATGAAAGCATACAATATTTGGTTCCACTCAAACTTCTCTAGGCTTCCTTTTCCTTTTCCTTTTGTTTTTTTTTTTTTTTTAATTTTTGATGCCTTTAGTCATAATTTGGTTTGGAAAATTGTAAAGATTGTAGCAACAAAACGTAGTCTCAGAGCTTACAAATTAGCAACTTCATTTAATTTGATTAAAATAATAACTTGTTGCAATTTACCCGGCATTATTTGTTGAAATAAGTTAACTTTTGCTCCCTCTCATATAAATTCGCCATTTAAGTTATTTATCTAATGCTGCCAAATTTTAACAATACTCTTCATAAGTGAGTATGCAATTTACTGTTATTATGCGTTTTTGTTGTTAGAATTGCAAAGTATTGGTATCGATCTGTAGAGCTGAGCGTCAGGAACTCAGGGTTGGCAAATCTCATTTTTGACAAAAATTTCCCTTATGCGAAAATGCAAATGTCTCTTATGCGAAAATGCACTTTAAACGACGACATGTGTATTCAAAAGATCAAAGCTTAAACGTCTTCTTGTCATTTGAATAATTCGTCAATTAAGTAAACTCTTATATAAATATGTGTGTATGTACATTAGGGTGCTTTTAATTTGTATGAAAAATTTAAAAGTTCATAAAAAGACTGTATCGCCCCATCAATCTGTAGTAACATGGTCAAAGATATCACACATAAATTTTGGTCCCGATTGGCGGCGGTTAAGGCGTGGCGCATTGAGGTCAAAGTTCAGAAAACTCTATGAAGGGTCAAAAATCAAAATATTTTTTTTAATTATCTAATACCCAAAATTAATACTTCTATACCCAAGGATAACAAATATAAATTTTGGTCCCGATTGATGACGGTTTACTGGTGTTTCAAGGGGGTCAAAGTTCAGATTACCATATGCGACACTAAAAATGTAAGTCTTCTATGGCAATGTGAACATTGACCCCCTTAAAACACCACTAAACCGTCATCAATCGGAACCAAAATTTATATTTGTTATCCTTGGGTATAGAAGTATTAATTTTGGGTATAATATAATTAAAAAAAATATTTTTATTTTTTGACCCTTCATAGAGTTTTCTGAACTTTGACCTCAATGCGCCACGCCTTAACCGCCACCAATCGGGACCAAAATTTATGTGTGATATCTTTGACCATGTTACTACAGATTGAGGGGGCGATACAGTAAAATATCGTTAATTTGAATTTTAAACGCACTCTAATGTACATACATAATAATATAATACACTGGCGCTATTATAACTCTGACGAGTTTTATGGCCGAGCTTCTCTCCCAACTCCAGGTGTGCTCCTTTTGTTTTTCCTACTAATTGGGCTCCGAATGGCGAATGCATTTTTATGAGAAGCTTTTTCATGGCAGAAATACACTCGGAGGGTATGCCGCCCACTGCCGAGAGGTGACCGCTGTTTCTAAAAACTCAATAATTAAGTTTTAATTAATTAGAAAAAAAATTTTTTGGTGTTTTTCCGGACTGGGGTTTGAACCCGAGACCTCTGGTATAGCAGGCGAGCACTCTACCCACTGCACCACAGCGGCCACTACATACATTTGGATACGAAGAACCAAAAAAAAATAATAATACATACATACATATATTTAATATTCGATAAATGCATCTTTGTATGCAATTATTGGTCCATTTTAGTTCACGGTTCGGGAAACGGGACGCCACGTGCCATACGGGTTACATGATTGCGTCGATGATTAGCTGAACTATGACGCGTTGTCCGAATTTCGAAATTCTTGTACTTAATAAATACTAAAATATCTATAAAAAGCCAAAAAGGTAAAAAGTTTTTTTTTGGAAGGGGGAAATGGGTAATTCCGAAGTTTTAAAGAGTATTTTTGCTATTATAAAAACAACTAACAATATGTATCAACATTAAAATTCCCTAATAAAACACAATTTCTAAGCATTCGCTCATATCAATTTATTTCATTAATTCAACATGCATCCATTGAATTTACATACGTTCATATGTTTGTGAAGCGTAGATGCATTAAACTTAATTAAAATATGAGTTTTAAGCATATCACTAGCAAATAATCAAAATGACCATGAACTATAAAACTGCTTATATCTACTTATGTATGTACTAGTAGTGGGACTTTTTTCGAATAATATTCGAATAAATATTATTCGAATAAACGAATAATAATATTCGAGGGAAAAAATTCGAATAGTACTATTCGAATAGTACTATTCGAATAGTACTATTCGAATAATACTATTCGAATAATACTATTCGAATAACACTATTCGAATAACACTATTCGAATAATACTATTCGAATAGTAGTATGTATGTACATGCACAATTTGGGAATTTCACTTGCCTCCGCGCAAGCCGGAGTGCGTATATGTATATGTACATACATATGTATGTACTTACAAAAGCAAAATCATACATACAATAGCTATTCGAGAATTGTGGTATTCGAATAGTGATATTCGAATAGTACTATTCGAATAGTATTTATTCGAACAAACGAATAAATTATTCGAATAATTTTTATTCGAATAGTCCCATCCCTAGTATGTACATACCTGTACATAATCTAAAGTAAATACTTTTGACATGACATCTTAAATACAAGAATCACATATGTACCTATAAATACAGATACATACATACATACATATATGCATAAGTACTATGTATATGGGCATTTCCACAGCGCAGAATCGAAAAACATTTTTCTCTTTTGTTTTGTATAAAAATAATTACAAGTTATAGTAAATACAAGCCAATTTAATAGAATAGTATCACTTTGTCTATATTAATAACTTAGCCATGTTAAATTCAGTATTAAAGTGGTATATTCATTAACGATTTTTTTTAATATTACCACTTTTGAAAAGGTGTTAATGTTAATTTTTGGTTTCTTTAAATCTCAGTTTCCGGTACATAACATTTACTAAGGACATCATATTTGTCATTTTTTCATAAGTTCTTAAACTATAAACCTACAGGTCCGTAGCTTTTAATAAAAATATACATACATATGTCCTATTTTTTTTGTAACGCGAGTTACCAAAATCATGCTATTTTCCTTTAAAATCGTGGGTTTTTATTCATCATTTTTTCAAACTTGATATTCTCCTTTCACATTCTTGTTCTTTTTAGCCGTAGCAAACGTATAACCATTTTTATGAGCGTTTTTATGTTGTAACGTGAGTTACCATATCGACGCCTGAGTAAACATTGTTTCAAAAACGCCCTATTTCAGAATTTTCTTAAATAACGCCCTATTTCAGAACTTGCTTCAATAACGCCCTATTTCCGAATTTGTTTCAATATCGTCCTATTTCATAAAATTATTCAAAACGCCCTATTTCAGAGAAATATATATGGAAAATCTGAAATAGGACGTTATTGAAACCATTTTTGAAATAGGGCGTTTTTGAAACAATTTTTGAAATAGGGTGATCTTTTACGCAGCCGTCGATTTGTACTGAAATATCATAATATTCATATATGTATATTCATATATATATATATATATATATATATTAATTTTAAATTTCTTCTTAAAGAAACCTTTCCTTATACATATGAATAAGACATATGTGTAAATTTGTTTTTCATCAATCCTATCATTATAAATTATTTTCACACCGTGTTTTAGCGGAAAATACACGTATTATACAATTTTAATTTTAGGTAATTAGAATTAAAAACAAACTGTTACCAAGTCATAATACGTTCTTTAATATCTTTGAACAGAATTAAGTTAGGATCCGGATATTTTGGTATGTATATCTCTCAATAAAACTGGATTTTAATGCAAAAAGCTAAAGAGAAATACTCGTTTAAAAGCTAAATTTTTTCCTCTGACGTAAAACAAGTTACCATGGAAGTGCCCATATACGTACATATCGATGCCTTACTTTCTCAACCTCGTATCTTAAATAAGGAAACTTTTCAGGAAACAAAAAAACTGTTTATTTTTTTTACCGTCGTTTTTGATGTAAAAATTTTAATGCAATTATTAAGACATGAATTATAACTATGTGCACAATTAAAAATTATATACTTATCTATGTTCGTTTACGCATAAAACGAATTTTTTAAGATACGAGTTTGCTGCATTAACGATAATTTCATTTTTGAAACTTGATTTATAAGTTACTCGTTTGCTGCACTTATATGCATACAACGAAGATACTTCAAAACTATTAAATAAAACAATATTTTGCTTAAATTCAATGTTTTATTTGTTAGAGGATATTATAAAAAAAAAACAAGTAAGGAAGCCTAAGTTCGAGTGGAATCGAGCATTAGATACTCAGCTGTATGCTTTCATTGTTTGTTTGCGTTTGAGGGAAATACGATGTGATTTATATAAAGCGAGTGCTGCATAAAATAGGCGTAGCCACGCCCATTTTCAAAAATTTTATCAGTCATCCAACTAAGCATATGAATATTATTCTTTGTGCAAAATTTCATTCCTTTATGACTTCTAGTTACAAAGATATCACGTTACAAATTCCTAAAGGGTTTTCCAGAAATATCTTTGTTGAAAAGTAGGCGTGGTCATAAACCGATTTCGCTAAATTTTTGAGCATGTATTAGCACAAGTTATTAAAGTGTACAAACTGATTTTCGTCATAACATCTCAATTATTTGTAGGGTTATAGGCTCAGAAATCTCGTATATTCCTGCTTCAAAAAGTAGGCGGTGCCACACCCATTTTCCAAAATTTTTGTGTTTTTTATTTTATGTCCATAGTTGGACTCCTTCCATAAAATTTCAATGATATATCTTTATATTTGACAGAGATATCGCTTAAAATGTTTCTATTAGGTCACTTTATAATACACATATATAAAAGTGGGCGTTGTCGTCAACCGATTTTGGCAATTTTTCGTCCAAACATTTGCCTAAGTAAGTATATCACGTGTAATAAATTTCATTGATATATCTTCAACGGTTTCTGAGTTATGACTCATACAACTTTCAATGTTTTCCCCTTAATAAGTGGGCGTGGCACCGCCCATTTTCTAAAATTTTTGTGTTTTTTGTCCGTAGTTGGACTCCTGCCGCAAAATTTCAGTGATATATCTTTATAATTGACAGAGATATCGCTTAAAATGCTTTATTAGGTCACTGTACAATACACATATATAAAAGTGGGCGTGGCCGTCAACCGATTTTGACAATTTTTCCTCCAAACGTTTACCTAAGTAATTAAATCACGCATACCAAATTTCATCGATATATCTGCTACGGTTTCCGAGTTAGGGCTTGTAAAAGTTTTACAGTAAAACTTTCAATAGTTGCCACTTAATAAGTGGGCGTGGCACCGCCCATTTTCCAAAATTTCTTCAAACTTTTTCATAAGGGCCAGAGCTCAATACGTGGGTAAAATTTTATCACTCTAGCTATATTAGCGGCTGAGATACCAAATTTCCGACTTTTTCTATATAGGAAAAGTGGGCGTGGTCATGGACCAATTTCGCCCATTTTCAATACCAACCGTCCCAGTCTCGATACCAACTTGCATTCAAAATTTCATCAAAATATCTCAATTTTTGCGCGAGTTAGAGTGTTTACAGACGAACGGACGGGGGATGACAAAACGATTAATACGCCTTTAAATATACATGTATATTAAGATAAGGGTTTGACGCAGTTATGAAAAAAGCATTGATTGAGATACCAAGATATTTATTCCTATTTTTTTTGCTATAGACACAATCTATTGAGATAGGAATTTGTTGCAGTTATAGAACAGAAAAATAGGAATCGTTTGATATGAAAATCTCAAAATCGCATTTTTTTAAGATACGAGGTTGAGAAAGTAAGGCATCGATATGTATATATGTACTTAAATTTACTTTCTACGTTAAAGCTGAGCATTTTTTTTATAAACCTACTTTATAAATATGTATATACATACGTGCGTATGTGAAAATTTACATAGATACATATGTATATACATATCTATGTATATTAGAAAATTTACTTTCATCTCACCAATCCAAATTTGAAGAGAAAAAAAGAAATGGCTCCTTCTGGCAATTGAGTTCATTAACCTTTAAATAGAACCAATCGCCGGACGTGTTTTCGCGTGGGGCGGCGATGACATTTGTTTGCGAAATTGGCATATGCATATTTTTATAATAACGAAGTTTCTTTACTTCTTCCATTGACTCTTCTCTTCGGTCCATACTTTCAATTTTTTCTACATACATCAAAAAACTTATATTTTTGTTTTATTCATGATTCAACAATAAAGGTTTTCGCATGACGACATACCTTCATACATAGTGGGGCCATAAGTGTCATGCAAAGAGGAATGTAGAAGAATTTGACAGATTCGGCCCCTATGGAAATGCTAGGGTGCGTGTGTGTGGCATATGTCAACAAAAAAAAAATGCTTGTGTTCGTGTGTTTATGAAGATTGAAGAAGTCAGCTGATCTTATGCATTCTCCTTTATTGTTGCTCCATGGTTTTATTACATGTTTTTATCAAGTTACAAATAATTTATTTGACAGGCAATAGCGTGCAAATTAGAAATATGTACATATATACATAAGTCTATTTTGACGAATTTTCGCCAGCGATTTCATTCTGTTCATTCTCATATACTGCCCTGTATTTTAATCGTTTGATAGAACGCCGCGTTCCACGAAAATGCGTCCGACGCTGATTCTTTTTAAGCTATTAGTTAGCATTTTGAAAATTTAAAAATAAATCTGTATGCAAATACACAATTAATAAAAACTAAAAATTTACTTTTTGATCTTACATATGTACATATGTATGTATCTACATATCGTCGTACCATACGAAAACTAACATACGTTTTTTTGTGACTGACGAAAAGTAACAAGTTCGACGTTTGGCTGACGAAAAATAACAAGTTCGACTTTTGGCCGACGAAAAATAACAAAATCGATTTTTGGCTGACGAAAAGTAACAAGTTCGACTTTCGGCTATCGATTATATAATTACAGATACTTTTCGTCAGCCAAAAGTCGAACTTGTTACTTTTCGTACAGAATTTTTTTATTGATAGCTTTCGCCAGATATTTTGAATATGCTAGTTTTCGTATGGTACGACGATATAAACTCGCTATTTCTATTTGATCTTTTGACCTTGTACATCGCTTGATGCATATTTATTTTTGGCAAGTGAGCATTGCATTTAAATATTAACTTCTTGCCAATCACTCAGTCACATGCCGGCATATTTTGTAAATAAATACAAATTATCTCTCTGTTATTCATGTCCACAATCTTCTCTATGTGTACATATTTATGTGTAACTGCACTGCACGCACTGAACACCCACCCACCCACTTTTGCTTATTGCTCTTCCTTCTTTGTTACTTACGAAATTCGCAACAACGCACTTTACCTCTCGCACTGCGCTTTCGCTCCCCTTATTAACCATAGCATCCAATTTGCTCAGCTATTTTTTGTTGTTGTTGTTTTATACATAGATCAGTACTGAGTTTCTGTAACTGAACTCTATCAATAGTTTCGACCGAGTGACGTCATAATGACGTCAATCGATAGATTCTCACTTGCTTTTTAGGTGGTGACAAAGTGTGGAACGTATTAATGTGACGTCATTTTGATCGACAATTTTCGCGATTTTGTTACAGAAACTCACTTCAGTACTTCAAATTATCCCGCACATATGCACGCCGCTCACGCTTCTCACGCACGCATTCCTCGTTCGCATCACGCAAGAGGCATTTACGTTCGGTGCGCAGATAAAAACATTGCGATGGCATCATATTGAAAAAGAATTGCCCAATCATATTCGATGCATCGTCATTGTTCATTTTTAAACAGGTGCGAAAACGACTATCACAACTACAATGCGATATTGTATACGGGCGGTAATTGAATAAATTGTAACGGCTACTGAATGCTGGTATAAAATGGGTACAATGATCATGACGGCGACAACAACGATCGGCATCGGCAGCGCCACCCAATTCATTGTATGTATCGTTGGCGATATTGCCGCGACCACACCAACGTGTGTGTGGCGCAATAAACCAATCGTCGAAGCCACGACGCTTGCGACTCAAAGGCTTGTCATGATGCTCTTTCTTTGCAGCGGTTTTGCTGTTTTTCATTCCGACAACGTTTTTACTGCTGTTGTTTTTGTTGCTATCGCTGTTGCTGGTGCAGTTGATGTCGCTGTTGCTAATATTGTTTCTGTCAGCCATCGTAAGTTCACCGTCGCCTTGAAATTTTTCATCATGCTCATTGCTATTTTCATCACTATGCTGTTCGCCCCACACCGGCATCGGGTCCGCTGCCACCGCCCCTATGACGTCATCGATTTTATCGTATGATCCATGCTGCTGTGGTAAGGAAGGCCAATTTCCATTAGCCAACTCATCGTCATTGTTGTATTTATATTCTTCATTTGTACCGTCCACTTCGTTTCTGGCTTCATTCACGATTACATTTGTTCTCGCATTCTTATTCATTCGATAATCTTGTTTTTCATACAATAGTTGCCTTTGTAAACCTTCACCTACTACATTTTTGCTATATTCCTCTTCCATAACCGGCAAATACGCTGCCCATATTTGTCCGAATTGGAGGGCGCATAAGAAGAGCAGCACCGCTCCCTTCCACAATTTTAATGTTTTAAATTTTTTCATTTTCGTAATTTTTGATTTACAATATTTAAAAAATATTAACGGTTTCCTTTGTGTCCACTTCCTTTTCCGTTTTTTTTTGTTTCATCAGAAATCTTAAATTCGCTCACACTGTTTTTCTTTTCCGGTTATCGTTGTGGCGGTTCTATTATTTATTGACGGTTAACTGAATGATACTAAATACCTTGCAGGAAAATATTCTGCTTATATACTGGTGCTCGATTGCTTGATATGATGAGGATTGGCGGCGGGGGTACAATTGTAGCACACACGAACAAAATTTAGACAATTAATGTTAACCCAATAAACATCAAACGAAAAAATCTCAAACGTTAAAATCTTAATTCTCATTTTGAGTTTCAGTGTACATTCTTATACCATGTCTCCATATAACGTGTTTCGCTCTTTTTTTCTGCACTCGATCTCTCAATCTTGTTTCGACCTCATAACGAGTGCCGAAACTCGCCAATTTCCATACAAATTTCTGATAGCGAGTGAAGATTGAAACACTTGTTTCATTCTCAATCCTCTTGCCAAATGCGATGATATCGATGCCTTCGTACAGAATAGCATAAATTTGAGCGATATACAAACTTAAATAAACTAATGCGATTAGGTTATGACCACGGCTATCTTCCAGCAGATGGCGTGTATTTATATTTTTAAAATATTAACTTATTTAAGCCCAAGATTCGTATATTAGAGCGTATCGCGAAAAATAAAGTTCGCCATAAATACCGAAGATATGAAAAGAAATGAATTTTAGCGACATCTAGCGGCGTCCAAAAAAAAAATTAAAAATTTTTCAAGAAATGTTTTCGAAAGAGAAATCATATGAGGGAGCGTACGGTGGACTTTTTTTTGCTCCATATAAGCCGAGACGGTCTAACGCATGTACAAGTTATGGGACTTTTTTCGAATAATATTCGAATAAATATTATTCGAATAAACGAATAATAATATTCGTGGGAAAAAATAATACTATTCGAATAGTGGTATGTATGTTCATGCATAATTTGGGAATTCCACTTGCCTTCGCACAAGCCAGCTTACGTATATATATATGTACATACATATGTATGTACTTTCAAACTCAAAAGCATACATACATACATTCAATAGCTATTCGCGAACAGTGGTATTCGAATAGTGATATTCCAATAGTATTTATTCGAATATACGAATAAATTATTCGAATAAATATTATTCAAATTACGAATACCTTTCGAATAAAAGGATCTTTTATTAAAATAATATTAATGAAATTTGATACAATTTAATCAATATCAAAGAACATTTATCTATTCTTTTTCATTTTTAAGATTTTTTTTTCATTTTAACAACCTGTGAATGCCACGAATAATATGTTTTGTGAAAGTCTTTGAAAATACCAAAAGTGGGTAGATATGTATATTGGACAATATTTTATCAAACTTTTTGTAGGATCACTGCCCATAGCAGGCATTTTGAATTAAAAGAGGTCAGCACGACAAATATTTAAGTACTGATTCAATGACTGCAAATCAGGTTTGCGTGATTTCGAATCAATTTTGGTTTCAAATCAACTTTCAAATAAAGAATCAACTTGATTCGTGATTCAAAATACTTTCAAATAAAAGATAACTTCTATTTGTGATTTTTTATATATGATTCTTTTGTGAAACCAATCACAAAAAAAATTTATCTTTTATTTGAAAGTAGTTTGAATCAAGAATCAGAAAACATTTTTCATTCGTGATTCAGCCATATGAAAATCACGCATCCCTGCTCCAATTCAATTCGTTTGACCCATCGAATTTTATAGAACTTTTATATTACTCGATACAATACCTAAGTATTCATATGCATTTGCATGTAAAAGTTAAGCATTATCTTTATATTTTTATATTGTTAAAAAGTGATATCATTGTTACGAATGTAGTTTACGTTATTAATTTGAATTTTTTTCTCAAAAATTTTTCGATGATACAAAAAAACCATGAAAGTATCAATTTGTGTAACGGGTTAGAAACCCGAAAGCAGCATATTTTATTAATTTTAATATTTTTTTAAAAAAATTTTCGGTGATACGGAAAAAACAATGAAAGTATCAATTTGTGATACCCAATTTTTTGAGTCTGCGGCAATACTGTTTGGTACTTTATGGGAAATATAGCTTTGAAGGTACATATTTCCTTGGTACTTACCATGCTGTCACGTCGCCACTACGTATCGAAAACGACAATGGAACGTTGCCGAACACGTTGCGGCGACGACGACTCTGCAACGTTGTGGTTACCGGAAAATCACTCCCCATTTTGGGCGTAAACACATAATAAGAACATTCCTATTACGTGCCTATGGCTAGTGCCACAACACTTTAAAGTAAAAACATTGTTCGTAGCTACGTTTCAACGACTATTTATGCTAGTTGGGGACTAAAATCCAACGACCTAGAAGGTTGGTTATGGCCAAAAAAAATCGTTCGCATGACAGTCGGGCTAGTGTCAGAAGGGACTAGTATCCGAGGGTCCCGGTGGCTACAACAAAAACAACAACAACATCTATGTTATACCAGAAGACAGAGGCGGTCTCCATTTGACATCTATGTTACAGAGATCTATGTTGTTTTGTGGAGACGACAGGTTATATACATACGTACCATTTCAATGCAACCTGGCGTTAATTGACATTTCTAATAAGATAAACATATATATCACGGTATATATATTGAGACGGTAATGCCAGTAGACGGAAATGTCAAATATTGCTTACGTCACAGGACCAATAAAGCCGCGAACAACCAAACAAACAGCTGTGCCAATTGCAAAAGGAAATGACGTATGAGGACCTTAGAGCCCGTGCACAATTGACTTCTACCTCGCTTTGCTTCAGAGTTTTGCTTTGACAGTTTCGTTCAGCATGTGCTTTTCAAAGGGATATGTTCACAATTGAGGTGAAGCGTGGTAAGCAAGGTATAAAGTTAGCCATGTTTCAACGTTTTTACACTTTGACAAACATCTCCCCTTGTGTATGTGTGTGTGTATGTTTGTACATCTACACGTATTTTAGCGATTTCGCGCAATTTCGTGAGAAGTGAACAGAGAAAAGTAAAAAATAACGTTCGAATAAGCAGAAAAAAGCAAATTCCCCAAATATTTTACCAAAAATCAGGTTTATAAATTAAAGCAAAGAAGTGAAGTGGAAATTGTCAAAGTGTTAATTGTAGCAAGCATCTGGAATTTCGCTTTGCTTTAAGGTTTTTTCTATCAAAGTTGGAGCAGACAAAGCCAATTGTGCACAGGCTCTTATACTTTTTTCTAAAACCGAAAGAAATATGGCGGCCAGCGAACTGACATGACCTTTTTTTGGATCATGCATATATATAATAAACATTTCCATTACCCGGCGCCTCCTCAAAACAGAATTCTGTCATCCCAAGCACCATTATAACATAGATTTCAAATGGAGACCGCCTCTGTCTTCTGGTATAACAGAGATGCCAAGGCAATTGCTTTAACAAGATTGCCTTAACATGAGCTGTCAGTTTGATGATTTGACAGCTAATTTTTCATTTCAACGAAAAATTCACAGTGGCAACATCTCCACATTGAACGTGAAATTTCGCACGGCGTCCATTTGGCTTGAGTGTTTGGGCTTAAAAAATAAATAAAAAGAACATTAAGTGCATATATACAGTTTGCGAGCATCGTCGCCAATTTTAAACAATCCTATATAGAAAAAATCGGAAATTTGGTATCTCAGTCACTAATATAGCTAGAGCGATGAAATTTTTCCCACGTATTGAGCTCAGGCCCCTTTGAAGAAATTTGATGAAATTTTGAAAAATGGGCGGTGCCACGCCCACTTATTAAGGGTCAAACATTGAAAGTTTTATATGTGGATGAAATTTGGTACGCGTGATTTACTTACTTAGGTAAACGTTTGGACGGAAAATTGTTAAAATATATGTGAATTATAAAGTGACCTAATAAAAACATTTTAAGCGATATCTCTGTCAAATATAAAGATATATTACTGAAATTTTGTGGTATGAGTCCAACTACGGATGTAAAACAAAAAACACAAAAAATTTGGAAAATGGGCGGTGCCACGCCCACTTATTAAGGGGCAAACATTGAAAGTTTTGTGAGTCATAACCAAGAAACCGTTGAAGATATATCGATGAAATTTGGTATACGTGATACACTTACTTAGGCAAAAGTTTGGACGAAAAATTGCCAAAATCGGTTGACGACCACGACCACTTTTATATATGGGTATTATAAAGTGACCTAATAAAAACATTTTAAGCTATATCTCTGTCAAATATAAAGATATATCATTGAAATTTTATGGCAGGAGTCTAACTATGGACATAAAACAAAAAACATAAAAATTTTGGGAAAATGGGCGTGGCACCGCCTCTTTTTAGAAGGAGGAATATACGAGATTTCTGAGCCCATAACTCGACAAATAATTGATATATAATGACGAAACTTGGTGTGTACACTTTTATTACTTGTGGTAATACATGTTCAAAATTTTAGCGAAATCGGTTGACGACCACGCCCACTTTTATATATGGGTATTATAAAGTGACCTAATAAAAACATTTTAAGCGATATCTTTGTCAAATATAAAGATAATTCATTGAAATTTTGTGGCATGAGTTCCACAATAGACTGGAAAAAAAAATAGAAAAATTTTGGAAAATGGTCGTGGCACTGCATCTTTTTAGACAAAGGAATCTACGAGATTTCTGAGCCCATAACTCGGCAAATAATTGAGATATTATCATGAAACTTGGTTTATACACTTTTATAACTTGTGTTAATAGACACGCAGAAATTTATTGAAATCGGTTTATGACCACGCATACTTTTTAACAAAGATATTTCTGGAACACCCTTTAGGAATTTGTAACGTGACATCTTTGTAGCTAGAAGTCATAAACGAATGAAATTTTGCACAAAGAATAATATTTATGTATATGCTTAGTTGGATGACTGATAAAAATTTTGAAAATGGGCGTGGCTATACAGGATATACATTTTGTGGAATAACATTTCAGGAATAATGAGGGCAATCAACTGATCCTGAAGGAAACGTAAGAAGATTTATCGAGGGAAATACCGGACATTGTTTCCACTTGGTACAGCAAACGCATTTACTACCTAAGTAGGCCTGATGGCCTGTTGTGATACCACATGGAGCTCTTTATTACACATCATGTAGACGAACAGCCTTGTTTGCTTCATATAGCGTAAAACGTCAGATGCTTTTCTGTTTTCAATCTCCTCCAGTTGTGTCTGTGGGGGCAAGTGTACTTGATGTTCAAAGAAAACGTTTCTATTTAGCAGAGTTTTGTGACAAAACTCTACTGAGAAGGCATGTTTTCTCAACAGTGTTGTGGCAAAGTGAACAAATGTACCAAATCAATTATGTTAGTTGAACGAAGGCAAAAACCATAGTGTATGGAGAACAGTGACTTGACTCTGGGATGTGTGTCAAAGAGGTCGAACAGCTGTGCTCAGCTCATTTTGAAGTTGTTGTTATGGCCCAATGACGATCATGAATGCAATATAAGCTGCACTTCTTCTTTCTGCTTTGTAGGCTGTTAAATTTACATTCTTGCACATGTTATTCGTGGAATAGCTGGCGTTTACGCCCTCTCCGGGAATTGCGTTTTAGAAACTCAGCCTTAATTTCTTTTCGGAATTATTAATTGTTTTTTTTTCAAATCCCAATTCCGGAATTGCGTTTCTGTCTTGATTGCTACGACCATGTCATTATGGTCCCTTTTCTTACAACAAGCACATCCGACCGCCATACCAATCTGTACCCCCGAAAGTCGCCGCTAAGTATACCAATCTGTCCCCGATTTTGACATTTGCCAATGACATATCGACTTTTTTTTTATCGATTTTCGATGAGCTGTGGGACTTGTATATGTTGACAATGGCAAAAACCTACCAAAATTCAAATCGTCCTACCAACCTACCAAAAGGAACAAAACCTACCAGTTTTGGTAGGAAAAGCCCAAAAGTGGCATCCCTGGACACGATATCGAATCAAAAGCATCGATCTGGTACTCATTTAAAATATCGGTTAAAAAGAATCGCGAACCCGATATTATCGAAACTAAACTACTCGATACTCAAAGTATCGGTATCGAAAGCGGTAATTTTCTAGAAGGTGCAACCTTAAAATTTCCTCTAAAGCTTAAATTAGTTATGCATTAACTTTATTTCCACAATAGTAACAGTATCGGTATTAATTTGGTCGATTATTGGCGCAGTAACAGTAAACAGCTGAACAGTGATCATAGCCCAATAAAGGTGACCATAGCAATAGAGTCGCTCTTCTCCTTTTGGTTTTTTAGGTTGCGAAATTATCATATTTTGTATTAATGCTAATTGCATGTTCTCTTTTGATTGCTACGACCATATTATTATTGGGTCATGACAGTGAACAACTGAAACAAACAATCGATCAACTGGTTAGCGTTACGGCTGAAAACCAAAATTCATTTGGTTGTTACCGATAGCGTTACCGACTAGCGAATCACTAATCAAATACATTGTTTCCCATAGGGCCTTTTCACATTAATCGGTACGACATCGGATCGACATTTTTTGCTCGGTATTTTCAGCTTACCGAAACGATTCCGCGTTGCTGTGTTTTTCACACTTGTGGGAATACTTTCGGTGCGTAATCGGCAGAAAATAGGAAAACAAACATCGAAATTTGCAAAACAAAATTTTTAACTTCAACAAATCACTCAATAATAACAATAATGTCTTCTAGCGAAGACGAAGCCATTATAACTTGCTACATTTATAACCGAAACAAGTTTTTTACTGACTTTGTTCTTCTTCTTTTATTACGCCAAAAAACTGTATGCAGTAATTCCTCAAATTTTACTGACCGGTCTTACCGCGTTGCGGTATACCGAAATTAATCCGCTCCGATTTCATGTATGCAACACTAATGTGAAATTGCCAATTGAAATACATGTGGTCAGTAAGGTTTCGGTATACTTTCGGTAAAAACCAAAAATGTCGATCGCACCGAGTAATGTGAAAGCGCTCATAAGGTTGGTTGATCAGCTGTTTTATAACGATACTGTTACCGCATAACTAATTTGAGCTTAAAATAGTTAAAAGAGGTACCAATCGACGCGTTCTGACCTCTAGATTATGAATTCGAAAGCGGAGATAAAAGATTTTTCCACATTTAAAAGATATTTATTAAAACGGTTATAGTTGCACCGTCTTCTAGAAAGTTACCAAAAACGCAAGAAAACTGCATACTGAGGCACACGCATATCGCTGTATTAGTGGTAATTACATGGCATAGTATGCCATGGCTGGTTCCAAAGTTTTGATTTTGACGTAAATCCTTTTCCAGAATAGTTCAAGCTGATTAAAAAAATTATAGAAGTTTATTAAGTTCTTGAAAATATTTTTTACAAACCAACAGCTTTTACAAAACAAC
Organism: Urophora cardui; assembly: GCA_960531455.1. Lineage (NCBI taxonomy): Eukaryota > Metazoa > Arthropoda > Insecta > Diptera > Tephritidae > Urophora > Urophora cardui. Next base: position 30,254,970 of record OY482671.1, on the reverse strand, counting down.
AGGTGTATTGAATGCAATCACAGTTGTAAAAGATATTTGCAAAATGTTTAGTATTTTGAAAAATAAACATCTTAAATAACATTAACAATTCATTTTCATTGAGATTATATGTATCCATCATTGAATTTTTTTGGAAATTTGAATTTAAATTATCGAAACAAAAAAAAAAAGATGAAACTCAAGTGGCAGAATAGATGTGCATTCCATTTTATAAAGAGAAGCCATTGCGCAGTATGATTTTTCTACCGGACTTCTTCTTTCCCCTTACGGCCAAAGCAGAAGCTTACAAGATGCAAATTTAAAATTTGTATTTATACATATTTTATATTTTAAAAATAATTTATTTTATAGCTGTCAAATTGAAACAATTGTCAGAAAAAAGTGCCGAATGTCAAAAAACCTATCGAAATACAAGCTGGCTCATTGGTTTTTAACCGCCTAGATGGTATTTCGTTGGTTTTTTTTCCAACATAGCTTACTCCCTTGCACCAACACAAAACTGTATTTGACCACCTCTTCCACACAAAAAACCTTGTAGAATATCAGGAAAAAACGTAGTGTAATATGGGCATTAATGGAAAATAGACCCTTTTTTGTTTATACCGTATTTTTAGTAAAGTGAGAAAGAAAAAAGATATTGACAATTTTTTCGCTGAAATGATGGTTTTTTATTTGCAAACGTCAAATTATCGTATGGTAATTGCAAATTGTTAGCTAGTTTCAGTGGTAAGTGTGCGCCTCGTTTAATGTGAATATCAATAAACAGATTTCGGTAACTTCATACAACTTCTTACAAAAAACCTTACGAAAGCCCAAACCTGCAATTATTTCAGTACGTGGATCAGACCCGTTTTTCGATATGTACCAGTGATGCAAAATTACTCGTGCTTGTGCATTTTTCGGCTCTTTAGGAAGCAGCTTGTCACTTCTACACACTCGACCGATTTTCGGCACTATTTTGCGTTGCACAATTTTTTGGACAAATATGACATAATTTCAATTTTCCATCACTTAATGTACTCATTTGTTCGATACCGTGGTTGAAGTACTCGATACCAAAAAATATCGTTGCAAAAGAATCGAGTAAAAAGTATCGGTATCAAATGCAAAAAATATCGTATCGAAATTCGTGTCCCTAATTTCTAGGGACACGATATCGAATCAAAAGCATCGATCTGGTACTCATTTAAAATATCGGTTAAAAAGAATCGCGAACCCGATAATATCGAAACTAAACTACTCGATACTCAAAGTATCGGTATCGAAAGCGGTAATTTTCTAGAAGGTGCAACCTTAAAATATCCTCTAAAATAGTTAAAAGAGGTACCAATCGACACGTTCTGACCTCTAGATTATGAATTCGAAAGCGGAAATAAAAGAAATGCAATTTTTTAGTGGCTAGCACGAAATTTATTTTTTTATCAATTTTAATTTGACTGGAAATAAAAGATTTTTCCACATTTAAAAGATATTTAATAAAACGGTTTAAAGTTGCACCGTCTTCTAGAAAGTTAACAAAAACGCAATAAAATAGCATCCTGAGGCATACACATATCGCTGTATTAGTGCTAATTCCATGGCATAGTATGCCATGGCTGGTTCCAAAGTTTTGATTTTGACGTAAATCCTTTTCCAACTCATAAGAATTGTTCAAGCTGATTAAATAAAAGTTTATTAAGTTCTTGAAAACATTTTTTACAAACCAACAGCTATTACAAAACAACAGGTGTATTTAATGCAATCACAGTTGTAAAAATATATTTGCCAAATTCTTAGTATTTTGAAAAATAAACATCTTAAATAACATTAACAATTCATTTTCATTGAGATTATATGTATCCATGATTGAATTTTTTTGGAAATTTAAAGTTAAATTATCGAAACAAAAAAATGATGAAACTCAAGTGGCAGAATATCTGCGCATTCCATGTTATAAAGAGAAGCCATTGCGCATTATGATTTTTCTTCCGGACTTCTTTCCACTTACGGCCAAAGCAGAAGCTTACAAGAGGCAAATTTAAAATTTGTATTTCCATATATTTTATATTTTAAAAATAATTTATTTTATAGTTGTCAAATTGAAACAATTGTCAGAAAAAAGTGCCGAATGTAAAAAACCTATCGAAATACATGCTGGCTCATTGGTTTTTAACAGCCTAGATGGTATTTCGTTGGTTTTTTCCAACATAGCTTACTCCCTTGCACCAACACAAAACTGTAATTGACCACCTCTTTCACACAAAAAACCTTGTAGAATACCAGAAAAAAACGTAGTGTCATACGGGCATTAATGGAAAACAGACCCTTTTTTGTTTATAACGTGTTTTTAGTAAAATGAGAAAGAAGAAAGATATTGACGATTTTTTCGCTGAAATGACGATTTTTTATTTGCAAACGCAAATTGTCGTATGAAAATGAAAAATTTATAATCCTATATATCCAGTTACCATTATTTCTAATGTGAAAATCAATAAACAGATTTGGGTAACTTCATACAACTTCATACAAAAAAACTTACGAAGTAGCCCAAACCTGCAATTATTTCAGCACGTGGATCAGACCTATTTTTCAATATGTACCAGTGAAAATTACTCGTGCTTGTGCATTTTTCGGCACTATTTTGCGTTGCACAATATTTTGGACAAATATGACACAATTTTAATTTTCCATCACTGAATGTACTCATTTGTTCGATACCGTAGTTGAAGTACTCGATACCAAAAAATATCGTCGCAAAAGAATCGAGTAAAAAGTATCGGTATCAAATGCAAAAAATATCGATTTGGTATCGTATCGTATCGAAATTCGTGTCCCTACTAATTTCCATTTCTGACTAATTTTTTGAACATAATTTTGTTGTTTTTAGCTTTTCCTACTAAATTTATTTTAAACATTTACACACTGTGTGTGCGTGTTTAGTAAAGTTTTTGGAAAAAGCTGCGGATAGAAAAAAATATCCTTTCGTAAATAAGTAATTATTTTTATAGTTGTAATTATTCTTATAGTTGTGGTCAAAATGCAAAATACACAAAATAATAATAGTACGGCTGGCAGACATGCTAGACAACAACAACAACCGCAAACGCAAAAACAATTATTGCAACAAGGGCATACGCATCATCATCATCACCAGCAACAATACAATCACAGCAACACCACAGCGGAAAATAATACAATAAATAACTTACTTCCATCGACGTCGCCACAACCGCCCAATTCATTAGCGCTTAGCAAGTCACATAAACTCGCAGGTAAAGCGACGGCAGCGGCACCACCCTCCACAGCGTCTCTAAACTCAGACGATACGGATGACTTCCACGAATCGGGCAAAGCGTTTCACGAGCCCGGCGAAACGTTTCATGAGTCAACGGATGGCCGTTATGAATGCGCCATATGCATACATTGGCTTAATGAACCCGTGATAACGAAATGCGGTCATCGGTTTTGTAAATCTTGTCTCACCGAATGGCTAAGCAACCATAATCAATGTTGCCCATTAGACAATACCAAACTCACTACAGAGCACACAGATATTTTTCCCGATAATTTCACTAGACGCGAAATCGAACAACTAAAGCACAAGTGTCCCAATTCGCCATTAGGTTGTGCTCTGGTCGCTTCGCCCATTGAGGTGGATCGTCACTTGCCGACATGTCCTTATCGGAGATTAGAAAGCGCTTGCGAAGAAAAATGTCCATTTGCCAGTGTGAAATGCGCTTTTGTGGGGCGACCGGAAACGAATGCGCTGGAGGAACATTTAAAAGAGGATATGCCACATCATATGCAGTTAATGTTGCAAGCATTCCAACAAACAGCTATATCCACATGGAATCCACAAAAACCGGCGGCGGCATTGGTTGCTACTAACAACGGCGTTTATAGTAGTGGTGATGGTAGTGTAGGTGATGGAAGAGTAAATGGCGCAACCCCTCTACCCCTACCCTTGCCACCGCCTCAATATGCCAACGAGGCTGACAGTCAACTCATCCAAGCCATGTATCAACGCATTGTTGTTCTTGAACAACGCGTACGTGAACAAGACGTGCGTATGGAAAATCTCAACAAGCAAATAATCGCCACACGCGACCAAATCGACCCGCGCTACAGCATGGGAACAATCATTTGGGAGGTAACGCGTTTCCGCAGTGTTGTCGATCAACTACGATCAGATCCAAATAACTTACTTTACTCACGTGATTTCTACACCTCACCGCATGGATATCGGTTTTGTGCTCGCCTGAACATACAGCCCGAACATTCCACTTTCCTATCGTTACATGTGCATTTGATGAAATCAGAAAATGATTTCCATTTGGACTGGCCATTTAAGGGGCGTATACGATTATGTATGATACATCCGACAGATGCGACTGCATCGCAACATGACACCATCATGACAAATCCCAAATGGTTGGCTTTTCATCGTCCACAAGAGCGTATAAGTACGCGAGGATTTGGTTATGTGGAATATGCCAAGATTGCGGATATAATGCATAAGGGTTTTTGTGAAGATGATAGGGTCATAATTAAAATACAAATTAATATAGTTTAAATGAGATTAATAAGTTGATGGGAAGATTGATAAGGGTAGCGAGTGAGCTCATCATATATACATACATATGTACATACATATGGCATCCTAAATCACAAAGTGACACAACTCAAAATTTTTTGAAATCGAGTTTTTACATAAACTGGTGCATCCCAATAAACACAACGGATTCGCCGCGAATTCGCGTCAGATTCGCGTCGGATTCGCTTTCTCTAATTATATTATCGCGGCGATATATCGGCGATTACGAATTCTCAGGAATGTCACCTATCACTAGCGATTCGAGAATTTGGTCATTCTCGAATTGTTGGCGATTCAAATTTTTTATCATTAGCAAATCGAGAATTTTTAATTTCTCGGGTCGTTGGCGAATCGAAAACTTGTTCGTTCTCGGATCGTTGGCGATTCGAATCTTTTAGCATTGGCGATTCGAAAATTTTTAATTTTTTGGATTGTTGGCGATACGAGATTTTTTATTAGTAATTTTAGTTAGTATGGATAACTCCACAAATGTAAAAAAAAAATCGAAAGATCGAGACCGTGGATAGCGGAAAAAAACGTGGACCCGGATGACCCTAAAACATTTTTGGGCAATACGAGTATCAAAATAAAGATTTTACCCAGGAATTCAATGTGTCACTGCTATTCTTTAAAATCTTCTGTAGTCATCGGCCAGTATATCGAAAATTTGCTAAGAAATTGACATATAATGAGTTCCATATTAAAGCCCTAGTTAAGACGAGTATCGACGGAGATTTAACGATGAGCTGTACGAGCTTTACACAGACATCGACATTGTTCAGCGAATAAAGATCCAGCGGCTGCGTTGGGCAGGTCATGTCGTGAGAATGGACGAAGGCGCTCCGGCCAAGAAAGCATTTCTATCGAAACCCGCTGATCGCAAAAGAAAAGGGAGACCTCCACTGCGTTGGGAAAATCAGGTGGACAGCGATGCTGCCTCCCTAGGTGTTCCCAAGTGGCGCCATGCTGCATGAAACAGAAGCAATTGGCGCGCTCTGTTGGACTCGGCCAGAATCGTCTAGACGGTTAAGCGCCAATCAAGAAGAAGAAGAAGTTAAGACCTTTAATTTGATACCAATATTGCCCAATAATATTTTAGGGTCATCCGGGTCCACGTTTTTTCCGCTATCCACGGTCTCGATCTTTCGATTTTTTTTTTTTACATTTGTGGAGTTATCCATAAAAAAAATAACTAATAACTCAAAAAACCGCCTTTAAGAGCAAAATTGTTGAACTTTTTTAGAAATTTAAAATCATGTCAGCCCTTTTATACCCAACTTTACTTCACTTAATGAACTCATCCAAATTTTATTAGATTTTTAATAGCTATACATTTCTGGAAAGCGCATTTAATACGGCAGCCTACCGTGTGATTTAATTAAAAAATAATGTCCCCTTTCGGGAAGAGTTGAAGATTCATGAGAAAAAAAAGAAAATTATCACTTTAGGCCGCGATATTACCTTCCCTGGGTAGTGCACCAAAAAACTGAATACGCCATTCGATTTAGCGGTTAATTGTACGTATGGATACATATCAATTTTTTTTCTTGTGGAAAAGTCCAATTCTTTTCATACATAAATCTAAACATACCTTGAAATTCTGGGAATTTGCGCGGTTTTTGCTGTAGCTCCATCTAGTTTTTGGAAAAGTGAAATTTTTCTTTCAGTTTACTTACTCTAAACACCCTATTTTCATATTCCGGTTCCGGAGGGAAGATCTGAGAAGGTTTAAATAATCCCATACAAAAAAAACTCATCTAATGCACATACATATGTACATAAGCACCCTGCAAAAAGTGTGCGATTATCCCCGAAAGAGATTTGTCCCGGATTGATCCCTTTCGAGAACAATCGGTCCACAATTAGTCCCCGATTGTTACCGAACGGGTATAAATGTAGATTAATCGGTTTCATCCCGAATGGGTGTAAATGTAGATTAATCGCTTTCATCCCGATCAATTCACTCCATATAAAGGGATGTAAAATTGTATTAGTCGCATACTCCCTTACGATTGATCACGGACACGTCTCGGATTAATCGCATTTTTTGCAGGGTAGGTTTTTTTGTATTGATTAAAAAAAAATTGGGTAAACAATATTTAACTGCTTTGCATTGTGATTACAAAACTAATAACACCAACAAGCTGATTATAATTTGATTGTAGATTGTCATCTGATTGTTGTTGTAGCCTCCAAGATAATCCCCGAAGAGAAGAAACAGTCCTTTGCTGAAATAATCCGGTACGCTCGAGTACTAGTAGTCCCTTCCGACACTAGCATGGCTGTCGGAACCTACCCGCTGGGGTATTCACATCTGAATCAATTTCATTGGTGGTGTTATTTTTTTGCTCAAAAATTTTAAAATCTGCACATTTTTTGTCACCTTTTTAAAATGAATTTTTCTACTTGTTTTTATTTCAAACTGCCGTTATTTTCGGTACTGCCACATTGCAAACAAAATGTTTATTTCAATGCAGGAAGTTGCAAGTTCTTTTTATAAATTTTCGAATCATTTTTGAAATACTCATTAATCAATTAACTGGCAAAAATTATGTTATATATAGTACATATGTAAGTCCGAAAGAGCTTCAATATTTAGCAAAGATAATGGCACAGATGCAAAGCTTTTCGCAATAAAAATAAAATATAAGTATACATACAGTGTTGGAAAAAATAATAGGGACACGAGAAATATTTTACAATTCTCCATTTATTTCATTTTATGACCAAATAATAATTACTATAGATATATTGATAGTTACACGGAGAGGACATGCTTCAATGACTCTGGGGTGGTTTTTGTATAATAATTTAATTTTTATAAACAAAAATAATGAAATGTATAATTTAAGTTGGAAAAAATAATAGGGACAAACTTTAAATTCGATTGTTTTTTCAAATAATCTACAGTATTACTGCTGCAGTTAGATTTAAACTAAAGTTTAATTGAAGCTCCTTCATTATAAATATTTCTCGTGTCCCTATTATTTTTTCCAACACTGTATATACAAAAATATCGTAAATCGTAAAAAAAATCAATTTTAGATGGCATGTTGCCCACTTTTGGGTATTAGGTTTTTTCTCAAAACAACTTTAATCGCGCAGAAATATACGTTCATATATATGTAGTACAATAAAATATTATGGGTATGTGAATAAAATAACCTAATCGGAATCCTAGAAGATACGAACCAAGCGCTTCCCATTTATATCGTAAGTAGCTCTTTGAGAAGGCAATTGCAATCACTTCGAATTTTGAATCAAAATTTTAACTCGAACGAAGCGCATTTATGGAAGCGAAAGGGAAGCGCTTCGCTGTTTTTCAGAAGCACTCCGAGCGCTTCTGAAGCAATACCAATAGTGCTGAATTTAACATTAGCTTTGTATTGCGATGAAGCGCTTGCTTCCATAAATGCGCTTTAGAAGCGCTTCGTTCTACACCTTTTTTAGTTTAAATTCAGAAAGTTCCAATTGATATTCAGAAAATTACAATTGAAATTCAGAAAACTTCTTGAGTAACTGCGAGAAGGTTTCTGAATTTCAAATTTAATTTTCTGAATTTCAAATGTAATTTTCTGAATTTAAACTGAAAAAGGTGTAATATAAATTTTGATTTCAAAAAATTCGAAGTGACTCCAATTCCCGAATGCGAAAACAGTTACATAGGACAAACAGAACGAAAGATAAAAACAAGATATCGGGAACACATTGCAATAAGAAAATAAAGAAATTGAAGAAACACCAGTTGATATTCTCCTCAATGGAAATTTATTATCCGTAAATATGTTACTGAAAAAGGACTTAAGGTAATATTTAACAAGTCATCATGCAAAATTCAAACCCAGGATGTAAAAGAAATTGGAATTGCTGATCTTCAAGATAGTTTATTTCGATTAAAGCAACATGCTGAGGAAGCTTTAGTGGTCTCGCAATGCAAGTTAAAGAATTGTCAATATTACTGGCATAAGGTATTTGGTCATTGTGATATTAATGCACTTAAATTCATGCAAAAGGAAAATGCGGTAAGCGATTTTAAATTAATTGCGGAGTAAAGAAGAATTGTGATGTTTGTCTTGCAAATCTTCTATTAAGTCTAATTGAGTAATGGACTTAATACATTCTGATGTTTGTGGACCTATGGAAACAACAACGCCAGGGAATAAGCGATATTTTTTGGCATTTATTGATGACTACAGTCGATATACTGTAATTTATTTGCTTCAAAATAGGTCAGAAGTTTTTGATAGTTTAAAAATATATTTAGAACTAGTCAAGAACAATTTTTCGAGATATCCAAGAGTAGTCAAATCTGACAATGGTGGTGAATTTCGCTCAAAGGCTATGCAGAACTATTTAGATTTAAAAGGTATTCAGCGTCAGTATACCGTACCTTATTGTCCGCAACAGAACGGTGTAGCTGAAAGGAAAAATAGAACCTTGGTTGAGATGGCGAAATGTACATTAAGGTGGAGTGAGATCATATGGAGATTTTTTTTTTGTTCTTTTTTTGAACGAACCAGCAAAGAAAAGTTGCCTTTATACGAATTAATGAACCCCACAAAATTTTATGGCGATAGGATGACGTTTTGAACTGCCCCCAGCCCCGCAAATTTGAAAGCAATAAGCACGATCTGGTACAAATATGAAATTTTGAAAATTATAAAATTAAAAAACGAAGTATGAGGATTGATAAACATGACTAAGCTGAGTATTAAAGTGAATTATTTTTTTTTTAAAACAACAACAACAAAAGTTATTAAAGGTCAAAGTTTATATTGTGCATTTTTTAAATTGCAATTACTTAAAAACCGCTGAACCGATTTCGAACATTTTTATACCATTCGATAGGACATTTTATATATGAAAAGTAAGGGGATAAAAGGGGGTTGACCCCCGCAAGGGGGGGTATTATGGAACCCACATAAAATGTATATTAAATTAAAGCGAATCAAAATACCTATCGAATGGTAAAAAATATTCGAAATCGGTTCAGTAGTATTTAAGTAATTGCAATTTAAAAAATGCACAATATAAACTTTGACCTTTAAAAACTTTTGTTGTTGTTGTTTCCAAATAAAAAAAATTCACTTTAATACTCAGCTTAGCCATGTTTATCAATCCTCATACTTCGTTTTTTGATTTTATAATTTTGGAAATTTCACATTTGTACCAGATCGTACTATTTTTTTCAACTTTGTGGGGCTGGGGGCACCTCTAAACATGCGAGTAGGTCAATAAAATTTTACAGGCTTATTACTGGGCTAGAAAGGTGCCGTTCTGGCTTCGGAACAAATTGAATTTCCAAAAAAAATTTTTCACTCCACATTAATGTACATATCGCACACTAAATCAAAAAGCGTTACAACTCAAAATTCAAAAATTTTCAGGAGAGGCAAAAAACTTTTTAATTTTTATATGCAATGATATGGGAAAAGGCTACGTATAATAGTTATTTCTCAGTTAAAAAAGACTCTGATGGAAAAGATTTTTTGGCAGCCGCTAGAGATATATTATGTGTACCAATTTATGGAAGAAACCCGATTTCGAAAAATTTTGAGTTGTGACGCTTTTTGATTTAGTGTGCGATATGTTAACTGAAGCGAAGCGGGAAATATATTTTTGGGTGAAGCGATTCGACATTACCTAGGTATAGAGGTATTAAAAGATAACAATAATAACTTTTGTATTAGACAAGATAGAGAACATTGAAATATACAAACAGTAAACGGTCATAGGGGAAATTATAAACGGACAAATAAACACAGCTTTGGACACACTCTTTTAACCACTCAGGCTAATATACCAAAAAAGGACAACAAATATACTGACATAAACAAAACTTCACAAAAGAAAACAATAGCCGGTTTATAACCAAAATCAAACTTGACAAAAGAATGACGGAAATTCGTTCCACAACACATCGCAATCCTACCCTGTCGGAAAAGCAAACAACAAAAAAGAAAAATGATTCCAATTGCCTCCTCAAAGAGCTACAAAAGAGCCCATTCAAACCAGCACTTGAGATATGAAAGCGAAGCGCTTCATATTCGTATCTTCTAGGAAGCGTATCCACATTTCCGATTGCGAAGTAGGAATGCAATATTAAAGTATTCGTGTATCAAAACAGATATTACATATACGGCATTTATATTATACAATATGTATACATATGTATGTATGTACTTATGTAGTATACACAATAAATTTCTCTTTTTTAGAAAATACTAAAACGTCGAATATTTAAGTGTACCTTTATTTCTTTTGCAGCACTAGGAATAAAAGCAGTTCTGCAATTAACCTAGCTGTTAAAATATGGGGTAGGCTCTTTAATATGCGTCTTTCCGTTAGTATTAGTAGGTAGTAGCTCCTTGATAGCAGTGGTTAAATCCCCGCCTGCCAAATATCGCACTCAATTAGGCTCAACTCAGTTTGAAGCGCAACCTACTTTTGTAGTACAAGCCCAGGATCCACTAATTACAGATGGTCGTGGTAAATGGGCAACAAAAACATTTACCGATACGCACTATTCTGTCAAATGCAAAAACACGTGCTTCCATTGACTCTTCTCTTCTGTCCATATTTTCAATTTTTTCCAAAACGTATATTTCAAGGCAGATATACCAGGTAGGCTCGGTGGCGAATTCAGAAATTTCCCATGTATTTTGTTATTGTAATTGGTAGAGTGTAATGTTAAAATGATAATTCGCCTTAGTTAAAATCTAAATTCGCTTGGGACTCGCCTATTCCTATTGATCATGATGTGAATTCGCTTTGATTTTGACATTACACTCTACCTTTGTAAATAAAAAACAAAGTAGCTTCTGAATTCACCACCGAGCCTACCTTCCTAGATCTGCCTTGATTCCTATTGGCCATGATTATAATTCGCTTGGATTTTGACATTACACTCTACCTTTGGAAATAAAAAAAGTAGTTTCTGAATTCGCCCATGCGCCTACCTCTGGTAAGTTATTGTACCATGCCCAAATTCTGCGCGTTTTCTTCCGCCATGTGTGGCTGGTACAATTCACATCATGACCAATAGGAATAGGCGAGTCCCAAGCGAATTTAGATTTTAACTAAGGTGAATTATCATTTTGACATTACACTCTACCAATTACAATAAGGTCGTTCTCTCTCTGTGATTTTGGCCTGGCAAATTTGCCGAGATGACATAAGTGTGATAAATTTGCCGAGCACAACAACAAAATACACGTCTTGTCAAATTTGGAGCTTCGGCAAATTTCTCATACCCCAACCCGTGATATGTGATATCATGAGAAAAATATCACGGAAAATGCAACCATGTTATTACATTCACAATGGTCTTCTATGAGAAGTGAGTTTCAATTTATGTTTCTAGTTCTTTTTTTTAAGTATTTTATTTTATTCAGATAAAAAATTAATTAATTCGAAATTGAAGCAAGTAAAGCAAAGCGACAACAGTTGTATAAAGAGTGGAAAGAATATGACTAACATGCTAGTTCACAATGAAGTCAGTTAGAATTTTATTTTCTTAAAGGTGCGCTCTCTCTGTGTGGCAAATTTCTCAAGATATCATGATATCTCGGCAAAAATATTAGACACAGAGAACAACCTTTATAACATATTCCAGACTTTTTCGATCCCTATGCACGTTTTAAATAATGGAAAATGCGCTCATTTTCTGATCATAAAAGTTCCTCTCGTCTGTAGAAAATGGTACCCTACGTCCAACTCTTCTTGGGGAGTCGTTTTCGAGTCTTATTTTAATCGTATTTTAATCATTTTCGAGTCCCTTTCGATTTTATTTTGTTCGATTTTGAATCTTATTTTGCTCATTTTTGAATCGTTTTCTGATCGTTTTTGAATCTTTTTAGGGTCATTTTTCTTCGTTTTTCTGATCATTTTCGATTGGCTTTCCAATCTTTTTTGGGTAATTTTTCAATCGTTTTTTCTGGTCATTTTCGAATCTTTTTTGGGTCGTTTTTCAGTAACTTCATCATTTTCTAATACTTTTCTACTCATTTTCCTATCATTTTTGGGTCAGTTTACAACCGCTTTTCTTTCCCATCTTCTATCCTCTTCCATATTCTACCTTAGCCTTACCTTACCAATATCGCAAAAAGAACTTCCACGGTCACCCTCAGTCCACATTTTGGTTAGAACTTTTGAAACAGATTTTTAGCCTACAATAATATTAAGCAAATAAGTAGTTTAAGAAATAAAAATGTCAATCCATAAATGAATTCCTATGAAAATGCATATGCGCATTTTGGCACTCTCATATACGGCAACACGGAAGACATGCATCCATATGTAATATAAAATTCTCTGAATTTTTTTTTAAATTATAGCTTTATGTACTAGGCTTGCTAAGGAATATTTCATTTTTTTCCAAAAAAGCAAAGTAATCGATCACATTTGTGATAAATTATTTTTTTTTAATTAGCAAAGGGGATCGAAAAAGACTCATCTGGGTGATTTTTATATGATAAAAAATAAAATCACTTTTCAATCGCTGGTCTGACTCGTTTTCCAGTCTTCTTTTAATCGTCAAAGTGATAAATTCTTTTTTTAATCAGCAAAGGGGATCGAAAAAGTCTCAGTTAGGTGATTTTTATATGACAAAAATAAAATTACTTTTCAATCGCTGGAGTGACTCATTTTCGAGTCTTATTCTAATCGCAGAGGTGATTAATCGGTTTTTGATCATCAAAGGGAATCGAAAAAGACTCGGCGCAGTCGGTTTTCATAAAACAATAAGGTTGTTCTCTGTGTCTAATATTTTTGCCGAGATATCATGATATCTTGAGAAATTTGCCACACAGAGAGAGCGCACCTTTAAGAAAATAGAATTCTAACTGACTTCATTGTGAACTAGCATGTTAGTCATATTCTTTCCACTCTTTATACAACTGTTGTCGCTTTGCTTTGCTTGCTTCAATTTCGAATTAATTAATTTTTTATCTGAATAAAATAAAATACTTAAAAAAAAGAACTAGAAACATAAATTCAAACTCACTTCTCATAGAAGACCATTGTGAATGTAATAACATGGTTGCATTTCCCGTGATATTTTTCTCATGATATCACATATCACGGGTTGGGCATGATGCAATAATAAAATGGTGGACGCAGCAGAGGACGGCTATTTTGTTTTTGGAATAGTAAGCTGTCAAATTATCGTCTTTTGTTTTGATTTTTCCCTCTTGCACGTGTTATTCGTGGAAATAGCTTGTGTGTTCGCTTGTATGTTCGCTGGCGTTTTTTCTGTTTTTGACATTCTTATCTACGGCCGTTCAACGGTAATCGCCTATTCTCTTTTAGCCGCTACGACCCAAGGCAGATCTATAAAGGTAACAGCACGGCGGCCATGTTGAAAATCTCTCAAGACGAAAGTAAACAAAATAAAAGCAATACGATTTGACAATTTAGCCAAAGTGAAAATGAATCAGTTGCTGAGCTTATATTACCGGTATAGATCTGCCTTGGCTACGACCATATAGAATTATTGGATCATGGGGTTGGGGTATGAGAAATTTGCCGAAGCTCCAAATTTGACAAGACGTGTATTTTGTTGTTGTGCTCGGCAAATTTATCGCACTTATGTCATCTCGGCAAATTTGCCAGGCCAAAATCACAGAGAGAGAACAACCTTATAGCCCCGACACATAGCATACGTCAATCCGTCTACGTCGACGTATGTGACTGACAGCTCAGTAAAATGTCGGCATTTAAACGTACGTCTTCACACGTACGACGGATCCGTCGCCGCAACGTACCGAAGTTGCCCAAAAGTCAACTTTTGGTATACGTCAATCCGTCGCTATGTCAGCTGATTGCTTTTGATTGTTAACCTTTAGCTACTCTTGAATTTCACTTTTTTTGCAATTTGCTTTTCGAGTTTTTACTCATTTGTATAACATTCCTCCATAAACAAAATTGTTAAGAATTATCAGGAGATATGAAGTTACTGAAAACTGAATTTCAATAGGGCAACTTAAAAGAGAAATTACAAAATATTCTAAAGAGTTGAGTTTTTGCCATCACCTCTGTAGTTAAAGGTTAATCAAACAGCTGATTTGTGTATATCCGCCAACGTTTCCTATGTGGCGACCTCTCCGTCAAGTACGTGAGCTGTCAGTCACATACGTCGACGTAGACGGATTGACGTACGCTATGTGACGGGCCTATTAATCTTCCAAATGCTATGTGGGTAGGCTTTGTTCAGAAACTCAGTTTGAAGCGCAACGTGCTTTTGTAGTACAAGCAGAGCGTTCATAAACGTAAATTTTGCATGAAGCGTCGCTCATCACAATCACAATTGCGTTTCATACTGCGTTTCTGAACATACCCATATTTTTAACTGATGGCTTACTTTTGTTTTAATTTTAGGGATGCACTCCCTACATTTGCATTATAGACGTGTTTAACCATTAGTGTGATGATCCTTTATTAGCTTGATAATTGTTTTAGAATGAGTTGTATTATGTAATAAAAAAAAAAATTAGTAGTAAAATACGTGCACACTCAATCTTAAACTGGCTAAGTAGATAAATACGTAATCCATTTAGTTATTGACTGAATCCATTGACATAACAGACCCACTGAGCACAGAAACGCCCATAAGACTATCATCAATCGCATTAACATCACTTACAGGATTCAACACTGCCGTTGATGCATTCCCACCAACGACCGCTGCTGCTCCGAGCGATTGCAGCTGCTGACCAAGAGCACTACCACTCGATGTGCCTGCACCTACGATACTATTGCCACCCGCAGCACTAACGATATCAATAACAACTGGTATTGGAATAGTGCTATTCGTGCCCACAATAGAACGGCTCAATGCCGCATCGTGTGTACGCATGTGTGCATTCAAACCACCCGATTGCGTAAAGGCTTTGCCGCACACCTTGCATTCATGCTTACGATCCTTGGAGTGTAGCTTTTTGTGTACGCGTAACGATTTCTTACGCTGGAACGTCGAACCGCACATATCACATGCGAATGGCCGCTCAGGCCTATGGGTTACCGCATGTACATTCAAATCATGGAAGCTATAGAATGCTTTACCGCAAACGTCACACTTTGCTGGCCGTTCGCCGGTGTGACGTCGCATGTGTGCCTTGTAAACGCCATGATCACGGCAACGTCGTCCGCAAATCTCGCATACTACTGGTCGTTCGCCGGTGTGGCGCAACATGTGCGCTTTGAGTTCTTTATCGGTGAAGAAGTCTTTTTCACACTCTTGACATTTGTGCGCCTTGATGCCTGTATGACGGATTTTGTGTCGCGCTAGATTGCCAGCTTGTGAGAATTTCTTGCCACAAACATCACATATTATGCCGGTATGCTTATATCTGTGAGCGCGTAAATTTCTTTCGGCTTTGAATAGTTCACCGCAATCGTCACATTTGAATTTCAAGTTCAATTCGGGTTTTTTCTCTCTCTTTGTGGGATTGTGACGTTGTCGATGATGTATTTGCATGGCACGTTTACTTTTGTATGAACGCATGCAATCCGGGCATGGATAGGGCAGTGAATCTATGTCTTGCGGCTTTTTTTTCTATAAAGGGTAAACAAAACAAAGTAAAAACGTTAAATGATTGAACACCTCAACATCAAACTCTCATTTACCTTTTCATCACCTGATGAATCATCGGGGCGCCAATCATCATCTTTATTATCTCCATTGTCATCTATTGATTGATTGTTGTCATTGGCATTATCATTGTCATCATCACTACTATCAATTTCTTTAAATTTATCTTTTTCTATAGCCGCCGCTTTCCTGCGTCTTTTAGGCTTGGCTTCGGGCTCAATCTCTATTTTTAATGCTAATAAATCAACAAAATCAAACGGTTTTTCGTCCCCAACTGCTTCAGCAACGCCAGCATCAGCTTCGCGATCGGAATCGGCCGCATCAAAACCCACCGAATCGCCACCATTATCACTCAAATATTCTTCCTCACTTTTTATGGGATCCAAATCAGTTTTAACAGTCCCTGTTGTCGTTGCAGTAACTGCATTTTTACTTTTTCGCTCTTCCTCCAATTTGGGTTTTAAATGTTCCGTTTGGAAATGTTGCGGAAATCGTTCAAACACCACATTCGTGCCACACAAACAACATGCGACATTGTAGTTGTTGGAGCTGACACAATAGATCTCGCCACATTTGAAATTATGGAATTTGCTCGTATCTGGCGACAGAATTTTTATCATTTTCCCCTTTTTTACGAGTTTGCAAAAATTTTGTTTTAAATATGTAAAAAATTAATTAATAGCAAAAATGCAAACAAGCCACAAGCACAAGAAAATCGCTGCTGTATCATTTGTCATATGCACGGATGCCACTGTTGGTTGTTTTTTTTTGTTTTTTTCGAATTTTTTTCTTTGGTAGTTTTTTTCTGGTTTGGTTGTTTTTCATTTACTAGCAACAGTCTCAAAAAATAAGCTGCTCCTGTTCTGCGAAAATTGTCATTATTTTTTTAGGACTTGAATTTTTATTTCCTTTGAAAATATCTACATTCGAAGCAGAGAGCATTCGAATCATTTTATTTTTGTTTCTCTGTGCTGTTGCTTTGCTGTGTAATTTCAAACAGTTCAGTTAAGAGCAAAGCACAGATAAACAAAAATTTCAATTTTTAGTACGGCTTTTTGAAATTTGTTTTTTTTTTACCTTACAATTTCGATTGTGTTCACATAAATAAAAAAAAAAAACAAGTCCTGTAAAAAAAAATTATGTTTGCATTTTGTTGTTGTTTTACTGTGCTGTAAAAATTCCACAGTACAGCAACAGTCGACAGTAATTTTTGGAAATTGAAGGCTGCATAGCTACAGTACGGTAGAATTTTTTATTTTTTTTTACTTTTGTTGCGCTGTTCATTTTTTAATTTTAAAATGAAAATGAAAATCAAAGTAAATGAAAAAAAAAAGTTGAAAGTAATTTCAAACCCTGGTTTTAACCTAATATTAAGGTTGTATGTATAAACAAATTTATATTTTCAACATAATATGTATCAGGGCTGCTCACCTCATAGGCACTCAAAGCACAATTGTTTTTGTTTTGTTCCGAATCATAGGCACAGATACATATTTGCACTTGAAATATGAAAATAAAATATTCTGTGCACTCCCATAAGCACTCAGATATCAAAAAAAAAAATTTATATGTATGTGCCTATGATTCATATTAAATGTGCAGAGCAAAAGCACTTTGTATAGGAGCTCGAGCACTGCCGTAAGAAATCGAAATTTACAATAACAAATGTGTAATGAAAAAAAAAATTCAAAAAATGAAAGCACTGTAAAAAATTTGTATTCAAAAAATTTTCATATAAAAAATTTGTATGTATGTGATACTACCATTTGAAACTAAATTCTAAAATAATATTTTATTGGAATTGATAAAAAAAATTTAAATGAGCAAAAAAATTTTTCAGTGCATATACAAAATTTGTAGATGTATTGAGTTTTGTACTTTCAATACGAGAGCGTTGAGCACCCCTGATATGTATAAAACATATATGAAATTTCCTTTGAAGTGGAGCGTTTTTGAATCAAATCCTGAAATAGGGCATTATTGAAGAATTCTGAAATAGGGTGTTTATGAAACAAGTCTACTAATTGTAAGATTTAAATATTAATTCAATTGTGTTTTATTTATTCCTCTAATTTTATAACTCATTACTCGGCCGGAGCACGTCACTCCCCGTAAGTAAAGATAGAGTGATCTTTTAATTTAGAGGTTATATGAATATAATCTGATTTTGGTATTTTCGAATATATTTGGTTTTTTTCTGCCATAAAATCGTAGGAATTAAATTTGGTAGCTTTTTTAATTTGGTTGTTTTTCTTGTAGATTTTGGTTATATATTTTTAAAAGTGGTAACTCTAGTCATATGTCAAAATAGGGCTGTTTGGGGAGATTTTGGGTAGAATGCTATTTTATGTCAAACTGAAGATGATAGGAAAAGTTCAACAAATTTTGGAATCAGAAATTGATGCCTTCATGGTTTTTTTTTCGTCGTCACGCTTTCCTTTTCCTTTGCTACGACCAAGGTTGATATACTGTTTGCCCAGAATGGTGTGGCTGTAGTACGTAGTAAGAGGTGTCAAAAGTTAAAACAGTACAATTGCATTGCAATGCCCACAATGTGTAGCTGTGTCTGTAGCGTGTAGTTGTGGCTGTAGTAGAAGTAGAGTTAACTTTAACTTTGTAGCGCGCTACAGTGTGACAGCTCAATTTTTTAATGACGGAAATTCGAAATGAAGGACGAAGAAACGGAAAAATGAATTGAACTTGTAAAAATAAAGAGTTTTTATGGAATTTAAGGAATCCCCTGTACAAAAATATAAAAAAGATGACATATATGAGATACACTGAGCTACACCATTGTGTTCACATTTTCGATCGTTGCCACAAAATCAGTCATCAGCTGATGTAGTAAGCTATGTAGTCCGTAGCTGTAGTACAACATTCTGGGCAAGCAGATAAGGTTATCGCAGTGCGGAAAAGCAACCATGCAATACATTTTGTTGTTGCTCGTTTTGCTATCTCAATTGTCAAACGTCCATTTTCAATTGGCCAAGCTACACATGCATATATGAATATTTTTATATTAGCTGAGTTCCCGTGGCAGTGATCCAGATCCGGATAAAAATGTTGTATGCAAATGCAACAACAATTTTGTGATCCTGATATTTATCTGGATCAATTTCGGATCCGTATAGAATGTAATAGATAGTTTTGATCCAGATAAATATCAGGATCACAATAGCCGTGTTTCACATACGGTGATCCTAACCCAGATAAAAATTTTTGCATGTAAATGCAACAACAAAGATTTCAGCTCGATTAAACCAGATAAATTGCTGGTTCAATTTCTGATCCGCCCTGTTCGATTTGTTTTTTCCGTGCTGATTTGGCAGCACAGTGCTTTTTTGATTTGGCAGAACTGAAAAGTGACATTTGTGTATGTATACATATATATACATATACCCTGCAGTAAATTTGTTTCACTGCTAAATGATCATTGATCATTCTTTGTTGAATATTCATCACTATCGTTTTGCGTTGGTGCAAGCTATATTGAAAAAACCAAACGAAATACCATCTAGGCGGTTAAAAACCCATGAGCCAGCTTGTATTTCGGTAGTTTTTTTGACATTTGGCAGCTTTTCTGACAAATTTTTTTCAATTTGACAACTATAAAACAAATTATATTTAAAATAAAAAATATATGGAAATACAAATTTCAAATTTGCCTCTTGTAAGCTTCTGCTTTGGCCGTAAGGGGAAAGAAGAAGTCCGGAAGAAAAATTATACTGCGCACTGGCTTCTCCTTATAACATGGAATACATAGCTATCCCGCCATTTGAGTTTCATAATTTATTTCAGTAATTTAAATTCAAATTTCCAAAAAAAATAATTTTTGAAATAGTTATTTTCATTTAGTTTGAAGTTTAAAGTCAAACAAATTGTTTTTGAGGGAGTATTTGTCTCTTTTCAACGTACAGAATAATTGTTTTTGCGCAATTATAACTCTGACGAGTTTTATGGCCGAGCTTCTCTCCCAATTCGAGGTGTGCTCCTTTTGTTTTTCCTACCATTGGACAGTTTTTTGCCGGCTCCGAACGGAGTCATATAGGCATTAGGAAAGCAAACCATTTATTTGAAAAAATTCAGCAGCCTTTATATGAAAGCATTCACTGATGCCGCCTCATGATGAATTTCATCAGTGATTCATAAAGGATTCATTTCAGATTTTTACTGCTGGGTATATGTTGCATATGTTTCTTCTTCTTTTTAGTTCTTTTCAAGTGCAGCCAATTTTCATTATGAGCCGGATTGTTTCAGTAAAAATTCATCTTAACCCAGACCCAGATATAAGCGCGGCCGAAGGCCGCCAACGCAGAAAAGTTTTTTTTTTTGCAAAATTTTCGCTAAACTCCATGTGTGGTGAAATTTGCATGGGAACTTTAACAGCAAATATCTCGGGAACTATAGGCCTCCGGTAGGTGGGGTCTTCAGTTTTGTGATCTGGAGGCCCCCCTCTACCCTCCTAAAAAACCATTTTTTTCTAGCCGTGGGGGACTCGTCTAAAATTTTACCTATCTCGGAAACCATAAGCCTCCGGCAAGTTTGGTTTTCAGATTTGGGATCTGTGAAAGCTCCTCTACACCCCTGTATAAGTCATTTTTCTCGGGGCGTGCTGGAATAATGGAAACATTTCCCGTAATAACTGAAATGCCCCTAATATTGTTGTTGCATTTGCTTGCAAAATTTGTATCCGGATCTGGATCACTGTCACGGGAACTCAGCTAATTACAACGTTTCTTTACTTTTTCCATTGACTCTTCTCTTCTGTCCATATTTTCAATTTTTTTCCATATCAAAAAACGTATATTTTTGTTTTATTACATGTTTTTATCATGTTCCAAACAATTTATTTGACAGGCGATAGCGTCCAAATTAGAAATAAGTCTATTCTGACGAATTTTTGCCGGGCGATTTTCGCCAGCGTTTTCGTTCTGTTCAATCTCATATCGACGGCTGGGAATAAGATCGCCCTATTTCAAAAATTGTTTCAAAAACGCCCTATTTGAAAAACTGTTTCAATAACGTCCTATTTCAGATTTTGCGTCAAGAACGCCCTATTTGAAAATTTTTTTCAATAACGTCCTATTCCAGATTTTGCTTCAAAAACGCCCTATTTCAGAGAAAATTCCATATATATTTCTCTGAAATAGGGCGTTTTTGAATAATTGTCTGAAATAGGACGTTCTTGAAACAAATTCTGAAATAGGGCGTTTTTGAAGCAAAATCTGAAATAGGGCGATCTTATTCTCAGCCGTCGATATACTGCCGTGTATTTTAATCGTTTGACGGAACGCCGCGTCCGACGAAAATTCGTCCGACGCTGATTCCGTTTAAGCTATAATGTGAAAAGGTCCAAAGTTTGACAATTTAAGTAATGAAAAAAAATAGTCAGCTGTTACTACCAAGATAACCTTAGGTATCAACCTTGGCACGACCATATCATTATGGTCCTTTTTCTTACAACAACCACTTCCAGGCGCCATACAAATCTGTACATAAAAATCGCCGCCATGCTTTTCTGTCCATCATTTTGACATTTGCCGATGACATATCACCTTTTTTTTTTAATCCACACATATATGAAGGATCTATGAAGGAGAATGCAGTTTCTAAGACAGATCTGTTGTGCAACTTTTGAGTGTTTGTCTTAGAAACGCACTGTTGAGTAATTCCGCTCAGCTCAACAGTTGGCAACTTTTCGCCATTTTTCCATCACAAATTTTATTCGCTACTTCAGCTCAACATGTTGTGTAAAGCCAAACAGCTGATAAATTCATTTAATTCATTTAACTCAACTGCTACACAACTGTTGAGCTCAACAGTTGCGGAACAGCTTTGTCTTAGAAACTCACCCATTGTTTCCACTTGGCAAACAGCAAACATCCCTGCTAGACGGGTATTCGTTACTTTTTCAGTTAATAATTCGTTAAGCTTAGTATCGACCTCTCAAGAAACGCAAAAGTTTCATATAAAATGACGTACAAGAAATGCTCAAGAAATTTTTCTTGTGAAACTTTCTTGAGCGAGTATCGACCTCTCAAGAAATTTAGTACACTTTTTTACCACTATTTTTCAGCATAATGCGAACACAGCAACACAGGTTTTGCCAAGAAATATATCATCGAGTATTTATTTCTTAAAGAAATTTTGACGTTTGTTGCGTGTTGAAAAAAATCGTGGAAATCGTTAGTGAAAATGGCAAAAAAGAAACGAAAAATAGAATGCACAATTTTTCTAATGATGCAAGGGCATAGTTGGCATCGATTTCTCATATTTTATTCCATTCCGGCCATCAATATACCACAGTTTATCAGTAATATAAGGTCATCCTCGTTGCTTTCGATGATTTCCTGAAATAACAACAAAATAAAACTATTGAAAACATATATTTAAAGCTTTTATTTAATATTTTTTAAGAACTTACTAATTGCTTATGTTTACAAAAAGGTTTATTTTGTTTACGTTTTTGATGATCTTCTTCATTTAACTTGGTATTCACGGTGGATTACTAAACGTCAAAATTTCTTGCCTACTACTATTTTTTACTCAAGAAATAAATCCAAAAATTTCTTGAGCTGTTTCTTGAGAGGTCGATACCAGCCTTTACTGGTCACTCGCCGATGCCATGGTGAAATAAAAATAGGTGATATCACGGCCAATGACAGCAGTTTAACGTCTCACTCTTATTCCGGTCATGCATTTGAAGGGAGTAGAAAAGGGGGACAAATTTAGGAGTAGTTTAGTACTTTTTTACTACTTTGGTGTGTTTTTATATGACTAATATTGTGAAAGGGGATATTTTTAAAATGCTTATTACATAAGCCATGATGCAACTAGAAAGTAGGTATCGGCAGACCAGCTGATATGAAATTTTTTTCGCCGCAATGATACATAGTTGTCAAATGTAGCTGTTCAGAGCTGTTTCTTATTGGCTGGGTAAATGCATGTCAAACCAATGTTTTTGTTTACATTTATATGTTTATTTACATTTACCGTTTGAGTTTGAACTTTCATTGTGTGTACATACACATATTTTTTGCTTTAAGAAATAAAATTGATACATAAAATTAAAAAGAAAATACCGCCAATATTTGCAAATTGTAAATTCTTATCGAATTTTAGCAAATGAAGGCTGGCACTGTAATTGGCATGCATTATGTCGTACCAAACGTACTATATAACGCATAGCATTACCTACATATGTGCATACTATAATAATACATATGTACATACATGCATATGAAAATGCGCGTTGCTTTTGTTGTTTTTTTATTAGTCCAACTTTTTCAAATGTGTTACAAATTGTAGTATAGTCTACTAGTAGTACATCCGCCTATGCTTGCGCCACCGTCAACATGGTACCGACGCATCCGAAAACCAGCAGAGCCATCGGGTCCGCGTGGCAAACTTAAGATGCTTTCTTGTTGTTGTTGGTGTTTGTAGTACTGCTGTTGCCTTAATGCTGCGAACGATACGCTGCCACCAACAACTGACGACCAAGTTTGATGTAGTTGATATTGTTGTTGCTGGTGTTGCAGCGTAGTTGCTAATGGAAGCGGTAACGGCAACAGCGCTGAGATTGAACGACATTATAAGCGGTTGGTGTTTTTTTGCTGCTGCTGCATGAGATAAGGTGACTGTTGTTGTTGTTGCAGTCGATTATAATAATTATTGTATGGACTTAAAGGTGAACCAGAATTTCTGAGGCCAAAATCGTCCACAAGTAACACCGCTTTCGAGACCACCACCACCACTGTCACCACCTCCAACTCCGCCGCCATTCATGCCAAGCTGATTTCCATTCGGTGGCATTGGCATTCCTGCTATTTTGTTGCCTTTGTTATAATTGTTTGCGCTGGCAGTTGTACTGATGGATACTGCGGTTGTTGGAAGTGGACGGTGCATTCGTAGAATTTGATATTCTGCATAAACAAAAAAAAAAGCTGTAATAAGAAAAATAAAGGAGCCAAATTTCACCGAACTCACCCCACACCATCTTCGGGATTTTTCGCCGAACCAATATACGCAAAGGTGCTTCTCCGTATTCCTTTTAACGCTGTTGCAACGTTTTGATCGGTTGACACGGCTTAATAACATTCCTGCGCGGCTCCATTGATTGCGTTTGTCGACGCAATTTCTGTGATGACGCATACGTTGTCGATGGATATTCGTCGCCTGGCTTGTTCAGCAACAACATTACCGGTTGCAAAGATGCAGCCAAGTCATCGGGCGGCGATGATTTCACCCTTGCAGTTCCACCTGCTTTCAGAGACATGTTACCATCATTGCGAGCTGCACCAACTCCACCACCAACAATGCCACCACCCGGACTTGTAGCGTTTGTTGTTGCATACGCCTTAACCAATATTGTGTAATCGATTGGTTAATAATTGTAAATTATATTTCGCCACGGTATTTCAAAATGTAACTGAATAAAAGAATTGGGATTAGAGGAAAAGAAGTCTCGTCATTGCGATCTTTAGCTTACCTGTAAAACGCGATGGTAAGAATGGTGAGACGAAGGCACCACAAAAACAATCAACGGGGCTGTTAATTAATTCTTGTTTCGTCGCGGAATTTGGAAATGTTATAAAATTTTTTCAGATTTACATATGTATGAATTATTGAAAATATATGTATATCAAAATTTCAAAACAAAACAAAAATATAAAAACAGTAATGCCTACTCATTAAAATACTAAAATGGGAGTCAATATATAATTTTCGTATGGAATTTCGGTACGATTTGTAAAGAAAAAAGCCAAGAGGGGAACATTTTTTTATAAGAGTGCGAGTGTTGCCAAAATGCACCGCCATTTTGTTTTATTGCAAACACCTTTTCTCTTATTTCACCATGAGGGGAATCATGCAAGTCACCCCAAACCGACAGTTTGGCATTAAAATCACCTAACAACAAGACGTTTGATTGCGAGTTAATAGGCCCGTCACATAGCATACGTCAATCCGTCTACGTCGACGTATGTGACTGACAGCTCACGTACTTGACGGAGAGGTCGCCACATAGGAAACGTTGGCGGATATACACAAATCAGCTGTTTGATTAACCTTTAACTACAGAGGTGATGGCAAAAATTTAACTCTTTAGAATATTTTGTAATTTCTCTTTTAAGTTGCCCTATTGAAATTCAGTTTTCAGTAACTTCACATCTCCTGATAATTCTTGACCATTTTGGTTTATGGAGGAATGTTATACAAATGAGAAAAAACTCGAAAAGCAAATTGGAAAAAAAGTTAAATTCAAGAGTAGCTAAAGGTTAATAATCAAAAGCAATCAGCTGACATAGCGACGGATTGACGTATACCAAAAGTTGACTTTTGGGCAACTTCGGTACGTTGCGGCGACGGATCCGTCGTACGTGTGACGACGTACGTTTAAATGCCGACATTTTACTGAGCTGTCAGTCACATACGTCGACGTAGACGGATTGACGTATGCTATGTGTCGGGGCTATAAGGAAATTTATTAACTTTGACATTTCTTCTTGAAAAATCCTTGCGGTTATCGAAGGTTGAAGATAAACAGAACATATTAAGGTTGTTCTCTCTCTGTAATTTTGGCCTGGCAAATTTGCCGAGATGACATAAGTGTGATAAATTTGCCGAGCACAACAACAAAATACACGTCTTGTCAAATTTGGAGCTTCGGCAAATTTCTCATACCCCAACCCGTGATATGTGATATAATAATATATAATACAATGGCGCTATTATAACTCTGAAGAGTTTTATGGCCGAGCTTCTCTCCCAATTCGAGGTGTGCTCCTTTTTGTTTTTTTCCTACTGATTGGGTGGACCTACAGTTTTATGCCGGCTCCGAACGGCGAATGCATTTTTTGTGAGAAGCTTTTTCATGGCAGAAATACTCTCGGAGGGTATGCCGCCCACTGCCGAGAGGTGACCGCTGCTCTTAAAAAACCCAATAATTGGATTTTTACTAATTAGAAAAATTGTTTTGGTGTTTTGCTCGGACCGTGGTTTGAACCCGAGACCTCTGGCATAGCAGGCGAGCACTCTACCCACTGCACCACAGCGGCCACACGATATGTGATATCATGAGAAAAATATCACGGGAAATGCAACCATGTTATTACATTCACAATGGTCTTCTATGAGTAGTGAGTTTGAATTTATGTTTCTAGTTCTTTTTTTTTTAAGTATTTTATTTTATTCAGATATAAAATTAATTAATTCGTAATTGAAGCAAGCAAAGCAAAGCGACAACAGTTGTATAAAGAGTGGAAAGAATATGACTAACATGCTAGTTCACAATGAAGTCAGTTAGAATTTTATTTTCTTAAAGGTGCGCTCTCTCTGTGTGGCAAATTTCTCAAGATATCATGATATCTCGGCAAAAATATTAGACACAGAGAACAACCTTATTGTGAAATTGCATGAAAGATTTTTGGTTTTTGCTATGATAATGTCTAAAGATGTGTGGAATTTAATTCTTTGAAAGGAGATGTTTTTTCTAAAGCCTATGGCAACGCCCCCATATCCATCGGATCTGGTTTTCTTTGTCAAATTAAAATTTGTTAATTTATGATCTACCTTATTTTCGTCATGCGAAAAAATCTCTTGTAAGCAAATTATATCTACATCATTGTTTTCTATAAATAAATCAATATGTGCTTTATTCGATTTAAGACTTTGGCAATTATGTTGTAATATTTTTACCATCCCCATTTCTTAGAGCGCTTTCACATTACTCGGTGCGGAATCGGATCGACATTTTTGGTTTTTACCGAAAGTATGCCGAAACCTTGCCGACCACATGTATTTCAATTGGCACTTTCACATTAGTGTTGCATACATGAAATCGGAGCGGATTGATTTCGGTATACCGCAACGCGGTAAGACCGGTCAGTAAAATTTGAGGAATTACTGCATACATTTTTGCGGCGTAATAAAAGAAGAAGAACAAAGTCAGTAAAAAACTCGTTTCGGCTATAAATGTAGCAAGTTATAATGTCTTCGTCTTCGCTAGAAGACATTATTGTTATTATTTATTGATTTGTTGAAGTTAAAAATTTTGTTTTGCAAATTTCGATGTTTCTGCCGATAACGCACCGAAAGTATTCCCACAAGTGTGAAAAATACAGCAACGCGGAATCGTTTCGGTAAGCTGAAAATACCGAGCAAAAAATGTTGATCCGATGTCGTACCGAGTAATGTGAAAAGGCCCTTAATCTGTTTAATAGTGCAACTCTAATGAACCGTATGCAGATGCGTATGCGTGTGCGTGTCACTGACAGCCGTGTTGCATACTTGTGTTTAAATGAGGCAAACTCCAGTGGCACGGATGTAAATGCACCACACGCATAGAAAATTCGAAGATGATTTCGAACACGCATTCGAACGCAGCTAAGTTGAAAATTTTCTACTTCTATGCGTTTTCTATGCGTGTTGCAGCTAATATTAGGTTGGTTGCTACATCGTTATACATATTTTTTTGGTAAAAACTTCGTTAAATTGATTTAAAGTGAAGTAGTGAAAATGTGTTTGCCAGGAGAAATGTTAATTAAAATGGGTTTTGAATATAATTAGAGATGGTTAATATTAATTATATGTTAATTACTATCTGCATACCCATGTACATAGTACATGAATTTAAATTACATATACACATATATATAGTACTTCTATATTGATAGTATTCTATCTGTGCAATGTGTATGAATTCATCCAAAAATTTTGTGCAACTGGCAGTTCTGCGCATGCGCCTCAATTACATTTAATGTCATCTGTGAATATGTGTGACAAATACATTCAATTGAGTTCAGAGGCGTTTGAAACAAAAATTGAAAGGCATCATTGTGTTCTAGGGGACTTATACCCCTTTGATTTTAGTTTTTGAATTTGTTTATAACTAATATAAGAAATTTGCCACATTTATTTTAAGATGCAAACTTTTGTGAATTTTGTTTATGAAAATTAGTGGAAATGTTCTAGAAAAATCTATTTTCTATGCACTCATATTTTTATGAATCGCAGCGGAAAGCGTTAAAATCCTGTGGTCCTATCCATGGGCATTTTATCAAAAAGTCGAATTCTGCCGTTTGAGGGTTATGTTTGTAAAGTATGTACGTTCGAATTCCGCCAATACGGTGAGTACTGCGAATTTCTAAACTGATGGAAGAAAGGACTACGAACCAATCGCTATATGTTCCACATATTTACAGGCGGTTAAAAGGTGGACGGGTGGGAGCTGCAGTGTTTTGTCCGGAGCTTGGGATTAAAAAATCCTTTTTAGTCCCGGACTACTGCAGTATCTTTCAGGCATTGATACGTACAGGCGATTCCCAGTGTAATCGCTTTTTTGGAAATGGTTGCTGCAGATTCGAATGTTTTTAACAACGTCGTCAGGCATCAGACCGCACGCATGCATCCATTGTTTGCAAATGCTTTCGTCTTTTGGAAATCTATTTACATATGTATATATATATTTATATAACCAATAATGCACTCAAAACGAAATAAGTATGTAAAGCTATTTTATTTATTTTATCCCTTTTATTATCACAAATATAGCACCGCTTCGACATTTTTTAATTTTTTAATACGAGAATCAAATAATAAATATGTAAATTCCCTATAATTTTTTTATGTCCCGTCCTGCGGTTTATTTTGAATTCATATGTCATTTTTCAAATTTGATTGCTCGGTTTTCTCTTTCTTTTTTTATATGTCTGTACTGTAATGTTGGCTGATGGAACTCGTAGGTATTACGAATATAGGAGTAATATATATATGCATATACATATGTAGTTACCCGTGTCTAAATACATAATTGAAACTTAAATAAGTTTAACAGTAAAAAAATAATTAAGTGAAGTGAGTATTCTTTTGAATAGGGAGTTTTCGCTTTGGTATAACAGAACACCAGATTTAAGAGGTCGTGCATATACATATTTGTATTAAACAAAATTTTCAGTCTTATATTTTAAGGCAAAGAAACTGTAATTCTTACAATACATAAAAATCCACGGATAGCAATTTGGCAATATGGCCGCTGTGGTGCAATGGGTATAGTGCTCGTCTGCTATACCAGAGGTCTCGGGTTCTAACCCCAGTCCAGACAAACTCCAAAAAAAATTTTTCTAATTAAGTAAAACCCAATTATTGGGTTTTTAGAAATAGCGGTCACTCTCGGCAGTGGGCGGCATACCCTCCGAGTGTATTTCTGCTATGAAAAAGCTTCTCACAAAAAATGCATTCGCCGTTCGCAGCCGGCATAAAACTGTAGGTCCACCCAATTAGGAAAAACAAAAGGAGCACTTCTTGAATAGGGTGAGAAGCTCAGTCATTAAACTCGTCAGAGTTATAATAACGCCAGTGTATTATTATTATTATTATATTATTATTAATTTGGAATTGATCCACTTCACGGGTTTTCAACAAATTAAAAAAAAACACTAACTTCCCTTTCCAAATACAAATCACGTTCCCGAATGGTACGTTTTTTTTTTAATAATTTTAACGTATTCCGTATATACGGTAATAACACTTCCTATCATAATTAATATCAATTCTAAATCCGCATTCATTATACATTTTATTGAATCTTTCGCGAATTGGTAAAATATGTATTTTCAAAAATAACAACGGCGGAAATTTTATATATGTATGTATGTAGTGTAATTGACAGACGCAACCATACGCATACACTGGAGCAGCCAGGGCCGCACGCAAGAAAACGTTTAGATGCGCATACGCACACGCATTCGCATACGGTGCATTAGAGTTGGACTATAAGAGCCTATACACACTTGCGACTCAATCGATTTGGTCGAATTGGACTGTTGTATTCACACTACTCCAACTATTTAGTCGAATCGGTGGCAGCTATTCACACTTGAGACTAAATAGTCGTGCGATTGACAATGACATAGTGTTGCCAATGTTCACATTTTACTCAGCAAATTTTACATTAGTGGTCTTCATATAAAGTGATGAAGTATCAAATTGTTAAAGTTTATCTGCATTCTTACATGAAAGCACCTTCTTGTCAGCTGTCAACTTGATTAATAAATAAAAAACAATAAAATAAACAAAAAGTGCATACATTGTTTGGCTTTGTTTCTTATTAAACTAGCAACTAGCTGTCAAGTAAATGAAAAGAGAAAAACGGAAGGAATTACGCTCATAAAGGCGAAACGAACAGAAGTACAAGAAACGGAAAAATAGTAAAAATCAGCCATTAATAATTTTCATGAAATTTCATTTTCATTATTTCTATTTTAAAATGCAATTAATGACATTTGAAGAGAACAACAATATCAAGAAACATATGAAAACCGAAGTAAATATCCTTAGTTAGATAATTCTTGTCTATAACTACACCATTTCCAGATGGATTTTAGAAAGCGTCAACTGGATTTTAGAAAGGGGAAATTGGATCTTAGAAATATCAATTGGATTTTAGAAAGGGGAAATTGGATTTTAGAATAGCCAAATGGATTTTAGAAAGGGAAAATTGGATTTTAGAAATGTAGATTTGATTTTAGAAAAGGGAAATTGGACTTTAGAAACTTTAAATTGGACTTTCGAAAATTTATATAATTATTAATTTATACTTTCATACGCAATAAAGAATTTCTATTCGAAAAATTCTGTGTAAAATTTATTTTAAACGCACATTCTGAAATCCAATTCACGCTTTCAAAAATCGAATTTTGTTTTCTAAAATCATTTTAACGCTTTCTAAAATCCAATTGACATTTCTAAAATCCAATTTCCCCTTTCTAAAATCCAATTGACATTTCTAAAATCCAATTTCCCCTTTCTAAAATCCAGTTAACGCTTTCTAAAATCCATCTGGAAATGGTGTAGTTAATAAGAAACGAACCTTTTGTTTTTAAACATTTTGAAAATATTAATTGAAATATTCAATCTCTACAATTTACCAAAAGTGAAATAAAAGTAGTGCTGTCAGCATGGCAACTCTTTCCACTACGAATATCACTGTTGTTGTTGTAGTCGTTCGACTAAATTGTCTCAAGTGTGAATACGTAGAAGGGCGCCTTGCTGATCAAGCAGTTGTACAACTGTTTCAGTTGGAATGAAATTGGGCTGCAAATCCAACTGTTTCAGTTGTACAACACTCAGAAAAATAATCATCAACACGATTCATGTAAAATTAATACGATCGATCTTTACACATAGAACAGCAACAATTTTTTTCAAATTACACGATGTTTGAAACATGATTTTGGCTTTGTAACTGTCATCTGAAAATTTGGTAAATTCAACCAAGTTTTATTGTTGATACAACATGAAGAAATTTTAAAATATACAAGATGATTCAAATATAAAATTTTATTCCTAAATGTCATTTGGAATTTGGTTTATTTAACATGATGATAGTGTCAATATTAACTAAAAAAAATGTTAGAAAAATGACGTCCCAATTTTGGTGTTAATACAACATGAAAACAAATGTGAAAACAACAAGAACCACAATTAACAATAAAATTTGGTTGATATAACACGAAACAATGTTCAAACATAAACGTCATTTGTAATTTTAATTTATTCAACACGATCATAGTGTCAATGTAATCTAAAAAAAGTGTTAAAAAAGAATGTCAAAACTATTTTGAAACATACATAATTTTTTTGATCATTTGAAGTCTGATTTTCGTGCAAAACGCAAATTATTTTTTTTAAAAAAAAAAAAAAGGAAAATTTTGTGCCGTGGCAGTGATGCGAGTTTAGCATCATTGTCAGTTCGCGATAGTGGGTTTTCGATTTATATTTTCAGTTTGCAGGTGAGTTAAAAGAGGATTACATTTTTGTTTCTAAAAGTATTTAATGTTCAATATTTTATTTTTCCTGTTCATAGGTTGCAATATCACGAGGAGGTTTTTTAGCGAATGGGGGTTTGCGTGCAGCATGCGGTTGTTGCATTAGTACTATCGCCCATGTATAAATTATCGCCGGTACATTTGTGTTCGTATGAGAAGGACGCCTTCAATTTGGTCAGTTGTGCGGGTGATGTACGAATGTGCTTAATTGAAGTGATGATTATATATTTTATGTTTAATATGTTTTTTTATTTAAAAAAATAAATTGTACAATCAACAAGATCTTCTAGTTAATTTAACAATAAATTTAATGTAAAATGAAAAAGATGTTATTGTTAATTCAACAGGACCATTTCGTGTTAATTTAACCATCTTTTGTTGTAACATTAACTAGTTAAAATTGTAAAATCAACAGGAAGACTCAATACTTTTTAGTGTTAATTCTACAGTTGTCATGCTGTTAAACTAACACTTGACAGTAGTGTTAAATTTACACGATTACATGATGGCATACATTAAGCATCGTGTTGAAAAAAATTAACCACAAAATTTGTTGATTTTTGGTTGATTTCACACTATTTTTTTCTGGGTGAACTAATTGAATGTAGTGTGAATGCTTCCATACATTCCCATGCAAATCAACATTCGACTAAATCGATTGAGTCGCAAGTGTGTATAGGCTCTTAACGTTCAGTTAATACCTCTTGCTTTTCGTAGTCTTTCTTGATGTCAAAAAGAGCTTCTATTATGGGATCTTGCATCCCTATGTTAAAACGCGAATGCAGCTGTTGCATTAATTTCTCGATTTCACCCACTCGAGTCCAGTCAGGTTTTTCAAAGCAGGGAGTTATTTTTGAGACCTTGGGTCTGTTATAATTTGAAGTTGTGGTATTTTGGTTACACTCAGAATTGCTTTGGTTGCGTGTAACTGTGCTGTATTTCCTTTTTGTTTGGAAATTAGCGTCATAGTCTTGTAGTATTTCGAATCTGTTGTTGCTTATTTGTTGAACGGTTGTATTGTTTAAATGAGAGTACGATCGGTACGCCTCCCTTCTACTAGTTTTTCTTATTGTCATAATCTCGATTACGGTCTTCTCATTTTGCCATGCGGCACATACATTTCTGTTGAATGCATTATGATCAAAGTCGCCACATAAAATACATTTTTTGTTCGTACATCCATCTTTGTCGCATACACCTGCTTTTCCACAGAGAATGCATCTAGTCTTTGACTTGCAGCTCATTCGTGTGTGACCGAAACGCCCACAGTTGTAGCTTAATTTAGCTGGGGGGAAATAGTGAAAGATCTTGAAAGGTGTATAGTATATAAAAATTTTTCGGGCAGTTGATCGCCAGCAAAAATAATTTTTACAGCTTGTGTTGGTATCAGTTTGTATTTAGTTACGGGTTTCATGTTGTCGTCCAATTCAGTTATTTTTTCGCGCCGGCATATTCTTGATACACCGACAACTGTAAGATCTGTTGCAATGTTATTTTTTATTTCCTCATCACTAAGATCATCAGGTACAAATTTTGCTACACCATACGATTCTAACATTGATTTTGGAATGAAAGGTCTTAAATTGTTGTCTAGAAGTCGTTTATTTTGTAAAGAGTTGTTTGCAGCAATTGCAGATTCAAAAGTCATTTTATAAAGCGACCTTCCTATTGCTACTAGTTCCTTTAGGCCATTTATATTGAAGGATTTAATTTTTGTCCATAGATATAGGCTGTTTTTCATTTTGGCATTGTCGAACAACTGGGTTTTGGAAATGTCCAACAGTACAAAAAACAAAAACCTTTACGTTCAATTGGGTAGCATACATTTTCGTTGGAATTTTTATAAATGTTGGTATTTCCGCCTTCTGAGTCCTCGGTAATTAATGTTTCTATTGTATCAACTGGTTGATTTGCGTGTATTGTTTGATTTGGCATATTTAAAGCGCTGTTGGACTTACCTATCTCAGCCATGGCTTTTTGGAAGGCTGCCCGGGATATAAGCATTCCACTCATTGGTGGTAGTGAATTTTTTTTAAATTTGTTGGTATCATGTTTTTTATTGTTTTTTTTGCATTTTTTTCCCATTGTTGGCTAAAAGGCAACTTGGGTCAAAACTATAAGGTCCTGTATCATCCATTTCAATGCCAGACGCCGAAGCGTCCGCCATTTTGAAACTTTTGAGAAAAACCAAGCGTACTTTCCGTTATTTTCCGTTATAAGAAAAAATAAAAGAATTGAAAATTTGTTTCACAGTACTTAATTAGGTACACTTTGAATTACAAAATGCTATCAGTACTTTAGATAAAAGCAGGGTAATGATAATTATAAAAGAAAAAAAACTGATTTGGTCAAAATTTTTGGAATCAAAGTTAAAGTCACAAGATTGAAGCACAAATTTCACACCTTAACGTGTCAGCCCAAGAACGCGAATTAGGGTTGGGCGATATATATCGATATATCAATATATCGATATTTTTGAAATAGTACAGCCGATAATATCGACGATATTTTGAACTACCGTGCAT
This sequence comes from Urophora cardui, assembly GCA_960531455.1. Taxonomy (NCBI): domain Eukaryota; kingdom Metazoa; phylum Arthropoda; class Insecta; order Diptera; family Tephritidae; genus Urophora; species Urophora cardui. The sequence continues at coordinate 30,220,458 of OY482671.1, read as the reverse complement.
CGATAATCGATAAGTTTTTGCCATTTCGAGCCAAATTCGATATTTTTCATACATTTCTGATTCGCTTCGAATTTAACAGCAGAACATTTTTTAAGAAGTGGTATAACCATAATGTCCGGGTGCTTGAATTTACATTACTTTCTTCTTCAAGCAATTCTTAATGATTTTTATGTTTATACTTCAGGATTCGTAGAATATCTGTAGATCCATCCAACTTTAACAACAAATATCTAGTAAACTATAAGTCTGCGGCAAGTTTGGATTCCAGTTTTGAGATCTGTGAGAGCACCTCTAGCCCCGTGAAGAAGTGGTTTTTCGCGGGACGTGGTTCCTTAATGTGAAGCCAGCCCCTTCGATATATTGATATATCGATGTTTTTACACGGCATAAATCGATGTTTTTTTAAATATCGATACAATATATATCGATATATTTTTCCAATTTGCCCATCCCTAACGCGAATGTAATGTGGCTTTGTTGCCAGCATCAACACAACATAAAACCCGGCCGATCAGCTGTTTGTGCAAATTGCAGGTGCCAGAAAGGAAAACGCGCCAAAATAAATTGTCACTTTCGGTGGATTTTAATGTTTTGTTTTATGTGCCCAATTTTGTTGAAATAATAAAGAATTATAAAAAATACAGAGGTAATTGTATTGCTTGTGTGTAATATTCAGTGAAGTTTATTGTTTTAAGTGGAAAAAATTGTGTCAGTTAAAATTATAAAAAATATGTTAATGAGATGGAACGCGGGCAGCGTTCTTCAGTAGATTTATATATATATCCTGTTAAAAATTATTATATTTCAATTCTAATATATTAAACTTTTTAATAGAATTGCAAAATAGAGTAAAATATTTCTTAAAAAATACCACCCAACTACATGTATTATCGTTCACCACTTTTTGTGCGTTATTCTTATTTTGTCTGAGATTGGGTTTCGAACATGAATATTCGGAATGTGGGAAAATCATACTATCCTGTGTATCACTTTTGTGGTTATATCCTTATCTTAATTTGGTATAAACAAAATTTTATTATTGCTATAGTCTTCAATAACATAAGGAAGCCGAAAAACTCCCAGAAATAATATGTAAAATATTCATTTTCAGTTTTCGAACAGAGTGGCACCAATGAAAAATGTTATAAAAAATGCGTATAGGATCCACCTATACAGGTCGGCTCTTCAGATCAGCTAACTTCTTCTTCTTCTTCAACAGCTATCCAATTTCTCTGCTTCTGCATATTCTATACATACATTCGTGTTTACTATTGGTCAAATTCTTCGTTCTCTGAGTTTCTCCATCATTCGCTCGTGAGCTGAATGTCAAATTATTTCGTTCTCCTTTCAGTTTTGACATTCCGTTTGACATTCAGCTCACGGCATGTTTGTGTGTATGTATCATGGACCGACCTGGTATTGGATCATGACAGCGCCCTCACGAAATGAAGAGTTTCGTATCTAGTTATCTATGTTTAGCAGTTTTGTGAGAAAACTCTACTGAAAGACACCTTTTCTCAACAGTGTTGTGGCAAAGTGACCAAATCAGTGATGTTAGGACCTTTTCACATTACTCGGTACGACATCGGATCGACATTTTTTGCTCGGTATTTCCAGCTTACCGAAACGATTCCGCGTTGCTGTGTTTTTCATACTTGTGGGAATACTTTCGGTGCGTTATCGGCAGAAAATAGGAAAACAAACATCGAAATTTGCAAAACAAAATTTTTAACTTCAACAAATCACTCAATAATAACAATAATGTCTTCTAGCGAAGACTAGGCATGGGTAACACTGCGCTGCGCGGCGCAATTGCGCTAACACCAACCCTGGCGTTATTGCGCTAACTCCGATTTGGGAAATGCGCCAACTCAATATAGCGCCAACCCAATATGGCGCCAACTCAATATTGCGCCAACTCAATTTTGCAATATAACACCGACTCAATTTCGTGCGCTAACACCAGCACCAATATAGCGCTAGTGTAAAATGGCGCAACCACAACGCCAATAACAGCACCATAGTATATGTATACGTATGACACCGTCACAATTATGTATGCTTGATAGTGATCTAAGTGACCTTAATTTCCAGCATATTTTCACAAATATACGGAATATGTTTCCAAATAATTATGAAAATTTAAATTAATTGTGCCCTCGTATATGTAAGCAGAATTGCGCCAAAAGAAATAAAAAGGGGATGGTAAACAGTAACAAACGAAAAAATGTTATTTATCGATCATTCCATGACAATTGCGCTAAAGGTGTTACTGCGCCAGTACCGTGAGTTGGCGCCACGACTGGCGCTGGAGTTATTGTATCAGCGCCAAAAAAATTGCGCCATTACCCATGGCTAGCGAAGACGAAGACATTATAACTTGCTACATTTATAGCCGCAACGAGTTTTTTACTGACTTTGTTCTTCTTCTTTTATTACGCCGCAAAAATGTATGCAGTAATTCCTCAAATTTTACTGACCGATCTTACCGCGCTGCGGTATACCGAAATTAATCCACTCCAATTTCATGTATGCAACACTAATGTGAAAGTGCCAATTGAAATACATGTGGTCAGTAAGGATTCGGTATACTTTCGGTAAAAACCAAAAATGTCGATCCGATACCGCACCGAGTAATGTGAAAGCGCTCTTAGTTGAACCAAGGCAAAAACCTACCAAAAATGAAAATCGTCTTACCAACCTACCAAAATGGAATAAACCATATCAGTTTTGGTAGGAAAAGCCCAACATTGGCATCCCTGACTACCTGGTTTTCTTATATCATGGTGCTGCCAACCTTGATTTAATTTATATCTGAATCAGGGCAGTGATGCCAAGTGTAGGGAAAAGAGGCTACATGTAGGGAAAATCGACCTCAAATTTGAAGTGTAGGGGAAAAAGGACAGATTTTCAAAAATTAGCTAAATGTAGGGAATTTTTGAAGTCAGATATTTTCGTTTCCTTTGCAACGAAATAAATTTTTCTAAGAACCTAAAAGTTTTTAATAACTACAAATAAAATGTTTCTGCATGCTTGATACAATATTTCAAAATTGTACTTTGTTCTGATCTGGCAATATATGCTTCGACCTGCCTACAGGGCCTCGAAGCAAAAGTTTTTTTTATTTAGCTTCGCTCCCAAAATATTTTGCTTTAGCTCTGTGTCCGATGTTAGCACCAAATTTCGCGTCCACTTTTTTGTTGTGGTAATCAGAGAAAGTGAAATTTTCATGTTGTATTTGAAATTAAACAATAAAGCTGGTCAAAATTCGATCACTGGGCGATAATTGTTCAAATTAATGCGATAAAAAAAGTATTCACTCTCAACTATCAATACGTGATGAGACCACATGAAATTTGTCTTCCTCTTAGTCAAGGTTTATCTAACTAAGGTTGTGTTAGTGAATCTGTGTATTGTATACTAAAATTGTGCTAATGTCAAACAAGTCGAATTGATAAAAAGATTTGCTGTAGTTAATTTGATTTTAAGGAATGTGCAGTGATGGAGCGAGTGTAATGGTATGCAGAATTAACTCATTTGCTTCAAGACTTCTGCAAGACATTCCCGACGCAATTATTATAAAATGCATTTGCCACACAGCAGCAATTATAGCAAATAAGGCATGCTTGGAACTACCTAGGGCTCCAGAATAATTATTGAGGCAGATCGAAACTTAAGTATCATGTAGTACAAAAAGGTGTGTTTAGATTGAAGATTTAAAGATATTTTAAAAGTAAAAAAGAAAAATTAAAAAAAAAAAACAAGTGCGACTAGGTGGTTATCACATCAAAAATGCGTTGAAAGTATTATCGATAACTCGGCATTGCTTTTAGAGTTTTTTAAAGAGGAAAGCCTAAGTTAAAATCTACACAAATAATTTTAACGGAGCTGAACAATGCTCTTTTTAAAATACATTTTGAGGTTTTTCAATGAATTAAGTGCACTTTTCAAACTAAAAAAGCCGTTAATACATGAGTTGAATTTTCTGAAGTGAGCCACTTTTTTTCGAAGTTGTACAGTAGAATCGCACAAAAGTTAACCAAATGGTTCCAAGGGCATTTAACTTTTCCGAAATATTAACTTTTCCAGGTGATTTTTAAATTTGATAGAATACGGTAATAAACATAATTTTTGGGATAAAACATATCAAATTTATTTGAATATCTCAGTTTTCATCATTATAAAGCAGCAAATTAGATTTAATTTACATACATAAAATTTGCTAGCCATCCATCACTTGCATAAAAATTTTTTCTAGGGTACATTTTGGCAAATTCAAGCTTAGCTCTTGATTTTGAAGTTGGATCACTAATTGCACAATTGCGTTGCCTTTGGTTCAAAAACCATTTATACAACCTTGCCTCGAGAACGGGATATTCCGACTTGTGCAAAGTTTTCTTGGTTGCCAATTCCTGTGTGCTTGCCACTGCCTCCAAAATTTCATATCGTTTTTTCTTTATTTTTGAGATGGCCACTTTAGATACACTATAATCTAATGCCAAGCGGTTTCCGTGAATACCTTCATCAAGTTTTCTTAAAATATCAGCTTTTTGATGTAAATTCAATCTAATTTGCGATGGTTTACTCCGCTTTGTTGCCATTTTTAACACACAAACTATGTTTACACCACTTAATAGTTCAAACGACTAAATACACTTGTACCTCGCGAAACTGACAATAATTTTTTACACAGAAATTCGGGGAATGCATGCAAATTCCGGGAATACATAGAAACAAGGGGAATGAGCATGGATTTGAAAAAAAATCTATAAACTCAGAAAAGTTAACCAAGAGTTAACTTTTTAGAGCCGTACGTGGACGCTCAAATTTGGTTAACTTAACCGAAGGTTTAACTTTCTCGCGAGTTAACTTTTGTGCGATTCTACTGTACTATCTTTATGAAACTTTTTGTATAGTTCACAACAAAAAAAAATAAGTTTGGCCCAGTTTTCCAAATTCGAATTATTTTTCAAAGTTATAGCTATCAACACTTTTCGAAGTTCCTCAGTTTTTGCCGATTTTCTCACGATTGGTCAAACCGATTTTGCTAAATTTTGAAATATATATAAAAGATGGTATCTTCTACCAAACTGCATTTCTTATTTTTGCAAATAATTTTTTTTTGCAAACATTATTCGCAATTTTTATGTTCTGGACCACGGTCGGATGGCGCTTTTGTATGATGTTGTTAGGCATTCCATTAGTAACTATTAGCAAAAAAAAACTTTGGGGCAAAAGTGTTGATAGCTATAACTTTGAAAATAATTCGAATTTCGAAAAATTGTTAAATACGAAGATGTTGAAAAATTTTGGCTTAAAATTTAAAACCTTTGAAATGTGAACTACAAACCAATGTTTCCCAATTTATCAAAATTAGCTAAATATTGTTTAGTATTGCCTCGCGCTAATGCAGACGCAGAACGAATATTTTCAATTATACCTGATACACGCACCATTTTAATTATATATAGTTATATATATATATATATTTACTTGTATATTATATAAACACAAATAAAAATTTCTATGTATGCATACGTGGCTTTTTTAATAAAAACTTTATTTGCATGAATTTTGTGCGTGTTTATTTCAATATAGAGAAAATACGGCGTAGGGAAATTGTAGGGAAAATTTTTGTTAGCGTAGGGAAAAGTAGGGAATTTTTTGGCATGCCGTAGGGATTTTTGGTCCAAGAATATTGGCATCACTGAATCAGGGTTGGCAGCTTGAGCTTCTTTTTGTTAGGCATATGCTAGACTGTCAATATGAATCGCGATATTTGAATCGCGATTCATATTGATGGTTTGATGGATCGCAAACTGGTGCTACACGTTCAATATGAATATTGCGATATTTTTCTCGCTCTGAGATTCAAAATATTTTACTTCCGTCCTTTTCCCACTTTCAATTTCAATACGTTTATTGCAATATTGCGATCCAGATCACAGATTTCAAAATTTCTAAAAAGACATGCATTTTCATGGATCGCAAAATTTTCATGCTATACAGTCAATCCGTATTGTCAATATTGCGATCCGGATCGCGGATTTCAAAATTTCTAAAAATACATGCATTTTGATGGATCGCAAAATTTTCATGCTACACAGTCAATCCATATTGTCAATATTGCGATCCGGATCGCGGATCGCAAAATTTCTAAAAATTCGCGATCCAGGATCGCGATCCATCAATACTCGATGCTACACTGTCAATATGAATCGCGATCCACGGATTTCATCAATATATATTGACAGTGTAGCATATGCCTTAGTATAATAATTTGACATACATTTGTTGGTATATCTAGATTCCTACAGAACTCTTGAAAATTACGAAATTCAGTTCTAGGAAGAATTAAGAAGCAAGATTAAATATAAAGCTAAAACTTTTATCCTCAACCGCTGCAGCGATCTTTGACCAGTGCTGCCCAGTTTTGTTTATTGTTTTTGTGAACAAATATCGATTTCTATGTATTCAGCTTTGTAACAGAGGAACTGGTGAAAAGAAAAAATTCTCAACTATTATACGTTTCCATATTAAGCCCTATAAAAGTATGGCCGATTCAACTACAATGGTTAATGCCAACGAAAAGATGGCGACACTATTGAAAGAAGCAGAAAATTTAAAAATGAAATTAGAAGAGGAGCGAGCAAAATTAAATGATATCAGTTTGTCTGCGGTAGCGGACCGCCTAGAGCCAATCGCGTTTGTTAACATAAAACCCCGCAAAGTGCTAAAAGGACATCAGGCGAAAGTACTTTGCACCGATTGGAGTCCCGATAAGCGTCATATCATTTCGTCATCGCAAGATGGCCGTTTAATCATTTGGGATGCGTTCACAACAAACAAGGAACATTTCATAACGATGCCGACTACGTGGATAATGGCATGCGCCTATTCGCCATCGGGTAATTTCGTGGCATGTGGTGGTTTGGATAATAAAGTCACCGTCTATCCAATAACCACGGATGAAGAAATGGCTGCGAAGAAACGTACCGTTGGTACCCATACCAGTTACATGTCTTGTTGCATTTATCCCAATTCGGACCAACAAATACTAACTGGCAGCGGCGATTCGACATGTGCGTTGTGGGATGTAGAGAGTGGTCAGTTATTGCAAAGTTTCCATGGACATTCGGGTGATGTAATGGCCATTGATTTGGCACCGAATGAGACAGGCAATACATTTGTGTCGGGCAGTTGTGATCGCATGGCATTCATATGGGATATGCGTTCAGGGCATGTGGTGCAATCTTTTGAGGGTCATCAGTCGGATGTGAATAGCGTGAAATTTCATCCTTGCGGTGATGCTATTGCCACTGGATCCGATGATAGCACTTGTCGGCTTTTTGATATGCGCGCCGATCGAGAAGTGGCCGTTTTCTCCAAGGAAAGCATCATATTTGGCGTGAATTCTGTGGATTTCTCAGTAAGTGGACGACTATTATTTGGCGGTTATAATGATTATACTGTTAATTTGTGGGATACGCTGAAATCGGAACGTATATGCCTATTGTATGGTCATGAGAATAAGGTGTCTTGTGTGCAGGTTTCGCCGGATGGTACAGCATTGTCTACTGGCAGTTGGGATTATACCATACGTGTTTGGGCGTAAATGACGGTTTTGATCGAGTCGAAATATTGCCATACTACTTAGGCCGTGTTGCATGTATGTATGTATGCTTATTCATGTATTTATTTAATTAAATATAAGTAGTAGAAACTGTGGATTAAAGTATTCATTACATGTTACAAGTTGTAATCTAAAAAAAAAAGGAAAAAAAAAAAATAAATAAAAAAAAATAACAGTTGTAATTTTTAGCAGCAGTGGCATGTATGTATACATACTACCAGATGCTCCATTACGTTTTAAGACTCTGTTCCTCCGCTCTATGCTGCCTCATATGCCCCGCCAGTCCAGCCATTTGCGCATAAGCACGACCACATAACTTACACTTAAACTTCTTCTCACCCAAATGCAAATACTTATGATGATACAGAGCTTTGGGGCGCGAGAATGCCGCACCACAGACCTCACACTTATGCGGCCGCTCGGTGGAATGCATTGCTTTGTGCTCGTTGAGTAAGGAGGCAGATATAAAACGTTTTTTGCAAATCGTACATTCGAACGGTCGCTCACCCGTGTGCGTCCGCTTGTGCACAACAAGGGCATCTTTTTGTCGTGTACGAAATCCACACACTTCGCATACGTAATTACGTTCTTCCGTATGTATCTTTTTATGCATCTTCAAACGGCTGGCAGTTATAAATGATTTCTCACAATTTTCATAATCGCATTTATATGGTCGTTCATTTGTGTGGGTTTCCACGTGAATACGTAACGAACGTGAACTTTTATAGGTACGTTCACACAGCGTACACACATAGCCAATATGCTCCCTTTTTGCGTGCGAATCGAGAGAACGTTGCTCGGAGAATCCTTCACCACATTGATCGCATTTGAAGTCTTTGGGACGAAGATGTTTCATGTTTATGTGTAGTCTAAGGATGTGTTCTGTTGTATAAGATTTGCGACAGTATTCGCAAGTGTACTCTTTGGGCTTGCGCGGCTGTGGAAATGATAAAAATGAATGTAAAACAAAAGTTCATATTTCAGTGTAAATCTACCTTTTTCAATATATGATTATCCTCAATTTCCTCTTGCTTCATCTTCCATTCAGCATCACTCTTTGTGTCATCATCCTCATCTTCATAATCAACCACCGCATCAACTGTTGCATCATTAGTACCTTCGTAAGTGGATTCCATATAGCAACCATGTGCAGTATCATTATCAGCATATGTTTGAGAACCCATCATTGCCTCTGTTCTTTCACTTTTAATTGCGTTACCACCCAATATACGTACCGGCTGCTGCATATCACTTACGCACCCACCGGTGCAGCTATTATTTATATATTTAATATTCTCAAAATCCTCATTTTTAATGCATGATACCTCCTCCAGTTCACCATCTATATCGCCATCACTATGTGTGGTAGCATTACCGCGTAAGTGAACATTTTGGTAGTGCAGCTGGAAGTCGTCATATTCGAAGAGCTTCATTCTACACAGCACGCAAATGATGGTAAAATTAATGTTGTCGTTGCAAATGATTTCCCCACATCTTTTGCTCGCTCTGGTTTGTCCATAGCTAGCAGGTAATATACAATTTCGCAGCATCTTTTCGTCCAATTCAATAAAAGCATGTTCAGATTGGCGTAATTTAAGGGTTTTTTGGGCAAAAATCGTTGTTTCGGCGTTGATTACCCTTTAAATAACGTAGTAGTTTCGCCATACAAAAATGCAGGGTTAGGCATGAATCAACTAATTTTTAGAGCCTATACACACTTGCGACCATAGATAACTAGATACGAAACTCTTCATTTCGTGAGAGCGCTGTCAAAATGCGCATTTTTTATAACATTTTTCATTAGTGCCACTCTGTTCGAAAACTGAAAATGGGTATTTTAGATATTATTTCTAGGAATTTTTCGGCTTCCTTATGTTATTGAAGACTATAGCAATAATAAAATTTTGTTTATACCAAATTAAGATAAGGATATAACCACAAATGTGATACACAGGATAGTATGATTTTCCCACATTCCGAATATTCGTGTTCGAAACCCGATCTCAGACAAATTAAGAATAACGCACAAAAAGTGGTGAACGATAATACATGTAGTTGGGTGGTATTTTTTAAGAAATATTTTACTCTGTTTTGCAATTCTATTAAAATGTGAATATATTAGAACTAAAATATAATAATTTTTAACCGGATATATATATAAATCTACCGAAGAACCGCTGCCCGCGTTCCATCTCATTAACATATTTTTTATAATTTTAACTGAAATACAATTTTTTTTCAGTAGAAACAATAAACTGCATTGCATATTACACACAAGCAATACAACTACCTCTGTATTTTTTATAATTGTTTATTATTTCAACCAAATTGGGCACATATAACAAAACATCAAAATCCACCGAATGTGACAATTTATTTTGGCGTGTTTTGCTTTCTGGCACCTGCAATTTGTACAAACAGCTGATCGGCCGGGTTTTCTGTTGTGTTGATGCTGGCAACAAAGCCACAGAAAACCCGTGGGAAAATCATAAAAGTGAGAGAGTAAAAAAGAGTTTCGTATCAAGTCATCTTTGCTTGCGACTCAATCGATTTGGTCGAATTGGACTAGGGTTGGGCGATATATATCGATATATCAATATATCGATATTTTAAAAATAGTACAGCCGATAATATCGACGATATTTTGAACTACCGTGCATCGATAATCGATAATTTTTCGTCATTTCGAGCCAAATTCGATATTTTTCATACATTTCTGATTCGCTTTGAATTTAACAGCAGAACATTTTTAGGAAGTGGTATAACAATAAGAGCCCGTGCACAATTGACTTCTACCTCGCTTTGCTTCAGAGTTTTGCTTTGACAGTTTCGTTCAGCATGTGCTTTTCAAAGGGACATGTTCACAATTGAGGTGAAGCGAGTAAAGCAAGGTATAAAGTTAGCCATCTTTCAACTTTTTTACACTTTGACAAACATCTCCCCTTGTGTGTGTGTGTGTATGTTTGTATAGCTACACTTATTTTAGCGATTTCGTGCAATTTCGTGAGAAGTGAACAGAGAAAAGTAAAAAATAACATTTGAATAAGCAGAAAAAAGCTAATTCCCCAAATATTTTACCAAAAATCAGGTTTATAAATTAAAGCAAAGAAGTGAAGTGGAAATTGTCAAAGTGTTAATTGTATCAAGCATCTGAAATTTCGCTTTGCTTTAAGGTTTTTTCTATCAAAGTTGGAGCAGACAAAGCCAATTGTGCACGGGCTCTAATGTCCGGGTGCTTGAATTTACATTACTTTCTTCTTCACGCAATTCTTAATGATTTTATGTTTATACTTCAGAATTGGTAGAATATATGTAGACACGTCCAACTTTAACAACAAATATCTAGTAAACTATAAGTCTCCGGCTAGTTTGGATATCAGTGTTGAGATCTGCGAGAGCACCTCTAACCCTGTGAAAAAATGGGTTTTCGCGGGGCGTGCTTCCTTAATGTAAAGCCGACCCTTTCGATATATTGATATATCGATGTTTTTACACGGCATAAATCGATGTTTTTTAAATATCGATATAATATATATCGATATATTTTTCCAATTTGCCCATCCCTAAATTGGACTGTTGTATTCACACTACTCCAACTATTTAGTCGAATTGGTGGCAGCTATTCACACTTGAGACTAAATAGTCGTGCGATTGACAATGACATAGTGTTGCCAATGTTCACATTTTACTCAGCAAATTTTACATTAGTGGTCTTCATATAAAGTGATGAAGTATTAAATTGTTAAAGTTTATCTGCATTCTTACATGAAAGCACCTTCTTGTCAGCTGTCAACTTGATTAATAAATAAAAAACAATAAAATAAACAAAAAGTGCATACATTGTTTGGCTTTGTTTCTTCTTAAACTAGCAACTAGCTGTCAAGTAAATGAAAAGAGAAAAACGGAAGGAATTACGCTCATAAAGGCGAAACGAACAGAAGTACAAGAGACGGAAAAATAGTAAAAATCAACCATTAATAATTTTCATGAAATTTCATTTTCATTATTTCTATTTTAAAATGCGATTAATGACATTTGAAGAGAACAACAATATCAAGAAACATATGAAAACGGAAGTAAATATCCTTAGTTAGGTAATTCTTGTCTATAACTACACCATTTCCAGATGGATTTTAGAAAGCGTCAACTGAATTTTAGAAAGGGGAAATTGGATCTTAGAAATGTCAATTGGATTTTAGAAAGGGGAAATTGGATTTTAGAAATGTCAATTGGATTTTAGAAAGGGGAAATTAGATTTTAGAAATGTCAATTGGATTCTAGAAAGGGGAAATTAGATTTTAAAATAGCCAAATGGATTTTAGAAAGGGAAAATTGGATTTTAGAAATGTCGATTTGATTTTAGAAAAGGGAAATTGGACTTTAGAAACTGTAAATTGGACTTTCGAAAATTTATATAATTATTAATTTATACTTTCATACGCAATAAAGAATTTCTATTCGAAAAATTCTGTGTAAAATTTATTTTAAACGCACATTCTGAAATCCAATTCACGCTTTCAAAAATCCAATTTTGTTTTCTAAAATCATTTTAACGCTTTCTAAAATCCAATTGACATTTCTAAAATCCAATTTCCCCTTTATAAAATCCAGTTAACGCTTTCTAAAATCCATCTGGAAATGGTGTAGTTAATAAGAAACGAACCTTTTGTTTTTAAACATTTTGAAAATATTAATTGAAATATTCAATCTCTACAATTTACCAAAAGTGAAATAAAAGTAGTGCTGTCAGCATGGCAACTCTTTCCACTACGAATATCACTGTTGTTGTTGTAGTCGTTCGACTAAATTGTCTCAAGTGTGAATACGTAGAAGGGCGCCTTGCTGATCAAGCAGTTGTACAACTGTTTCAGTTGGAATGAAATTGGGCTGCAAATCCAACTGTTTCAGTTGTACAACTAATTGAATGTAGTGTGAATGCTTCCATACATTCCCATGCAAATCAACATTCGACTAAATCGATTGAGTCGCAAGTGTGTATAGGCTCTTATTTCACTCAGCCTGCGACTCAGTGATGGTAGATACTTGTTTGGAAATTCCCCACAGAGCAAGAAAAAAATCCCTACTTTTCCCTACGCTTGTTTAAAATTTTCCCTACGTAATTCCCTACACTTTTTGTAAAGGCGGATTCATCGTTCGAGTTCAGAACTTTTCTGCCATGTGGTTGTTGTTGTGTTTTCGGAGTGTGAGAGGAATTCCGAAAAGTTCTGAACTCTTTTTATGAGTTAACTGAAATTCAACTTTAGTTCTGAACTCGAACGATGAATCCGCCTTTAGTTATTTCCATGCTAGAACAATGAAGAAACCTCACGGCAGTAGCCCTGCAAAAAATGCGATCACTCCGGGATACATCCGGGACAACTCGCAAGGGAGCATGCGATTACTACCCATTTGTATCTCTTTATATGGGTTGAAGTGTTCTCTTTTGTTTGAGCATGTCCTATGAAGAAACTAATTGTACCCAGTTTGTACCCGAACGGGTAGCAAAAGCGCACAATTGTACCCGTTTTGTACCCGAACAGGTAGCAAATGCGACACATCCATTTGTGCGACTAATTGTACCCGTTTGATACCCTTTCGGGTACAATTCGTCTACAATTAGTATACATATGTACCCGTTCGGGTACAATTGGGAACAATTGTAGACTAATTGTACCCGAAAGAGAGCGCTCCCGGACAAATCTTTTTAGAGACTCGTCGCACACTTTTTTGCAGGGAGATGAACGTTTTTTAACACGCTTTTATTAGCTTCACCTGTATGTATGTATGTATGTATGTAACTTCATCCCATCCTAAAAGTTGCAACATTTAACTAAATTATTATATCTTTTAAACATTCACTTTTTTGTGTTCTCTCTATTATTTCTATTCACCTCCGGATTCGAAACATGACATCAACAGCCCAACGGCATCATATAGTAGGACATTCAACATTATATTTTATGCTTCATTGCGGCTTTTATGTTACCTTTCTTCAAAATAGCCTCTATGAATTTCAATTCACTCCCGTATACAAGCCAATAAGTAACAAGCTTTCAGGGTACGGAAAAACTCACTCACGAACGCTCAAAAATACATACTTCTCAAATCACAAACAAATGTTCAAAGAAAAACGTATAACCACTCAAATAGCGAGCGAACTAACGCACAACAGCCAGCGATCGCTCATAGCGATGGCGATAAACTCAATGCATAAATTCACTCAAAAATAAAGCTTGAAGCTTTCTGTTTTGGGTTTGTTGTATTTGCAATGAAATCAACCGCATGTACAATGTACATACATACGTACGCATAGCAAGAACTGGTTTTGTGTTTTGTGTAACAAGCTTTCTGTTTTGTCGTTGTTGTGTTTGCAATAAAAACAATCGCATGTACATACATATGTATGCAAAGCAAGAACTGGTTTTGTTTGTAATTCATTTAATAGTAAGTGCTGAATCAACGAAAAGGAACCCTAATTACATTTTTATACAATGTTTTGTAAACGTGAGGTGAAAAAAATTTCTCTAAAAAAAAAAAAAAAAAAAAAATAAAAATAAAAAAAAAAAAAATGCGCCACTCGGGACTCGAACCTGAGTTCCTTGGTCCGTAGGCAGCATACCTCACCATTACGCTACAAACGTATTCGGAGCTTTATTGTCTAAATTCGAATTTATTCAATCAGGTTTCTTTTTTTTTGTTCTTTTCAAATGCTTCACCTCAACTTCTCTTCACTTTCTGATTGTAAAATATAACAAAACGTTTGGGAAATTTTGTATTTCCAAACTAGTTTGGAAAACCTTGAATAAAAGGGTTTGGAAAATATTGCATAATAAGCTAGTTTACTTCACTGCATATTGGGATTTTTGGTAGAAGTTATAAATACTCGGTGCAAGTGATAGTACTATCACCCATGTATAAACTATCGCCGGTACATTTGTGTTCGTATGAGAAGGACGCCTTCAATTTGGTCAGTTGTGCGTGTGATGTACGTATGTGCTTAATTGAAGTGATGATTATATATTTTATGTTTTATATGTTTTTTTATTTAAAAAAATAAATTGTACAATCAACAAGACTTTCTACTTAATTTAACAATAAATTTAATGTAAAATCAAAAAGATGTTATTGTTAATTGAACAGGACCATTTCGTGTTAATTTAACCAGCTTTTATTGTAACATTAACTAGTTAAAATTGTAAAATCAACAGGAAGACTCAATACTTTTTAGTGTTAATTCTACAGTTGTCATCCTGTTAAACTAACACTTGACAGTAGTGTTAAATTTACACGATTACATGATGGTATACATTAAGCATCGTGTTGAAAAAAATTAACCACAAAATTTGTTGATTTTTGGTTGATTTCACACTATTTTTTTTTCTGGGTGTAGCTCCCATACAACTGATTGCTCAGATATAGCTGCATGTAAAGAGATAAGGGCATGAAACTTTGAAGTATTTGTACCCACATAATAACATAATAATAGTCACCGAAATTTTTCAGCGGCACATACGACATATGTTTAAAATAAACAAAAACGAATTTATATGCCAATTTATGATTTACATACAGATGTACCTTAAGCCGAGATCACACGATTTGCGCATTTGTACAAAAAATGACAAATTTAAATTTGTCCACATTTGCCCATTTTGATATCGTTGTGCAAATGATTTGCTTTGCGTTCACACGATTTGCCCGATTTATTAGCTTTTGATTTGCCACACATTTGTACATAGAAGTAAAGTGGCAAATTTGTTCACATTCGTTCACACGATTTAACCAATCATGATAAAACTGTCCTAAGAAAAATATAGAAGCATACTTTTGGGCATTATTTGGAAGAAAATTTTATGAAAAATTAATAAACAAAAATTAATCAAATACACTCAGGGAAAAAAATATAAAAACATACGAAAACGTGCTTAAAATGGGCAAAAACGTATTTAAAAGTGATGTAAATACCAACATTTTTCTTTTAAAAATGTTCATTGTAAAATTTTTAAATCAAGAAAAAACATTTTAAATTTAAAAACGTTTATTTTTATTTTAAGCACTATGAAAAAAGAAAACGCTGCAGTGTTCTCTATATCATTTTCTCTTCCGGATTCGAAATTATATCCAACGGCATTCTCTTCATATTCTCTCAATCCGAGTCCCAACTACAAAAATGTAGCCTCCGCTTGTTCTCCTCTCCTTTTCAACTTCGCCTTAACTGTTTGCTATCTTTAATTCTTATTCTCCTTTTTCTTCTTTATTTTATATTCTCTCCTGGATTCAAACCATGACATCAACCTGAAATTCAATCCAACGCCATCACATAGTGGAACATTAAACATTATATTGAATTGTAGTAACCTATTTATACTTCCCTTTTCCTAAAAAAGAATCCATGAATTATATGAATCATTGTAAAAACAAAATTAAAAAAAAAAATCGATTCTCATTATTGTTTTTGTTGGATTTCTCACAAAAAAATATTTTCTCACAAACAAATTTTGAACAAAGAGCGAGTTTTTGAATCAACATTCATTTTCATTTTTAATTTAAGTATGTTTCTTTTTAAATCCAAAATGCATTTTTACTTCAAAAATTTCATTCTTAATTCAAAAATTTCATTTTTAATTTAAAAATTTTCACTGTTAAAATAAAAATGGTTTGGTTTAAATCGTGCATTATGAAAACAAAAATTTTATTTTTGATTTTAAAATGCTGTTTTTCCCTGAGTGTATAATGGATAATGGGATATCCGACTTGCGTTTTTTTTTTGTGTATTTGCTTAATTAATCAAGCTTTATTACATTTCTGTCAATTTATCATTTCTCGCAGCCAATTATAGTCCGAAACAAGTTTCTAATAGGTATTAGTTAATAAAGCAAATTATAGGGGTTGTTTTTAATTTCGCCTTAGTAAATTTTCACATATTTTCCTAACTCCAGTTGAGTTAAAAAAAAAAAAGGAAACGTGAGTAAGGAGTACTCATGAACATTGATGTGTAATCAGTTTCGAAATAGGACTTTTATTCCCTTTCCCTTATTCATTTTTTCACTGGTTTTCTATCGATTAAAATGCGACCATAGTTTTTCTAATTTTTTGTTGCCATTGTCACTGCTACATTTTGTTGTTTTTATACTCAGCTGTACTAGTACACAGAGTATTATAGTTTTGATTTCCTAACGGTGGATTGTAACAGAATGAAATAATCGAGATAGATATAGACTTATATATATAAAAATGATCAGGGTGAAAAGAGAAATCGATTGAGCCATGTCCGTCCGTCTGTCCGTCTGTCCGTCCGTCCGTCTGTGAGCACGATAACTCGCGCAAAAATTGAAATATTTTGATGAAATTTATAATGCAAGTTGGTATCAAGACGAGAACGGATGGTATTGAAAATGGGCGAAATCGGACCATGACCACGCCTACCTCCCCTATATAGTAAAAATCCGAAATTTTGTATCTCAGTAACTAATAGAGCTGGAGTGATGAAATTTTACCCACGTATTGAGCTCAGGCCCTTATGAAGAAATATGGTGAAATTTTGGAAAATGGGCGGTGCCACGCCCACTTATTAAGGGGCAAACATTGAAAGTTTTATGAGTCATAACTCAGAAACCGTTGAAGACATATCGATGAAATTTGGTAGGCGTGATATACTTACTTAGGCAAATGTTTGGACGAAAAATTGCCAAAATCGTTTGACGACCACGCCCACTTTTATATATGGGTATTATAAAGTGGCCTAATAAAAACATTTTAAGCGATATCTCTGTCAAATATAAAGATATATCATTGAAATTTTATGGCAGGAGTCCAACTATGGACATAAAACAAAAAACAAAAATTTTGGAAAATGGGCGTGGCACCGCCTCCTTTTAGAAGCAGGAATATACGAGATTTCTTAGCCCATAACTCGACAAATAATTGAGATATTATGACGAAACTTGGTGTGTACACTTTTATCACTTGTGGTAATAGACACGCAAAAATTTATTGAAATCGATTTATGACCACGCCTACTTTTTAACAAAGATATTTCTGAAACACCCTTTGGGAATTTTTAACGTGAAATCTTTGTAACTAGAACTCGTAAAGGAATGAAATTTTGCACAAATAATAATATTCATATACTTAGTTGGATAACTGATAAAAATTTTGGAAAATGGGCCCACTTTATGCAGCACTCACTTTATATAAAGTACAACGTGTTTCTATTAAACGCAAACAAACAATAAAAGCATACAGCTGAGTATCTAATGTTCGATTCCACTCGAACTTAGGCTTCCTTACTTGTTGTTTGTTTTGTTTGTTTCGGTGTTTGGTTTTCGATTTTTAATTTTTGATTTTAGATTTCTGATTTTGATTTGTTTGGTTTTGTTTTGCTCAGAAACATACAAGATCATTCGGATCCACGTTTGACCCATATCTCGGGGCTCCGTGTAGAAGTCCTACTCAAAACCTTTCATTTGATACCAACATTGCTCAGAAATATTCAAGGATCATCCGGATCCTCATTTTGACACATATGTGGAGACCCGGTCTAGAATAGAGCTCTATACGAAAGCCCCGCTCAACATCTTTCATTTGATACCAACATTGTAGAAGGTCAGCTCAAACCCTTTCATTAGATACCAATATTACTCAGAAACACACAAGATCATCCGGGTCCTCGTTTTGACCCATATCTCGCGACCCGACCTAGGAATCATAAAGAATAGGGCTCCCTGTAGAAGCCCTGCCCAAAACTTTTCATTAGATACGCGTAAACTTTACCTGTTTTTCGAAATTACTCGTAGCTACAGCAAAGATGTTTGCACATCAAAATGCCACAGGTATATATATATATATTATATACCTAAAAATAAAAAGTCCATCCTAATGTACGGCAAATAGTATTATAATAATTTTTATAGTTTTGCCACTGAGAAACAAAATTAATTTCGTTTCTGGTTTTGTTTTTGTTGCAAGGAACAAAATTAATTTTGTTTCTGATACTGAGAAACGAAATTAATTTTGTTTCTGAGAAACAAAATTAATTTAGTTTCGTTACGGATTTTGTTACAAGGAACAAAATTAATTTAGTTTCGTTACAGGTTTTGTTTCTGCTGGAAACGTTTCGGAGTTTTGTTACGACTTTTGTTACAAAGGAGTTTTGTTTCTGTTTCTGTTTCTGTTACAAGGAACAAAATTAATTTAGTTTCGTTACAGGTTTTGTTACTTATTGAAACGTTACAATCTTTTGGTTTCGAATTTAGTTTCTATCCTTTAATGTTTCTTGGAACAGAAACGCCAGAAACGAGAGTTTCGTTTCGTTACGAGTTTTGTTACAAGTCCCTGATAAAGAGAAGCCAGTGCGACGTATAATTTTTTTTTCGGACTTCTTCTTTCTCTTTACGGCCAACGCAGAAGCTTACAAGAGATAAATTTAAAATTTGTATTTCCATATATTTTTTATTTTTAATATATTTTTTTTCTAGTTGTCAAATTGAAACAATTGTCAGAAAAAATGGCCGAATGCCAAAAAACCTACCGAAATACAAGCAGGCTCGTTGGTTTTTAACCGCCTAGATGGTATTTTGTTTGGTTTCGCTTGCACCAACGAAAACTGTATTTGACCATCTCCTTCACACAAAAATCCTGGTAGAATACTAGAATAAAAACGTAGTGTCATATGGGCTTTACAACAATGCAAAAATTAAGAAAATGGCAATAGTGCTCAAAAAGATTTGTATATTTGCCGCAACCATTTGTATCCAAGTGGCAAATCAAAATTTGTCCATTTTCATCATTTTCATTTACCTTCTGTATCACATTTGTGTTCACACGATTTGGCTACAAGGGCTGTTTTTGATTTGCCACAAGAGGCTAAATATTTGACTTTTGTGATTTGTGTCAAATGAAATTTACCGTTCACACGATTTGCCTATGAATTTGGCAAATTTTTAGCCAAATGTACAAATCGTGTGATCTTAGCTTTAGAAAAATGTTTGCTTCACAGGGAAATATATGGATAAACATGTATGGTTAAAAAGTGCGATATCTCGGTGGAGGAACAACATATTATAGAAAACTCGATGGCACTTAAAAGTCTAAAATTTATACTTTAAGATGATA
Source organism: Urophora cardui (assembly GCA_960531455.1). Taxonomy (NCBI): domain Eukaryota; kingdom Metazoa; phylum Arthropoda; class Insecta; order Diptera; family Tephritidae; genus Urophora; species Urophora cardui. Next base: position 30,200,711 of record OY482671.1, on the reverse strand, counting down.
TTCTTAGATTTTTAATTGATGGAAAAATTTTGGAGAAGATTCTACATTAGAAAAGTGTTGCTTTATTGTTCGTAGTCAAAAATTTTGGAATTTGGATATTTTCATTTTGCGTTTAAATGAGTGGAAGTTGTTTAGAAATATGCATTTTTTTCAACAAAACCACAACAGCGAAATCAAACTTTATATACATTATTAAAAGTGTTTAAAATGACGAACAAAATGAAATAGAAAGTAAAGCAATAAAGTTAAAACTACTGGTTGAATTGAAGAGAGTATTGGTTGCCATACTTAAATCAATTCTACATAAACTTCAATCGAAAATGGGCAAGCTCGAAATTGATTTTAGAGGTATGCTCTAGAAGACTTTTTTTCATAGAATTTAATGTAGAATCCGAATTTGCAAGGAACACTATGGCTTAGAAAATTGACCCACCCTAATATACATACTTACTTCCTATACTATGGCTTTGTTCAGAAACTCAGTTTGAAGCGCAACCTGATTTTGTAGTACAAGCAGAGCGTTCATAAACGTAAATTTTGCATGAAGTGTCGTTCATCACAATCATCAAAAAAAAATTACTGCCGATGTTGCTTTTCATGCTGCGTTTCCGAACATACCCTATTTAGTAAGAAAAGCAAGCAAACGGCATCCCTGATCACCACAACAAAAAAATAAGGTTGTTCTCTCTCTGTTATTTTGGCCTGGCAAATTTGCCGAGATGACATAAGTGTGATAAATTTGCCGAGCACAACAACAAAATACACGTCTTGTCAAATTTGGAGCTTCGGCAAATTTCTCATACCCCAACCCGTGATATGTGATATCATGAGAAAAATATCACGGGAAATGCAACCATGTTATTACATTCACAATGGTCTTCTATGAGAAGTGAGTTTGAATTTATGTTTCTAGTTCTTTTTTTTAAGTATTTTATTTTATTCAGATAAAAAATTAATTAATTCGAAATTGAAGCAAGCAAAGCAAAGCGACAACAGTTGTATAAAGAGTGGAAAGAATATGACTAACATGCTAGTTCACAATGAAGTCAGTTAGAATTTTATTTTCTTAAAGGTGCGCTCTCTCTGTGTGGCAAATTTCTCAAGATATCATGATATCTCGGCAAAAATATTAGACACAGAGAACAACCTTAATGTTAGCAACAGCAGAGCTCAGACCAAAAAAAAGTGGGTGCTAAGAGCGTAGCCAGAGCAAAAAAAATCTTTTGCTCCGATGTCCTGATTAAAAGTATTAAGGTTGTTCTCTGTGTCTAATCTTTTTGCCGAGATATCATGATATCTTGAGAAATTTGCCACACAGAGAGAGCGCACCTTTAAGAAAATAAAATTCTAACTGACTTCATTGTGAACTAGCATCCCTGCAAGAACTGTGCAGGTCATTTGACCGGTCATATGACCGGCAGGCATGACCAAAAGTTTTGGGATATTTGCTATCACATTCTTAAGGGCGTCGGTAACTTTTGTGACCGTTTCATTCATCACGTTCGCGTATGTGTATTTTCAAATTCCATTCTATCCTTATCTATCTCATTGGTTTTGAACTTGGCTAGAACACATACGAGTGCAAATGTGTTGGTAATATTATATTTTTGTAATAGTGTTAGTAGTTTCGGTCACACAATTCTAGCAGGTATGTTAGTCATATTCTTTCCACTCTTTATACAACTGTTGTCGCTTTGCTTTGCTTGCTTCAATTTCGAATTTATTAATTTTTTATCTGAATAAAATAAAATACTTAAAAAAAAGAACTAGAAACATAAATTCAAACTCACTTCTCATAGAAGACCATTGTGAATGTAATAACATGGTTGCATTTCCCGTGATATTTTTCTCATGATATCACATATCACGGGTTGGGGTATGAGAAATTTGGCGAAGCTCCAAATTTGACAAGACGTGTATTTTGTTGTTGTGCTCGGCAAATTTATCACACTTATGTCATCTCGGCAAATTACCAGGCCAAAATCACAGAGAGAGAACAACCTTATTGTGTTATTCGAAAGTTCAATAAAAGGTTTTAAGGCTTGTCTTTACTATACGGTATTCTCTCTCCAAATACGTCATTGCAGGGTTCGCGATTTAACTCGTCTTCGCAGCATTTTCATTATTCAGATCGACAGTCAGTGTTGAAGCGAAACAAAAGTTGAATAGAAATTTTGATTTCACTTTGCCAAAAAATCCCTACATTTAGCTATTTTATAAAAATCTGTCCTTTCCCTACGGTCACTATTTTCCGATTGAAATCCCTACATGTAGGGAATTTTCCCTACGTATCACATCACTGCTGCGACTACCACTCAAATCTGAGTGGTAGCAGTGTCCACTAATCGTGGTAAATGGGCAACAACAAAATTTACTGTTATGTACTAATCTGTCAAATGCAAAAAACACATGCTTTTCTCGTGCAATTTATGAATCGGCTCGGAAATTTTCTTCAAAATGGCCGACAAGCGTTCACCGCTTGAAATAATGAAAAATAATTATCAACACAGTAATAACACAAAGTGAATAATAAAATAATAATAGCCGCAGAAAAACTAGTAGCATATGCGATTTCACTACTTTTCTCGGTAATATGTATAGAAGACATAAAGCAAAACAATAATGGCTGAAAATTTGGCACATTTGTACATCAGCTGATTAGTAAGGATGAAGCATAACTGCATTTGCTCCCACCATATACAATTCCCCATGGGGTCGTAGATGGGTCGTAGTATGATGCAATAATAAAATGGTGGACGCAGCAGAGGACGGCTATTTTGTTTTTGGAATAGTAAGCTGTCAAATTATCGTGTTTTGTTTTGATTTTTCCCTCTTGCACGTGTTATTCGTGGAAATAGCTTGTGTGTTCGCTTGTATGTTCGCTGGCGTTTTTTCTGTTTTTGACATTCTTATCTACGGCCGTTCAACGGCAATCGCCTGTTCTCTTTTAGCCGCTACGACCATATAGAATTATTGGATCATGGGTCGTAGTTTCTGTAAGAAATCGAGTGGATTTGTCTATTTTGATGACGTCACGTCGATTCTATCAAAACTTCTCTATTGATCGATAGCGAGTGTTTCTACAAGCATTAATCGATAAAATTCGGAACAGTGTAGGAAATGAAACGCCAATCGAGAACTTAAACGCCAAAATAAATGTAATGCTCTAAGCACATTCGAACCGGCGAGCGAAAAGCAGTCAGCTGTCAAAAGTAAAATGCACACGTTCTTATGGGCGCACACATTTTAACGCCAGCACGACTTCACGGCAGAATGGTTGCATTTGTCGCTGCCGCAAATATAGACCTATTTCTAATTTGACAAGCGACAATGCGCATGTACAGGCAGAAACGTGTGTATGTGTGCATTTTGGAAGTACAAAGACGCTCCTTAAGAGACTCTACAAATCCTTTAAATATATATTAAATATATTTAAATGTATATTCATTAATATATAGTATGTACATATATACATAAATAATTTGTTTTAATTAAAATATACTTACATTCTGGCTGAATTCGTCTGTTTTGTCCATTTTTTCGACCGGTGAAAGCTTTCTCACCGTTTAAAAAGTTGGCGAGTATATTGATAGATAATAGTTTTGTTCGCGTACTTTCTCCAACAGCATTTACTCAGCAGCCTCCAACAGCCAGGTGTTGGAGAAAAATGTCACCTATCCTCTCACAAGAGAAAAATATCGTAAGAGGTAAACGAACACAAAATTTGCAGAGTTCAACAGCTTTGGCAAACAGCTGATTTTTATTTACATTCACAAGCCCCAAATTCAAAGGATAAAAAGATTAAAATTAAAATGATAATAAAATTGGTGGAAATTATTGCTGTTAATTATGTATATATGTACATATAACATAAAAATAATAAAATAAAACATAGTTTTTTACTTATTTAATTTCTTTTGATTCGTTTTGGGTTTCGTTTTGGTCAGTCTTTTGTCACCTCGCGATAACCTCCTCAATCTAAAAATCGTTCGCATAGGCTCGCAAAAAGGTTTTTTGAAGTTCGGAAATGCATCCGGAACTCTCTTTTACAATAAATCGGCACTGTTTGTTCTATATAAATGCTAATGGAGTTACAATTCTGCCTGAAAACAGTGGAGATATATGCACATATGTATGTATCTGCAATACAATTAACTTCATGTTGTTGTTGTTGTAGCCACCAAGATACTCCCCGAAGGTTTTGGGGAGTGTAGGGGATGTGACAGTCCTTTGCCGGATAAATCCGGTACGCTCGGGTACTAGTCCCTTCTGACACTAGCCCGACTGTCGTGCGAACGATTTTTTCTGGCCATAATCAACCTTCTAGGCCGGTGGATTTTAGTCGCGTCTTACGACAGGCATTCCTTACAACGGGTATATTCTAGACCCCCTAACCCGCTGGGGTTCGCTGTTACTATCTAATAAATAGGATTTCATTGTAATAATTATCACACTAACAATTGCTTTTCTTTGTACCCATGTCCATACTGTTTTCCACCGCAGTATGTCTTCGCGTTTGCTGCCCCGCAGAAGAGATTTCAATTTAATGCACCCGGCCCTGGCCATGCTTTAAAAAAATAACCCACTATGGACCGATCCACAGTACTTTTGAGTAGAACAAACTTTTGCGTTGGCGGTATTTGGCCGCGCTTTAAAAAAAATAGCCCCAGCCAGCAAAATTTCCTTTCTCGAATTATATCTGCGGAGCGATCGGGAGTGTTAAAATTAGTAAAATTAACATCCATAGAAGATTTCCCGAAAGTTCCAGTGGTTTGAAAATAAATACGGCGGGCGCATTATACTGAAGCCGACCCACTGCAGAACTACTCTCGGAGGGTGGGCCACCCACTGCCTAGAGTGGCTGCTATTTTTAAAATCCGGATAATTGGGTTTTAGTTAGAATTTGTTGTCTATCCAGGCTCAGTGAAACTTTCAGGAAATATTCCGTAGATGATAATTCATCTTATCTTAACACTTTCAACTATTATTAAATTATAATATTAAAGTTCTCTAGAAATAGAATTCTCCCGGCTGAGGGTTATTTGTGTAAAGCGCGGCTGAAGGCAAAAGGTGTTCTATACAAAACAACTGTGGATTGCTCCATGGATATTAATCCAGAAAGAAAATTCTGCCGGCTGAGGGTAATTTTATTGAAGCGCTGCCAAAAGCCGCCAACGCAGAAAGATGTTCTACACATACATACATTAATTTAACAAGGAATGTCTCCTGAACTATAAGCGTCCGGAGGGTAGTACTTTGTAGTACGTTGTTTGTGATCTGTGAGACCACCCCTACCCTCTGGAAAATTAATTGTTATCGGATCGTGGATCATTATATACAAATTTTCCCTCTATCCAGGCTGGGGATCCAACCCATGACCTCTGGTATGGCAGACTAGCCACTGTCCGCCACACCACAGTGGCCACAACACTCCCCACTGCACCACAGCGGCCCCGTTAATATATATTCCCGCAAAGGGGATTACAATTTACTAAGGTACATAATATGCATATAAATACTTCGCAAAAAGTATGTAACTTATTTAGCATATTAAATTTATCCATATTTGTTGCCAATTTAGTGTATTTTTCCAATTTTATAATTGATTTGTATATTTTGCAAATCTTGTTACTTGCAAAAATTCAAGTCAGCTGTTGTTTGATCAGCTGTTTTCCTGTTGGAAAATTGCTGTTGGCAAAAATTTGTCCAACAGAATTCAACAGCTTCTCACAAAATGAAATGTCAGTTTTCTCTCTCAGTTGGTTCTCTTCTGTTGGAGATTTGGCGTAAAAGAACGGCGACAAAGTGTTTGTTTTTAAAAGTTTTCGAAAAACATCAAAAAATATCCGTAAACGAACAAAGCTAATATATCGACTATTTTGCTTACAGAAACACCTTTAATCGATCATTCCTACTGAATTGGAATGGAACATATCAGCTGATTTGTCAGTTCTATCGATCCATTCGACTCATTTTCATACAGAAACGCTATTTAATTCAGCCCACTAACCATGCAATTTATCGTACGACCTGGCCTCGTTGTACAACACATCGTCAGGTTAGTGGGCTTGTTGTACAAGTTTGACTGCAAGTTGGAAGAAGATCAAACGATTTTGATATTTTGTCGCGTTGTACAACAAATTGGAAGGTTAGTGGATATGTTTGACAATATACGTTTTTTGGTACGGAATTGGAAAACATTTTCTAACGAACGGTATTGCGTTGATTTCGAAGATAGGGGAGACATCTATTGACAAAAATTTGAAACCATTTCACTTATTCACAATAGAAAAAATTGGCATAATCAGTAAAGATAATTGGCATAATCAGTAAAGATCAGTTTAATGAGTAGCTGGCATACTCTCTAAAGGTCTCTTAAAGTCTCTAACATTTTGTATGGAAACTGTTAGCCAAGAGAGCAGAATCGAGTATAAGCGAGCAGAGAAGTGCCCAATAAAACACTCCTACTAAGTACGAAAAATGTGAACAGTTAACTTATATATTTTTAGAACACAAAAATTAGCATTTTTTAATTATTACATATCGACGGCTGAGAATAAGATCGCCCTATTTCAAAAATTGTTTCAAAAACGCCCTATTCCAAAAATTGTTTTAATAACGTCCTATTTCAGATTTTGCTTCAAAAACGCCCTATTTCAGAATTTGTTTCAAGAACGTCCTATTTCAGACAATTATTCAAAAATGCCGTATTTCAGAGAAATATATATGGAATTTTCGTGGCATTGCGCGACTTGGCTGTATTTACTTGATCGCCTATAACTTTTCGATTTTACCATGGATTTTCTTCGTTGATAGAATCTCGGACCGTGGCTCCTTAACGTAAAGCCGACCCTTTTGGTAGAAATAATATAATAATACAATGGCGCTATTATAAGAGCGCTTTCACATTACTCGGTACGGTATCGGATCGACATTTTTGGTTTTTACCGAAAGTATACCGAAACCTTACCGACCACATGTATTTCAATTGGCACTTTCACATTAGTGTTGCATACATGAAATCGGAGCGGATTAATTTCGGTATACCGCAACGCGGTAAGACCGGTCAGTAAAATTTGAGAAATTACTGCAGACATTTTTGCGGCGTAATAAAAGAAGAAGAACAAAGTCAGTAAGGTTGTTCTCTCTCTGTAATTTTGGCCTGGCAAATTTGCCGAGATGACATAAGTGTGATAAATTTGCCGAGCACAACAACAAAATACACGTCTTGTCAAATTTGGAGCTTCGGCAAATTTCTCATACCCCAACCCGTGATATGTGATATCATGAGAAAAATATCACGGGAAATGCAACCATGTTATTACATTCACAATAGTCTTCTATGAGAAGTGAGCTTGAATTTATGTTTCTAGTTCTTTTTTTTTAAGTATTTTATTTTATTCAGATAAAAAATGAATTAATTCGAAATTGAAGCAAGCAAAGCAAAGCGAAAACAGTCGTATAAAGAGTGAAAAGAATATGACTAACATGCTAGTTCACAATGAAGTCAGTTAGAATTTTATTTTCTTAAAGGTGCGCTCTCTCTGTGTGGCAAATTTCTCAAGATATCATGATAACTCGGCAAAAATATTAGACACAGAGAACAACCTTAGTAAAAAACTCGTTTCGGCTATAAATGTAGCAAGTTATAATGTCTTCGTCTTCGCTAGAAGACATTATTGTTATTATTGAGTGATTTGTTGAAGTTAAAAATTTTGTTTTGCAAATTTCGATGTTTGTTTTCCTATTTTCTGTCGATTACGCACCGAAAGTATTCCCACAAGTGTGAAAAACACAGCAACGCGGAATCGTTTCGGTAAGCTGAAAATACCGAGCAAAAAATGTCGATCCGATGTCGTACCGAGTAATGTAAAAAGGCCCTAACTCTGACGAGTTTTATGGCCGAGCTTCTCTCCCAATTAGAGGTGTGCTCCTTTTGTTTTTCTTACTAATTGGGTGGACCTACAGTTGTATGCAGGCTCCGAACGGAGAAGCTTTTTCATGGCAGAAATACACTCGGAGGGTATGCCGCCGAGTCGAGAGTGTATTTTTTAGTTGCTGTCTTAATAGCCCAGTTAGTCGAGAACGTGTGGTCCGCTCGCTGACGCAAACGCCCGTATGCAATTTTTAGGATTTTTTGAGCCCGTAGCAATCAGCTGTTTTACTCATACATATTTACATATATATATAGTTTGTTTACATTTTGGCAGGGTTGCCGTTTAGTCATTTTTGAACAAACAAGATTTTTACTAATCTTCAAAGTGTTATGCGGATTACTCTTCAATACACAACTGTGCATTATTTGCCGAATGACAAGAAAATACTACTCTAATCGTTTTTAAAGTTGTCGTTGACGACTTTTTTTTATTAATTTAGTTACTTTTTTACGGCTTAGTTGGTAATTAAAACACATTTTTCTTGTAATTTTGTTGCTGCCCAATATATTTCCATCACACCTTGGTGATAGTTATCAAGGACTAAAACATAAAATAACAAAAAACACAGTCAGAACATTAAATTTACAATTGGAAATCCATAAAAAAATGATATTGGAAAGCAACAAGATTCTCACAAAAATCTGTGTTTAAATAAGAAATCTGTACTGAGTTTCTGTATCTTTTCTAGTATAAATAGGTGGCGACAAAGTGTGGATCGTATTAGTGTGACATCACTTTAGTTGATTTTGTTACAGAAACTCAGATTTATTGTGGGAATTTATAACTTTTTAATGTAGAAAAATTGCAGAAGAAGACTACCAAGAGTGATCAATTAAGAAAATACCGCCACTATTGTGGATAAATACAATTTTTGCTTTAATTTTCAGTAATATCTTCATTTATTAGGAGTGTTCAATATCTCAAAATTTTTATATATTTTTACGAATAGTTACGAATTTATGTTCAATAACCTAAAAAATTCGCAAAAGAGAGCCAAATTGAGAGAGTAAGACCTCGAGAGAGTTGATAAACGCTGCAAGTAAAATTTTCACTTGCAACTACTAGCAGCTTTAAAAAAATAGAAGTGTCAAAAATATATGATCACAAAAATTTCAATTGGAAATATACAAAAATTTTAAATGCAAATTTCTAATTGTGTACTAGATAAGTTAGCGAATCTTGATGATGTTGTGGAATAGCCAAAGTAGAATTTTGTTTTCCTAATTCAGTTATTTCCATTCATTTCAAATTTCAAAAATTTCAATTACAACCTAACCTAAAAATCAAATTGCCAAAAACAGCGTATCAGCTGTTTTCTTGCGAATGTTTACGATTTTGTGTTCAATTACTTTGGTTGATAATTTTCTCTTTTTCTCGTTTTTACTCTTAATTTGACATTGACGCTCTTTTTGCAAGTACTTGCAAGTAAAGTTGTTGAACAAAGCTATTATCTTGTTATTAATTTATATATATATATATATATATATATATATATATATATATATATATATATATATATATATATATATATATATATATATATATTTACATTTTGTTTGGGATTTAAAAAAAAATTATAAACGTTTTCTTTCCTTTCTTTTTAAAAATTAAAGTAATAATAAATGGTTCGTTTAAGTAGACATACTATTTTTTCCATGTGAACACATATATGTATATTCGATAACATTTTACAATCTTGTTGAGTTAGTTGTATAATGCTGTGAAAATTACTGTTTAAATATTTAATAACTAAAAATGTTCAACTGGCAACCCTTCTACCTTGCAACCATGCGAGCGATCAGCTGACACGTTTTTACGTAAAAAATCAAAATGATTTTGATTTCTGCGGTACGGGCTTCTGCGTTGTACGTCGTTGAATAATCGGTTACATACAAATCCCATTAAATAGGTTGGATCAGCCGACACGGTACACGGGTTTACGTTCTCGACTAACTGGGCTATGAGATTAGGTTATAATCACCGCTATGTTACAACAGATGGCGCGCGAGTATTTATATTTTTTAAATATTCACTTACTATTTCAGATGAATAATTAGTTAATACAGAATTCAACGTATTTATTATATTTTAAATTGAAAAAAAAAATAGTAAGAATCCATTTCAATGTAATGTCATAATATAATTTTTCTTATGGCAATGCTCGTGGTTGATCTTCTCGATGACGCCTCATATGACCAGCCAAACCTGCTAACTGAGCATATGCTTGTCCACACACCTTGCACTTGAACTTTTTCTCACCCAAATGCAAGAATTTATGATGATATAATGATTTAGCACGTGAAAACGAATGACCACACACTTGGCATACGTGTGGCCGTTCCGTACTATGCGATGACATATGTTCTCTAACCGCAGACTTAGATATGAAAGATTTATCACACACATTACAAGGGAATGGCTTTTCACCGGTGTGTTTACGATAATGAACCTTCAACATCTCAGGTACACGACAAGAATAGCCACATTGATCACATACGAAGTCCTTACTCCTTGTGTGTAAGCGTCTATGCGATTGACATTGACGTAGTGTGAGGAAACGTTTCGTACAATCTTTGTAATTGCAAGCAAAACGACGTTCACCGCCATGCGTATGTAGTTCTATGTGACGTTGCTGATTTGTTCGAGACGTACATCTTCTATCACAATATGGACATTTCATACCACCATGTTCCGCAAGACAATGTTCTTCCAAGCTGCGTATCGTTTTGTATTCTTCTCGACAATCATCGCACTTATACATTTGTACTTCTCCTCCTTGTTGATGGATCCTTTCCAAGTGCGTACGTAAATTGCTTTCATTTTTGTAAGTACGTGAGCATATTTCACAATTGAATGATGGAGTTTCCTGCTTCGCTTCCGTTGTCCTTCGCTTTCGCTAGAATGATGGTGATTTTATAAAATAAAATTTTGACGCAGAACAAATTCAATTTCATACCTGTTGCAGTTCATATTTCGGTGGTGTGTAATCTTCGTCAACACCGCCGATGTCGCAATCAAAACCATTACCATCAGCGTCACTGTCTGGGATCTCATCCCATTTTACTAAACGAATACCTCCAGTTTGCTTATCAATTGCTCTTCCACCCTCCTCGTCCGTAATCTCAGCGTCATCTCTATCCGGCTCGTCCAATAATTGTGGATCCGCACCATTTTCTTCTTGTTTTTCAATAACGATCTCATCCTTAATGCGAGCCCTCATAAATGGTGGCGTCACTTCACTGTGTATATGTTCGATTTTTAATAAATCGTTTTCGAAGTGGACATTTTTAAAATGCAACAGGAAGTCACCATAGTCGAAGGCTTTCTGATCGCAATGGGTGCAAAAAATTGTAAATTCCGTAGAACTGTGGCAATAAATTTCTCCACATTTGGCATTAGCACCGCTCACAAAAGTTGTGCTGGGTAACAGTTTCAGCATCTTTAAATCGGTGGTTTAAAACTGTTTTGTTGGAATTGTAAGCAATTGTTTTTAATTAGCAAATTAATTGTTTACATCATGGTTCAATTATAGAAGGTTTTCGCAATACGACATACGTACATACATACATACACACTCCATGTAAATTGTTTGTGGATTCTGTGTTGCTTCTGTCAAAATCACAAGACCTACCGATAGAGAACGGTTACAAACGTAATAGTCAAGTTAGTCGAGAACGTAAACCCGTGTACCGTGTCGCTGATTATTCAACGACGGACGACGCAGATGCCCGTACCGCAGAAATATAAATCATTTTGATTTTTTACATAAACACGTGTCAGCTGATCGCTCGCATGGTTGCAAGGTAGAAGGGTTGCCGGTTAAACATTTTCAGTTATTAAATATTTAAACAGTAATTTTCACAGCATTATACAACTAACTCAACAAGATTGTAAAATTTTATCGAATATACATAGAAAAAATAGTATGTCTACATAAACAAACCATTTATTATTACTTTAATTTTTAAAAAGAAAAGAAAGAAAACTTTTATAATTTTTTTTAAAATCCCAAACAAAATGTAAATATATATGTATATAAATTAATAACAAGATAATAGCTTTGCTCGACAACTTTACTTGGAAGTACTTGTAAAAAGAGCGTCAATGTAAAATTAAAGTAATTGAACATAAAATCGTAAACATTCGCAAGAAAACAACTGATACGCATTTGGCATATATGTAAATTGTTTATTACCATTTACAGCTGATTTTGATGTAGATTCCATGTTGAGATTTTAATTAGAAAATTTTAATATTTTCTACACTGATTTTAATTATTAAAAAATCACAATGAAAATGACGCCGTTCGAGATTTCGTTTTTACCTCTTCCATTATTCTTTTCGCAGCCAACTTTGTTGATTTTTGAACAATCTGTGTTCTGCTCATTATGAATATAGGCATACCATGTTAGCGCTAACGTAGACATGAGTTAGGCATAACATGTTATTGCTAACGGCGAAAAGCGTTAAGAATACCATGTTAGTGCAAAGAGAGTGAGAAAGAAAGAGGAAAGAAACAAAAAATTGACAGATACCTTTCAGTGTGTTAGTAAAAATGAAAATTTGGATTGAATGTATTGGTGAATGTGTTAGGCACTCTGCACACGAGGCGTATCGTCATAGACGCGTACCAGACATTTCATGTAGCGTCGATTTCCCTACGCCTCAAGATCTGCACACGAAGTGACATGAAACTTCGCTGCACAAAACAAACAAACAAATTAATAATACGGTATTTGCTTTAAATTTCAAAGCTTTAAGTAGAAAAGATTAAAAATTTTTCGGAGTCTTCCATTTTCTTTCATTATACACTCATTTTTTCCGATTTTTTACACAAATTGTACTGCTTTCATAAATTCCACCAAGTGGAAAAATGTAAACAAACATCCTCTTCTTCCTGTTTTCTAAGCGTAGTACGCCTAGCTACCAGCACTGCTTTACGCCAAGCGACATGTAGCCAGCATACTTTGACGAATGCATGAAGCTGACGACTCGTGTGCAGCCTTCAATTGAAATATACGTGCGCGACATCAAAGCGTACAGCTTTCGTCTGTAGTATCTAATACGCGTCTAAAGCAGGACGCTCCGTGTGCAGAGTGCCTTAGTCGTGTCTGACTGGGATTCCACCGACACAGCAAAATAATTATAAACAGAAGGATTTAAACGTTGTAGATGTAAGCAATCTAAAAAATTTGGATAACTTTAATAAGATTTTTAATAGAATCCATTGTACTCTTCGGTCGGCTTTTCATTAAGCAGGCTACAAAAAAATTAATATTTAAGGGTGTAGAGGGGCTTGGAGGCTTATGCTTACGAGGTATTCTTTGTTAAATTTGGATTAGATATTGCCCCAGAAATAGGATTCTGCCGGAAGAAGCGCGGGCGAAGGCCGTCGACGCGAAAAGGTGTTCTAGACACATATATCGACGATTTCAAACAAAACTGTAAGTCTGAAAACTATGTTTTGCAGGAGAAGCTCTCAAAGTTTAAACTCGATATGAAAGTTCAGTTGTATGCTAAGTATATTTTCACTTGTAACTTCTGTTTGAATTGAACAATCAACACCAAACCTCGACAATATCACAGTTAGGGTACGCTTTATATGAAACCGTATGAAAAAATAAGAATTTGCTACGTGGTTTTTCATGGCGAGCTCTCAAAGTTTTTATTTTGTAAAAATCTCGAATTGTATTATATGTACACTTTTGCTTATAACTTTTGATTGGATTGCCCGATTGATACCAAAATTAGACAGCATCTAAACTAAGACAAGTAATACTTGAAAACGCCAAAAACGGGAAAATGTACTAAGTCGACTTAGTACAGTATTGTTTGGAAGCGTCGATATGTATGCGCGTTTTCGTATGTGCTTTTCCTTGGAATTGGCGCAGTTTTGGTTGGTAAATTTTACAACTTCGACAACAAATATCTCGCAAACTATAAGCTTGCAGCAATTTTTGATTTCAATTCTGATATCTGCGAAACAATGGATTCTATGAAAAATCCAGTGTTTAAAAAACTGCAGTCGGAATTAGCAAAAGTCGTGAAATGTTTGATTTTATTTGATTTTGATATTCGTCGCTTTTTAAAATGACGATTTTGCCTGATTTTGATTTTGCGCTGATTTCATATTGCTCAAAATCAAAAGCGGCCTGATTTCAAAATGAACAATTTTGCCTGATTTTCATTTTGTGCTGATTTCATATTGCTCAAAATCAAAAGCGGCCTGATTTCAAAATGAACGATTTTGCCTGATTTGATTTTGCGCTGATTTCATATTGCTCAAAATCAAAAGCGGCCTGATTTCAAAATGAACAATTTTTCCTGATTTTCATTTTGTGCTAATTTCATATTGCTCAAAATCAAAAGCGGCCTGATTTCAAAATGAACGATTTTGCCTGATTTTGATTTTGTGCTAATTTTGATTTTGTGCTGATTTCATATTGCTAAAATCAAAATCAGCCAAATATCAAAATCAATGCTTTCACAGTTTTGCTATTTACGCTTCCATGAACACATGTGTGTATGTACATAATTTCTTACCCTCTGTATTACGTTTGTCAAAATCAAAATCAGGAAAAATCGTTCATTTTGAAATCAGGCCGCTTTTGATTTTGAGCAATATGAAATCAGCACAAAATCAAAATCAGGCAAAATTGTTCATTTTGAAATCAGGCCGCTTTTGATTTTGAGCAATATGAAATCAGCGCAAAATGAAAATCAGGCAAATTCGCTAATTTTGATATTTGGCTGCTTTTGATTTTGAGCAATATTAAATCAGCGCAAAATCAAAATCAGGCAAAATCGTTCAAGTTCATATTTTTTCATATTGATTAACTGCGACTTCTGATTTTTTAAAAGCGGAATCAAAATCAAAATCAACAGAAATGAAACTTATGCCAGTTTTTTAAACACTGGAAAAATCTTATTAAAGTTATAGTGGAAACACTCATTCGTACAGAATTCAAGCAAAAGTCAAACCCGTAGAAACGCTGCTCGTAACCATAGAAACGCTGCAAACAGTTTGTTTATTTTGTTTGCTTACATGGATACAATGATGCCATTTTGCCGTCATTTCACTTTCGTTAGCAAACTTTTATTATTCCATTACATTTTGTTTTAATTTGTTAACAAAACTAGAAGTAAACAACTGGCCATAGTTCACCTTTTCACAATCAATAATTTTCTTTTAACATAGGCTGTTTTGATCTATTGTGTGCACAGTGCAAAGTCAAACGCAATAACTTCCACTTTCTGCCCAACGTTTCGCTAAACTCCTTAGCATCATCAGGGGCGAATCTTTATTTAAAAACAACATAAATCAGAAAAAAACAAAATTTATAGTATTACTGTACATATGACGTTATTTTAACAACAAATTTTTTAATGATTTATGTTGTTTTTAAATAAAGATTCGCCCCTGATGATGCTAAGGAGTTTAGCGAAACGTTGGGCAGAAAGTGGAAGTTATTGCGTTTGACTTTGCACTGTGCACACAATAGATCAAAACAGCCTATATCAAAAAACATATTTAAACATTTGATCAGCAAAAAATCACATAAAATTTTCTTTTAATATTTTTGGTTTTTCTAAGCATAATTTTATATTTACAAAATAAAATTATATCATTGATACAAAAGGCTCAGACGGCAACACTGACTTCAAAGAGAGTAGTCAGCTGACACGTTTTCACGGAAAAAATCAAAACCATTTTGATTTCTACGTACCGTTTTCCGTAAACGTTGAAATTCAATGTCGGTGAGTTTGCGTTTACATGGCATTCCCATAAGGTAGATCGTGTCAGCTGACACGGTCTACGGGCTGCCGTAGGTGAGTGTTTCCACTATTAGCCAAATCTTTTAGACATATGTATGCATGTACATAGCAGACTTGGGCATTATTCGAATCAATTTTTATTTAGATAATTATTCGAATAAAAATTTATTTTTCAAATTTTATTCAGATAAATTCCCTACGAATAATTTTTCAGAGGTTTATTCGTTATTTCAAATAATAAATAAAAACTCAGGGTACAACAAAAAAACAGTAATAGTAAAAAAATTTGTATATTTTTGTTTGTTTTTTTTTGTTTGTTTGTTTGTTTTTACATATGTAAATGAAAATTATCTATTATTCGAATAATTTGGTTTCTGAATAAACAAATTATTTATTATTCAAATGAAGATAACAAAAATTTATTCATCTATTATTCGTTATTCGAATAAATTTTGCCCAACTCTGGTACATAGATTATAACAAGGCTAATTTATAGAAGGTTAACCTACTAAACAGCTGATTGCTAACTTTTTTTATTCTTATTGTACTGCGAAAACCTTCTATAATTGAACCATGGATTATAATGCAGCCCACTAACCATGCAATTTATCGTACGACATGGCCCCGTTGTACAACAAATCGTCAGGTTAGTGGGCTTGTTGTACAAGTTTGACTGCAACTGCAACTGAAATTTGACAACAAATTGGAAGGTTAGTGGAAATGTTTGAAATTTCATAATTTTTTTTCTCGCTGAAGTGAAAGCATCGCGCGCATCGCGTTGGAAATAAGGGGAAAACTTTCCAACCGTCTACCACGCGTTGGAAAAAAAGATTTATTGGACGTTGTAGATGAGATCCTCCTGATTCTAAATGTAAAAGTCCTGGCTTCCGGAGATGTATAGTTTTTAAGTAGTTTGTAGTTAAGTTAAAGGCCGTCGTCACAGTGGTAAACGAGTTGGGCCGTATTGAATTTTTCTGCGTTGGCGGCCTTCGGCCGCGCTTATAAAAAATAACCCTGGGCTACGCCATCCGTCCGGACGTGTGCCCCAACCGTGGCTACCGCCACGGTAATGTCCTTCTGTGTAGTGCACCCTTCAGCGTAGGCGGCCTTCGCCTTTATTTACTGATTTCATTGCCTCCGAATCGCGCACTGTGCATGCGACCTTATCATGTGAATTACCTTTTGGTAGGTGTGGCATCACTATTATATGTTGGTGGCCATTATTATTATTGAAAAGGTACAAAAGCAGTTGGTCGAACAATTAAAATGTAAAATTCGGCAAACAAAATTAATAAAAAGTGTGTGAAAGTGGTTCGAACAGCTTCATAAAGCTACGTGTGAAAATATAGTAAGGATTATTTGTGTGTTTAATTTAGAAATTGGTGATAATGGTGTTAGTTTATTTAACAACAATTTGCTATTATTAATATTAGTAAACTATTTATGAAAGTAATAAATTTAGATAAAGAAAAGTCTCGACTAACATCCCCTGAAGGATTCATTCGAAAAACATTAATACTTTTGGAGATATAGCTTTTGGTAGACAGAAGGAAATGTGAGCCAAATATTTATCAAAGTCATAAATTTAGATAAAGAAAAGTCTCGACTAACATCCCCTGAAAGATTCATTCGAAAAACATTAATACTTTTGGAGATATAGCTTTTGGTAGACAGAAGGAAATGTGAGCCTCGACGTAGAAGTTGGAACTTCAGTGGCGAAAACACGTCCAGCGATTGGTCCTGTTTAAAGATTTAAATTAATAAAAAATTCAGTAGTATAAAGAAATATAAAATAAAGAACTAAAGACCATTTCATTGATTTCAATGTTTTTGTTTGTTGTAGCAGTAGTTAAAATTAGCTACAAAATAACCAAAGATTAGCATATTAGCCCTGTTTTTTTTTCAAGCGCATATACATCTGCGCTTAAATTTTGTATGGACAACTAAGCGCGGATAGAGATGTGCGCTTAAAAATCCATACAAAATTTAAGCGCAGATGTATATGCGCTTGAAAAAAAACGGCTATTATTGCTAACCACATCTTAGCCACTGAATTAACCAAACAAAAAGAAATTTGTGTTGGTAGCACTAGCTACATAATAACCACAACATTAACATAATAATGTTAACCACTGGATTACTTGTCAATATCGTCACGCCGCCTGAACAAAAATAGCTAGTTTTATAGCTACATGAGTAGCTGCTAAATACCCGTATAAATAGCTGCCACCTGGGCCCTCACTCTGTAGTTCGATTCGAAAGAAAATTCGTTCGTTTTCGAATTCTATTCCATATATTCTATACAGTACGAATGTGCTTTCGAATCGAATTTAGCTTTCGAATCGAACTACAGAGTGAGGGCCCTGGCTTGCAGGAAGGGTTCTTTCCGCGGATATCAGTGATGGTCCTAGATTAAAATATCGAATATCGGAAAAAATATCGATGTATCGAAAAAGTTCAAAAACATCGATGAATCGATATTATATAGATATCGCTTCCAGCACTAGTACAACACAAATATCTGTGAATTTCGAATAAAACAATGCTAAGGGCAATCAATACAACACAAACTTTTGTTAGTTTAATTGAAAAGAAATGTGCCGAAATATATTTTCGCAAAGAAAATAGTTTCACAATACTTTGCACGCATTGCGAGCTGAAAACCTTCGACTTTGAGGAGTACGTGCAGCATTTCCAAAATTCGCATTTGTTAACATCAAACCCTCTTGGCGGTGATAAAAGTACAACAAAAATCACTGATCCAGTTGAAGTGCAGATAAAAACTGAAGGTGATGATGCTGATCAATTTGGTCCTCTTAGCGAGTCTCAAGAGATTCCACTAGCGGAGGTGTCGTATTTTTCACCAGCTAGCGGCGGTGGCGAAGATAGTGCCTATAGGCTGAAAGTAGACATTTTGAACAATGACGATGACAAAGAGTGGAAAATTTTTGATGATGAATGTGATGCAATGGAAAATACCAATAGTGATAATGAAGAACACAGCGATGAGGATCCGGAATATATACCAAGGGTACGTTGCTGAATTTAATATGTGTACATATCATCTTATATGTACATATCTTTCACATACATATGTATTAACGTTATTCTGGTGCATTATAGATACTGAATACGGACCGGCGACCGAGAAAAACTTCAACATCCGCAACTGCCGATCATGTCTGTTCTGAATGTGATAAAAGTTATAAAATAGCTAAGAATTTACAACGTCACATTACGAAATGTCACAGCAAATCCAATAATCCCTATCAGTGTGTACGCTGCAAGCAAAATTTTCCCGATGATCGTACACTGTACGCGCATCAACGTAAAAAACATTCCGGCTATCCGTGTGGCGAATGTGAGAAGGTCTATACAAGTAGGGAGTCATTAAATGTACATCGCTACAGACATACAGGGGAACGTAATTTCCATTGTACGGCAGACGGTTGTGGCAAATCGTTTTTTAATCCCAAAAATCTAGCAATGCATACACGAATTGTGCATCGTTTGGAGAAGAATTTTGTATGCGAGGTATGTGGCTTTCGTACTAAAGGTCGACCGGCTCTTATTGTACACAAGCGTTCGCACACGGGCGAGAAACCGTTTATATGTAAATTATGTGGCAAAGGTTTTGCCTCAAAGTCTTTACTATGCGAACATGAACCCTCACACTCGACGGAACGTCGACATGTTTGCAATGTTTGTGGTCGCTCATTTGCACGCCCCAAAGCTTTGTATCATCATAAGTTTTTGCATTCGGAAGTGAAACAGTTTGTGTGTAAATTATGTGGTCGTGCCTATGCACAAATGGCGGGACTAGCAGGACATATGCGGCAGCACAGGTCGGAAAAATGATCAGTTGTAAAACTCGTAAGAAGTGAAATTTAATTTTATGCTGTAAGGAAAATCTTAAATAATTTTCTATCGTTGTTTTTAGTTATAAAGATCGTGTTTTTTGTTTTTTTCTACGTTTTTAAAGCTGAAGCAGTGATGGTAGACGCTTTTTTGGAAATTCCCTACAAAGCAAGAAAAAATCCCTACTTTTCCCTACGCCTGTTTCAAATTTTCCCCACGAAATTCCCTACACTTTTTTTCCTGTTATTTCCATGTTATAACAATGAATTAAGCCGGAATTACAATAGCGCTGTGGCTGTGGCAGCGACTGTTTTTCGAAATCAGCTGATTTTTAGAAACTACGGTTTGCAATGAAGCGGCACATAATACAGCAGAGGCAGCTGGCAGCACCGCTCCGTTTAGCCCAAATTCTAAATTCGCTGCCTTGAATCACAGCCATCTTCAAGTGTTGATGTGAACTTATGTCTGTTTCCGTACTATCCAATGCAATATATTTTTTACTAATTTTGTGTTTCCGTACTTTGATGCCAGCAAGAAGGAGATAATTTAACTTTTACTTAATTGATTTCCACTAGCAAATATTGCTGGCGGGATGCAAAAGCAAAGAAGGAGAAAGAGTAGAGGAAAAAATGAAACAAGATTGATTATTTTAATTGAAAAAAGTGGACATGAAAATAGTAAGTAAATTTATGTCACCACGTGTCCAAGGTAAAAGGAAACAGACCTAATATATAAAGAAGTCACTGCCAAATACTGCGAACGCTCTATTGTGTTTGGTCTAGCAGTCACTGCTCATATTAGACGCATCAGCTGATTTCGAAAACCGTCGCTGCCCGCTGCAACATCGCTGATGTAATTTGGGCTTTAAATGTACGGCAGTAAATGAACGTTTTTACTTATATAAATAATGGAAATCAGCTGTTTTACTGCATATACATACCTTATATTTCTACAAGGGATATTTATTATTATATGATGAAATATTAAGGAGGATTTACGGAAGTTTCGGGATATAAAAACTCCATTTCTTCAAGTGTACCTGCACCATTTTCATAAAATTTTTCCACTTTAACAGTTTTATAATATAATAAAAAAAATCTTTTGCTCCGATGCACGGATAAAAAGTATCGTGTTATCCGATAGTTCAATAAAAGATCTTCACGATACGGCAGCTTGTCTCCAATTACGCCATTAAAGGATTCCCGATTTAACTCGTCTTCAGAACGTTTTCATTATTCAGATCGACAGTCAGTTTTGCCAAAAAATCCCTACATTTAGCTATTTTATAAAAATCTGTCCTTTTTTCCCCACGGTCACTTTTTTCCGACTAAAATCCCTACATGTAGGGAATTTTCCCTACGTTTCACATCACTGAGCTGAAGGTACATACTTTTTATAGCATTTTCAGGTCAAATGAAACCTTTTTCAAGTCAAGTGAAACCTTTTTCAAATTAAGTGAAACCTTTTTCAAATAAAATGAAACCTTTTTCAATTTAAGTGAAACTTTTCATTTCAAATGAAACCTTTTTCATTTCAAATGAAACTTTTTTTATTTCAAATGAAACCTTTTTCAAATTAAATGAAACCTTGTTTAGTTAATACAATAATATTCTTATATGAATTTTTTGAACACGGCTTTTACACATCGAAACATAATAATTCAAAATATTTTACACAATTTGCACTCTAAGCTAGCGATATGTATAAAAGTTCAACATCACCTCAGAACTTTATGCATTTCAATGTTTTTGTTGTTTTATTGTTGGTTTAATTAACAATGAATTGATTATTGGTAATTTTTACTCTTGAGAAATGTTAGAAACGTTGAATTGCACGCTCAGTTAACCACCCAACTTTCTTCAGGACTTAACGGAGTCATATAAGCGTCAGTAAACATTTCTTAAGCGTATATACCACATAAGAGGCCCGTCACATAGCATACGTCAATCCGTCTACGTCGACGTATGTGACTGACAGCTCAGTAAAATGTCGGCATTTAAATGCTCGTCGTCACACGTACGACGGATCCGTCGCCGCAACGTACCAAAGTTGCCCAACATTCAACTTTTGATATACGTCAATCCGTCGCTATATCAGCTGATTGCTTTGGATTGTTAACCTTTAGCTACTGTTGAAGTTCACTTTTTTTGCAATTTGCTTTTCGAGTTTTTTCTCATTTGTAAAACATTCCTCCATAAAACCAAAATGGTCAATAATTACCAAGGGATGTGAAGTTACTGAAAACTAAATTTCAAGAGGGCAACTTAAAAGAGAAATTACAAAATATTCTAAAGAGTTAAAGGTTAATCGAACAGCTGATTTATGTATATCCGTCAACGTTTCTTATGTTATGTTCAGACACAACCTTAATTGAACATTAAGAGCCTTCATTCAATTTTCAAGCCTAATGATTCTCAATTTACCATACAAAAATTGACCAAGTTAATGCTTCATTAGAAATTAATGAGTTGTTAATGAAGAACAATTCTGCATGCAACCCTGTTAAAAGGCTTGTTTCATAAGTAAAATGAAATGTCATGAAAAGAGAAATGTGATTAGCGTCAGTGTCCACTAAACAGGTTGGTTCGTCAGATCAGCTGCATTCTTGTTCTTCTTCATCACCTACCAAATTTGTTTTTATTTCTGCTTATTTTATACATGCATTCGTGTTTACGATTGGTAAAAATTGTGAGATGAATGTCAAATTATTTCGTCCTCCTTGCAATTTTGACATTTAGGTCACGAGAGTTTGATATTCAGCTCACGGCGTGTATGTGTTTATGTATCTTGAGCCGACCTGTTAAATGGGACAAGTAAATTAAATATGTCTGAACACCAAATCTAAAGATGTTCAATCAACCCCAAGTGACTTAATTAATTTTTATGTCTGAACATGATATTATGTTCCGACCTCTCCGTCATAGGCCCGTCACATAGCATACGTCAATCCGTCTACGTCGACGTATGTGACTGACAGCTCAGTAAACTGTGGGCATTTAAATGCACATCGGTACAAGTACGACGGATCCGTCGCCGCAACGTACCAAAGTTGCCGAACACTCAACTTTCGGCATACGTCAATCCGTCGCTATGTCAGCTGATTGCTTTTGATCCTTAACCTTTAGCTACTCTTGAATTTTACTTTTTTTGCAATTTGCTTTTCGAGTTTTTTCTCATTCCTCCATAAAACCAAAATGGTCAATAATTATCAGTAGATGTGAAGTTACTGAAAACTGAATTTCAAGAGGGCAACTTAAAAGAGAAATTACAAAATATTCTAAAGAGTTAAATTTTTGCCACCACCTCTGTAGTTAAAGGTTAATCAAACAGCTGATTTAGGTATATCCGTCAACGTTTCCTATGTGGCGACCTCTCCGTCAAGTACGTGAGCTGTCAGTCACATACGTCGACGTAGACGGATTGACGTATGCTATGTGTCGGGGCTATAAGCCGCTATGGTGCTGTGGGTAGAGTGCTCGCCTGCTATGCCAGAAGTCTCGGGTTCAAACCACAGTCCGAGTAAACACCAAAAAAATTTTTCTAATTAGTAAAAGTCCAATTATTAGGTTTTTTAAGAGCAGCGGTCACCTCTCGGCAGTGGGCGGCATATCCTCCAAATGTATTTCTGCCATGAAAAAGCTTCTCACAAAAAATGCATTCGCCGTTCGGAGCCGGCATAAAACTGTAGGTCCACCTAATTGGTAGCAAAAACAAAAAAGGAGCACACCTCGAATTGGGAGAGAAGCTCGGCCATAAAACTCGTCAGAGTTATAATAACGCCATTGTATTATATTATTATTATTTTATACCACATATGTCACACCTATATATTTCGGACTCATATCAGACTCCAAATTATGAGAATTTCAAGAATGTTTGCTGGGCTGAAAGAGCTTGATCTACTTAATTTTAGTACATATATAAATATATCATGTACATATATAAAAATAATTAAACCAATAACAAATTAAACAACTAAATTGTTGTATTGTGGAACGATCTTCCGTCATCCCTTGTCAAGTTTGGTTTGGAGACAGAACGAAAAAAGACACTGAAGATGGCGCATATTAGCCGAAACCGGTTTGTCTCCAAACCAAACTTGACAAGGGATGACGGAAGATCGTTCCACAATACATCATATTCCTACCCTGTCGGAAAAACAAGCAACCAAAAAGTAACTAAATTGTTGTTGTGATTATTTTGCAAATATCTATATATAGGTACATACATATTGTTGTACATAGTTACCACTACTAATATTTAATGTTCAATAACTTTCGATGTGTAAAATCCGTGTACAAAAAATTTATATAAGAATGTTATTGTACTAACTAAACAAGGTTTCATTTGATTTGAAAAAAGTTTCATTTGAAATAAAAAAAGTTTCATTTGAAATGAAAAAGGTTTCATTTGAAATGAAAAAAGTTTCACATAAATTGAAAAAGGTTTCATTTTATTTGAAAAAGGTTTCACTTAATTTGAAAAAGGTTTCACTTGACTTGAAAAAAGTTTCACTTGACTTGAAAAAGGTTTCATTTGACCTGAAAATGCTATATTGCTACGTTGACGGCGTTCATGTGTATATGCGTTGACGGCGTTGAATAATTTACTGTTACACACCTGCGTTATGACGCACTTAAATTGTATACAAAAAACAGCTGTTCAGCATTATCAGAGCATCTTTCATTTGGATTTTTGAGAAATATAAATTAAAATTAATAGCTCCATTATTTGTTCTGCCATGATTTTTTTTTTTTTTACTTTTGCAGCTTGGTTTTTCACACTTTTCGTTGTAAATTTAAAGTGACAGCCGTTCGTAACGCAAAAACGCAGGAAAAAAGTAGCGAGTTGGGCTACTTTCGACGGCGACTGCGCTAACGCATTCGTAACGCCGTCGTCTGTAACAGCTTTCGTTGTGAATGCACATGTTCAATATTTTTTGACAGCCACGGCGTTATGCTTCCAACAGTCATCAACGCCCGCACATACCCGTGTCAGCTGACACGACCTATCTTATGAGAGTTGCATGTAAACGAAATCTCACCGACGCTGATATAAACGCCCATAGCCGCCCGTATAGAAGAAATCAAACGAGTTTTGATTTTTCCCATAACAACGTGTCAGCTGATTGCTTTTGCTCAATACGGTGTTGCCGAACAAAATTTTTTAGCCACTAAAACATTTGAACGGTATTTTTCATTGTATTATTAAACGAAATCAATGCGAGTGTAAAATGTAATGGAATATATCTTTGTTCATAGGAAAAACCGCTTAAGTTTACTTAAGCGAAATATGAGTTATTAGATAATTGTTTAGCTCATTTATTGAAAATAACTATCATTTCTGCATATGTTATTAATTCACATGTAACCATTTTTGATGCGTTTATTTTAGTTTTAAATAAACTTAAAGATTGTCCAGTTATGGCTATTTTCTGTTTTTCGGAGCATAACTTCGCACAGGATGAAATAAAAAAGTTGTATAAATGATGTTATATTTGAAAGATTTAAATGTTTGAATGAAATAATAGTTATTTCATATCCCTGTTACATAGGAAATGGATAGCGTATTTTTTAAATAAATTAGAAATTAGGCAATGAAAAGAAAAGAGTAATTTACGATAAATAAAAGTAATTTTTATTTCAAAATTATCCCTTTTTACCATTTTTGAACGGGTCAATGGATAGCGGGCAAACGGGTAGTGAACAACTGATATTTTCCGTCATAAAATCCACACAGGCAAACAAAATTGCGACGAAGGCAGCTTTTAGAAAATTGTTTGTGTAAGCACGTATGGTTATTCCTTTATTTATTGCAAAAAAAGTGTATTTTCTTTTACTTATTTTTCACTTTTCAACAAGAAAAATACAAAATGCATCAGAAATGCAACTCTGACTCCTGAGGAGGGACAGGACCACACCACTCAAAAAAACCGTTTTTAAGTTTGGGTACTTTATGCGAAATTTTTGTGTCTTCCCATTATTTCAAATACGGCAACACTCACACGGCTATTCAAAATAGAAAACAGCTGATTTTTGTGTTGTCATGCGGGCATGAAATTCGTTCAACTCGTTATGTTTAGGGGTACTCGATTCGTTCGGTAAACTCGTTGATGACTGTCGGCACCCTAAAAGCCCGTCTCCACATAACTTGATTCATCAGAGAAACATGTAGCAAAACATCTCGCTCAATAACCCGTCTCCACGTGGCTAATCGTGATTCAGTTTGACATTTCTCTTTCTTGTTCTTCTTAAATGTTTGTATGTTTGCTTATTTTTGCGTCTTTGTTTTGGTTTGTGTGAGATTTCGATAGATTTTCGATACAAATTAGAGAAGACATCGATATCATCGAGGTTGGCAAGATGTTTCAGAATGAAACAGTGTTTCAATCTTCACTCGCTCTCAGAAATTTGTATGGAAATTGGCGAGTTTCGACACTGGTTTCCATGTCGAAACAAGATTGAGAGAGAAAATGCAGAAAAAAGGAGCGAAACACGTTATGTGGAGACATGGTATTACGCATTTAACGCCGAACGCGAGTTATATAACATATATATAACATAACATATACATATGTACCTTCGCTTTAGAGCCTATTAGCAAGAATTATCTAAAGAAGGATATCGTAGTAGATAAGCTGATTGGAATTGTGTATGTATACTAAAAAGTGTGAATGTCAGACAAAACGAATTGGGAAAAATTTTACATTGAAATTCATTTCTCTCCTCTTTCACATTGACATTTTTAAAGAAGAAACAAGATAAAGCAAACGCTAGTAACTTAACCTGTATTGGATAAGCCTTGCCTATTAGTCTTGCCGCTCAAAAATTTCAAAAGGTGGCCCAAAAAATTAAAAAGGTGGCCCCAATTTTTTTTTTAGCTAAAACACATTATATATTTTTGTGGTTTATTTAATGCTTAAAGAAAATGAAATTTAAAATATTCTCTACACTAACGCAGCGTTAATATGATCGTTCGTTGAGCAGACGGGATAACCCGAGAAAGGCAAGGAATTAAAAAAAAAAAACTGTAATAGCGTTCGTTGAGCCATAGGAAAGTGCAACAACCGTAGGAATTTTACTAAAAAAGAGCGAATATGAGTGCAAAGAATGTAAATTGTGGTAAAATTCTTACGTTTCTTGCACTTTCCTACGGATCAACGAATGCTATATGTGTTTGTGTGTGTCTGGGCTGCTCCGTGCGTTTTCATTATTTTAACGAACAGCCCAAATTTTAAAGTATTCAAGGGTAGTGTTGGCAAACAAATTAAATAAAGAACCTTTCGAAACGGAGAGTTGCCAATGCAAAGTAAAATAGTAACAAAGAGGTTTTTTGTTCTTATATTTAATAGGGCCCTTACACGATCAAATCATTTGATCAAATCGCGTGTCTGTGTAATTTGATCAAATCGTTGTCAAATAGCTCATCAAATAGCCCATCAAATTTCATTCTAGCTTTCTCTTATTTACAATAGATATTTTATCACGAATTAATGCTGACATTTCTTTTAATTTGTTTATAGAATTAAATTTTGGAGCACAAAATGAGTGACACTGACGATTGCATTGCATATATTGCGTTAGCATATAATGCAACACACGTTTATTTACATTTGAAATTTGATCAAATGGTTGCAACACGTCAAATGCTAATTTGGCACTGAAATTTGATCAAACAGCACCTTACACGCATCCACAACGCACGTCAAATAGCCATCCAATTTGATGGAAAACAAAAATTTTTGATTTCGGTCAAATCGGCGTGTGAAAAACACATAGACAATTTTACTACCACATATACACGATTTGATCAAATATTTGATCGTAGAAGGGCCCTATAAGAAAAATCTAAAAATTATTTAATAATTATAGTTTTGAAAGTAAAAAAGGACCAAAAGGCTTTCCATTATTCCAGCACGGCCTATGAAAAATGACTTATGCAGGGCGGTAGAGGGGCTCTCACAGATCTCAAAACTGAAAACCAAACTTGCCGGAGGCTTATAGTTCCCGAGATATTCCTTCTTAAAGTTGTGAAAATACTATGCAGAAGGACATCACCGTGGCGGTAGCCACGGTTGGGGCACACGTCCGGACGGATGGCGTAGCCCAGGGTTATTTTATATAAGCGCGGCCGAAGGCCGCCAACGCAGAAAAGTTTTTTTTTTGCAAAATTTTCGCTAAACTCCATGTGTGGTGAAATTTGTATGGGAACTTTAACAACAAATATCTCGGGAACTATAGGCCTCCGGTAGGTGGGGTCTTCAGTTTTGTGATCTGGGGGCCCACCTCTACCCTCCTAAAAAAACCATTTTTTTCTAGCCGTGGGGGACTCGTCTAAAATTTTACCTATCTCGGAAACCATAAGCCTCCGGCAAGTTTGGTTTTCAGATTTGGGATCTGTGAGAGCTCCTCTACACCCCTGTATAAGTCATTTTTCTCGGGGCGTGCTGGAATAATGGAAACATTTCCCGCCCAAACGGCAATGGAGGAGCATATACACACTTGCGACTCAACCAAGACCAAGAATTATCTAAAGAAGGATATCGCAGTAGATAAGCTGATTGGAATTGTGTATGTATACTAAAAAGTGTGAATGTCAGACAAAACGAATCGGCAAAAATTTTACTTTGAAATTCATTTCTCTTCTCTTTCACATTGACATTTTTAAAGAAAACACACACATAAAAACGGAAGTAATATAACCTCTATTTCGATAAACCTTGACCAAGACCAATCTATATACAGGTCGTCTTATGTGAAGGAGAATAGGTGATTACAGTTAGACGGCGGTTTTCAAAAATGTCAGAAGCAGAGAAAACGCCAGCGAACACACAACCGAACATACAAACACACAACCGAACACACAAGCTATTTCCACGAAAAACACATGCAAGAATGCAAAATCAAAACAAAAGACGATAGTTTGACATAAGCTGCGAATACGAAGGAATTATCAATAAATTTTTTATTATATTTTATTTATAATTGTTTTCCAAAAATAATGCACCTATTGGATAAAACCTTAATATTCGAATATGAATCCAAATGACGACAATATACTGGATGGAATCATATCCAATGAAGAAGCAATAAAGTGTGAACAAGTTGAAAATCTACAGGAGGATGATATACAATGTGGTGTCATTTTTTACAATGAAATGACGCGTGTACTCAAATTTTATTGCACGTATTGCGAAAAAGTTAGTGATAATATTAACTATTTTTGCTATCATTTAAGTGAACATATTAACGGCAATGATTATGATGAGCGCACATCGACCGAGAATAGCAACAGTGATATTCCGGACGAAACTACATCTGTTGCCGAAAAGGTGAAGAGAGATGAGGTAAACGATGGCGATTGCATTGCTTACGATGAAGAGGAGGCCAGCACATTATCTAGCGGCAAAACAGTACCTTTTATGGCAAGTCACACTGAATCTCTATTACCAATTGATCTAACAGGCTTCGATGAATCTAAAATGGTGGTAGAGGAATTGGATGAAGCAGAGGAGATCGCTGCCGAGGTAGAGGCTGAAATGCGCCAACAATTAGAAACGGAATTTAAGTCTACGAAAGCAAAGGAGGGCGTTGAAGGAGGAATAGAAAATAATACTGAATTCGAAAATATATTTAACACTGATACTAAAGAAATTCACTCACATTTACATACGGGAGTTAATAAAAAGAAAAAACGTATAACAACCGTCAAAGTTATAGCTTTAAAAAATCGGGTGGCCGAATTGTATGAACGCATTAAATATGAAGAAGAACGTCGCTCACGTATCTCTGAATTGGATGGAGATGGGCCGGCCTCTTTGCATGCTCAAAATATGAACACAGGAATTTATAATTTATTGGATGGAATGAAAAGTGATTCAGGTACGCCAAGTAGCAGTAATGAACATATTCAAAAAATAATCGGTGAAACTGTAATCACTTTATTACCTGTACAATCACAAAAGCAATTTGATTTCATCAAAACTTCTAACACCGACAATGCCGCAGAACCACATTCGATTAATAATAATGACTGTCTCGAAGATAAAACCGTATGTCCGGCTTGCGGTCGCAAATTTCGCAGTGCCTTCAGTTTAACCATACATAAGCGCACGCATTACTTGGAATCCGATAGCAATGTTAAGTTGGCACATAAATGTTCAGATTGTGATCAACTTTTCAATAAAATACCCGATTTGAAGGAGCACATACAAGAGGTGCACTATCCCGATGGGTTCATATGCAAAATATGCAGCAGGAGATTAACAAGTCTTACGCTACTAGAGACTCATATGCGTAAAATCCATCTTACCAGGCCGTTTAATTGTGAAATTTGTAGAAAAAATTTCGATACGCGTGATCGTTACGAGGAACATGTTAAGGCCCATGTATCTGGTCAGCCATATCGCTGTCATATTTGTGGTCGCAAATACAGCACGGAGTGCATACTCAAGCAACATATGCGACGGCATAAGGAGCAGGTGCCACAATGCTGCGTCGTTTGTGGCAAGTTGACGTTGCGGATAACACAACATATGAAAATACATGCGCCGCGTCCCAAGAAGGTGTTGAGCTGTCAGGTGTGTGGGAGGATGTTTAATTTTAGTTCGGGATTGAGTCATCACTATAAAATAATGCATAAATTGGTGAAATCACCGACACACGCATCAAAGTCAAACCGACGGTCAGATATACCTGTTAGTGATTCAGAAATAAAAACCGATGAGTTTCCAGAGCATATTGAGGAGTCAATAGAGATAGATGCAGAGTCTGAGTTGGATGCTGGTGAGGAGTCTCGAGGCGATAGCGAGGAAATAAACCAGAAAGAAGAAGAAGCCAAACGTGTTATTGTTGAGCTCATTCAAAATGCAACGTATTCATCATTTTTTCCGGAAAATTTTAACAGCTCAATAGATTGTGGACCACCAATAGCGCGAGAGGAAACAATATCGGCTGTTAATAGCATTGTGCATGAGGGCGGATGAATTGATCGGTGTTCTAATATATTGGATTATAAGATCTTTTTTTTCGGTTATTCTGGTTGAATTGTACTATTTTTTTTTAATGTGGAAGAAATTCTGAAATATAAATTAATCCCAATAAACACAGAATCGAGGATGTTATCGCGAATTCGGTGGTCGAAAATCTAACCAATTAGGCCGTGCGACAATGTGCGAGTGGAAGGACCACTATTCAACTTTTGCCACATTTGAAAATGTTTTTATTGCCATTTAGGCCCGGTTTCACCAGCCGGTCTCAACTTAGTTAAGCCGATTTTTTACGTTTTCAATTTACGTTCTTTGGGAGCAGTATCAACAGGAACAACAACAAAATAGTAACAGTAGCCGTGTTTTTATTTAAGCGCATATACATCTGCGCTTAAATTTTGTATGGACAATAAGCGCGGATAGAGTCTGATGAAGAGATGTGGTGGTCTCCGAAATGGATCTATAACTTCTACCAAAAAAGTATTAATTTTTCATACCAATTTTTCCTTAAAAAAAAGTTAATTTTTCATACCAATTTTTCAGACATTGAAAATAATTGTTAAGCCTATATGACACTACATTTTTTCCCTGGTTTTTTTGGTTTGGAAAACCCACCGAAAGTCAAAAAATAAAAACAATTCTTCCACAGGTTGAAAAGAGACAAATACTCCCTCAAAAACAATTTGATTGACATTAAACTTCAAACTAAATGAAAATAATATTTATTTCAATAATTATTTTTTTTGGGAATTTGAATTTAAATTACTGAAATAAAAAAGTTATGAAACCCAAAGGGCAGGATAGCTGTGCACTCCATGTTATAAAGGGAAGCCAGTACGCAATATAATTTTTCTTCCGGACTTCTTCTTTACCCTTACGGCCAAAGCAGAAGCTTATAAGAGGCCAATTTAAAACTTGTATTTCCATATATTTTTTATTTTAAATATAATTTATTTTCTAGTTGTCAAATTGAAACAATTGTCAGAAAAAATGACCGAATGCCAAAAAACCTGGGCTTTAAGCCCATATGACACTACATTTTTTTCTGGTATTCTACCAGGTTTTTTGTGTGAAGGAGATGGTCAAATACAGTTTTGCGTACACTGTACGTTGTGCAATTAAACAATTCAAAACCGGTTGTTTTCTTTCCATGGCGTTAATAAATATTAAAAAAGGCGCGATTATGAAAATAGATGGAAAGCAATTTATATTAATAAAATAAATTTGTCAAAAACTATAATGACAGCTGATTGTCAATTTCGCAGTGAATCTAGTTGGTTGTATACATGGAGGAACAATAAAGGAGAATGCATAAGATCAGCTGACTTCTTCTTCAATCTTCATAAACACACGAACACAAGCATTTTTTTTGTTGACATATGCCACACACACACGCACCCTAGTATTTCCATAGGGGCCGAATCTGTCAAATTCTTCTACATTCCTCTTTGCATGGCACTTCTGGCCCCACTATGTATGAAGGTATGTCGTAATGCGAAAACCTTAATTGTTGAATCATGGTTGTATATGTAAACGGGGAGATTGGCGAATC
Source organism: Urophora cardui (assembly GCA_960531455.1). Taxonomy (NCBI): domain Eukaryota; kingdom Metazoa; phylum Arthropoda; class Insecta; order Diptera; family Tephritidae; genus Urophora; species Urophora cardui. The sequence continues at coordinate 30,168,601 of OY482671.1, read as the reverse complement.
GAGATTTACTGATAATCTCGTTATATGTAAACATGGTATAAGTTACAGAATTTCAGTGCAGTGCTATAGAATTCGACCGAAAAATCGTACAGAATAGCATAATCGCAAAAATGATCGCAAATTTACGATACTGATCCGAAAATTGTCGCAAATCGGTTACAGAATAGGGCCTCTGGTATGTAGTACATCATTTGTCATTTGCCGACTATTTTTAATCGAGTTATCGACTACACATCTCAAAGCCAAATTACTTGTATTTATTCCATGAACTAATTCCTTCATGATCTATTCACAATGGAAAAAAGACATTTCCCTACCGGAACATTGATAGTCATTTGATTGATCATCTGATGATCAGTGCTGACAGTTTAAATATCAGCGCTCAGTACAAAGTTTCTATCATTTTCTTAAGGCGGATAGCACAAAAATGATCAAGAATTCTGTACGTGTGAGTTTTTATCTCCCTCTAACAAATTTATAATCAAGTATACACCTGTACTGTAGTGAGTTTCTGTAACTCATATCGATCAATGTTCTCTACTGAAATAGTCGATTTGACGTCATCATGACGTCATTCTCGATGCATGCGTTTCTGTATGAAAATGAGTCGAATGGATCGATAGAACTGACAAATCAGCTGATATGTTCCATTCCAATTCAGTAGGAATGATCGATTAAAGGTGTTTCTGTAAGCAAAATAGTCGATATATTATCTATCAATATACTCGCCAACTTTTTAAACGGTGAGAAAGCTTTCACCGGTCGAAAAAATGGACAAAACAGCCGAATTCAGCCAGAATGTAAGTATATTTTAATTAAAACAAATTATTTATGTATATATGTACATACTATATATTAATGAATATACATTTAAATATATTTAATATATATTTAAAGGATTTGTAGAGTCTCTTAAGGAGCGTCTTTGTACTCCCAAAATGCACACATACACACGTTTCTGCCTGTACATGCGCATTGTCGCTTGTCAAATTAGAAATAGGTCTATATTTGCGGCAGCGACAAATGCAACCCTTCTGCCGTGAAGTCGTGCTGGCGTTAAAATGTGTGCGCCCATAAGAACGTGTGCATTTTACTTTTGACAGCTGGCTGCTTTTCGCTCGCCGGTTCGAATGTGCTTAGAGCATTACATTTATTTTGGCGTTTAAGTTCTCGATTGGCGTTTCATTTCCATCACTGTTCCGAATTTTATCGATTAATGCTTGTAGAAACACTCGCTATCGATCAATAGAGAAGTTTTGATAGAATCGACGTGACGTCATCAAAATAGACAAATCCACTCGATTTCTTACAGAAACTCACTACTGTTCACTCTCATGCTATTTTTTGGATCAGTGCTGACTGTTAAATTATCATCAGTGATTGTTTGGGAAAATTTGTCAGTACTGATCATAAACCTATCACGACTGACAATTTTATCAATATGCCAAAAATAATACATTGCTGTTTTTGTTTAATACTGCGAAAATATTTATTTATTATTAAGTATTCATATTTAAGTATTTATTTCAACCCATTTTTTTTTTCATATACTTCTGCTGCGTTGATCTGTGGTGGCTTTTTGATAAGGCTGCCCGCAGCTCCCTTTGGAAACACAGCGCACCTTCTTCGAACACGCCTAAAAAAGAAGAACGTTTAAAGAGTGGCAAATAGTACCTCGCAATATAGGATCAATCAGTGTCAAGCTCCCCAGCTGTTGTGTGATCGCCACATATTGCTGAGATTGTTGCTGTTGCAGCGCCATAGATTGCTGTGGTTGCTGTTGTTGTGGGATCGCCACAGATTGCTTTGGTTGCTGTTGTTGTGGAATCGCCACAGATTGCTGAGATTGTTGCTGTTGTTGTGGAATCGCCACATATTGCTGAGATTGGTGTTGTTGTTGGATCGCAAAAGATTGCTGTGGTTGCATTACCACGGACTGTTGAAGTTGCTTTCCATTCACCCCGGATTGATATTTATGAGGGTCATTAAAACCAGCAACGTTAGATCTCCGTCTTTTAATAGATTGAGGAGCTATAACAATGAAATGATCAGTTAATAGTGCTATGTGTAAGAGAAAATTTTATTATGAGTTGTTTTTCACTTACCAATTTCAGGTTGAGCGTCTTCCTCGATCAAGTCGTCGAAATTAAACGATTCGTTTGAACTCATGTGTAATAAAATATATGTTATTTTTTTTATTTAAAGTGTCGGTTTTTATACTTATCTTTTTGATTTTTTGATAGGTATAATTAGCAAAAATGTAGCGCCTTTAAATTTTTCCTCAGCGTCAGTTTGATTTTTTTGGAATTTCAAAGAGCTAACGGTACTGCTATCATTTCTGCTTCATCAGGCAGTCAGTGCTGACAAATAATTAATGTGGGATAAACTATTCTTACACAGGTAAAATAATAATGAACTCAAATATATCTGTCTCACAATCTACAGAATGTCACAGTTTTCGTCAGTACGTAATCAGCACTGACATTTAGAGTGTGAGTGTGTTAGTAAAAAAATCAGAGATTGTCAGTATTTTGGTCATCACCTCCCTGCAGTAAATTGGTTTCACTGATGAATGATCATTGATGATTCTTTGTTGAATATTCATCACTGTCGTCATAACTGAGTACAATTTTTATTGTTTTTGTTTTTTTTCTGAGGAAAGCAAACCATTTATATGAAAAATTTATCAGTCTTTATATGAAAGTATTCACTGATGCCTCCTCAGTCGTAGGTGAATTTCATCAGTGATTCATAAAGGATTCATTTCGGATTTTTACTGCAGGGCTGATCAGCACTGAGATTTAGAGTGTGAGTGTGTTAGTAGAAAAAATCAGCGATTCCTGTAGGGTTTGTTGTAGAGATGAGCGAAACTGCGATTTTTCGATATCTGTGATTTCGGTGATTGCTATTTTTAAATCACTGTGATTTTAAACTGGTATTGCGATTGCATGGACTGGTATAAAATCATCAGTTACCGGTAGAGATTAATTTTGCGTTTACTGAGCGATATAACCTGTCTTTCAGTCGTATTTTCTTCACGCAAGCATTTGTTTCACATTCTTTTTGCAATCTCCGGAGGGTGAAGTTACATATACGTTCCAGCGATCTTTATAAGAAATAAAAAACTATTTAGAATAACTAAAAACTAAAAGAAAAGATAGTAGAAAATCTTAATACTAATTAAATCAGTGTTACATTGCACACCGTCTAGGTGAACTGTATTTACACCAAAAATTTGTAAAAGAAAGTGGAAAAAATAAGTAAAGAAATTAAAGTTTGTAAAGTTAAAAATTAAAAAAAAAAAACTAGCAAATAAAGCCAGCGAAGTGCGTGATACAGTGGCAAATCCAGGTAAGTCATTTCTTTCTTGGAAAAGACAAAAAACCATCCTCGCATAGTTGGGTGACGGTGCTCGAAAATGGCCGACGCCATGGCGTCTAAGGCCCCTGATGAATCTTCTGACAGCGAATCACATTTCAATTGGTTTGACGAAGGCCGAAAGCATAGAAAAAGACAAGGTAAAGGAAATAAAGGTAACATAAATGAACAAGACGACGAACTAGGACGCACTAAGCTAGGAAAAATTACGAGAAACAGACCTAACCAAACAATTATTCCATTACAAGGCATGGTTGTACCTAGAGGAACATTCTCGAAGGTCACACAAAACGCGCCAAATTTACCAGCAAAAGAATATACAAACAACGAAAAAAAGAGCGAGACAGAAATAATGACAATGGATACAGACAATCCAACAATAGCAGAAACCGCAAATAACAGTTGCACAGATACAAATGCAGACACCGCAAAAAACAGTTGTACAAAAACTAATGCAGATACCGCAAATAACAGCAACATAAATATAACTGAGAGTGAACAAAATACAAGCAAAGAAAAAATCATATATAGCAGCCGACATAGGGGACAATTCTGTATTTTCGTTGATACATCCAACAGTCCATTATGCAATAATGATAGAATGATGGGAGGTCTATACTTGTTCGAAAAAGTCAGGAAATTTAATATTGAAGGGTTACTCGACATAAAATCCATAGGAAAACACCTATATAAACTTTTTTTTGACAAATATCAAACAGCAAACTTAGCTCTTGACAACGAAAACCTAAAAAAACACGGCATGCGTACTTTCATCCCACGAAATATGGTTGAAACCATGGGCGTTATACGGCAGATACCCTTAGAATTCACAGAAAAAGAAATTTTTGAAAACCTACACAACTGCACAATTCGAATCAAATCGGTGGAAAGATTAAAGAGAATCGATCCTTACGACAAGTCAAAACTTTTACCAACATACACAATTAAAATAGGCTTTGAAGGTAGCGAGTTACCAGAATCAGTTGACCTTTTTATCTTCAACAAAAAAGTAACGCATTTTATCCCTAGGGTTAGGCAGTGCTTTAAGTGTGGAAGGCTAGGTCACACTAGGCTAGGATGTAGATGGAAGGTAAGATGCATTATGTGCGGTAAAGAAGAGGGCTGCAGCTCTCGATGCAACAACACTAACAATTGTATTTTATGTGGTGAAAACGGCCACAACGCACTTAACAAGAAAAGTTGTAACAAATGGCAAACCGAAAAACACATAACCACTATCATGACAATTAAAAAAATATCCAAGAGGGAAGCTTTTGAAATGTACACAAGACCCGAAGAAAGCACAAACCCTTTTGCAATCCTTCAGGATTACGACGAACAATTTCCACCCATAAACAAAGTACAAACTGCCACGATTAACAATGACCACATTGTCAATAGAAAGATTACAACTAAAAAATACAGCCACGTTGCTAGGTCACAAACCAACATTCCACCAAGAACACAAGTTACAGCAAAACCAATCAAAGAAAGACAGCTACCAGTTTACGCAAGCCCAAAATGGGATAAAGTCACTGAAATAGAAAAATTGATTAATGAACTTACTCAGCAATTTAGCATAGATCAGGAAGAACCCATAATTAAATTAATCCACAGTTTATGCAAACACAATATCAATGACAGAATCAATAATGAACAACAACAAAATAATCAAAATACTACAATATAATATACAGAGCCTCAAGGCAAACAAAAGCTTCATTGATCAATTCAATAATATAAATAGAATCGACATTTTATGCCTACAGGAAATTTTTTCACATGATGAACAAATCACAGACCATAAGCTCATAGACTTTCAATTAATAAAAAAAACAAGGCAAGATGGCTACGGCGGAGTCGCCATTGGTTTTAGGAAAGGAATCAAGTTTACAAAGATCAAGTATAACACAAATTTTGACATTATCATTGCTAAAACCACCAATCTAAAAAATAACATCACTATATGCAGTTCCTACTTTCCTCCTAGCATCAACAGTAACACTTTCAAAGCGGAAATAACCAAGCTTACCAGCTTCCTTAGCAGCCATGATCAGATCATCCTTGCAGGAGACTTCAATGCAAGAAACACCAAATGGGGTGACTCTCTTAACACAACCAAAGGCAATATTCTTGAACAAGAAACCAATAACTTCTCACTTAAATGTCTTAACGATGGTAAATACACCCATCAAATCAGAAGCAACGAAGGCTCAGTTCTTGACCTAACCTTCACAAACCTTCCATCCACCGTAACCACATGGTATAATAGCGAAGTATGCATAGGGGGCAGCAAGCACTACCCCATCATCACCACAATTAAAGACGTTGAAAAAAACCCCAACTGGTTTATACCAAGTAATATAATGGCCAAGGAAATAAACAAAATGAAGTTCTCAAATTTCGAAAATATTACCAAGGAAGTACACAACATTAAGAAGAAAATAGCGATCGATCTCAATAACACAAATCGACAACCAAAACCATGGTGGAACGCTGAATTAGATAAATTATACAGAATACATACAGCAAAAAGAAAGAAAGCAACCAGATCCACTAAAGTTGAAGACATGGAGGAAGCATGTAAAGCAAAAGAAATATGGATAAAAGCGGTGAAGGAAGCAAAAAAAGCGTCATACATGAAAAAGATCGAAGAAATCAATACGTGTCCAAACACTAAAGCTGCGTGGTCCTTTATTAACAACGTAAAAGGTAAAAGAAAAAACAACAATGATTGGGCAAACGAAGACAATTTACCTTACCTCCAATTTCTAAATAGCCAAATCACCAACACTAGCACTACAATTATCAACAATAGCAATGACATTAACACAAGCAACGACTATAGCCCAGACTTTACAGTTCAAAACTTTATTAAGAAAATTTCCAAAAAAAAATCCACCGCTAGCGGCGCCGACGGCATGACTTACAAAATTCTACAAAATCTGTCTATCGAAACCACAGAAGCAATTGTCAAAGCATTAGAAGAAGCATTCGAAAATAACACCGTTCCTTCTAAGTGGCGCGAGATCAAAATTGTACCTATTCCCAAACCAAACAAAAATCTCGACAATATAGAAAACTTCCGCCCTATATCATTAATATCCGTATTAGCAAAAAGCCTCAATATGTTAATAAAAGACGCACTCGACAGAAACATAGAAGAAAGAAACTTACTACCTTCAAAAACCTTTGCGTACCGCAAACAAAGATCTTCAACCATGTGTTTGAACGAGCTTTTACATAACATTGCAGAAAAGAAAAAAAAACAATAACAAAGTCCTGCTATGTGTATTAGACATTTCTAATGCATACAACAGCGTAAACCTCAATCTCCTCAATGAAATTTTAATTAATCACAACATCAATAAAAAAATCACAAACTGGATTGCAAACTTTTTCTCCCACCGAAAACTTGTACTTGGCAAACACTCAATAGAAGTTAAAAATGGCCTTCCTCAAGGGAGTTGCTTATCGCCCACACTCTTTAACATATATACCACCAAACTCCATACGATTAACGATCATAACACCACTGCTTATCAATTTGCAGATGATATAGCAATACTCATAAACCACAACAACATAAACTCTGCCAAAGCTAAGCTGCTTGTCAAAATAGACGAAATTCAGTCCGTATGCCACGCCTTAGACTTACAAATTAACAACCACAAAACGCAATTCATGTGTATGACTTCGAGTAACAAGGATATTGGCAACATACAAATAAACAGCGTAACAATAAATCAATCAAGGCAAATTAAGTGGCTTGGGAGAATTATTAATTCTAACTCCACTATTAAAGATCACATAAGAAACATAAAATCAAAAATATCATCAGGCAACAACCTCTTAAAAAAACTGACAACCATAAAAGCAGAATTACACCCCACCACAGGTTTAAATATTTTCAAAACATTCGTAAGGTCAAAAATGGAATACGCATACTCCAGCTTGTCAAACGCACCTAAAACATACTGCGAAAATCTTAAAACGATAGCCAACGAATCAATAAGAAGAAGCCTTGGAGTGCCGCCAAATACCCCAACCCTGGCCAGATATGCCCTCGCATGTGAACTCACTCCCATCCACAGAATCACTTTTCTGACTGCTAAAGAACTTATAAAACAAAAATTCATAAACCCTAACATTACAAATACGCTTCACATTCATCAATCCGTAAAGTCAAGTTATAGTCACACCTATCAATCTTACAAGCACATAATAGACAGAATTGACACAAACACCGTTTTCTTAACACATAATAAATTAACACTAGAGGGATCAAAATTCGGAAAATCTAAAAACAACATAACAATAGAACAACTAAAAGCATATTACTATGAAAAAATCACAAATTTAATAATTAACAACTATACAATTCTTGCAACAGATGCGTCAGTCAAAGACAACAAAGTTGGATATGCCATATACCATCAAAATACCAATACGTCCTATTTGTTCAACATCAACGAACTGCTATCCTCCACAACTGGTGAATTAATGGCCATACTAGAGGCAATAGTAATAACTATTCAAAAAAAATGGGAAAAAATCTGTATTTTCACAGACAGTTTAGCAGCCATACAAAATCTAGCCAAAAACAAAACAGATAACCACATAATTGCCAAAATCCACAACAAAATCGCCAACTCAAATATACAGGATATCAAGATAATTTGGGTCCCTAGCCACGTCGGCATCAATATAAATGAAAAAGCTGACACAGCTGCAAAAACTGCTTTAGAAGTAGGTAAACTCACACAAATTCAACTAAGTGTCAATGAAGCCTTAATCAGAATCGAAAATGATCTTTGGTGTAAAACCAAAGAAGAAATCAAAGCAAACTGCTATAAGTGGGATAAAGAAATAATAGAAAACGTTACCAATAAATTAAAAAAACCCTGGTTCAAAGAAAAAAACTTTAAAATAGACCCTTACGATGTCAAATTACTAAATAGACTTATCACCGGCCACACATACAACAAAACGTACCTAAAACATATCCATGACGGAATTAACGATGAGTGCCTTACATGTCAAATCAAAGAAACACCCAACCATGTAATTTTTGATTGTCCCAAGTTTTCCAGAGAACGAAGTGACTTTACTTTTTTTAAAAAATTTAATAATTTAACTGATCTTTTCAAAACTAAAAATTTCAAAGCATACTTAGAACTAGTCACCTTTTTGCATTTCACTAATCTGTATCGCACACTTTAATTAAAAAAAAAAAAATAAAAAAAAAAATAAAAATAAGAAAACATATCAAATAATAAAAGAAAAAGACAAAAAGTAAATAAGCTGGCAAAAAAAAAAAAAAAAAAATATAATAAAAAAATAAACAAAAAAGAAAGAAAAAAAAAAAGAAAAGTAAATGTCAAAAAATAAAAAAGAATCGAAAAGCTATATACAAAAAAAAAAAAAAAATATATACTCTTATGTAAAGAAATCGTTTTTTTTTGTTATTGTTTAGCATTACACACAATGTACCTACAAGCAGATAAATTTACGTATCTATACTAATCCTATTAGTAGTCGTTTACCCAAGTACAAAAATTTGTTTTACAATTATACACATAAATAAGTATATCAATCTTTATGTAAGAAAGATCTCAAACATATAAATGTAGATGCACATATAATTATATATGTACAAACAACTACTCCTTGTCAAAAAAAGAAGACTGACTTTTAAAGACCTCAAGTTCAATTCATATCATATAAATCATTAATCATATTAATCATTATACCAATAATCGATTTTAAATCATAAGCATCACATTAGACTATAAGGTATCATCTAATCAATTCATACATGTATCTATCTAATACATTTCGTTTGATTCTTTTATTTAAACTGACAATGTACTTCACCCTCAAACATCACAATCAACCAGTTTGGTGACTAGCAAAATAAATCAACTTTAGACAAGTACAACCTGGCGATTTAGAGCCTATACACACTTGCGACTAAATCGATTTAGTCGAATGTTGATTTGCATGGGAATGTATGGAAGCATTCACACTACATTCAATTAGTTGTACAACTGAAACAGTTGGATTTGCAGCCCAATTTCATTCCAACTGAAACAGTTGTACAACTGCTTGATAAGCAAGGCGCCCTTCTACGTATTCACACTTGAGACAATTTAGTCGAACGACTACAACAACAACAGTGATATTCGTAGTGGAAAGAGTTGCCATGCTGACAGCACTACTTTTATTTCACTTTTGGTAAATTGTAGAGATTGAATATTTCAATTAATATTTTCAAAATGTTTAAAAACAAAAGGTTCGTTTCTTATTAACTACACCATTTCCAGATGGATTTTAGAAAGCGTTAACTGGATTTTAGAAAGGGGAAATTGGATTTTAGAAATGTCGATTTGATTTTAGAAAAGGGAAATTGGACTTTAGAAACTGTAAATTGGATTTTCGAAAATTTATATAATTATTAATTTATACTTTCATACGCAATAAAGAATTTCTATTCAAAAAATTCTGTGTAAAATTTATTATAAACGCACATTCTGAAATCCAATTTCCCCTTTCTAAAATCCAGTTAACGCTTTCTAAAATCCATCTGGAAATGGTGTAGTTAATAAGAAACGAACCTTTTGTTTTTAAACATTTTGAAAATATTAATTGAAATATTCAATCTCTACAATTTACCAAAAGTGAAATAAAAGTAGTGCTGTCAGCATGGCAACTCTTTCCACTACGAATATCACTGTTGTTGTTGTAGTCGTTCGACTAAATTGTCTCAAGTGTGAATACGTAGAAGGGCGCCTTGCTGATCAAGCAGTTGTACAACTGTTTCAGTTGGAATGAAATTGGGCTGCAAATCCAACTGTTTCAGTTGTACAACTAATTGAATGTAGTGTGAATGCTTCCATACATTCCCATGCAAATCAACATTCGACTAAATCGATTGAGTCGCAAGTGTGTATAGGCTCTTAACTGGATTTTAGAAAGGGGAAATTGGATTTTAGAAATGTCAATTGGATTTTAGAAAGGGGAAATTGGATTTTAGAAATGTCAATTGGATTTTAGAAAGCGTTAAAAGGATTTTAGAAAACAATATTGGATTTTTGAAAGCGTGAATTGGATTTCAGAATGTGCGTTTATAATAAATTTTACACAGAATTTTTTGAATAGAAATTCTTTATTGCGTATGAAAGTATAAATTAATAATTATATAAATTTTCGAAAATCCAATTTACAGTTTCTAAAGTCCAATTTCCCTTTTCTAAAATCAAATCGACATTTCTAAAATCCAATTTCCCCTTTCTAAAATCCAGTTAACGCTTTCTAAAATCCATCTGGAAATGGTGTAGTTAATAAGAAACGAACCTTTTGTTTTTAAACATTTTGAAAATATTAATTGAAATATTCAATCTCTACAATTTACCAAAAGTGAAATAAAAGTAGTGCTGTCAGCATGGCAACTCTTTCCACTACGAATATCACTGTTGTTGTTGTAGTCGTTCGACTAAATTGTCTCAAGTGTGAATACGTAGAAGGGCGCCTTGCTGATCAAGCAGTTGTACAACTGTTTCAGTTGGAATGAAATTGGGCTGCAAATCCAACTGTATCAGTTGTACAACTAATTGAGAGCCTATACACACTTGCGACTCAATCGATTTGGTCGAATTGGACTGTTGTATTCACACTACTCCAACTATTTAGTCGAATCGGTGGCAGCTATTCACACTTGAGACTAAATAGTCGTGCGATTGACAATGACATAGTGTTGCCAATGTTCACATTTTACTCAGCAAATTTTACATTAGTGGTCTTCATATAAAGTGATGAAGTATTAAATTGTTAAAGTTTATCTGCATTCTTACATGAAAGCACCTTCTTGTCAGCTGTCAACTTGATTAATAAATAAAAAACAATAAAATAAACAAAAAGTGCATACATTGTTTGGCTTTGTTTCTTATTAAACTAGCAACTAGCTGTCAAGTAAATGAAAAGAGAAAAACGGAAGGAATTACGCTCATAAAGGCGAAACGAACAGAAGTACAAGAAACGGAAAAATAGTAAAAATCAGCCATTAATAATTTTCATGAAATTTCATTTTCATTATTTCTATTTTAAAATGCGATTAATGACATTTGAAGAGAACAACAATATCAAGAAACATATGAAAACGGAAGTAAATATCCTTAGTTAGATAATTCTTGTCTATAACTACACCATTTCCAGATGGATTTTAGAAAGCGTCAACTGGATTTTAGAAAGGGGAAATTGGATTTTAGAAATGTCGATTTGATTTTAGAAAAGGGAAATTGGACTTTAGAAACTGTAAATTGGATTTTCGAAAATTTATATAATTATTAATTTATACTTTCATACGCAATAAAGAATTTCTATTCGAAAAATTCTGTGTAAAATTTATTAAAAACGCACATTCTGAAATCCAATTCACGCTTTCAAAAATCCAATTTTGTTTTCTAAAATCCTTTTAACGCTTTCTAAAATCCAATTGACATTTCTAAAATCCAATTTCCCCTTTCTAAAATCCAATTGACATTTCTAAAATCCAATTTCCCCTTTCTAAAATCCAATTGACATTTCTAAAATCCAATTTCCCCTTTCTAAAATCCAGTTAACGCTTTCTAAAATCCATCTGGAAATGGTGTAGTTAATAAGAAACGAACCTTTTGTTTTTAAACATTTTGAAAATATTAATTGAAATATTCAATCTCTACAATTTACCAAAAGTGAAATAAAAGTAGTGCTGTCAGCATGGCAACTCTTTCCACTACGAATATCACTGTTGTTGTTGTAGTCGTTCGACTAAATTGTCTCAAGTGTGAATACGTAGAAGGGCGCCTTGCTGATCAAGCAGTTGTACAACTGTTTCAGTTGGAATGAAATTGGGCTGCAAATCCAACTGTTTCAGTTGTACAACTAATTGAATGTAGTGTGAATGCTTCCATACATTCCCATGCAAATCAACATTCGACTAAATCGATTGAGTCGCAAGTGTGTATAGGCTCTTAAGGTTTTTGCAAAAACTGAGCCATCAATCTATCGATAGTTCAAAGCCACAAAAAAAAAAAATAACCTGTCTTTATTTTATGTTACCAAAATGATAGCAATAACAACGTATTCCGCAGTAATATCGCTGTTTGTAAATATTTTTCAAAGACAAATTGTAAATTCAATAATTTTTTTTTCTTATATTTCTATATACATATGTACGTATGTGGCCTGCTCAAAAGTGTAAACAAAAATAAATTTATAATGCTTTTGCGATTGCGATTCACACAGGTGAACTGCTTACTTGCTACATCGATAGCAGTTGCCAATAAGTAGTGAACTGCTATTTTGAAAAAGTGATCGCAATTGCGATTTGTGATTTTTTATTCACAGTGAAATAATCACCGTTTGCGATATATCGCTCATCACTAGTTTGTTGGCATCGGCGAAAAAATAAGGGCTATTTGTTTATCCGAAAATGCATCCAGATTTAACTGAGCGTATATTGCAACATTTAGAAGCTAATGAAAAAGTCAGTACAATTGATTTAGCCACCCTATTTGGTGTGGATCATCAGAAAATTGTGGGTGCATTGAAAAGCATTCAGGCGCATGGTGAATTACTCTTAGCTGAACCAACAACTTTCAAGAGCTTGGTGTTGACCGAAGAGGGGAAAAGTGTAGTAGCAAATGGCAGTCTTGAGGCGCTGCTATATTCAGCAGTACCAATAGAAGGCATTCCACAGGATGAACTCATGAAGGTCAGTCCTAATGCAAAGATTGGTTATAGCAAGGCAATGGCGCTAGGTTGGATACACTTGGACAAAACAGTCCAACCGCCTTTGGTTAGAAGAACAGTGGAAAATATTGAAGACACTGTAAAGAAATCGTTGGAAGAGATATCCAAAAACAGCGCAGATCTACCACCACATGTCATTAAGGAATACAAAAAGCGCAAGCTACTCCAAGAGATTACAACAAAAAGCTTCGTACTGAGTAAAGGTGCAGAATTCGCGACGACTTTAACAAAGTTGGAAACTGATCTAACCATAGATATGCTTGCCAGTGGCTTGTGGAAAGATCTAAAATTCAAGGCGTACAATTTTGACGCTTTGGGTGCCCCTCCGGTACGTGGTCACTTGCATCCGCTACTCAAGGTGCGTTCCGAATTCCGGCAAATCTTTTTGGAAATGGGCTTTTCCGAGATGCCCACCAATAACTTTGTGGAATCATCTTTTTGGAATTTCGATGCACTTTTTGTGCCACAACAACATCCAGCACGCGATGCCCAAGACACATTCTTCGTAAGTCATCCGGCAAAAAGCTATAAATTTCCACAAACATATTTACAACGTGTTCAGAGTGTACACTCGAGTGGTGGGTACGGTTCGACAGGTTACAATTACGATTGGAAGCTGGAAGAGGCACTGCGTAATACGTTGCGCACACATACCACTGCCGTTAGCGCGCGCATGTTATACAAATTGGCCAATCAAAAGGGGGGTTTTCGACCCGTAAAATATTTCAGCATAGATAAAGTGTTCCGAAATGAAACTTTAGATGCCACGCATTTGGCCGAGTTCCACCAAGTGGAGGGTGTTATAGCAGATATTGGTCTCACGCTTGGCGATCTGATTGGTACACTCTATGAATTTTTCCGCAAATTGGGTATTGAAAAGTTGGAATTTAAGCCCGCTTACAATCCATATACCGAACCCAGTATGGAGATTTTCTGTTTCCACCCAGGTCTAAATAAATGGATAGAGGTTGGAAATTCGGGTGTTTTCCGGCCGGAGCTTTTACTACCAATGGGATTGCCGGAAAATGTAAATGTTATAGCATGGGGTTTGTCGTTGGAACGACCGACAATGATTAAATATGGCATTAATAATATACGGGATTTAATTGGGCCGAGAGTTGATTTGAAAATGGTTGAGGAAGGACCAATATGTCGCTTGGATAAATAGAGGAATTTAATCATTTATATTTACACTAGCTGATGACCCCAACTTTGTTTGTGGAACTTACTCCGCTTTTTCTTTAAAAAAAAGGTCGTGTTTCCCTCCATAGCTAAAATGTAAAGATTTTTAAATACATAAATAACTTCAAGTAATGAAAAACTTCATTTTATGCTATTTTCATTTATAATCTGGGTTCGTTTTTGGTACCCGAGTCGGAGAACGTCTACGTTCTCTGCCCGAGTTCTCCATTACATAACAAACATACGTTAGAAAAACGGACAATAAATACGGATTAGGGGTTCCAACGATACCACCGAGTACAAGTAAATACTCGATATTTTGTTGCGAAACCGAGTACTTTTTTACTCGATGCTTTTTCACTCCGATATTTCGCCGATACTAATAAGTATCGATACTTTGGAATTGGTAGGGTTGCCAGACGTACTGATTTGATCAGTACAATACTGATTTTCGTGCCCCGTACTGATGGTACTCGACGAGCCACGTGTAATTCTTTGGTGGACCTTGGAGAGAAAACAAATGCAAAGAACGTAAATTAGGCAGCACTCTAGATATTATTAATTTGGAATTGATCCACTTCACGGGTTTTCATCAAATTAAAAAAAAAATCACTAATACCATGTCTCCACATCAGGGTTGCGTGATTTTGATTTGACTGAATCACTAATCAAAAATATTTTCTGATTCTTGATTTAAAATATTTTCAAATCAAAGATAATTTTTATTTGTGATTCCTTTCAAAAAAGAATCAGAAATACCCTTTGATTCGTGATTCAAACTATTTTCAAATCAAAGATAAATTTTATTTGTGATTCGTTTCACAAAAGAATCAGAAATACCCTTTGATTCGTGATTCACACTATTTTCAAATCAAAGATAAAATTGATTTGTGATTCATTTCTCAAAATAATCAAAAATCTTTTTTGATTCTTGATTCAAGCTTGATTTCGAATCAAGATTCTTAATAAATTTTTGATTCGAATAAAATTTTTGATTCGAATCAAACTTTTGATTCGAATAAAAAAATTATTTTGAATCAAAAATTTATTTCAAATAAGTGGCTCTGCACATACATACATACGTATGTATGTATGTACGTACGGCGTAGCACAAACGTAAATACGACAATCAGAAATATGTATATATGTACATACCTACATACACATGTACACATATGGCGTCAGCATACAATTTGGCTGTTGTTGCACTTTTGGTGCATTTTATACATTTTTGTGTTTTAAATTACCGAGAATGTACTTGAAAATTTCTGATATGCTACAGTATTTTTTATTTTAAATAAATTTTTGATTCGAATCAAATTATTGATTCGAATAAAATTTTTGATTCGAATCAAAAATATATTTTGAATCAAGATTCGTAATAAATTTTTGATTCGAATCAAATTTTTGAAAGATATTTTTTGAATCAAGAATCAAAGAAAATTTTTGATTCTTTTGAGAAATGAATCAAAAATCAATTTTATCTTTGATTTGAAAATAGTTTGAATCACGAATCAAAGGGTATTTTTGATTCTTTTGAGAAATGAATCACAAAACAAATTTATCTTTGATTTGAAAATGGTTTGAATCACGAATCAAAGGGTATTTTTGATTCTTTTGAGAAATGAATCACAAATAAAAATTATCTTTGATTTGAAAATAGTTTGAATCACGAATCGAGTTGATTCTTTATTTGAAAGTTGATTTGAAATCAAAATTGATACGAATCACGCAACGCTGCTCCACATAACGTGTTTCGCTCTTTTTTCCGCATTTTCTCTCAATATTGTTTCGACACGGAAACCAGTGCCGAAACCCGCCAATTTCCATACAAATTTCTGAGAGCGAGTGAAGATTGAAACCAGGATCCACCAATACAGGTCGGCTCTTCAGATCAGCTGACTTCTTCTTTTTCTTCAACAGCTATCCAATTTCTCTGCTTCTGCATATTCTATACATACATTCGTGTTTACTATTGGTCAAATTATTCGTTCTCTGAGTTTCTCCATCATTCGCTCGTGAGCTGAATGTCAAATTATTTCGTTCTCCTTTCAGTTTTGACATTCCGTTTGACATTCAGCTCACGGCATGTTTGTGTGTATGTACCATGGACCGACCTGGTAATTGGATCATGATTGAAACGCTCTTTCATTCTGAATCATCTTGCCAACCTCGATGATATCGAGGTCTTCTCTAATTTTGTATCGAAAATCTATCGAAATCACACACAGACCAAAACAAAGACGCAAAAATAAAAAAACACACAAACATTTAAGAAGAACAAGAAAGAGAAATGTCAAACTGCATCACGATTAGCCACGTGGAGACGGGTTATTGAGCGAGATGTTTTGCTACATGTTTCTCTGGTGAATCAAGTTATGTGGAGACGGGCTTTAACTTCCCTTCCAAATACAAATCACGACCTGTATATAGATTGGTCTTGATCATGATCCAATAATTCTATATGGTCGTAGCGGCTAAAAGAGAATAGGCGATTACCGTTGAACGGCCGTAGATAAGAATGTCAAAAACAGAAAAATCGCCAGCGAACATACAAGCGAACACACAAGCTATTTCCGCGAATAACACGTGCAAGAGGGCAAAATCAAAACAAAAGACGATAATTTGACAGCTTACTTTTCCAAAAACAAATTAGCCGTCCTCTGCTGCGTCCACCATTTTATTATTGCATCATGGTCTTGATCAGGGATGCCACTTTTGGGCTTTTCCTACCAAAACTGGTAGGTTTTGTTCCTTTTGGTAGGTTGGTAGGACGATTTGAATTTTGGTAGGTTTCTGCCATTGTCAACATATACAAGTCCCACAGCTCATCGAAAATCGATAAAAAAAAAGTCGATATGTCATTGGCAAATGTCAAAATCGGGGACAGATTGGTATACTTAGCGGCGACTTTCGGGGGTACAGATTGGTATGGCGGCCGGATGTGGTTGTTGTAAGAAAAGGGACCATAATGACATGGTCATAGTAATCAAGACAGAAACGCAATTCCGGAATTGGGATTTGAAAAAAAAAAAAACAATTAATAATTCCGAAAAGAAATTAAGGCTGAGTTTCTAAAACGCAATTCCCGGAGAGGGCGTAAACGCCAGCTATTCCACGAATATGTGCAAGAATGTAAATTTAACAGCCTACAAAACAGAAAGAAGAAGAGCAACTTATATTGCATTCATGATCGTCATTGGGCCATAACAACAACTTCAAAATGAGCTGAGCACAGCTGTTCGACCTCTTTGACACACATCCCAGAGTCAAATCACTGTTCTCCATACACTATGGTTTTTGCCTTCGTTCAATTAACATAATTGATTTGGTACATTTGTTCACTTTGCCACAACACTGTTGAGAAAACATGCCTTCTCAGTAGAGTTTTGTTACAAAACTCTGCTAAATAGAAACGTTTTCTTTGAGCATCAAGTACACTTGCCCCCACAGACACAACTGGAGGAGATTGAATACAGAAAAGCATCTGACGTTTTACGCTATATAAAACAAACAAGGCTGTTCGTCTACATGATGTGTAATAAAGAGCTCCATGTGGTATCACAACAGGCCATCAGGCCTACTTAGGTAGTAAATGCGTTTGCTGTACCAAGTGGAAACAATGTCCGGTATTTCCCTCGATAAATCTTCTTACGTTTCCTTCAGGATCAGTTGATTGCCCTCATTATTCCTGAAATGTTATTCCACAAAATGTATATCCTGTATAGCCACGCCCATTTTCAACATTTTTATCAGTCATCCAACTAAGCATATAAATATTAAGGTTGTTCTCTCTGTGTGATTTTGGCCTGGCAAATTTGCCGAGATGACATAAGTAAGGTTGTTCTCTCTCTGTGATTTTGGCCTGGCAAATTTTCCGAGATGACATAAGTGTGATAAATTTGCCGAGCACAACAACAAAATACACGTCTTGTCAAATTTGGAGGTTCGGCAAATTTCTCATACCTCAACCCGTGATATTTGATATCATGAGAAAAATATCACGGGAAATGCAACCATGTTATTACATTCACAATAGTCTTCTATGAGAAGTGAGTTTGAATTTAAGTTTCTAGTTCTTTTTTTTAAGTATTTTATTTTATTCAGATAAAAAATTAATAAATTCGAAATTGAAGCAAGCAAAGCAAAGCGACAATAGTCGTATAAAGAGTGGAAAGAATATGACTAACATGCTAGTTCACAATGAAGTCAGTTAGAATTTTATTTTCTTAAAGGTGCGCTCTCTCTGTGTGGCAAATTTCTCAAGATATCATGATATCTCGGCAAAAATATTAGACACAGAGAACAACCTTATTATTCTTTGTGCAAAATTTCATTCGTTTATGACTTCTAGCTACAAAGATGTCACGTTACAAATTCCTAAAGGGTGTTCCAGAAATATCTTTGTTAAAAAGTAGGCGTGGTCATAAACCATTTTCCAAAATTTTTCTATTTTTTTTTCCAGTCTATTGTGGAACTCATGCCACAAAATTTCAACGAATTATCTTTATATTTGACAAAGATATCGCTTAAAATGTTTTTATTAGGTCACTTTATAATACCCATATATAAAAGTGGGCGTGGTCGTCAACCGATTTCGCTAAAATTTTGAACATGTATTACCACAAGTAATAAAAGTGTACACACCAAGTTTCGTCATTATATATCAATTATTTGTCGAGTTATGGGCTCAGAAATCTCGTATATTCCTGCTTCTAAAAAGAGGCGGTGCCACGCCCATTTTCCCAAAATTTTTATGTTTTTTGTTTTATGTCCATAGTTGGACTCCTGCCATAAAATTTCAATGATATATCTTTATATTTGACAGAGATATCGCTTAAAATGTTTTTATTAGGTCACTTTATAATACCCATATATAAAAGTGGTCGTGGTCGTCAACCGATTTTGGCAATTTTTCGTCCAAACTTTTGCCTAAGTAAGTGTATCACGTATACAAAATTTCATCGATATATCTTCAACGGTTTCTTAGTTATGACTCACAAAACTTTCAATGTTTGCCCCTTAATAAGTGGGCGTGGCACCGCCCATTTTCCAAATTTTTTGTGTTTTTTGTTTTACATCCGTAGTTGGGCTCATACCACAAAATTTCAGTAATAAATCTTTATATTTGAAAGAGATATCGCTTAAAATGTTTTTATCAGGTCACTTTATAATTCACATATATTTTAACAATTTTCCGTCCAAACGTTTACATAAGTAAGTAAATCACGCGTACCAAATTTCATCCACATATAAAACTTTCAATGTTTGACCCTTAATAAGTGGGCGTGGCACCGCCCATTTTCCAAAATTTCATCAAATTTCTTCATAGGGGCCTGAGCTCAACACGTGGGAAAAATTTCATCGCTCTAGTTATATTAGTGACTGAGATACCATGGTCATGGTCCGATTTCGCCCATTTTCAATACCAACCGTTCCAGTCTCGATACCAACTTGCATTTCAAATTTCATCAAAATATCTCAATTTTTGCGCGAGTTAGAGTGTTTACAGACGGACGGACGGACATAGCTCAATCGATTTCTCTTTTCACCCTGATCATTTTGATATATATAAGTCTATATCTATCTCCATTATTTCATTCTGTTACAATCCACCGTTATGTGATTAAAACTATAATACTCTGTGTACTAGTACAGCTGAGTATAAAAAAAATGGTAGGCTCGAAGCCATTTTGGTAGGTTTTTGGTAGGAAAAAAATTTTCTTAGTGGCATCCCTGGTCTTGATCAGTCTTGGGCAAGAATTATCTAAAGAAGGATATCGTAGTAGATAAGCTGATTGGAATTTTGTATGTATAGTAAAAAGTGTGAATGTCAGACAAAACGAATTGGCAAAAATTGTACATTGAAATTCATTTCTCTTTCACGTTGACATTTTTAAAGAAAACACACACATAAAAACGGAAGTAATATAACCTCTATTTGGATAAGCCTTGGTCTTGGGCACAACTACACTCAAGCCATTAATAAAAAATGAGTGTGTGTTGGTGCGCCTACTGTAGGATAAAGTGAAAATTAAAAAGTTAAAAAATATTACCTTTGTGAATGACAATGACAGGGCATCGAAGGAAAATGTTTTTTTCCTTGGTCCGGTCCTAAAATTAAGGTTGTTCTCTGTGTCTAATATTTTTGGCGAGATATCATGATATCTTGAGAAATTTGCCACACAGAGAGAGCGCACCTTTAAGAAAATAAAATTCTAACTGACTTCATTGTGAACTAGCATGTTAGTCATATTCTTTCCACTCTTTATACAACTGTTGTCGCTTTGCTTTGCTTGCTTCAATTTCGAATTAATTAATTTTTTATCTGAATAAAATAAAATACTTAAAAAAAAAGAACTAGAAACATAAATTCAAACTCACTTCTCATAGACGACCATTGTGAATGTAATAACATGGTTGCATTTCCCGTGATATTTTTCTCATGATATCACATATCACGGGTTGGGGTATGAGAAATTTGCCGAAGCTCCAAATTTGACAAGACGTGTATTTTGCTGTTGTGCTCGGCAAATTTATCACACTTATGTCATCTCGGCAAATTTGCCAGGCCAAAATAACAGAGAGAGAACAACCTTAATTTTATGTTCTTAAAGGTGTGCTCTCTCTGTGTGGCAAATTTGTCAAGATATCATGATATCTCGGCAAAAATATTAGACACAGAGAACAACCTTAATTTTAGGACCGGACCAAGGAAAAAAACATTTTCCTTCGATGCCCTGTCATTGTCATTCACAATGGTAATATTTTTTAACTTTTTTTGTTCTTTGTTTTACGTATTTGCTAAATATGTGTCAACAAACATAAACAACCAATATTTCATTCCAAAAAGTCGGTACAATAAGAACACGAAACATCTTTAAATGGATAAAAATGAAAGTGGACAAGCGAACCAAAACCTGGTTAACGAAAACATGTCGCCAACAACTTCTCTGTTAAATCAATTTATTCTAGGACAATTGAAGGAGAAACAATACACGACAGGCACCAATGGTGATGCAGGTATAGGAGGAATACAAAATGGATTTGTGGTACCAAAATTGCAAATTGGTAGTGGTAGTACAAATATGACAAATTTTATAATACCACCGCTGAAATTTGCTCGCAAAAATGACACCACCATGAGTAATGACAATGTGGTAACAGTTCCATTGTTTGCCACGTTCACATCACAGACGCCACCTTCAACCGAGAGAAAACCCAAAGTAGATGAGGTGGAAATAAGCCAACTAAGGGGGGGTATTCAAAATATGCAAGTAAACATTGATGCTATGAATGAAGAAAAGTTAGGCGCAGTAACAACAAAACCACCAGCCATCGACCTGACCACAGCATTAAATCGCACAAGTACGACAACCGCTGCTCGAATACCACAAAAGGCAGTTTTGCAGCCACCAATTGAAGATTTTTCAATACCGTTTATAGAATGTGATCGTCGAGAGAAACCGACATTTTTACTAACATCACCGCTCATTAGTTCAGAAAGCAAAAACAAATTGCTAATCACTGGTGATGACGGCTCTGCCAAACACTGTCGCCGTCGTCAATTGGCAGTACCATCTCCTTGTGGACGCATTATTTGCCTTAATTATGGACGAACGCAGTCAATGCCGCAAATTAAACACGCTTTTAAGGTGAAGCATAAAATTCAACGTTTTCGATTTGATACAAAATCACCAGATGATCTGATATTGGCTACTTTAAATAAGTATCATCGACAATACTGATTTGATGCTGGCGTTGGGATCAGGATGTAGGAGCGGGTTCCAAATACCATTATTACGAAGACCTATAAATCTGGTGGCAGCACTTTTATCAGGTTTGGCTGTTAATTCATACAGATGCGAGTAGAATATGAAGGATTCTCACATATATACACATATTTATAAATATATACATACCTATTTTGTATTGTAAACCATAATAATTGTAACACTAATAGGCAGTTTCACGAAAAAATTTAAGTGAAAATTTAATTTTGTCCCTGTCAGATTTCATATAAAATTCAAGTAAAAAAAATTAAATTAAACTTAAATTCTTTCGTGAAACTGGCTGTAAATGTTTTTTGTACAAAGAGTTTTTTTCTAGTTCTCTAAGCAATTTATACATACATCCATATACGTCAGTGTGGTTAAGTATTAAATGCGATAATTTGTCAAATTACTTTCTTAATTTATTTAAAAACTTGTATTTTCCCTAAATTGGTTGAAATCGGTTTTACAAGGTCGTAACCATATTTGTTGCTATACCACTTTAAATTTTGTTAAACATTTTCCAACTTTTCTCAACAATCTGGCAACCCAAACCATATTGTCATTGTCGATTTCCAACAATCGCGCATCCCGTTCTCTTGCTCTTTCCTCCCAGCCAAACACGCGCTCTCTATCTCCCTTTTCCACACACACGCATTCGACCGACCGTCCAAAATAATAAAAACAATTTCCGAATTCTGTAGTGAAAATTTTATACATTTTGCCGTCTGCGAAAAACTTGTGAAAAAAGTGTATTGCAATAAACTTTATTAAAAAATAGAAGAAATGTCTTAATTAAATAAATAAAATTAAATGATTTTTAATGGTGGGCAAAGAATTTGACCAAAAAAATGTCCACAATCGCAGCTATCAAAACAGAACAACTGGACGATGAGCAGGAAGATATTGGCATTGAAAATAATAGTAGCAGTAGAATGGCTGCTGGAGGAGTAGAAGGAGAAGGGGAGGGCGGCGATGGTGATGGAGGAGGCGTTGTGGGCATTGATAGCCATAAGGAGCATAGGAAACCCACATCAATAGGTAATACAGCAAGTGTAGCCGCAGTCGCAGCAGCAGCAGGTAAATTGCCACCGCAGCCTTCCGAAATTGGACGACGAACGTCGAATGTTACGGCTATGCGCCAGCTACAACAACAACAAAATCAACCGCAGCCCGCTGGCTTGCTGAAAAGTATGGGTGGGCATAATGGTGATGGTGGTGGACGTGTTAGCGGTGCCCATGGAGGTGGTGTCCTTACACCCATCGTCGGTAAGGGCAGGGTTCCTGGTGGCATCGAATCGCCTTTCAGCAATACCCCCTCCGTAAGCCACTATAACGAGATCAATAATAAAATAACAAAGAAATCAACACGCTCATCAATAGTAGCAACAAAAACTCCATCATCAGCAAGAACAACATTACCAAAATCACGTTGCGGCGAAGTCTTTGTGTCGAAAAATGCACGCCAATGGACATTTATTTGCACCTATTGCAATAAAAGTACACGTGACATTGGCGAATTTATTTGTCACATTCGAATTAAACATTTAGGTGGCTTTGGTGCCGACGGAGAGGATGAGGATGCTGCCAATGATGATTATTATGATTACAACGATGTGGATACGATGTCTGTGGACGATGTAGGTGTTGGCGTCGATTATGAGGTCAATAATCAGCAATCGAGTTTTTATGAGCAGGATCAAGATGTAAGCGAACAGATATGTATAACAAAAATTATATCTACCTATGTAGTTGTATACATACCTACGTTTATTTCTAATATATAATACATTTTATATTATTACATATCGTACATATCTCCATTCAACCCTTTAGGTTAGAACCATTTATTTAAAATTAATTTTAATAGTATATAGTTTTTAACTTAATATGTATGCATGTACATATGTAAATATGTATGTTTGTATGTATGTGTTCGCTTTTATATACATGCATATATACATCGACAAATATTACATACATACATATGTACAACGACATGTGCTTAAATACATACTTAGTATATATATACATACCCTGCAGGGAACTCAATAACTAGTGAGCAAAATTTCTAGTTCCGAACTAGCGAAAAGGTGTCAAAGGGGAACTAATTCAATTGTAGTTAGACCCTCACCAGTTCAGAAGGAGTGAATTGAGTCACCATTATAAGACACACTGATTTGTATGCAATTTCGAAGTGACAAAATTTCTATGAAAATTTTTCGTTCGTTCAATTGCCGTCGGCTTTGTATATTTCTGCAATTCTCAGATGTTTAGTGAAGCATTTCATATAAAGAAATTTCTATTTGCATCTTGTATGAAATAAAATATTCCCCTAATTATCCGATCCCTCAGGCTTATTTTTCCTTTTGTTTTTATTTTATTACTTTTTAAATATTATTGTAAATCAGGGCTGCTCACTAGAGATGAGAGAAACTGCGATTTTTCGATATCTGTGATTTCGGTGATTGCTATTTTTAAATCACTGCGATTTTAAACTGCTATTGCGATTGCATGGACTGCTATAAAATCATCAGTTACCGGTAGAGATTAATTTTGCGTTTTCTGAGCGATATAACCTGTCTTCATTTTATGTTAACAAAATGATAGCAATAACAACGTATTCCGCAGTAATTTCGCTGTTTGTAATCATTTTTCAAAGATAAATTGTAAATTCAATAATTTTTTTTTTTCTTATATGTATTTCTATATACGTATGTGGTCTGCTCAAAAGTATAAACAAAAAGAAATTTATAATGCTTTTGCGATTGCGATTCACATAGGTGAACTGCTTACTTGGTACATCGATATCAGTTCCCAATAAGTAGTGAACTGCTATTTTGGAAAAGTGATCGCAATTGCGATTTGCGATTTTTTATTCACAGTGAAAAAATCACCGTTTGCGATATATCGCTCATTACTACTGCTCACCTCATAGGCACTCAAATCACAATTGTTTTTGTTTTGTACCGAATCATAGGCACAGATACATATTTTCACTTCAAATATGAAAATAAAAATTTCTTTGCACTGCCATAAGCACTGAGATATAAAAAAAAATTTTATATGTATGTGCCTATGATTCATATTGAATGTGCAGAGCAAAGGCACTTTGTATAGGAGCTCGAGCACTGCCGTAAGAAATCGAAATTTACAATAACAAATGTGTAATGAAAAAAAAAATTCAAAAAATGAAAGCACTGTAAAAAATTAGTATTCAAAAAATTTTCATATAAAAAATAAAAAAATTTGTATGTATGTGATACTACCATTTGAAAATAAATTCTAAAATAATATTTTATTGGAATTCATAAAAAAATTTAAATGAGCAAAAAAAATTTTTCAGTGCATATACAAAATTTGTAGATGTATTGAGCTTTGTACTTTCAATACAAGAGCGTTGAGCAGCCCTGTTGTAAATTTTTATTAAATAAATAAATAAAAAAATTTAGGTTAAACATTTTTTTAAAAAATTATCATCCACCTTGTCACTGACAGGATTCGAACCCACGCCCCTCAGATTAAAAGGCACATGCGTTAGCCAGTCCGCCATCGCGCCACTTGCATGAAGTGTGTCAAAGGCTGTACTTAAGCGGCAGATGTGAAACTGTAGAATTTGTAGGTACTTGTAGCTAGTTCAGAACTATCGAAATTGTGCCAATAAACGAACTAGTGTAAACTGTAGAATTTAGTACTAGTTCGGAACTATCGAAAATGTAGTCTCAGTCAGTAGTCTCAGTAGAGAGTGACAATTGACACCGCCTAGGACATCGCCGTGTTAAATTCGCTAGTTGATAACATGCAAAAGAAATTTAGCTCGCACTAGTAGTGTCCAAAAATGCCCTAGAATTGGCAAGAAGAGAAGGGGAAACAAATGTTTCTGATTTCTTGTATTAAGAAATCGATACGTTGCTGCAATGAATTAGAAATTTTGCCGATTTCTCACAAAGGCAATAAATCGGCGAGTCGCCAATTTGTTGTCATAGACGATTATTGCCTATTTCTCGAGCTTTGCTTGGTGGGATAATGAAATAATCGAGATATAGACTTATATACATATATCAAAATGATCAGGGTGAAAAGAGAAATCGATTGAGCTATGTCCGTCCGTCCGTCCGTCCGTCTGTAAACACTAAGGGTGAAACAGAATCGATGCGCAACGACACGATGTTGCGCCAACGACAGTCTGTCAAAATTAAAACCCATGCGTTCTTATGAAAGCAATTATAATAAAGACGACGCGGCACGACGTCGTCCACCGACAAAATTACGTTTTCAACTTAGAACCGATTTCTAATTTTGTTGACGACGAGTGGATTATGAAATATGAACATTTTGACAACTCAATAAATCTAACGAAACTTTACAAAAAAAAGTTAACTCAACTAAAATGCAAGCGTTAACGTTTTAAACGAAACAAAATCAACAAAAAGGAAATTGTTTTCGTTGAATCGAAAATTAACGTTGAAATTATCATTGAAATGAGCGTTTTTTCGGTTCTCACAATAAGTTGAGAGTGCTTAGTAGCAGCGTAGAGCAACAATGCTCTCAATGATAAACATAGAGTTTGAGTGACAATTCTCTCAGTAATATATAGCGCTCAACTTTTCAACGTTTCAGCGTTAACGCTTGAGTTTCGTTGACGTTGATAACGAAACAGAAATTATTTTGATAATTTTTATAACGTTGAAAAACTGAGTCGTTTCAACAGAAACGACTTTAACATTTCGGTTATCGATAATATTAACGTTGCGGTGCATCCTTGATTTATACACAACCAAATGTAATAACTGGGGCATGGAATTTCATGTACTAAAAAATAAAAAATATGCGCATAAAAAATGCAACAAAAACTGAGAAATATGCATGAAAAATCAAAAAAAAATGCATTAATTCAAATTTTTCAACTTCAGATAATTCATGTTTATTGAAGTTACAATAGTTAAATAAATTAGGTACAAACATTTTTTAATTCAATTTTGCTCTTACGTTGTACGTTTATACATATGTAGGTTTATATATATATAGATACATAAATTCAGTCTTGAACATTTCATAATCTGCAAAGGTTAATCCTTATTCAACGATTCATTAGCGTACACAATGAAATATTTTTTCATATTCTCAAAAAGAAAACTTTGCCGATTCGGTCGAAAAAAGCTCTTATACATAGAAAACGAACGTTCTACATCCACAGAGGTAATAGGAGCATGTTTGAAAACGGCTCTTTGTCGACAGGTATGCACCGTATCGAAAATACTAATAATAGCCGTGTTCACACGAAACTCTATTCGTCGTCAGATGGCTGTTATGCATGAATTTCGTTTGTATAAACTGTCAACTAGCAACTGCAAACAACGCAAAATATGTAAAAATATGCAAAATATGCAAAAACATTTGAATGCCATTTTTAAGACAATTTCACGATTCGCAAAGATTGTTTATTTATTTTGTTCTACCTAAATTTAAGAAAAACATGTATTTGCATAGATTTCCATGCCCTAGTAATAACAGTTTAAAGCATTAAATTAATAAATCTAACACCCCTATTGCGAGTGTCGACTGTGATAGATTACACTGTAGGTAAATTTTTAACTTTTGAAATATCACAGAGAAACGCCGAAACACGTCAACTTAATTTTTGGCTGTAGAATACGATGGCATTTATAGAGTCAAAGTTAGCTCTTATTTTCGAGATATTTAGGAAAGAATTTTCAGAGCTCTGAAGGTAATTTTTTTTCCGTCTATAAACTTTACTCAGGCTTGGAAACCTTTACTCGCATAAAAAGTTTGACAGTAGTTCTTACTTAATTGGGGCATTCTAAATTCAATGCCGCCTTTAGTTTTCCCAAATTGGCTCCGGTTTTCGAGATAACGGTATTTAAAAATTACCATCAATTTGGACTTTTTTGTTAATAACTCAGTCAGTTTATGAGATACATTGCCAAAACTTTGCACGTGACATTATGTTAGTATTACCTTAACTATTTCTGAAAATAATTGAAATCGGATCACTATAACATATAGCTGCCATACAAACGATTTTTCACATATGGACATTTTTGGGTATAACTTCGCTGTTTAAACAGCTAAGGTTAATCCTTAAAAATGCATATATTTTCTTCATTTAAAAACTGCGTCATAGTTCTTTTAATTCTCTGTAAGACGATAAAAAGGTCATCTAATTCATTTAATACGATACACGAGTTATTGGGCTTGAAAAAAATGCTGACTGGGACGGTTGGTATTGAAAATGGGCGAAATCGGACCATGGCCACGCCCACTTTTCCTAAATAGAAAAAATCGTAAATTTGGTATCTCAGCCAATAATATATGTAGCTGGAGCGATGAAATTTCACCCACGTATTGAGCTCAGGCCCTTATGAAGAAATTTGAGGAAATTTTGCAAAATGGGCGGTGCCACGCCCACTTATTAAGGGGCAAACATTGAAAGTTTTATAAGCCACAACTCAGAAACCGTAGCAGATATATCGATGAAATTTGGTATGCGTAATTTGCTTACTTAGGCAAACGTTTGGACGGAAAATTGTTAAAATCGGTTGACGGCCACGCCCACTTTTATATATGGGTATTATAATGTGGCCAAATAAAAACATTTTAAGCGATATCTCTGTCAAATATAAAGATCTACCACTGAAATTTGTGGCAGGAGTTCAACTACGGACGTAAAACAAAAAACACAAAAATTTTGGAAAATGGGCGGTGCCACGCCCACTTATTAAAGGACAAACATTGAAAGTTTTATAAGCCATAACTCAGAAACTGTTGAAGATATAGCGATGAAATTTGGTACGCGTGATACGCTTACTTAGGAAAATGTTTGTACGAAAAATTGCCAAAATCAGTTGACGACCACTATATGGGTATTATAAAGTGGCCCAATAAAAACATTTTAAGCGATATCTCTGTCAAATATAAAGATATATCATTGAAATTTTATGGCATTAGTCCCACAATAGACCGGAAACAAAATTTAGACAAATTTTGGAAAATGGGCGTGGCACAGCCTCTTTGTAGAATCTACGAGATTTCGAAGCCGATAATTCAACAAATAATTGAGATATTATGACGAAACTTTGTATAAACTTTTGTCACTTGTGGTAATAGACATGCGAACATTTACCGGAATTGGTTTATGACCACGCCTACTTTTTAACAAATATATTTCTCGAACACCCTTTGGCCCCTTGGGAATTTGTAACGTGACATCTTTGTAACTAGAAGTCATAAAGGAATGAAATTTGCACTAACAATAATATTTATATGCTTAGTTGGATGATTGATAATAATTTTGAAAATGGGCGTTCCACTCGAACTTAGGCTTCCTTACTTGTTTTAAATATTAAGGACAAGGCAAATCTAGGAAGGTAGGCCCGCACAGTGCTGTATGAGCGGGCAAAAATAAAAAAAAAAATTTTCACGTATGTCAACGTATCGTTGGAAAGGTAATTTATCCTAGATTAAGGATCTGAACTTAGTTTTTGTTTCTAAATCATAAGGTCCTGACAAAAATCTCTTAAAGTTGTGTGTTTTATATACATACATATTTTTTTTTTATGAAAATGCCTTTAGCTGAAGTCTAAAAAAAATGCTAAAAATACAATTTATCATACTTTATCTTAAGATAAATTTTTCTAATTAGAAAATCTATAAGGAAACTACTCTATAAAGCTTTTTAAGAAATATTGAGTTTCCTGAAAATTTTAAAAATTCCTAAGTTTACAAAGGGATAAAAAAAAAGTATGTAAAATTATGTCTTTTTATTCTTTTATTTGAAAGAAGGAGCATTTTTCTTTGAAATAAAAAAAAAAGTCTGCAGACTCATTGCGCTTTTCGAAGAAAATCGTTTTTTTAAGGTTATAAAATAATCTTTTGCAAAAAAACCAATTTCACTGATTACAGTTACCACAGTATTTTCCATTACTTAAATGTCAAACCATTTTTTAAAAATAGTAAAGTTTATTACTGTAGACCTACGCGGTAGTGTTCTGTGCTGTGTAGTGAAGCGTAAAATAGTGAAAAAACTAATCTTATATTATAAACGTGAAATGTATTTAAACTCAATTGGCGAGAAAACCACTAAACGGATCCCCACGAAACTTTGCAAGTCTAGACATTTTCACCCGGATCTTACTATAGGCATATTTTTTTATCTGATTTAAAGGCAGGGATGGGCACCTCCCATACAAAATTTTCCTTTTTTTCGTAATATCTTGAAATATTTGTACTAGAATATTGAAAATTTTGTGTGAAGGAATAATACATAATTATATACTAAACGGAACTACTTCCGAATATTAAATTTTGAAGTTTCAATCTCAGTTTCAATGAAAAATGTAAGAGCTAGGTAAAAAAAAATTGATTTTTGAAATCTACGTACTCTAGTCTACCCAGAAACGAATTTTTACTCAAATCCGTCCATTATTCTATTTTTGCCCACTTTTTATATGGATGACAGCACTGTGGCCCTGTGACGAATTCAGAAATTTCCCATGTATTTTGTTATTGTATTTGGTAGAATGTAATGTCAAAATGATATTTCGCCGTGGTTAAAATCTGAATTCGCTTGGGGCTCGTCCATTCCTATTGGCCATGATGTGAATTCGCTGGATTTTGACATTACACTCTACCTTTGCATGTAGATCTGCCTTGATTAAGGATATTTTTAAACTTTTTACGTCTCCCCCTTATTCATAAAAAATAAAATAGATTTATAAAGCTATTAAAATCGAAAAATTATATGAAAATGTCACTTTATGCAATTGTTAAAACCTATTTTCATTTTTATGTTTCCGAGGAAGAATTTAAAATTTGTTTGTCACTAACCATTATGATTATTTTTTGGTTAATATTAAGCTGTGTAGGTATGTAATAATAATACAACGACTGACGAGTTTTATGGCCGAGCTTCTCTTCCAATTCGAGGTGTGCTCCTTTTGTTTTTCCTACTAATTGGGTGGGCCTACAGTTTGATGCCGGCTCCGAACGGCGATTGCATTTTTTGTGAGAAGCTTTTTCCTGTCAGAAATACACTCGGAGGGTATGCCGCCCATTGCCGAGAGGTGACCGTTGCTCTTAAAACACCAATAATTGGATTTTTACTAATTAGAAAAATTTTATTGGTGTTTGCTCGGACTGATGTTTCAACCCGAGACCTCTGGCATAGCAGGCGAGCACTCTATCCACTGCACCACAGCGGCCACGTAGGTATGTACTTACCTACAGTTCCGAAAAGAGTTCCTTAAAATTATGAGTTTTTCAAATTTAAAAAAAAAATTTATAAAAATACATTGATTAGATATCTTTGAATTGAACTGTACGTGCCATCTGTTTGTACATAATATGTATGTATGAATACGTGTATCGCGGATAAATTCTCCAGTAGATCGCTCGCCTGCTCGTCCGTACACCAAGCAGAGAGGGTTGAAAGGAACCGGTTTTTCAGTTTTTAAAAGTGCCTTTTCTATGCTCTTGTACCTTGGTGTCTCTTCCACTTTTTCGAATTCGGTATAAGAAACTTTGTTTTAAAGTATTACATGCATATGTACATATGTATGTTGATACAAACATACATATGTATATGTATATATACTGTGTATCGACCACTTTTCTGCCTTGTTGTCAAGGAATAGAACTTTAGAATTTTTAAACTGGTTTACTTTTTGTTGCAAAATGGCATATTGAGCCAATGGGAACTTTTATCATGATGCTAGACTTAAGCTGGATAGTACCACATCCATACATATGTTTACATAGTACATATGTATGTATGTATTTACAAATGTACTATGTACAGGTGATTTACCTACATATGTAAATAGGTTCAGGATGTGATACGAAGCTTGTATTCATTGTACATAACGCTTATTTACTGCAGTAGTGACATAACTCAAACAAGATTATTAGACCGACCCTTAAAAACAAATTTTAAACCGCAAGGCTTATAAAGTTCCCTCTTTACCTAAATACTTAAAATATAAATTTTTGTGAATATTGGATAAGATAACTACAATATTGCAACTTATGTATGTTAGGTCAATATCCTTTTTGGCCTGCTCGGGTGTCCCACAAGTGGCAGTATACTTGGTCTTTCTCGCCTTCTAAGTTATTGCTCTACGCGTATGACCTTAAAATCTATCCTCAATTGGGAGTATCATAGTCAAAAATATCAGGCATAAATT
Organism: Urophora cardui; assembly: GCA_960531455.1. Lineage (NCBI taxonomy): Eukaryota > Metazoa > Arthropoda > Insecta > Diptera > Tephritidae > Urophora > Urophora cardui. Next base: position 30,136,275 of record OY482671.1, on the reverse strand, counting down.
TGTGTTCGGATTGGTGGCGCACTCAAACTTGAGTGGGAGTCGAATTTGATTTCCACTACCACTAAATTTGAGTGGTAGTTAAATGAAATTCGATTTCCACTATTTTTTTTTTTCAAAATATAAGAATATCAACGCGAAGCCGAAGCCAAGACCAAAACTGAATACGAACCCGAATACCGAAAGGAATTCGGTTCGGATTGGGGAAATGGTTCAGGAAAATATTCGGTTTGGATTAGGAAAAAAGTATTTTGTCTTCGTGATTTAGCCAAATCAAAATCACGCAACCTTTGCCCGGTCTATTGCTGTAACAGTTACGAGAATCTCAGAATCCAATAAAGTTCAGAAACCTCGTAAATGTTATAGCATTAGGGTTATACCAAATTTTGTTGGACTGCCTCGTTACACCTTTCGCTAATTTTGCCCAGTTTGCTACAGTTACGAGAAGAATAATACTGAATGCTGTGTTTGGTCACATTCTCTTTCCTGTTGTATGTTTTTTCCGACATGGTAGGATTGATATTCGGGCAGTGTATTTTATTATAAATATTATATTATATTATTATTAAGTACTAGCAAATACCCGTCCCGCTTCGACGAACAAAAGCTTTTATGTTATAATGGGTCTTTCCCTAAATTCGTAAAATCTTTTAGTTATTGAACACAGCTTTTACCCTTACCTTTACTGGGACCATCCATCACCATCTGGGCCCACTACTTGAAACATCTCTGGGAAACAGACTTGAGAAATAACAATGAAAATATCTGTATGTTGAAGCCCTGTTCGACACCTTTCATTTGATACCCATATTGCTCAAACAGTTGCTGGGACACTCTGGGTCCACATTTGGGCCTATATTCCGGGAAGTTCCCACATTGAAATCTACTGTGAAAATTTCATAAAGATCGGTTGATTACTTTGGAAGTCCATAAAGGACACACGCACACACATTCATTTTTATATAATATATATATATTATATTATATTATATTATATTATATTATATTATATTATATTATATTATATTATATTATATTATATTATATTATATTATATTATATTATATTATATTATATTATATTATATTATATTATATTATGTTATATTATTGTGTATATCCGTATAGACATACAAATTTATTATAATAAAACTAAAAATTCTTTTAAAAAAATCGCAGTATATGGATTGCGGCAGCTATCTAGATGTGAATGTTCACACAGATGCCGAAGATTTCACTTTAAATGGACATGAACAGGTTGCAGCAATGTCATACCGCAACATGGGAGCCAATAATCATCATGTGATGCAAAGGCCAGAAACTGCGGTAGCAGCAGCAACGGTACCACAGAAATTGGAGCATAGCAAAAGACAAGAAATTGATTTACAAAGAACTAAAATGAAACGTTTGAATAGCGGCCTCGAAGATGATCTAAACGCTAGCGAGCATGAGCGCGGTGGTACCAGATTCACAGGTGGTGGCGGCGGCGACATCGCAACAGCTAAAGAATCGGCCGCACAATGGCGCGCCGATCCGGCCATTTTCCAATCATATGCAAATAAACAGTATGCACAATACCACACATCTACGCCTGATATGAAAGCGAGCGGAAAACCTAACAAAACCGAAAATGGCAGCGGCAGCGCTGCTGATTTCGATGCGACCGACTATGCTTTGAGTAAGGAGGAGTTCGGCGATACAACAACAGCGTGCGATGGTGGCGATATCGACGTTGGTATTGGCGTTTATAACGATGACGATGAGGACGATTATGATAATCAATTACTTATAGCGCCCAGCGATTCAATGGATGCCAGTTTGTTGGGTGCCAATGTATCGGATAGTGGTGGCGGCGGTGGTGAAAAAATGAAGACCAAACGTCGTCAAATACGCGGAACTGCCTATTGTGCTTTATGCAATAAGACCTTCCAATACTATTCACTTTATCGCAATCACATGATAAAACATTCAAATGAAACACCCTTTAAGTGTCCCATTTGCAAGAAGGGATTCAAGTCGAAACAAGCCATCCGCTATCACATGAACACACATCAAAAAGAAAAACAGTTTAAATGTACGATTTGTGGTGCATCCTATGGCACCGAAAATCATTTCATCTCACACATTATGTCACATGAGAATTCCACCACATTTCCGTGTATGGTATGTGGTCAGCTGCTGACAAGTAGTAAGGGGCGTGACTTGCATATGGCCGAACATAAAGAGGAGCGCCCATTTCGTTGCGACTATTGCTTTAAACTATTCCGTTTGCGACATCACTTGTCGAATCATTTGAAAATGCATCGTAAATATCGTTGTGATTATTGCAAAGAGATCTTCACTAGCGCCATCTATTTGCGTAAGCCGTACGCTTGTTCCGGTTGCGAGAGTTCTCCCGTAGCACAACAAGCGGCTGCCGCGGCTGCGGCGACAAACTTGAATAATAAAAATGCAACGCGCGGAGGTGGTGGTGGTGGTGATAGTGTAAATCCTTTGGAAATTTTCGAGGCCGCTATTCCCAGACAACAGCAGGGGCAGCCACAACAAGGAGGTGATTATGCACAAATGGTAACGGATTCGGAAGATGGCGAAGACGGAGAAGATGACGATAACGATGACGACGACGATGATGGTGAAGAGAATGAAGATGACGAAGAAGGGGATGCTAATAATCCAGCTAATAATGAAGATGATGACGACGACGATGACGACGATGATAGTAGTGACGATAGTGATGACGATGATGCGAGTAACGGCAATGGCAAGCGAGGTGCAGCAGCAACGGGTGATGAAGGAGAACGCAATGAAAAGGATGGTGCAAGAAGGAAAGCGAAGCGCGCTCGTCTTACTGACCACGGTGATGAAGGGAGAGGAGGTGTAATACAGAATTATGATGAAGACGTTGCTGGTGGCAGCGGTAAGCGATTTGAATGCAAATATTGCCATCTTACATATTCGCATCACAGTGGTTTAAGCTTTCATATAAGAAAAAAGCATTGCTAGTTAGGAGAAGATGCGAAAAAGAAAGAAAACGAAGAAGAAAAACACAAATTGCTAAGAGAAAATTATAATTGAACTACATACATATATACATACAAAAACAGTACTGCAACACAGAGTATTTGGAGGAGTTGACAACGCGCTTTGAAATAAGAATCATTAATAAAAATTAGTGAGTTTATTTTTTTTTATTTTTAAGAAACACGCACTGACAAAAAAACCCAACAAACGATACAAATAGTTTTTAGCAAAGTATACATACATATATGTATCATAGACGGCAAAATTAGCAATGTCATTTAAAATATATTCGTTAGAGATTACTTACATTTAAGTTAAATTCACTTACTAGCTATATGTATGTAAGCAATTATTTTCATCCCACAAATTTTTTAATTATTGTCAGGTAATATTTTAACAGAATAATGACTACAGTGTTACACATTTAGCTCGATACAATACATATTTATGAAGCATACTGTATATGTACTACAGTCTTTCCTAGAAATGTCTAGTCTATAACCCTAAATCATTACATATATTGTATGTATACATGTATTTACACACGTTTAGATTCATATTTTTTATTACGCTTCCATGGTTGAACAATATCGAATTTTCACCTCAATTTTTATATATATACCTACCAAGTACTGTGGTTAACATCAAAAGAGCAACACAAACATTGGGGGCGTTCTTGATGTGCATGTGTTGTATAAAAACAGCCAGGAGTAAGTGCTCCGGAAGGAATCGTCAGGCCCTACGAGAGGGGGGGGGAAGGGGGATGAGGGGTCAATTGCCCCGGGCCCGGGCTTTTGCTTACAGAAAATAAACAAACAACACCTTTAATCACCTTTCGTAGATAGCAATCTTTTTAAATTTCAACAAATTTTATAAATCTCTTAAAGTGTCTGCACCCCACTTAAGGAATTGTTGGTTTTTGGCGTCGACTTTGCAGCATAAATTTGAATTCGTTTTCTGTTGCATCAGAAAAATTCGGTATGATGCAAATTATTATACAGCGATATGGGTATTTCCTGGGCGTTTCGGACGGTATGTTCGCACGATTTTTTGAACTTTTGAGGCTGAAATATCGCGAAATATTGTAACGTTTTATGATAAAAGGAAAGATTTAAACTGCGTTCCGGACGCAACAAAAACACGTCCATTTTTTTTTAAGTGGCTAAAACAGAGGCATTAAACTAAATTTCTGTCGCTAACATACATACTTTAATAATTAGCCGTGGCCTAAATCTTTCGCTTTATCATGAAAAGATACAATATTTCGTAGGCATGGGTAACACTGCGCTGCGCCGCGCAATTGCGCTGGCGCCAACCCTGGTGTTATTGCGCTAACTCCGATTTGGAAAATGCGCCAACTCAATATAGCGCCAACTCAATGTAGCGCTAACTCAGTATATATACGAAAGGGTATTGACATTTTACTTTCACAAATAAAGAAGACAAAATTGACATTATCTGTGAATAGGAGAGAAAAATATAATACAAAATAAATTGGGGAAACTTTCCAATAATGTCACACGCCCCCAAAAAAACGACTTCTACCGGGAGGTAGGGGAGAGGAAGGGTGTTCTGAATCCGTAAAATTTAGGCGCCGGACGTACCTCGTTTTCGAGGAATTTATGGTTAAAGTTCAGTAACTCCATATAAATTCGATAGATAAAGAAAAAACCTTTGCGCTGAACACTTTTATGCGTTGGCGGCCTTCGGCCGCGCTTATAAAAAATAACCCTGGGCTACGCCATCCGTCCGGACGTGTGCCCTAACCGTGGCTCCCGCCACGTAGTACACCCTGTGAAGTCACTATTAGCAACATTTTTAATAAAAGTGATTAACGTAATATTGTAAAATTTATTAAACACATTAGTAATATACGTGTTGTGACTAAAATAAAGAGTGAAATTTGTTTTGTAAATGAGGAATTGGGGTTGTTATTGGTAAAAATTTAACAACTTTAACAAATTCCGGGAAAACTAGGTACGTCCGGCGCCTAAATTTAACTGATTCAGAACCTACTCCTCCTCCCCTACAACCCAGTAAAAGTCGTTTTTATCGGGGCGTGTGACATTATTGGAAAGCCAACCCAATAAATTAAATAAAATATTTATTAGCATATAATATATTTTTCTTACGCATGGTAAATGGTAAGGGGAAATTTCGATATAATGCGCCCGGACCCGGAATCTTTCTTTTTAATAGGGTGGAGCCGACCCTCGTATTTCATAATGAAGATGCCGAAAAACGAGATGCCAGCATATTTTCACAAATTACGCAAATTATTTTTAAAATTAAATTTAATTGTGGCACAATTATTCTGCCAGCGTGTATGTAAGCAGAATTGCGCCAAAAGAAATAAAACTGGTATAGTAGACAGTAAGAAGCAAACAAGTGTTATTTATCGATTATTCCATGGCAATTGCGCTAAAGGTGTTATTGCGCCAGAACCGCCCGCGGCGCCACGGTTGGCACTGGTGTTATTGTATCAGCGCCAAAAAAATTGCGCCATTACCCATGGCTAATATTTCGCGATATTTCTGCCTCAAAAGTTCAAAAAATCGTGCAAACATACCGTCCGAAACGCCTAGGAAATTCCCATATATGTACGTGTGTGTATGTATGTAAACAGCGATACGCCGAAAACAAACGAAGCTTGCGAAGCTAAAATTTGCTTTGGTGCTTGGTACAGTTTAATTCGATTGCTGTTTCACTAAAGCGTTCAGCAGAATCAGTCTTTTGATATACCAAATTCCTACCAACAAATTTTTGTATTCCAATTTAAAGAAATTTATTTCATACGAATAAAGCAATATGTATTTAAACAGAATTCATTCAGAGCTATGGTCCCATGGACAATATTACTCAGTATGACCCATGGATTCGGAAACTGGATGTGCCTTTTGAACAATACATTTGACCCAAAATAATATGTATATTTTTATGTAAACATATTTACTTGATCTGTATTAATGTATAGATAAATTAAAGTTCGTAACTATATCGTCGCTCCGGAAGAAGAAAGACGCATGCCAGTAATTTGTCGACGAAAAAAGGCGCACTAAAAATATGTCGGGGGAAAAAAGACGCTTTACAAAACATGTCGACGAAGATAGACGCATTAAAAAATATTTCGACGAAAAGAGACGCATTAAAAAATATTTCGACGAAGAAAGACGCATTAGCATTATTAACTGCGAAGAAAGACGCATTAGCATTAATATTGACAAAGAAAAAAATAAAGCGTCGTTCTTCGTTATCAAAAAAAATAGGGTCTTTCTTTTAAAAAATATTTTTAATGCGTCTTTCTTTGAATAAAAAAAAAGTTTTCGTCTTTCTTCCTCAACAAAACACTTTGCGTCTTTTTTCTTCTATAGCGACGATATATTCATTGAATTTTGATTTTGAGAATTTGTTCATTTAGTATGGGGGCCCGAAGTTATTTTGACCATGGGCACGGATTTTCTCTCGGCGGCCCTGGGAATCATATTAATATCTGGCCAAGGTATACCACTCAAGGCTGCGCTCCCCAGGATTTTAGGGTGTTTTCCCCTTACAACAACAAAAATAACAAAGCGTTGTTCGAAAGTATTTCAAAAGAAGGAAATAACAAATTAAAGCAAGTATGATTATTTTCTTATTTACAGCTGAACGTCTAATATGACGAGTGTGTGTGTAAGAAATTATATAATTATTAAGGGTCTTCATCTAAAGTAATAAACTGCTGGTAAATGGGGTAAAGTGATAAAATAATAATTATGATAAATTATCTGTCAAAATTTGTATGAAAATATATTTAAGCAAAGTTTATCACTTTACAGGATCATTTTGTTGCGTAAATTTATAAATTTCGGTAAAATTCAAGTCTGATACATTGTCAGTTTTACTTTTTCAATTCAAAAAACGAAATTGTGCTTTCTTTCATCATTTTAGCACGATTTAATAAAATAATTTTTACAAAAATTTTATTCAAACAATTTTTGGAATAGGGCGTTTTTGAAACAATTTTTGAAATAGGGTGATCTTATTCTCAGCCGTCGATATGTACATCGCTAGCTTAGAATGCAAATTGGATAAATGCCTTTTTTCAAACTTGACAGGAGAGTAAAAAAACCAAAAACAAAAATATGTCGATATGAAACAAAAATTCTGCATAATACATATGTTGGACTTAGCCAATTTGCCTATCAATGAATAACAACGAGTAGAAGTATCACATACGTGGTTAGCGTGTTTAATTTTTCTAGCGTTCTACCTAAAAATATTATTTTTGATAAAAGTCGACTTAGCCAATTTGCACTCTAAGCTAGCGACATTTATTTTTATTTTTACCTTATTTTTTATTTTAGTTGTTTTTTCCCACACGCACTGCTTTGCATTTTCCATTTAGTTATAGATGCATGTGCTACATGTGTGTATGTAATAAAACAGTATTCTTCCATATAAGCCATCACATCACACACCCCTGTATGTATGTATGTACATACAAACATACACTAAACAGAACTGAAGATTGCTAAATTTTAAATTAAAAATATGAAAATTCCTAACAAAAAACTCCACGTAGTATGTATGTTGTATGTTTATACTCATTTTCACATTATTTACCGAGTTACCGTATAACCATATTAATATTATATATAATGTACCGACAAAGCCTTGAAAAGGCCTTAAAAGTTTAACATACATACATAGTTGCAAAAAAAAAAAACAAAAAAAAAATAACTTGGGGGTAATCAGCAATCTAACATTATTGAGAAGATTTTAGGGAACTTTTTCATCAACCATTGACTGTCCAAATGTAAAATATAATGTTCCAAATATTCCAGTAAACATACACATGCACGCACTTTTGTCAGTTTATTATTTCTTAAATTTTTGTTAAAGATATCAGATTACTATTATGTAAAAGTAAACACATATACATACCATACCATACGAAACTAGCATACGATTTTTGTGGCTGACGAATACAAGCACTTTCAGTTTTTGGCTGACGAAAAGTAGCAACTTCGACTTTTGGCTGACAAAAAGTAAAAATTTCGTTTAAACAACAATTTTAATGTATAAACATTATATAATTATTGCTACTTTTCGTCAGTCAAAAGTCGAACTTGCTACTTTTAGTCAGCCAAAAGTCAAGTCTGCTACTTTTCGTACAGAATTTTTTAATTGCCAGCTTTCGTTAGAAATTTTATATGTACTAGTTTTCGTATGGTAGGACGATATATACATAGATGTATATTGTTTAAGTTTCAATATGTCGCTTTTAAAAAACGTAATTATATTGCATTAATTATGACAACTTATCTTTGTTGTTTCTACATTTTTATTTTTAAGTCTAACTTATATTATGAAGCTTCGAAATTAAATAAAGTAGAATTTATTGCAAGTTTACTTTGTATTTAAGTGAAATAAAAAAATAACTCATTAATATTTCACTGAAATATTCTACATATTCTATGCTATTCCCTAGTTAAGTTAGAATTTAATAAAAACAAAAAAAAAAATCATTCACAAGAAAAGACAGGAAAAAATTATATAAACTTATATATAGTTTTTTCGTTATATAAGTAGTAGCGCCTTAAAAACTGGTATTTTGATTGTGCTGTATGTTATAATATCCATGTTATGTGCATATTATGTGACTTTAATACGTATTCAGTATGCAACCACCGAAAGTGCTGAATATAAAGAAGTACATATGTACATTTAATGGTACATGCAGGGACTGACTATTTTACGCTAATGTATGAATTATCCAGTATCCCCGGAAAAACACCATTCAGCAAAAGTATCAGCATGGCGCAACTACATAGGTGATGCTAAAAGCACCAACAATATTCACCTGTATTTTGCTAGCGCTTTTCTGCACGCATTTCCCAAAATGAGACATGAAAGATTGAAAGATATATTACTGGATTACATAAGTAAGCCAATCAAAATCAACTCAATTTGACATTTGTGTACTGCAGAACTTGATCGCGGCGATGAACAGACAAAATCAGTTCCGAGTATTGCCGTGTACCCCGGCAACCGGGTATCATGAGCCCGAATATAAACATAACATATGCATATAACAATTTCATATGCGCTAACTGCAATATGTGACAATTACTTATTTTGAATTTAAATGACATTTAATTAATTATACATATTGTTTTTTTCCGTATTCTTAACATTTTCTTTAAGACATTAATTGATATGTAATGTTAAACCATGTTTTTATGCAAGAAAACTAAAACAAACAAAAATTAAAGAATTATCCATCAACATTGCAGTAGTCATTAAGAATTATGAAAAAGAGGGATTTACTTCAAAGATCTTAGTTAAAATAAATTATAAAGTGTACCACTCGGATATAACCCTATTTTATTATGACAACAAAAAACATTCGCCTAAGTCGAACAAGTTTAGTCATGTAAGCGAATTGAAATTGTAAATATCCAATTCCATTGATATTCATGAATAAATAAAGTTGAAATATATCTATATTATGAATATGCTAACATACATTCTGTCCCCGCTTCTCCGTCGATTCTACTGAACCCATTTTAATAATAAGAAGTGGTGTTCCTCTCATACAGAACTGCGCCAATTTTCATTCAAGTTTGATGGAAAATATGTTCACATGTTTTATGCAATAGGGATTTAACTCGAAATTTTCGTTTTCTGGGATTTTGCCATATACATATTTCAATAGCTGGGTCATGCCTTTGCGTCTAGTCTTATAAAATACTCAAAAAGATAAAAATGGTGGAAATAAAAGTGATTTTGTAGTTAGCCGTAGAAGGAAACTATTTGAAATTATAAAAATTTGTTTGCGTTTTCGCAAAAAAAATTTTTTTTGAGTTAAATCCCTATTGAATAAAACGTGCGATATAGTGATTGTTTCATGCTTTTGAACAGAACAGAGCTGTGTTTATGCATGTATGTGCCCATGGGTGAAAATTTCCCTGCAGGAAGTGCATATAACTTAAAACTGTTTACAAAGACACTAGTGGCGATTTTGCGGGGGAGGTTTTTTTTTTTTAAAACGAAAAAAATTAACATCAGAAATGTAATAAGTAGCCGAAAGCTCATCGTTTGCCACCACAGGAAAATTAAAATTAAAAAAAGTGTAAAAGAATCATAACCCTAATGTATACATTACTGTGCTTTTGTTTGCCATTGGGGGAATTAAAGCGTAAGAGTGAAGTTATAAATAGTAGGTGATACCATGGTGTCCAAAATGAGACTTCAGACGATGGCGAAAATGACAACAAAGCATGGTCACTGAACAGAAAACAAAATAATAAGTGAATATTTGAAAAATATAAAAACCCGCTCAATATAATAATAGACTGGAACGTTTATAACTCTGATGAGTTTTATGGCATAGCTTCTCTCCGCATCCGAGGCGTGCTCGTTAACATTTTGCCTACAAATTAGGTGGACCTACAGTTTTTATGCCGGCTCCGAACGGCGAATGCATTTTTTGTGAGAAGCTTTTTCATGGCAGAAATACACCCGGAGGGTATGCCGCCCACTGCCGAGAGGTGACCGCTATTTATAAAACCTCAATAATTGGGTTTTAATTAATTAGACAAATTTTTTGGTGTTTGTCCTCACTGAGGTTAGAACCCGAGACCTCTGGAGTCACAACAGCCACACGCTTACACTTTTATAATTACCACTGCTGTAAACATCGATATTAGCAAATATGTTGCATACTGTCAGGCTGGGATGAAATTATATGTATACAATCATTGTTAGAGTTTTTGTCTAAGATTTTTTGTTATTTTCAAAACCTTTAAATTTGTTAACTATTATTTTCAATGTCTGATACAATGTATACTACACATAAATATGTACATAGATACATACAGGTGAAGCTAATAAAAGGGTGTTAAAAAATAAATATGTATGTAGATTCTACAAGTACTGATACTTTTGATGCTGAAATGTTGACGGATGAGGAAGGAGTCAACGCTACAGATCTAGCCTAGAAATAAACTAAAAAGAAGAAGCCAAACGTGTTATTGTTGAGCTCATTCAAAATGCAACGTATTCGTCATTTTTTCCGGAAAATTTTAACAGCTCAATAGATTATGGACCACCAATAGCGCGAGAGGAAACAATATCGGCTGTTAATAGCATTGTACATGACGGCGGGTGAATTGATCGGTGTTCTAATATATTAGGTTGTAAGATGTTTTTTTTTTGTTTTCGGTTATTCTGGTTGAACTGTACTATTTTTTAATGTGGAATAAATTCTGAAATATAAATTAAACCCAATAAACACAGAAGCGAGGATGATATCGCGAATTAGGTGGTCGAAAATTCAACCAATTAGGCTATGCGACAGGGGCGTAGCTACTTAGGGGCAGTGCCCCGGGCCCCGGGGCCTCAAGCTCAGGGTACCCTCGAGTCCTTACCAGAAATTTCGGTCGAACTGAACTTTTGGCAATTTTTCCCATTTTCAAAATGAATATAACAGGTTGCACCCCACTTTAATCATGCCAACTCAGTTGAGAGAAATTCAAAAGTTATGCCTAGGGAATTCCCCTAAACTCTTTCTTGTGTTGACGGATATGTTCGTTTTTCGCTTGAAGTGCCATTAGGTTTTTTTTAGAAAAATTGAAATTTCAAGATTTTTCACAAAAAAATTTCTTTATCTTTTTTAGAATTTCACAATAAATTCAAAATTAAAGTATAAAGTTTTACCATTTTTTTTAATAGAGATCGACAGAGATGTTTGAGTCCCTTTTCGTTTAGCCGTACAGGGGTGCCCAAAGTTGAGCAAAAAATAGGTCCTTTTATTTCTCAATGAACACACTTCATACAAAGTGCTCTATCTCATTCTGTATTATACATCTATGTTGTACTATAAAAGATCAGTTGATCTTACTGTACTAATGTATTACTGAATAAATATGAAATATGAAATATTTAGTTGTTAACATATCGCACACTAAATCAAAAAGCGTTACAACTCAAAATTCAAAAATTTTCAGGAGAGCCAAAAAACATTTTCTTTTTTATAGGCAATGATATGGGCTCTGATGGAAAAGATTTTTTGTCAGTCGCTAGAGATATTTTCTGTGTACCGATTTATGAAAGAAACCCGATTTCGAAAAATTTTGAGTTGTGACGCTTTTTGATTTAGTGTGCGATATGTACGTACTTGAGTAATACATCATTGCATAGATAATGACTTTCACTTTCAGAAAAAATAACCTTGTTGTAAATAGCTTTCACTAGCGTATTTATATGAATTTTAAAATACAGTCGAACTCCCATAACTCGAACTTCCATAACTGGAAGTTCTCCATAACTCGAAAGAAAATCCATACACATCCATATAAAGCATTTCTCTAACTCAAAGTAACGCATATTTGTTTTTGAATTTCGCTTCATAATTCGGTGAAATCTCTTTTTGTACATGAGGAGCATTCCATGGTTTGTACGGGACAAATTGTACGAATTTTTACAGTTTTCGATTTGAATTAAAAGCACACCAAAATGTTGACCAACAAAATATCTGGTGCATTATTATTGTCTGATTAAACTCTTATTAAAAGCAGAAACTTGCTTTCGAAATATTCGTGTATGTGTCAAAAATCTTAAAAAAGTTGTGTGTTTGTACGGGACATTGCTGGTCCACCACGATCCTTGGTTTATGCGAACCAGGTGCAATTTTAGGCAAATTAATTGTATTAGAAAAAAATAAAAAAGTAAATGTGGTAGCGCTAATATCAAGGTTTATTCACACTACATAAATATTAGAAATAAGGTTATTCCAAAAGAATTAAAAATGACAAAAACTGTCGATGAGAAAAAAATTTTCGTCGACTTTCAATAAAAAGATTAAAAATATGACCTGATTTTTTTGTGCTTTCTTTTTTTTTTGGGGGGGGGGGGGGGTTAAAGTTTTATGGTTTTAGCTGGAGGTGCAAATACTTTATTGAAAATATCTTACAAAAATTACCTCAAATGAAGGTTTTGAGCTCGGATTTCTTTTACAGAATTTAATGAGCAATTTTTTGGCGGAAACCTTTAACCCTCTAACTCCCACGAAAATGGCTTATTTTAAAACTTTTTGGAAACACATGGAGAGAAGAACAATTAAAAAAGAGGGTTAAAATTTTCTACACCTTTTTCAGTTGAAATTCAGAAAGTTCCAATTGATATTCAGAATTTCCATTTGAAATTCAGAAAATTACAATTGAAATTCAGAAAATTACATTTGATATTCAGAAAATTCCATTTGAAATTCGGAAAATTACATTTGAAATTCAGAAACCTCCTCACAGTACTCAAGAAGTTTTCTGAATTTCAATTATTTTCTGAATTTTAAATGTAACTTTCTGAATTTCAAATGTAATTATCTGAATTTGAAATGTAACTTTCCGAATTTCAATTGTAATTTTCTGAATTTCAAATGGAATTTTCTGAATTTCAAATGGAAGTTCTGAATTTCAATTGTAATTTTCTGAATTTCAAATGGAAATTCTGAATTTCAATTGTAATTTTCTGAATATCAATTGGAACTTTCTGAATTTAAACTGAAAAAGGTGTAGAAAATTATTCGCCACTCACTAGGGGTCCCCTCACACAAAATCTTTAAATAAAGCATACCAAAGGATATAATAAACACAAATTACGCCATGAGATATGCAAAAACTTTTATATGTACAGTAGACGCTCACAAATTAGAACTCTTAGTAATTAGAATTTCCAGAAATTAGAATCAACTTTTTGAATACATTACATTGGAAGAATTTTCGATTCTAATTTCAGAGCATATTTGGTTTTTTTTTTTTTGTTGCAAAATAGATATAAAAAAGGGAATCCCCAATTTATTCATATTACGCTCGGTAGTCGTTGGATTTTCGTCGCTATCTGTACAGTTTTTGTTACTTTTTGTTTGAATTCGATCATTGGAGTTTTTGTTTTTGGACCTTTTTTTGACTTAGCGCATATATACATAACAATACGGAAACAAAAACAAAATGCCAGTAATAAAGACGATTTTCTCCGCATATATTGTTTTTTTTTGAAGGCAATGTAATGAGTTTTCGGGGAGGGTATCTGGCAACCCTAATGCATACTAAATTGTATTCCGCCAATCAAGGCGAAGAAGGTTCACGTAGAATGTCAAACAAGACGAATTGGAAGACATTTTTCTGTGATTTGACATATAATTAAATCAAGAAACACAAAAACGGAAGTAATATATGTAACCTCTATTTTGGATAAACCTTGTCTAGATTCTAGAGCAGTGATGGGCGTTTCATAGTAAAATTGTTCAAGCTCAAATCAAGGCAGATCTATAAATGTAGGCCCGGTGGTGAATTCAGAAACGACTTAAATCTGAATTCGCTGGGACTCGTGAATTCCTATTAGGCATGATCAAGACCAATCTATACAGGTCGTCTTATGTGAAGCAAAATAGGTGATTACAGTTAGATGGCGTCTTTCAAGAATGTCAAAAGCAGAGAAAACGCGAGCGAAACACAACCGAACACACAAGCTATTTCCACGAAAAACACGTGCAAGAATGCAAAATCAAAACAAAAGACAATAGTTTGACATAAGCTACAAACTCGCGTAAGAAGAGATACTCCCCTTGCATGGACCTTCTATAGTTAGGTTATGGGCATGATGTGAGTTCGCTTTGATTTTAACGTTACACCGGGCCTACCAAGGTTGATACATAAGGTTGTCTTCGTAGAAACAGCTGACAATTCTTTTTTCATTACTTAAATTGTCAAACTTCATGTGTTTGTTGCTTTTCTTGTATGTATGTGTTAGGCACTCTGCACACGGAGCGTACTGCTTTAGACGCGTATTAGATACTACAGACGAAAGCTGTACGCCAGCGTTGCCACAGCCAAAATAAAAAATTTACCAAAAATTAAAAAAAAAATTACCAAAAAATTACCATTTTCTTTATAAATAATAAAAATCACATCTCTGACTACCTATAAGTTTTCATTTTAGTACACAAATATCGCATATTATATATCAAACTCTTTAACTAACTTATAGTAATAATACAATGACGCTCTTATAACTCTGACGAGTTTTATGGCCGAGCTTATCTCCCAATTCGAGGGATGCTCCTTTTGTTTTTCCAACTAATTGGGTGGACCTACAGTTTTATGCCGGCTCCGAACGGCGAATGTACTTTTTGTGAGAAGCTTTTTCATGGCAGAAATACACTCGGAGGGTATGCCTTCCACTGCCGAGAGGTGACGGCTATTTTTTAAAAACCAAATAATTGGGTTTTAATTAATTAGAAATTTTTTTTTTTCGTGTTTGTCCGGACTGGGGTTAGAACCCGAGGCCTCTAGTATAGCAAGCAAGCACTCTACCCACTACACCACAGCGGCCACTAACTAAC
Source organism: Urophora cardui (assembly GCA_960531455.1). Taxonomy (NCBI): domain Eukaryota; kingdom Metazoa; phylum Arthropoda; class Insecta; order Diptera; family Tephritidae; genus Urophora; species Urophora cardui. The sequence goes on along the minus strand of OY482671.1, from coordinate 30,120,876 downwards.
TTACTTCAAAAGTTACACATTTTCTTCTGGAAAGCTACGGTTACAAAAGCACACAACCCCACCAACATACTGGCGACAAACGTCGACAAATTCACTGATGCTGGATGGTAGGGTTTAAAAAGAAAAAACAAAAGAAAAATTAATCCAAGCAAAATGCAGAGTGGCGGTAGCCTATTGGTTATGCCATTAGCTTACCAACCGAAAAATCTGAGGTTCGCATCTCGGCGGGCGCCCAGAAAAAAAGTCTGAGGAAGAGATGTGGTGATCTCCGAAATATATTTAGGCATAACATCTCACAAAAAAAAAATTAAATGTTTAACACCAAAATGTTTCTTATACTCGTATGGTTGTAAAAAAGCCCAAAATTGAAGTACCTACTTAATTAATAAAATTGTATATATTTTTTATCTGTAGGATGTCAACCTGCTCTATTTGGTTATCCCTTATACATATATGTTCCAAGTAGTTTAGTTTGTCATCTATATATTAATACACAAACATATTTTTTTTGACGTACCAAAATGAAGGTCTTAATGTCATCGTGTCGGAATAAAATACATATATATCATATGAAAGGAACCCTTCCATAGATGTGCAGAACCTTTTTTCATGCCGATGCGATCATTGTGAATGCTATACACTATGGATGCGATGATGGAGATGTCAGTGAAGAGGGGGTGATTCTTCCCTTGAAAACTAACATTTTCGCGTTGTATATGTATTGAACTATTTGTGTTAGAGCATTGAAATATAGGATATAATTATACAAAATATGTAAAAATTGCCGATATCGGACAAGGTGGATTGGTACCTCTCATATAATGGTGTATTAGCCCAAGGTATGGAAAAATTACCAAACCGGAAAAAAATTTACCAAATTACCAAAATCAGTTTTAGAGAAAAAAAATTACCAATTTTGGTTAAAAATAACCAAAGTGGCAACGCTGCTGTACGCTTTGATGTCGCGCACGTATATTTCAATTGAGGGCTGCACACGAGTCGTCAGCTTCATGCATTCGTCAAAGTATGCTGGCTACATGTCGCTTGGCGTAAAGCAGTGCTGGTAGCTAGGCGTACTACGCTTAGAAAAGAGGAAGAAGAAGATGTTTGTTTACATTTTTCCACTTGGTGGAATTTATGAAAGCAGTAAAATTTGTGTAAAAAATCGGAAAAAATTAGTGTATAATTAAAGAAAATGGAAGATTCCGTAAAATTTTTTATCTTTTCTATTTAAAGCTTCGAAATTTAAAGCAAATGCCGTATTATTAATTTGTTTGTTTGTTTTGTGCAGCGAAGTTTCATGTCGCTTCGTGTGCAGATCTTGAGGCGTAGAGAAATCGGCGCTACATGAAATGTCTCGTACGCGTCTATGACGATACGCCTCGTGTGCAGAGTGCCTTACTTTTCTTGTATGCATGTGTTGCTTGGCCAATTGAAAATGGACATTTGACAATTGAGATAGCAAAACGGGCAACAACAAAATGTATTGCAGGGTTGCTTTTCCTCTCTGCGGTAACCTTAAAAATCAACCTTGGGGCCTACCTTTCTTCTTCATTCATTTGCTGATGACAGCGCATCAGCAACCCCAGTAGGGAAATAAAAAAAAAATCAGCTTGAGACACTTGAGCTGAGTTCCCGTGGCAGTGATCCAGATCCGGATACAAATTTTGCAAGAAAATGCGACAACAATTTTGTGATCCTGGTATTTATCTGGATCAAAACAACCTATTACAATCTATACGGATCCGAAATTGATACAGATAAACGCCAGGATCACAGAATTCTTGTTGCATTTGCATGCAAAGTTCTTATCCGGATCTGTATCACTGCCACGGGAACTCGCCTTTGGTCTATAACGCTGAGTTTGGTTGTAATGGTTAGATATAGTTGTTTATCTGTGATATAGTTGTAGTTATAGTGTAGTGTAGAGGTGGGGTTACGATGTTTTTTTTTTTGTGTGTATCTATATAGATATATCTATATTTGATTCTTCTTTTCTTTTCTTGTCATTTTTTTTTACTTTTTTTTTAATTTTTTTTCTTACGTACTGAGTACTAAACTATGATTGAGAAATATGTGTATATAAATGTATATATGTAAGTCTTGCATTTTTATCCACTTAAACTTGAGGTCAGAGTTGCCGGGCGTGGTCCGTTCCGACCAAAACGGGTAGGACCTTTTTCATTTGGTCGGCTGGTAGGCTAGATCGAATTTTGGTAGGTTTTGCGAAAATAAGAGAAAAAGAGGAAATATGTATTTTCAAACATACTAGCAACTCTGTTTCACTATTTTTATACTCAGCTGTACTAGTACACAGAGTATTATAGTTTTAATCACATAACGGTGGATTGTAACAGAATGAAATAATCGACATAGATATAGACTTATATATATCAAAATGATATATCTGTCCGTCCGTCCGTCCGTCCGTCTGTAAACACCCTAACTCGCGCAAAAATTGAGATATTTTGATGAAATTTGAAATGCAAGTTGGTATCGAGACTGGGACGGTTGGTATTGAAAATAGGCGAAATCGGACCATGACCACGCCCACTTTTCCTATATAGAAAAAATCGGAAATTTCGTATCTCAGTCACTAATATAGCTGGAGCGATGAAATTTTACCCACGTGTTGAGCTCAGTCCCCTATGAAGAAATTTGATGAAATTTTGGAAAATGGGCGGTGCCACGCCGACTTATTAAGGGTCAAACATGGAAAGTTTTATATGTCATATCTCAGAAACCATTGAAGATATATCGATGAAATTTGGTATGCGTGATTTAATTACTTAGGCAAACATTTGGACGGAAAATAGTTAAAATCGGTTGACGGCCACGCCCACTTTTATATATGTGTATTATAAAGTGGCCTAATAAAAACATTTTAAGATATATCTCTGTCAAATATAAAGATATATCACTGAAATTTTGTCGCTGAGTCCAACTATGGACATAAAACAGAACACACAAAAATTTTGAAAAAATGGGCGGTGCCACGCCCACTTATTAAGGGGCAAACATTGAAAGTTTTATAAGTCCTAACTCAGAAACCGTTGAAGATATATCGATGAAATTTGATGTACGTAATATACTTACTTCGGCAAATGTTTGGACTAAAAATTGCCAAAATCGGTTGACGACCACATTTTAAGCGATATCTTTGTCAAATATAAAGGTAATTCATTGAAATTTTGTGGCATGAGTTCCACAATAGACCGGAAACAAAAAGTAGAAAAATTTTGGAAAATGGGTGTGGCACCGCCTCTTTTTAGAGAAAGGAATATACGAGATTTCTTAGCCTATAACTCGACAAATAATTGAGATGTTATGACGAAACTTGGTTTATACACTTTTATAACTTGTGTTAATATACACGCAAAAATTTATTGAAATCGGTTTATGACCACGCCTACTTTTTAGCAAAGATATTTCTGGAACACGCTTTGGAAATTTGTAACGTGACATCTTTGTAACTGGAAGTCATAAAGGAATGAAATTTTGCACAAAGAATAATATTCATATGCTTAGTTGGATGATTGATAAAAATTTTGAAAATGGGTGTGGCTACGCCCACTTTATGCAGCACTCGCTTTATATAAATTACACCGTGTTTCCATCAAACGCAAACAAACAATGAAAGCATACAGCTGAGTATCTAATGTTCGATTCCACTCGAGCTTAGGCTTCCTTACTTGTTTTTTTTTTTTTTTTAAATATTAATATGAAAAATATTACCTGTGAATGCAAGGCAAAGTAGTTAGTATAGAAGTAGTTCTTTTACAGACTTTATATGTTTATTAAAATATACATATAAATATATATTTATGTACTTTATGTGCCTTTAACTTATGTATTTAAAATTGAACTGAACTGTAAAGTTGTGATAAACTAATTTTTTGTATGTGTGATTACACATAGATGTGTATGAGTAGGTACATGCACTAAATGAATTGTTATATGTACTGATTTTTTTGTTTTTATTGTACTAAATGAATATATTTTCAATAAACTTCAAATTCAAAAAATTTTAAAAGTGGAAAAAAAATTTGGTAGGATTTGGATGGGTTGCCGACCAACTTTTGGTAGGAAAAAAAAGTTGTCTCCGGCAACCCTGCTTGAGGTACAAGGTACAAATATAATATATAAGCCTATTAATATATTTTTACATACTTTTTACTTTTAGTTCAGTTGTGACATTGCTTATGTCTTACATGCCTACCTTTGCAAATCTCTCTTGGTCAAGAATTATCTAAATAAGGATATCGCAGTAGATAAGCTGATTGGAATTGTGTATGTTTACTAAATAGTATTCCGCCAATCATGGCGAAGAAGGTTCTCGTAGAATGTCAAACAAGACGGATTGGAAAACAATTTTTTCAATGTGATTTGACATATATAAAGAAACAAGAAACACATGGGGCGTTTTTCCCTATTCATTCCGAATGTTCGGAATATAATTTTCTGTTTACTTATACGATAGAACGATACGGATAATGCTATTCTGGATAATTTTTACACATTATTTTTGTTCCGTCTCTAGCACGGAATGTTTGGAATATTCTATCAATAGTTGTTCACATTCATAGACAGAGCCTCGGAGCAAAATATTTTTTCGTTTGCTTCGGGAACCATTCTTTTTTTGCTGACAGGGCCGCTGCACGGTATATATATTGAGACGGTAATGCCAGTAGGCCGAAATGTCAAATACTGCTTACGTTACAGGACCAATAAAGCCGGAATTACAATAGCGCTGTGGCTGTGGCAGCGACTGTTTTTCGAAATCAGCTGATTTTTAGAAACTACGGTTTGTAATGAAGCGGCACATAATACAGCAGAGGCAGCTGGCAGCACCGCTCCGTTTAGCCCAAATTCTAAATTCGCAGCCGCTGCCTTGAATCGCAGCCAACTTCAAAGTGTTGATGTGAACTTATGTCTGTTTCCGTACTATGCAATGTAATATATTTTTTACTAATTTTGTGTTTCCGTACTTTGATGCCAGCAAGCGGGAGAGAATTTAACTTTTACTTAATTGATTTCCACTAGCAAATATTGCTGGCGGGATGCAAAAGCAAAGAAGAAGAAAGAGCAGAGGAAAAAATTAAACAAGATTGATTATTTTAATTGAAAAAAGTAGACATGAAAATGGTAAGTAAATTTATGTCATCACGTGTCAAAGGTAAAAGGAAACAGACCTAATATATAAAGAAATCACTGCCAAATACTGCGAACGCTCTATTGTGTTTGGTCTGGCAGTCACTGCTCATATTAGACGCATCAGCTGATTCCGAAAACCGTCGCTGCCCGCTGCCACATAGCTGATGTAATTTGGGCTCACTTTTTTAATTAAAATAATCAATATTGTTTCATTTTTTCCTCTACTCTATCTTCTTCTTTGCTTTTTCATCCCGCCAGCAATATTTGCTAGTGAAAATCAATTAAGTAAAAATTAAATTCAAAGTACGGAAACACAAAATTAGTAAAAAATATATTACATTGTACATAGTACGGAAACAGACGTAAGTTCACATCAACACTTTGAAGTTGGCTGCGATTCAAGGCAGCGGCAGCGAATTTAGAATTTGGGCTTAACGGAGCGGTGCTGCCAGCTGCCTCTGCTGTATTATGTGCCGCTTCATTACAAACCGTAGTTTCTAAAAATCAGCTGATTTCGAAAAACAGTCGCTGCCACAGCCACAGCGCTATTGTAATTCCGGCTTTAAGCGTTGGCAGTGGCTGCTTTATTTGACATTTGACTGATATGTATGTATGTATATAAATATGGCATTTTTTCTTATCTTTTTAGCTGGCGGGAATATAAACCATTTAAACGAATTTTAAAATAAGTATATTAAATGGCTGCTTTAAGTAATGAAGAAATCGTGATTTTCGATTTGGGAATATTGTACTACGAGTACAAAAATTATAGGAGCCCAAGGATTTGGACCAGGGAAATATACACAGACGAAGAGCGGCACTCGCATGGATTTTTTGGGCAGGCGTATAAAATCATAAAAACAAATGACGATGGTGAGTTCCACAAGACGACACGAATGAACGTTGAGGTGTTCAATATGTTGTGCTCGTTGTTGGAAAAAAAATTGACAAGAACTTCGCGTAGGAAGCCTATCGAACCGGAGTGCCGGCTGGTTTTGACATTGATGTAGGTTTTGGTGGATTTGATTCATAATGTTAATGATGGGAATGTTCTCTACATATACATACATATAATTTCTAAAAAATTGTTTGTGTTTGTATATTCTTTCGATAGGTATCTAGCCCAAGGTGCGAAATGGCAAACGATTGCATGGACCTTTCGGATGGGCCTAACGACTGTCCGCAATATCGTGTATGAAACTTGCGAAGCCATTTGGGATGAATTGTGGATTATATATTTGCCTCCACCCAATGAAAACGAATATAAAATCATAGCGGATCAATTTGAGAAAAAAACGGGACTTCCACATTGCGTTGGCTGTATTGATGGCAAGCACATACGCATTCGATGTCCACCACGCTGTGGATCACTCTACTTTAACTATAAAAAATATCATAGCATAGTTTTGCTTGCTGCTTGTGACCATAATTATTGTTTCACTGCTGTTGATATAGGGGCGTATGGAAGCCAGAGTGATGGTGGAGTATTGCGAGCCAGCTCTTTTGGCAGCAGAACTATAAACAACACAATAAACTTGCCAAAAAGTGCAATATTACCTGGCTCTAGTATATCAATGCCCTACTTCTTCGTTGGTGATGCTGCTTTTCCGCTTCGCAAAAATTTAATGAGACCATACCCAGGCAGATATCTCGCACAAGATAAAAGTCGTTTCAACGAGATCCTTTCGAAAACAAGATGCAAGATAGAGAATACTTTTGGGATAATGACAATGCGGTGGCGTCTTTTATGCGACGGTATGTTATGCCATCCAGATAATGCAGAAAAAATTGTGAAGGCTGTAGTGGTTCTCCATAATTTCGTAAAACAAAATGATTTCGTATATTGTCCAACTACGTTAGTAGACCACTATGATGGTGATGTGGAAGTACAAGGTCAATGGCGCAACGAAGTGGCAGCGCTGCCACAAACAAGGTTATTTACTCGCTTTAATGCTCCAAAAGACGCTTTCAAAATGCGTGATATCCTAAAGGATTACATTAATACATAATTTGTTCTTTCCTTATAATAAGCGTTTGTTTATTATTGTTTTGTTCTTTATGGCAAATAGCTATTAAACTGCTAAAAATTATTAAACAATGTTCCTAATGTTTTTATTTATGCAACAAGTGGACAATTGTAGGTATGACAGAAAGAAAGAAAAAATAAGAAATTATAAGATACTTTTTGGTTGCTTGTTTTTCCGACAGGGTATAAGTAATTTAAAAATACTCAAAAACTCCAATTCGCATATATGTACATCAGTCAATAGTAAAATTGTATCCCGAAAAAAAGTTCACCAATATCAAAACGGGTTAATGTCCAAAAATTACTACACCTCATACGGAATATATCGTCGTTGAAGATGCATTTTTGCGTAAGAGGTATTTTCATTTTCGAGTAAGGGACATTTTTGCCAAAAATGAGATTTTCCAACCCTGAGTTCCTGACGCTCACCTCTATCGATCCATACCAAAACATTGCAATTCTAACAACAAAAATGCATAATAACAGTAAATTGCATAATCGCGTATGAAGGGTATTGTTAAAATTTGGCAGCATTACCGCGTATGATTTCAGTTCATTCATATAAGCGAAGTTATATGTTATTAGATAAATAAATTAAATGGCGAATTTTTATGAAAGGGAGCAAAAGTTAACTTATTTCAACAAATAATGTCAGGTAAATATCAAGCAGGTATTATTTTAAACAAATTAATGAAGTTGCTAATTGGTAAGCTACGTTTTTTTGCTACAATCTTTACAATTTTCCCAACCAAATTATGACTAAAGTTATCAAAAATTAAAAAACAAAACAAGAAAGGAAGCCTCAGTTCGAGTGGAGCCAAATATTGTAAGCTTTCATAGTTCTTTTACGTTTGCTGGAAACACGGTGCAATCTATATAAAGCCCGTGCCGCATAAAGTGGGCGCAGCCACGCCCATTTTGAAAATTCGTATCAATAATCCAACTAAACGTATAAATATTCTTGTTATTATAAAATTTCATCCCTTCATGACTTTTAGTTACAGAGATGTCACGTTACAAATTTCTGAAGGGCATTCGAGAAAAATTTTGATTAAAAAGTAGGCGTGGTTATAAACTGATTTCGCTAAAATTTGCACATATACTACCGCAAGTGGTAGATATAAGTCCACCAATTTTCGTCATAATATCTCAATTATTTGTCGAGTTATGGGCTCCGAAATCTCGTAGAGTCCTTTGTATAATAAGAGGCGGTGCTACGCCCATTTTCCAAAATATTTCTGTTTTCTATCTATCGTGGTACTTGTGCCACAAAATTTCATTGAATTATCTTTATAATTGGCGCTCAAAATGTTTTTATTGGGCCCCTTTGTAATAATCATATATAAAAGTGGGCGTGGTAGTGGTCCGATTTCGCCCATTTTCAACCGTCCCAGTCTGGATAGGAACCTATATACGAAATTTCATAAAAATATTTAAATCTGTGTACTATTACAGCTGTGTATAAAAATTAATGTATTACATTGCGATAAAAACATGTTTTTTGTAGGCCATGATTCTTATGCGAAAATTTATAAGACATTCAAGTCAGGTTATAAACCAGATAGACACGGATATTCCTAATCCAATCCACAAAGGTCACCTCAATATTACAAAACGTAAATATCAACATTTACAAGAACTTAAAAGAGTGATGCCGTCCGATTGTCATAGCTTTTATGACAATTTACCACATTTACCTTAAGAGTTCTCCACCTATGTGTAAACAAACTTACGTTTTCTTAATTAAAAATATGAATTTTAGTTTAAAATGTAATATATGTACAAGTTTTGTAACTTTTTTTCTTTATAAAATGCTAAAATAAGAATTATATTGAACATTTTGCCATTTCATAACCGATTGTGCGTGATTTTTGTGCCAAATAAAAATTGCACAACCGCACATGAAAAAAAAGAGTCCTAATAATTCAATTTGTTTCTTTTTTTACACTAAGTTGATGTTATGGCTAACAAACTGATCTACGTAACTATTTAAATTTGAATTTGTACGCAGAAATAAGTAACGGTTTTGAAACGAAATAGTTTTTATGCTCTCCTGTAAAGTTCATCCAATGTCCGCTACGCGAAAATGAAAATACCTCTTACGCAAAAATGCATCTTCAACGACGATATGTATAATGTCCATGTTTGCCTAAATTACCCGTAACAATGAAAAAAAGGCAGAAGCGACCACCCCATTATCGAAACACATTAAAAGCCATCAAAATACAATAAGTGCCATAAAAAGAATATATCGACGCTTCCAAACAATACTGTACTAAGTCGACTTAGTACATTTTCCCGTTTTTGGCGTTTTCAAGTAGAGCGGTTCTTAATTTAGATGCTGCCTAATTTTGGTATCAATCGGACAATCCAATCAAAAGTTATAAGCAAAAGTGTACATATAATACAACTCGAGATTTTTACAGAATAAAAATTTCGAGAGCTTGCCATGAAAAACCACGTAGCAAATTTTTATTTTTTCTTACGGTTTTAATAAAGCATACCCTGACTTTGATATTGTCGAGTTTTGGTGTTGGTCGTTCAATCCAAACAGAAGTTATAAGTGAAAATATACTTAGCATACAACCGAAGTTTCATATCGAGTTTAAACTTTGAGAGCTTCTCCTGCAAAACACAGTTTTCAGACTTAGTACAGTTTTGTTTGGAAGCGTCGATATATCCACAGTACTACAGATTCCATTGGATGAAATGTAAACACTTAAACTCAGTTATGTTATAAACACTTGGTTTAATAAAAACTTTTAAAAGAAACAAAACAAAGGTAACAAACAATTCATAAATTACCTAAATAGATTGTATTGGATTTATCCATTACAACCAATCTCAAAACAAAGGTAACGAACAATTCATAAATTACATAAATAAATTGTGTTGGATTTATCCATTACAAACAATTTCCAAATAAACATTTTTATATAACTAGTTTAGATACACAGTACCTATACTTACATATCAACTAATTTTTGTTCATAACTTTTTTAAAAGTAGAGTAATGCAAAAGTTTAACGCAAATCTACTTTGAGCCAGTCGATATTTACACTGGTCGATTTTTATTGTACGAGGCCGCATTAATTTAATATAACTTTTAAAAAAATATAAAATTGAAATAAAAGCGTCCTTCTGTTTACTTAAAAGTTATATTAAACAGAATCCAGTTGAGGTAATGTACATATGTACTATGCACTTATAAATAGAGTAAGTCTTTCTCTTCTCAAAATCTTTTTGATTAAGTTTTATGATTAATTACATATACATACATACATATAGTGGCGGACGAAATTCTACATACATTAAAACTCCTGTTTTTTCCTACGACAAGTTCTTGTAAATTTTTTCCCAACAACGAGCATAAAATATTGAACACCTCAACGTTCATTCGTGTCGTCTTGTGGAACTCAACATCGTCATTTGTTTTTATGATTTTATACGCCTGCCCAAAAAATCCATGCGAGTGCCGCTCTTCGTCTGTGTATATTTCCCTGGTCCAAATCCTTGGGCTCCTATAATTTTTGTACTCGTAGTACAATATTCCCAAATCGAAAATCACGATTTCTTCATTACTTAAAGCAGCCATTTAATATACTTATTTTAAAATTCGTTTAAATGGTTTATATTCCCGCCAGCTAAAAAGATAAGAAAAAATGCCATATTTATATACATACATACATATCAGTCAAATGTCAAATAAAGCAGCCACTGCCAACGCTTAAAGCCGGAATTACAATAGCGCTGTGGCTGTGGCAGCGACTGTTTTTCGAAATCAGCTGATTTTTAGAAACTACGGTTTGTAATGAAGCGGCACATAATACAGCAGAGGCAGCTGGCAGCACCGCTCCGTTTAGCCCAAATTCTAAATTCGCTGCCGCTGCCTTGAATCGCAGCCAACTTCAAAGTGTTGATGTGAACTTATGTCTGTTTCCGTACTATCCAATGTAATATATTTTTACTAATTTTGTGTTTCCGTACTTTTAATTTTATTTACAACTATAGGTATATATGTATGTATTTATATTCCCTATATAAGGGATAAATTTGAATTCATTTTCTGTTACAACAGAAAAATTCGGTATGGTGCAAATTCTTATAGGGCCCACTAACCATCGAATTTATCGTACCACTTGGGCTTGTTGTACAACAAATCGTCACATTAGTGGGCCTGTTGTACAAGTTAGACAGACGGTTGGATGAAGATCAAACGATTTTGATATTTTGTCGCGTTGTACAACAAATTCGAAGGTTAGTGGATATATTTGACAAACCTCATTATTTTTTTCTCGCTGAAGCCAAAGCATCGCGCGCATCACGTTGGAAATAAGAAATAAAAGTTGCAAAATTTAGGGTTCAATTAGTTATGCGTTAACTTTATTTCCATTACAGTAACAGTATCGGTATTAATTTGGTCGATTATTGGTGCAGTAACAGTAAACAGCTGAACAGTGATCATAACCCAATAAAGGTGGTCATGCAATAGAGTCGCTCTTCTTCTTTTGGGTTTTTAGGTTGCGAAATTATCATATTTTTTATTAACGCTAATTGCGTGTTATCTTTTGATTGCTACGACCATATTATTATTGGGTCATGACAGTGAACAACTGAAACAAACAATCGATCAGCTGTACCCGGATTCTAGAAATCGCCATCGCTAAATGAGATCGCCAAAAATCGCTAAATTTGTATCATACGCGCCTAAAAATATGCAACATATGCTAAATTATCTGACATACAAAACTAACTGATCAATGCTGCCAGCATGCTATAGCTTGAGATGATATAAATAAATAAAAGAAGTCCATACTTTTAGGCGCGTCTGATATAAATTTAGCGATTTTTGGCGATCTCATTTAGCGATGGCGATTTCTAGAATCCGGGTCACGGTATATATATTGAGACGGTAATGCCAGTAGGCGGAAATGTCAAATATTGATGTATTGTGGAACGATTTTCCGTCATCCCTTGTCAAGTTTGGTTTGGAGACAAACCGGTTTCGGCTAATATGCGCCATCTTCAGTGTCTTCTTTCGTCGAGAACGAAAGAAGACACTGAAGATGGCGCATATTAGCCGAAACCGGTTTGTCTCCAAACCAAACTTGACAAGGGATGACGGAAAATCGTTCCACAATACATCATATTCCTACCCTGTCGGAAAAACAAGCAACCAAAAAGTTATTGTCAAATATTGCTTACGTCACAGGACCAATAAAGCCGCGAACAACCAAACAAACAGCTGTGCCAATTGCAAAAGGAAATGACGTAGAGGACCTGATACTTTTTTCTAAAACCGAAAGAAATATGGCGGCCAGCGAACTGACATGACCTTTTAATTGGATCATGGGGCCGCTGCCTGGCACGTAGCCAGGGGGGGCCTAGAGGGCTGAAGCCCCCCCTGAAATAAGGAAATTTTTTAAATAAATCGCAAATAAAAAAGATTTATCACTGACTGAATCTTTTGAAACTCTTATACACAACTCAGCTCAAACCTATAACAGTCGTACGCAACTACACTGGACGGTGACTGACTGTCGCCGTTTCGTCAGCGTTAAGATCTATGCGAAATACAAAAAAATATGGCACGCGGCAAATAAAACATTTACATTCAATTTATGTAGTGAGTATTTTAGATCAGTGATGCTCAAATGCGAAAGACGCAATAAAATACCAAACACCAGTGATGTCATTTTCACTTCGATCGAAGTATTTCACTTCACTTTTATGCCCGTCACTTCGACGTAACTCCTTTTTTTCAAACTTTGTAGGAGAGACAAAAAACAAAAAATAAAAAAATTTTGAAACGAAAAAAAAATTTCTGTTCATGTAAATGTTTTGGACCTACACAATTTTCTTCGCTTTTTGGACTTACACAATTTGCGTATGACTGAATAAAAACGAGTAGAAATATGACAAGTATCACAGACTTGTTTAGTGTGATGCGCAATTGATTTTTTTAGCGTTCTACATAAAAATACACTTTTTCATGAAAGTGGACTTACACAGTTTGCACTCTAAGCTAGCGAAATACTAATAAAAGTTGCATATGCAATTATGCAAGAGGTAAATGTTTATAGAATAATAAGATATGGCATCCCTCATTGAGATGAATAATCGATTTTTTAAAAGCTCCTCTTATCTTTAGGGTTTTATCGCTTTTTTTAAAAGTTTGACACAGGGCCCCGGAGCGGAGTTCGAAGCAAAAAAAAAAACATTGGCAAATAATAGCTCGTGCACAATTCATTTAAAGCAAAGTGAAATTCCAGATGCTTGCTGCAATTAACACTTTGACAATTTCCACTTACTTTTTTGCTTTGATTTATAACACTGATTTTGTGCAAAATATTCTGGGAATCGACTTTTTCTGCTTATTTCAAATGATATTTTTTACTCTTTATTGTTCATTTTACGTAGTTGCGCGAAATCGCTAATATAAATGTAGATAAACAAAGAATATACACACACATATGAATTAATGTATATCATTTTATTTCTTTTGAATTTTCAAAATAGAAATTATGAATATGAAATGTTTTGTTTTTTTTTTTTTTTTTAGAAAAAAAAATAACCCTTAACAGCCAAAAATAGCATTCAAATGACTATTTGCTAATTTCTACCATTTTTCCGTTTCTTGATTTTCTGTTCGTTTTTCATTTTTTCTAAATGTTGTGCTAAACACACTGTAGTTCGATTCGAAAGAAAATTCCATATTCCATATAAACTATATTCTACAGTTTACGAATGTGCTTTCGAATTTAATTTCACTTTAGAATAGAACTACAGAGTGCGGGCCCAGGAATAAAAAGATCTCGTATTTATATACATGAAACAATATAAACAATTGAATATGCTGCATTCATATATACATATGTACATAATGTACGACCGCCGCGCTTCACTTCGATTTACTTCGAATCACTTCGATTTTTCAGCCGCTTCACTTCGCTTTAAAATTTGGCGATGACAACACTGCAAAACACTAGTGTCTGAGCGATAATTCTGCTACTGCGAAAAATATTACACAAACACGAAAGCGACTGAACACGCCCTGCAGGGAACTCAATAACTAGTGAGCAAAATTTCTAGTTCCGAACCAGCGCAAAGGTGTCAAAAGGGAACTAGATCAATTGTAGTTAGACCCTCACCAGTTCAGGAGGAGTGAATTGAGTGACCATTATAAGACACACTTTGATTTGTATGCAATTTCAAAGTGACAAAAATTCTATGAAAATTTTTCGTTCGTTCAATTTCCGTCGGCTTTGTATATTTTTGCAATTCTCAGATGTTTAGTGAAGCGTTTTATATAAAGAGTTTTCTATTTGCATCTTAACTTGTATGAAATGAAATGTTCCCCTAATTATGCTTTTCCGATCCCTCAGGCTTATTTTTAATTTTTTTTATTTTATTACTTTTTAAATATTATTGTAAATTTTTATTAAATAAATAAATAAAAAATATTAGTTAAAAAAAATTATCATCCACCTTGACACCGATAGGATTCGAACCCGCGCCCCTCAGATTGAAAGGCACATGCGTTAGCCAATCGACCATCGCTCCACTTAATGAAGTGTGTCAAAGGCTGCACTTAAGCGGCAGATGTAAAACTGTAGAATTTGTAGGTAGTTGTAGCTCAGAACTATCGAAATTGTTCCAATAAACGAACTAGTGTAAACTGTAGAATTTAGCACTAGTTCGGAACTATCGAAAATGTAGTGCAGAGGGTGACAATTGACACCGCCTAGGACATCGCCGTGTTAAATTCGCCAGTTGATAACATGCAAAAGAGATTTAGCTCGCACTAGTAGTGTCGAAAAATGCACTAGAAGCGACCTAGTTCGGAACTAGAGATTTTCCCTACAGGGCGTACGCTAGGTCTAGACCAGACATAGGCAGCCCATACCACAATTGTGGGAAGTTTATATATTTTTTTACTTCAACCCCCCCTGAAATGAAAAGCTGGCTACGGGCCTGGCCGCTGCACTACAACTCCAGCAACTCCAGTGCAGCGATATCTTATTTTGCGATCGACAATCGCTGTCGCAATTTGTGACAACCTTCGCTTGCGCTTGCAAAAAGCTAATTCATAGCGATAATTCTCGCTTAAGTGTTTGAAAATTCTTAATAGTTGTTAAGAAGTAAAATTGCAACTTATGCTCTTTTTACGGTAAGGGGGGAGCGCGTACAACAATAACTCTAAATCGCAAGAAAATACACCGGTCGCTTTCAATGTTACTTTACAAGTGAAGTTCATTTAGAGCCTATACACACTTGCGACTCAATCGATTTATAGCCCCGACACATAGCATACGTCAATCCGTCTACGTCGACGTATGTGACTGACAGCTCAGTAAAATGTCGGCATTTAAACGTACGTCGTCACACGTACGACGGATCCGTCGCCGCAACGTACCGAAGTTGCCCAAAAGTCAACTTTTGGTATACGTCAATCCGTCGCTATGTCAGCTGATTGCTTTTGATTGTTAACCTTTAGCTACTCTTGAATTTCACTTTTTTGCAATTTGCTTTTCGAGTTTTTACTCATTTGTATAACATTCCTCCATAAAACAAAATTGTTAAGAATTATCAGGAGATATGAAGTTACTGAAAACTGAATTTCAATAGGGCAACTTAAAAGAGAAATTACAAAATATTCTAAAGAGTTAAGTTTTTGCCACCACCTCTGTAGTTAAAGGTTAATCAAACAGCTGATTTGTGTATATCCGCCAACGTTTCCTATGTGGCGACCTCTCCGTCAAGTACGTGAGCTGTCAGTCACATACGTCGACGTAGACGGATTGACGTATGCTATGTGACGGGCCTATTAGTCGAATGTTGATTTGCATGGGAATGTATGGAAGCATTCACACTACATTCAATTAGTTGTACAACTGAAACAGTTGGATTTGCAGTCCAATTTCATTCCAACCATGATTCAACCATAAAGGTTTACGCATGACGACATACCTTCATACATAGTGGGGCGATAAGTGTCATGCAAAGAGGAATGTAGAAGAATTTGACAGATACGGCCCCTATGGAAATGCTAGGGTGCGTGTGTGTGTGGCATATGTCAACAAAAACAAAATGCTTGTGTTCGTGTGTTTATGAAGAATTGAAGAAGAAGTCAGCTGATCTTATGCATTCTCCTTTATTGTTCCTCCATGATTCCAACTGAAACAGTTGTACAACTGCTTGATCAGCAAGGCGCCCTTCTACGTATTCACACTAGAGACAATTTAGTCGAACGACTACAACAACAACAGTGATATTCGTAGTGGAAAGAGTTGCCATGCTGACAGCACTACTTTTATTTCACTTTTGGTAAATTGCAGAGATTAAATATTTCAATTAATATTTTCAAAATGTTAAAAAAAAAAACAAAAGGTTCGTTTCTTATTAACTACACCATTTCCAGATGGATTTTAGAAAGCGTTAACTGGATTTTAGAAAGGGGAAATTGGATTTTAGAAATGTCAATTGGATTTTAGAAAGCGTTAAAAAGATTTTAGAAAACGAAAATTGGATTTTTGAAAGCGTGAATTGGATTTCAGAATGTGCGTAAAATAAATTTTACACAGAATTTTTCGAATAGAAATTCTTTATTGCGTATGAAAGTATAAATTAATAATTATATAAATTTTCGAAAATCCAATTTACAGTTTCTAAAGTCCAATTTCCCTTTTCTAAAATCAAATTGACATTTCTAAAATCCAATTTTCCCTTTCTAAAATCCATTTGGCTATTCTAAAATCCAATTTCCCATTTCTAAAATCCAATTGACATTTCTAAAATCCAATTTCCCCTTTCTAAAATCCAATTGACATTTCTAAGATCCAATTTCCCCTTTCTAAAATCCAGTTGAGGCTTTCTAAAATCCATCTGGAAATGGTGTAGTTATAGACAAGAATTATCTAACTAAGGATATTTACTTCCGTTTTCATGTGTTACTTGATATTGTTGTTCTCTTCAAATGTCATTAATCGCATTTTAAAATAGAAATAATGAAAATGAAATTGCATGGAAATTATTAATGGCTAATTTTTACTATTTTTTCCGTTTCTTTTACTTCTGTTCTTTCGCCTTTATGAGCGTCATTCCTTCCGTTTTTCTCTTTTCATTTACTTGACAGCTAGTTGCTAGTTTAATAAGAAACAAAGCCAAACAATGTATGCACTTTTTGTTTATTTTATTGTTTTTTATTTATTAATCAAGTTGACAGCTGACAAGAAGGTGCTTTCATGTAAGAATGCAGATAAACTGGTAAACTTAAGCAATTTAATACTTCATGACTTTATATGAAGACCACTAATGTAAAATTTGCTGTGTAAAATGTGAACATTGGCAACACTATGTCATTGTCAATCACCCGACTATTTAGTCTCTAGTGTGAATAGCTGCCACCGATTCGACTAAATAGTTGGAGTAGTGTGAATACAACAGCCCAATTCGACTAAATCGATTTAGTCGAATGTTGATTTGCATGGGAATGTATGGAAGCATTCACACTACATTCAATTAGTTGTACAACTGAAACAGTTGGATTTGCAGCCCAATTTCATTCCAACTGAAACAGTTGTACAACTGCTTGATCAGCAAGGCGCCCTTCTACGTATTCACACTTGAGACAATTTAGTCGAACGACTACAACAACAACAGTGATATTCGTAGTGGAAAGAGTTGCCATGCTGACAGCACTACTTTTATTTCACTTTTGGTAAATTGTAGAGATTGAATATTTCAATTAATATTTTCAAAATGTTTAAAAACAAAAGGTTCGTTTCTTATTAACTACACCATTTCCAGATGGATTTTAGAAAGCGTTAACTGGATTTTAGAAAGGGGAAATTGGATTTTAGAAATGTCGATTTGATTTTAGAAAAGGGAAATTGGACTTTAGAAACTGTAAATTGGATTTTCGAAAATTTATATAATTATTAATTTATACTTTCATACGCAATAAAGAATTTCTATTCAAAAAATTCTGTGTAAAATTTATTATAAACGCACATTCTGAAATCCAATTCACGCTTTCAAAAATCCAATATTGTTTTCTAAAATCCTTTTAACGCTTTCTAAAATCCAATTGACATTTCTAAAATCCAATTTCCCCTTTCTAAAATCCAATTGACATTTCTAAAATCCAATTTCCCCTTTCTAAAATCCAGTTAAGAGCCTATACACACTTGCGACTCAATCGATTTAGTCGAATGTTGATTTGCATGGGAATGTATGGAAGCATTCACACTACATTCAGAGCCTATACAGACTTGCGACTCAATCGATTTAGTCGAATGTTGATTTGCATGGGAATGTATGGAAGCATTCACACTACATTCAATTAGTTGTACAACTGAAACAGTTGGATTTGCAGCCCAATTTCATTCCAACTGAAACAGTTGTACAACTGCTTGATCAGCAAGGCGCCCTTCTACGTATTCACACTTGAGACAATTTAGTCGAACGACTACAACAACAACAGTGATATTCGTAGTGGAAAGAGTTGCCATGCTGACAGAACTACTTTTATTTCACTTTTGGTAAATTGTAGAGATTGAATATTTCAATTAATATTTTCAAAATGTTTAAAAACAAAAGGTTCGTTTCTTATTAACTACACCATTTCCAGATGGATTTTAGAAAGCGTTAACTGGATTTTAGAAAGGGGAAATTGGATTTTAGAAATGTCAATTGGATGTTAGAAAGCGTTAAAAGGATTTTAGAAAATCAAATTGGATTTTTGAAAGCGTGAATTGGATTTCAGAATGTGCGTTTATAATAAATTTTACACAGAATTTTTCGAATAGAAATTCTTTATTGCGTATGAAAGTATAAATTAATAATTATATAAATTTTCGAAAATCCAATTTACAGTTTCTAAAGTCCAATTTCCCTTTTCTAAAATCAAATCGACATTTCTAAAATCCAGTTGACGCTTTCTAAAATCCATCTGGAAATGGTGTAGTTATAGACAAGAATTATCTAACTAAGGATATTTACTTCCGTTTTCATATGTTTCTTGATATTGTTGTTCTCTTCAAATGTCATTAATCGCATTTTAAAATAGAAATAATGAAAATGAAATTTCATGAAAATTATTAATGGCTGATTTTTACTATTTTTCCGTTTCTTGTACTTCTGTTCGTTTCGCCTTTATGAGCGTAATTCCTTCCGTTTTTCTCTTTTCATTTACTTGACAGCTAGTTGCTAGTTTAATAAGAAACAAAGCCAAACAATGTATGCACTTTTTGTTTATTTTATTGTTTTTTATTTATTAATCAAGTTGACAGCTGACAAGAAGGTGCTTTCATGTAAGAATGCAGGTAAACTTTAACAATTTAATACTTCATCACTTTATATGAAGACCACTAATGTAAAATTTGCTGAGTAAAATGTGAACATTGGCAACACTATGTCATTGTCAATCGCACGACTATTTAGTCTCAAGTGTGAATAGCTGCCACCGATTCGACTAAATAGTTGGAGTAGTGTGAATACAACAGTCCAATTCGACCAAATCGATTGAGTCGCAAGTGTGTATAGGCTCTCAATTAGTTGTACAACTGATACAGTTGGATTTGCAGCCCAATTTCATTCCAACTGAAACAGTTGTACAACTGCTTGATCAGCAAGGCGCCCTTCTACGTATTCACACTTGAGACAATTTAGTCGAACGACTACAACAACAACAGTGATATTCGTAGTGGAAAGAGTTGCCATGCTGACAGCACTACTTTTATTTCACTTTTGGTAAATTGTAGAGATTGAATATTTCAATTAATATTTTCAAAATGTTTAAAAACAAAAGGTTCGTTTCTTATTAACTACACCATTTCCAGATGGATTTTAGAAAGCGTTAACTGGATTTTAGAAAGGGGAAATTGGATTTTAGAAATGTCGATTTGATTTTAGAAAAGGGAAATTGGACTTTAGAAACTGTAAATTGGATTTTCGAAAATTTATATAATTATTAATTTATACTTTCATACGCAATAAAGAATTTCTATTCAAAAAATTCTGTGTAAAATTTATTATAAACGCACATTCTGAAATCCAATTCACGCTTTCAAAAATCCAATATTGTTTTCTAAAATCCTTTTAACGCTTTCTAAAATCCAATTGACATTTCTAAAATCCAATTTCCCCTTTCTAAAATCCAATTGACATTTCTAAAATCCAATTTCCCCTTTCTAAAATCCAGTTAAGAGCCTATACACACTTGCGACTCAATCGATTTAGTCGAATGTTGATTTGCATGGGAATGTATGGAAGCATTCACACTACATTCAATTAGTTGTACAACTGAAACAGTTGGATTTGCAGCCCAATTTCATTCCAACTGAAACAGTTGTACAACTGCTTGATCAGCAAGGCGCCCTTCTACGTATTCACACTTGAGACAATTTAGTCGAACGACTACAACAACAACAGTGATATTCGTAGTGGAAAGAGTTGCCATGCTGACAGCACTACTTTTATTTCACTTTTGGTAAATTGTAGAGATTGAATATTTCAATTAATATTTTCAAAATGTTTAAAAACAAAAGGTTCGTTTCTTATTAACTACACCATTTCCAGATGGATTTTAGAAAGCGTTAACTGGATTTTAGAAAGGGGAAATTGGATTTTAGAAATGTCGATTTGATTTTAGAAAAGGGAAATTGGACTTTAGAAACTGTAAATTGGATTTTCGAAAATTTATATAATTATTAATTTATACTTTCATACGCAATAAAGAATTTCTATTCAAAAAATTCTGTGTAAAATTTATTATAAACGCACATTCTGAAATCCAATTCACGCTTTCAAAAATCCAATATTGTTTTCTAAAATCCTTTTAACGCTTTCTAAAATCCAATTGACATTTCTAAAATCCAATTTCCCCTTTCTAAAATCCAATTGACATTTCTAAAATCCAATTTCCCCTTTCTAAAATCCAGTTAAGAGCCTATACACACTTGCGACTCAATCGATTTAGTCGAATGTTGATTTGCATGGGAATGTATGGAAGCATTCACACTACATTCAATTAGTTGTACAACTGAAACAGTTGGATTTGCAGCCCAATTTCATTCCAACTGAAACAGTTGTACAACTGCTTGATCAGCAAGGCGCCCTTCTACGTATTCACACTTGAGACAATTTAGTCGAACGACTACAACAACAACAGTGATATTCGTAGTGGAAAGAGTTGCCATGCTGACAGCACTACTTTTATTTCACTTTTGGTAAATTGTAGAGATTGAATATTTCAATTAATATTTTCAAAATGTTTAAAAACAAAAGGTTCGTTTCTTATTAACTACACCATTTCCAGATGGATTTTAGAAAGCGTTAGAGCCTATACACACTTGCGACTCAATCGATTTGGTCGAATTGGACTGTTGTATTCACACTACTCCAACTATTTAGTCGAATCGGTGGCAGCTATTCACACTTGAGACTAAATAGTCGTGCGATTGACAATGACATAGTGTTGCCAATGTTCACATTTTACTCAGCAAATTTTACATTAGTGGTCTTCATATAAAGTGATGAAGTATTAAATTGTTAAAGTTTATCTGCATTCTTACATGAAAGCACCTTCTTGTCAGCTGTCAACTTGATTAATAAATAAAAAACAATAAAATAAACAAAAAGTGCATACATTGTTTGGCTTTGTTTCTTATTAAACTAGCAACTAGCTGTCAAGTAAATGAAAAGAGAAAAACGGAAGGAATTACGCTCATAAAGGCGAAACGAACAGAAGTACAAGAAACGGAAAAATAGTAAAAATCAGCCATTAATAATTTTCATGAAATTTCATTTTCATTATTTCTATTTTAAAATGCGATTAATGACATTTGAAGAGAACAACAATATCAAGAAACATATGAAAACGGAAGTAAATATCCTTAGTTAGATAATTCTTGTCTATAACTACACCATTTCCAGATGGATTTTAGAAAGCGTCAACTGGATTTTAGAAAGGGGAAATTGGATTTTAGAAATGTCGATTTGATTTTAGAAAAGGGAAATTGGACTTTAGAAACTGTAAATTGGATTTTCGAAAATTTATATAATTATTAATTTATACTTTCATACGCAATAAAGAATTTCTATTCAAAAAATTCTGTGTAAAATTTATTATAAACGCACATTCTGAAATCCAATTCACGCTTTCAAAAATCCAATATTGTTTTCTAAAATCCTTTTAACGCTTTCTAAAATCCAATTGACATTTCTAAAATCCAATTTCCCCTTTCTAAAATCCAATTGACATTTCTAAAATCCAATTTCCCCTTTCTAAAATCCAGTTAACGCTTTCTAAAATCCATCTGGAAATGGTGTAGTTAATAAGAAACGAACCTTTTGTTTTTAAACATTTTGAAAATATTAATTGAAATATTCAATCTCTACAATTTACCAAAAGTGAAATAAAAGTAGTGCTGTCAGCATGGCAACTCTTTCCTCTACGAATATCACTGTTGTTGTTGTAGTCGTTCGACTAAATTGTCTCAAGTGTGAATACGTAGAAGGGCGCCTTGCTGATCAAGCAGTTGTACAACTGTTTCAGTTGGAATGAAATTGGGCTGCAAATCCAACTGTTTCAGTTGTACAACTAATTGAATGTAGTGTGAATGCTTCCATACATTCCCATGCAAATCAACATTCGACTAAATCGATTGAGTCGCAAGTGTGTATAGGCTCTTATTCAATTTCTTATTTCTTATAGAGCAACTCTAATGAACCGTATGCAGATGCGTATGCGTGTGCGTGTCACTGACAGCCGTGTTGCATACCTGTGTTTAAATGAGGCAAACTCCAGTGGCACGGATGTAAATGCACCACACGCATAGAAAATTCGAAGATGATTTCGAACACGCATTCGAATGCGGCTAAGTTGAAAATTTTCTACTTCTATGCGTTTTTTATGCGTTTCGCAACCAATATTAAGTTGGTTGCTACATCGGTATACATATTTTCTGGTAAAAATTTCGTTAAATTGATTTAAAATGAAGTAGTGAAAGTTTGTTTGCCTGCAGAAAAGTTAATTAAATGGGGTTTTAAATATATTTAGAAATGATTAATAATTATTAATTATATGCTGTGGTGCAATGGGTAGAGTACTCGCCTGCTATACCAGCGGTCTCGGGTTCTAACCCCCGTCCGGACAAACTCCAAAAAAAAATTTTTCTAATTAATTAAAACCCAATTATTGGGTTTTTAGAAATAGCGGTTACCTTTCGGCAGTGGGCGGCTTACCCTCCGAGTATATATCTGCCATGAAAAAGCTTCTCACAAAAAATGCATTCGCCGTTTGCAGCCGGCATAAAACTGTAGGTCCACCCAATTAGGAAAAACAAAAGGAGCACTTCTCGAATTGGGAGAGAAACTCGGTCATTAAACTCGTCAGAGTTATAATAGCGCCAGTGTATTATTATTATTATTATATTATTATTAATTTGGAATTGATCCACTTCACGGGTTTTCATCAAATTAAAAAAAAAAACACTAACTTCCCTTTCCAATTACAAATCACATACCCCAGTGGTACGTTTTTTTTTTTTTTTTTTTAATAATTTTAAAGTATTCCGTATATGCGGCAATAATACTTCCTATCATAATTAATATCAATTCTAAATCGTCATCCATTATACATTTTATAGAATCTTTCGCGAATTGGTAAAATATGTATTTTCAAAAATAACAATGTCGGGAATTGTATATATGTAGTGTAATTGACAGACGCAACCATGCGCATACACTGGAGCAGTCAGGGCCGCACGCAAGAAAACGTTTAGATGCGCATACGCACACGCATTCGCATACGGTGCATTAGAGTTGGACTATTAGCCTAAACTTATTACTAACCAAGGCAGATATACCAGGTAGGCGCAGGGGCGAATTCAGAAACTACTAGTTTGCGTTCACACAGACGGACGGACAGACGGACATGGCTTAATCGACTCAGCTCGTGATTCTGATCATATCGGTATATATTTTGGTGGGTCCCCCACGCTTCCTTCTGGTACTTTCGACAAAAATTTTTTGGCACTAAGTTATAATACCATTTCATTCTCATGAAAGGTATAAATATATTACATTGGATAGTACGGAAACAGACGTAAGTTCACATCAACACTTTGAAGTTGGCTGCGATTCAAGGCAGCGGCAGCGAATTTAGAATTTGGGCTAAACGGAGCGGTGCTGCCAGCTGCCTCTGCTGTATTATGTGCCGCTTCATTGCAAACAGTAGTTTCTAAAAATCAGCTGATTTCGAAAAACAGTCGCTGGCACAGCCACAGCGCTATTTTAATTCCGGCTTAAGTGTTAAACTATGTTCGAATCAGTGTTAGGTAGCGTTTATGCGAAATCATATGTATTTTTTGACAGCACATTTGTGTTTTTGACAGCAAATTTATATTTTCAGTAAGTTTAGATTAAATTTTCAGAAAGAATATATTAAATGGTTAAAAAATGGATTCTATTGCTGCAGCAGCTTTTTTAGTGGAAAAATAAATGGAAGAACAAAGGAATTTGGACATTAATTTTAATTAAATTTTTTTAAATATTGCTTTCTATTATTAAAAAAAAAAGTGCCAACATATATGAAAACGGCATTTATAGAATACTGTCACCAAGTTTCATGTGAGAATACTCTGTAGTTCGGAAATTAACACCGGCTAAGCTTGGATAGAATGAACCAATTTTATTTACTTACAAACTACTGGGAATTTTTCAGTGAAACTTTCAGGAAATATTCTTTGGATGATAATTCATCTACCTTTAACGCTTTGAACTATTATTCAAATATAATATTAAAGTTCTCGAAAATGAGAATTCTGCCGGCTGAGGTTTTTTTAAAGCGCGGCCGAAGGCCGGTGACACAAAAAAGTCTTCTACACATAGATTGCTTTAACAAGGAATATCTCTTGCACTATAATCGTCCGGCGGGAGCAACTTTTTTATGATCTGTGATAGGATCGTGGTTCATTATATACAAATTTTCCCTTAACACCAGTGGTACATTATTGCGATTCCCACCTTAACTATTAGTAATTTTAAATTATGAAAAAATTGGACTCCATGAACTCAATGGCAATGAAAATGCCAACTTTAGTGAAAATAACATTTACAGCTTATTCCCACAAAGTTTCATGCGAAAACCTCTTGCAGTTGGTTTATTTTACACTATTTATAGTAATATGTTATATTGATGCAATCCATGGATGACGCTCCACACTGGTCGCATATCAGCAAGTTTTTATGGATCGCAAAACATAAAAGCAAATTTGAGATCCAGGTTGCGATCAATCATATCATGAATATGTACATATCGTGCAGCAGGAATCTTGTGACTCGCCAGGACGCATTGAGCATGAACGGACATAGAAAGTGAGCACTTTTCTTCGATTTGTTAGTTTCTCGTGCAAATGTTTGTAAATCATGTCGCATGGCAATATTTTAAGCCTTTAAAAAGGCACAGTCAGCCAAAAATGCTTAAAGGAGTACATCCTGGCTCAGAAATTACGCCCGAGTTGCGTTACCCACTCATATTACATCATCTTAGTAATAATACACAATTAAAATTATTTTCAGAAGCTTTTATTAAACAATAAAATATAAATATTGCTAAACAGGAAAATAAATTTTATTATTAAATAAAAGTTCAATACGTTGAAACTCCTTGTACTTATTTCCCTCTACTTAGTCTATTGTACTAAAGCACATTCCTTTTGTTCACTTATTTTGCAAAGAAAAGGCCAGTATCATAACTAAACCAAGCCCGTTTTGTATAATAATGTTGTATAAATTTAAAAATCATAGTTTAATTACGTTAAATTGGTAATATTTCCAAAAATAATCACAATTTATATGGCCTCCGACACACAAAAGCTGACGAAAAAATCGCTCCGATGAACTGTCAAAAATCCGATCCATCGTGAACCAGAATGCCGATTTCTTAATTTCGAAAAAATCTGACGTTTATCGGACGTCAATCGAATTGCAGAATGCCATTTGATCCGATTCACCTCCGATGAAAGTGGATCGTAATCCGGAATAGCTGTGAAGGTTTTATATTCGTCTATGTACAAAATAATAGAAACGACATTATAGAAGGCTTTGAAGATTTTTTTTTGTTTCGAATTAAAACTTTCACCTTCGTGTACTAAAATATACTGGACTGAATGTAAAATATTGAGATTTTAATGTTTTCTTGAATTTTTCAAATTTTCGGCGATAGTTCAATCGATAGTACTATCGATGGTTTATTTTTTTGAAGACTATCGAAGACTATCAATGGGTACGTTCAGAAGGCGCAACGGTGGGGCACAACTGTTGTGTAGATATCAGTAATCGGAAAGTGATACAATTTGCGCCTTCTGAACGAGCTGATGCATTAAATAAACAAATTATTATTTTAATTATCCCCAACGTAATTGCCAATAATTTCGCGGCTTTGAAACATTTTTATTACATTCCAAAACTCATAAACACTATTTATATTTTTGTACATATGTCAAAATCGTAAGCTCAACATGTTGTCTAAAGTGAGCGTAAAAAATTTATGATGGAAAAAAGTCTCCAAAATCACAACATGTTGTGTTGATCAGAAATACTCAACGTTGCGTTCAGAAGATAAAACACAACAGTTGCGCAACTGTTGCGCCACGGTTGCGCCTTCTGAACGTACCCAATATTTTTTTAAAACTATCAAAAACTATCGATGGTGGCTCTATCGATAGTTTCCCACCTCTACCTGTTTGTTCTCACACTGTGTGAGTCACACAACAAGTTGTGTGCTCTCCTACATCTGCCTTGCTCTCACAGCTGTTTGAATTTAATTTGACAGCTGCCAGAAAGTACTTTCAAAAACTCATTTCCCTTTCACCGTGTAGACAAACGAAAAGTAATTCCTGAAAGTTTTCGGAAAGTGGAGGTAAAGAGTGCTTTCTGAAAGCACTTTCATTGCGTCATGTGGATACTCATGAAAGTTCTTTCAATGATTTGACACTTTCGGAAAGCACTTTCATTGCATCGTCTGGCCGTACCTTAAAAAAGTAGAAAAAAGTTAGCAATAAGCTGTTTATTAGGTTAACCTGTATAAATTAGCCTTGATTATAATCGATAAAATTTAGAGAATAGGCCGATTCCAGAGTAATTTCGTGAGTTATTTAGAGCCTATACACACTTGCGACTCAATCGATTTAGTCGAATGTTGATTTGCATGGGAATGTATGGAAGCATTCACACTACATTCAATTAGTTGTACAACTGAAACAGTTGGATTTGCAGCCCAATTTCATTCCAACTGAAACAGTTGTACAACTGCTTGATCAGCAAGGCGCCCTTCTACGTATTCACACTTGAGACAATTTAGTCGAACGACTACAACAACAACAGTGATATTCGTAGTGGAAAAGTTGCCATGCTGACAGCACTACTTTTATTTCACTTTTGGTAAATTGTAGAGATTGAATATTTCAATTAATATTTTCAAAATGTTTAAAAACAAAAGGTTCGTTTCTTATTAACTACACCATTTCCAGATGGATTTTAGAAAGCGTTAACTGGATTTTAGAAAGGGGAAATTGGATTTTAGAAATGTCAATTGGATTTTAGAAAGGGGAAATTGGATTTTAGAAATGTCAATTGGATTTTAGAAAGCGTTAAAATGATTTTAGAAAACAAAATTGGATTTTTGAAAGCGTGAATTGGATTTCAGAATGTGCGTTTAAAATAAATTTTACACAGAATTTTTCGAATAGAAATTCTTTATTGCGTATGAAAGTATAAATTAATAATTATATAAATTTTCGAAAGTCCAATTTACAGTTTCTAAAGTCCAATTTCCCTTTTCTAAAATCAAATCGACATTTCTAAAATCTAATTTTCCCTTTCTAAAATCCATTTGGCTATTTTAAAATCTAATTTCCCCTTTCTAAAATCCAATTGACATTTCTAAAATCTAATTTCCCCTTTCTAAAATCCAATTGACATTTCTAAAATCCAATTTCCCCTTTCTAAAATCCAATTGACATTTCTAAGATCCAATTTCCCCTTTCTAAAATCCAGTTGACGCTTTCTAAAATCCATCTGGAAATGGTGTAGTTATAGACAAGAATTATCTAACTAAGGATATTTACTTCCGTTTTCATATGTTTCTTGATGTTGTTGTTCTCTTCAAATGTCATTAATCGCATTTTAAAATAGAAATAATGAAAATGAAATTTCATGAAAATTATTAATGGCTGATTTTTACTATTTTTCCGTTTGTTGTACTTCTGTTCGTTTCGCCTTTATGAGCGTAATTCCTTCCGTTTTTCTCTTTTCATTTACTTGACAGCTAGTTGCTAGTTTAATAAGAAACAAAGCCAAACAATGTATGCACTTTTTGTTTATTTTATTGTTTTTTATTTATTAATCAAGTTGACAGCTGACAAGAAGGTGCTTTCATGTAAGAATGCAGATAAACTTTAACAATTTAATACTTCATCACTTTATATGAAGACCACTAATGTAAAATTTGCTGAGTAAAATGTGAACATTGGCAACACTATGTCATTGTCAATCGCACGACTATTTAGTCTCAAGTGTGAATAGCTGCCACCGATTCGACTAAATAGTTGGAGTAGTGTGAATACAACAGTCCAATTCGACCAAATCGATTGAGTCGCAAGTGTGTATAGGCTCTTAGTCGAAATGCGCATTTCAAGGGTAATTTCAGCTGGCATTTTTTTATGGCGAAACAACGTTATTTAAGGGTAATTAACACCGAAACAACGATTTTTGCCTAAATAACCATTAAATCATGCCAATCTGAATAGGCTTTTATTTTCATTTTGGTTTTCCATAATTTTGGAATTTTTCGGGGTTTTATAATTGATAAATATTGCCGCAGAAAATCAAATTTAATGCATATAGTTGGAATTAAGTGTAAAGATAATATATATTTGTGAAAATAAGAAAAAGGTAAAATTGGCGTAATTGCTATCAGTTAGCATAATCGTTAGTTCGCTCGTTCGTCTGGGCATACAGCCCGATTAGTTGAAGTGCAAAAAAGAAAAAAAGTGCTTGGAAGCAGTAGCAAGGGAGGCGATTCAAAGTAAAGCAAAAGCAGTCGACGAGACCAAATAAGAAAGACCATTCGTGATTTTCGTGTGTGTACGTCTGTGCATATTTGGCGTACGTGTGGAGCAGACGGAAAAATAGAAAAGCCGGAGGAGCAGATTTTGCATATATGTGTACATGGAGGAACAATAAAGGAGAATGCATAAGATCAGCTGACTTCTTCTTCAATCTTCATAAACACACGAACACAAGCATTCATGTATGTGTACATATCTACTTGACTCAAGAACTTTGTTGACGAAAACGAGTGCCATTGCGAATACGTCGATGTCAACGATAGTGCGAGACAACGCATGCAAAAAAACAATAACAGAAAAGGAGACGAAAACAAAAAACGGCATACAAACATACATACATACATATCTAGTCGGCAACAACAAAAGGAAGAGACGAGAAAAGTATCCACAGACGGCATTCTCGTTGTGTTATAGAAAGGAAAAAAGTGTGAAAGGTCAGCAGACAGATGAAGTGCAGACAGTGGAATAATAAAGAAATCGAGAAAACTAAGAATACTATCTATACACGGACTCCAGATAGTAAAATAGGCATATAAATAAATGTAATATATGTATGTACATATGTATGTAGATGAAGCAGTCAAAACCACTGAAGCCGTTTTGATCCAGTCGTATCAAATGTAATACTCTTTTAAGTCCAAGATACCTAGATCCTTTTTATTTTGAATTAGAACAAATTTGATACCTTTTTAATCGGCATCAAATAATAGCCGCTTTAGATTCGCAATATCTCTGCTGGCTATAAATTTCCCTCTGCCAAATTTATATGTGAATAAGACTTAGGCACGCTGATAATTTGTACAACTTGTACAAATTTTTCTGAAATTTTCTCGAATGGTGTTCGGCACTGCACAAATCTTGCAAGGAGGAAGCGCATTTTTACATTTGATTTGCAGAGAAAGTTGCAAGTGTTTGCGGAGTCTTTTTGACTCAGGCTGTGTGCCAATCGGTAGAAAAAATTAAATTTTGACATAAGGGAGTAAAATTTGTGCAGTATTTGTGGTGAATTCTAGTGTCATAATTTTACCTAGCTCACTGGGCTAGGTAAAATTTTGACAATTTGTAATTACATACATACACAAGTAACACAAATATTTAAAAACAAATTAACATCAGATCATTACATGGATACATATCGTCTGTTTCCATCAATATTGCCATCAACAAATATATTTATTTTACGTTTTCAAATTGTATCGTTGTTCGTTTTCGCCCAAAGGTTTATCTTTGTAACTGCCAAAATTTTCTATTCCGTTTGGCACAGCAAAATTGTGTTTTTTTTCTCAACATGGTAAAATTTTCTACCTCATTTTCCCATAGAGAAAAATGTTACCGATTGGCACAGCCTCAGTAAAAATTTGCAAGCGTGCCGAACAGAACTAATGATAGCGAGCAGAGGGAACTTTTTATCGACCAGTTAGCGAGTATGGCTACTACTATGGGTTCGAAGATTTTTGTTCGATCCGACCTCGCTTATTCGATGGCGAATCGAAAACGCCAAATATTGATCTATTATTTTTCATTTTTTAAGATTTTCTTAGAAATTTTAGCAAACTGTGAATACCATGGAAAATATGTTTTGTGAAAGGCTTTGTAAATACCAAAAACGGGTAGATATGTTGGGCAATATTTTATCAAACTTTTAGAAGGATCTTCCCATAGCAGGCATTTTGACTTAAAAGAGGGCAGCGCAACAAATATTTAAGTACTGATTCAATGACTCCAATTCAAATCAAAAATCAGCTCTGGCAAGTAGATCACCCAGCTCGTTTAACCTTTGGAATTTTATAGAACTTTTGTATTACTCGGAACAATACCTACATACCTACATATGTACTATGTAAGTATTCATATGCATTTGCATGTAAAATTTAAGCTTTATCCATATATTTTTATATTGATAAAAAAAACGATATCATCGTTAAAAACTCAAAATCAGCCTATTTTATTAATTTTTTTTTTTTTTTAATTTTTGGTTATAGGAAAAAAAATTGTAAAACGGGTTAGAAACCCGAAAGTAGCATATTTTTATTAATTTTAGCTTTTTCTCCAAAAAATTTACGGTGATTCGAAAAAAACCATGGAAGTATCAATTTGTGATACCAAATTTTTTGAGGCTGCGGCAATACTGGTCAAAAGTGAATTTGCTAGATACTGCCCTGCAAAAATTCCGAGTACTCGATTTGCTAATTCATGGAGTGCTCGCTATGGACCAACCGATTACTCCATAACTTGCCACATTTCATGCAAAAAATATGGTCCATTTAACATTGCATGTCATTGCAATGGAGTATATACTCCAGCCCCGCATAACAATCAAATTAATCCATGGAGTACCTACATTGGATTAATTGATGGAGTACCTAACAGTTAGCCGAACATAACAACAAAAAACAAATGGTAACGCGACGACGACGAATGACATGTATACATTCAAACATATTTATGTACCCTGCACAAAATGCGATTAATCCGGGACGTGTCCGGGATCAATCGCAAGGGAGCATGCGACTAATACAATTTTACATCCCTTTATATGGACACCCCTATTGCGAGTGTCGACTGTGATAGATAATCGACTGTTGATCGATCCGCGAGCATTATATTTATATGCTCTTTGGTCGATCAATTATCGATTATCTATCACAATCGACACTCGCAATACGGGTGGGAGTGAATTGATCGCATTTGTTCGAGCATGTCCTATGAAGAGACTAATTGTTCAACTTGTATACCCGAACGGGTACCAATGTAGATTAATCACTAACATACCGAACGGGTACAAATGTAGATCAATCGCTTTCATCCCCAACGGGTACAAATGTAGATCAGTCGCTTTCATCCCGAACGGGTACGAATGTAGATTAATCGCTTTCATCCCCAACGGGTACAAATGTAGATCAATCGCTCTCAGCACGAACGGGTACAAATGTAGATTTTTCCTTAAAAAATTGTAAATGTTCATGCATATTTAAATAAAGATTATATAATGTTTTACTTTTGTAAAAAAATCTCAATAAATAAATTTAAAAAATTGTAAGTTTTGAGTATGCATTATATGAGCGTAATGTAAAGAATTTTTTCATAGGATATTTTAGGCAACATTTTGTTAAAATTGTTATTAAAAAGGGTGTTCAATTCGTTTTACCGGTTGTTCTACAATTTTTTAAATACATTGGATATTTTTGTAAAATGTCTACATTTAAGGAATCTAGATTTGTACCCGTTCGGAATGAAAGCGATTGATCTACATTTATACCCGTTCGTGATGAAAGCGATTAATCTACATTTATACCCGTTAGGAAACAATTGGTCTACAATTAGTCTACATTTATACCCGTTCGGGAACAATTGGTATACAATTAGTCTACATTTATACCCGTACGGGAACAATTCGGGGACTAATTGTGGACCGATTGTTCTCGAAAGATATCAATCGAGGACAAATCTCTTTCGGGATTGATCGCACATTTTTTTACATCGTATGTAGTTAGGTATGTATACACATGTCGTCGTCGTCGCGATAAACATTTGCTTTTTGCTATATACGGCTAACTACGAACCGATGCAGACACATGAATCGGTCGTTTGGGCTATGTTAGTGGTCACTTTGAAAGTACTCCAACCTACCACAAATGGAGCATATAATCCAATGATTTTTGCAGGGTGTTTATACATACATACGTATGAATGTACCTACATAGATTTGCGAATCTAAGAACTCTAACTTTCCACTATTAACCAGCGAACAAAGAAGGGAAGGGGCTAGATACCGTTGAAGAAATATCAGTTAAAAGGTATCTTCCGATTGCTAGGCGATATTTGTGGGAGTTTCGGTACCTACCCAGCAAAAAATCTACGCCTTATTTAAGAATTATTAGAGTTGATTTAAAGGCTGCAAAAAATTAGGCCTTCAAATTATAAGGGAAGTTAAGTTGTATGGCGTAAGGCTTAAAATAAGGCTGACTTTCTCGTGTTGATGTCATCGGGCCATAAGGAATACTCTCTCTCTGAGAGCACACCTTATTTGTAAGGCTTATCCACCAGGAAAATAAGGTTTATTTAATGCCTTATTATGGGCTGATATTCGGGGATTGCGTGGTGTTTGAATACCTTATAAATGTTTTCAAAATAAGGTGTTTTTTGTTTAGCTGCATAATTCACATTTTTTGCGCAATTTAAGCGTTGCGACAATTTAATAACAAAAAATATATTCTGCTAGGATGGAAACGTTATTATTCACGTATTTGTATATGTACATACATATACATAAATCGCAAAGAGATAAGTGCGAGCACTTAGTTTCATAGGACGGCGATTTCCTTTCAATTTTCCGGATTTGAATGGCCTTTCACAAATCATTGGAATGCAGAATATATCTAATCATTTTTTTGTATAATCAATTTACGAAATATACTTCTTTTTATAGAAAACCACTGATCACGAAGATAAATTAAGTATTTTGGAAACAAACTTTACATTACACTAACAACGATAGAACTCTGCCTGCCTATATAGAGGTTACAACTAAAGAATTGGGCGATCAGAAAATTACCCCCTTTGTTGGAAGAGCATCTATTGACGGACCTCACTTTTTAACTATCAATCAACTTAGTGGTTAAACGCTGGTTGTTTGTTGTTGTTGCCTCGTGCAATGTTGCCATTCACCCCACAAGTGGTAAAACGTTTGTTAGCACTCAAGAAAGGCAACGAAGACACCGTCGAAGGGAAGTGGTCCGAAAAGGCTGTGAAAAATTTGGTGAAAAAGGTGAAAAAGAATATACAACTTGAAGAGCTCGAACGTGCCATCTCAACGCAAAATTGTAATACACGCTGTGTAACGGTGCCGCGCAGTAAGCCAGGTGCTACTGGCGAAAATTTGCGCAAAGGTCAACCGCATGTCATCTATTGTCGCGTATGGCGTTGGCCTGATTTACAATCGCAAAATGAACTGAAGGCGTTGGATCATTGTGAATACGCATTCCATTTGCGTAAGGACGAAATTTGCATTAATCCATATCATTACAAAAAAATTGAGCTATCCATTTTGGTGCCGAAGTCATTGCCAACACCACCTGATTCCATAAACGATTATCCGCTGGATAATCATACACATCAGATACCAAATAATACGGAATACAATGCGGCAACAATACGTAGCGCATCATTGAGTCCACCGCAGTATATGGAATTGTCATCATCAAGCTCCTCAGCAAGTCATCATCACCATTTGCAGCAGCACCAACAGCAACAACAACAATTGCACAATCAGCAACATCAGTTACAACAACAACAACATTCACCCGGTGGACTAATCGGTTTAGGTGGCATGAGTGGGGCTGCACAACAACAGCAAATGAGTGTAATTGGCGCTGGCGGCGGGAGCGCCTGTAATATGGATTCACAATCGAGTGTGCTTAGCGTTGGTAGTAGCATCCCAAATACGGGAACACCACCACCCGGTTATATGAGCGAAGATGGTGATCCCATCGATCCAAATGATAATATGAATAGTATGTCGCGACTAACGCCACCAGTCGATGCAAGTCCGGTTATGTATCATGAGCCAGCATTCTGGTGCTCCATATCATATTACGAACTCAATACACGTGTTGGAGAAACTTTTCATGCCTCGCAACCATCCATCACTGTGGATGGTTTCACCGATCCCTCTAATTCGGAACGTTTCTGTTTGGGACTACTATCAAATGTAAATCGTAATGAAGTGGTTGAACAAACACGCCGACACATTGGCAAAGGTGTACGTTTGTATTATATTGGTGGTGAGGTGTTTGCCGAATGCCTTAGCGATTCATCAATATTTGTACAGAGTCCGAATTGTAATCAGCGTTACGGTTGGCATCCGGCTACTGTTTGTAAAATACCGCCTGGTTGTAATTTGAAAATTTTCAATAATCAAGAATTTGCCGCTTTGTTATCACAATCGGTATCTCAAGGTTTTGAAGCTGTCTATCAGCTAACACGAATGTGCACCATACGCATGTCATTTGTAAAGGGTTGGGGTGCTGAGTATAGACGTCAAACAGTGACATCGACACCATGTTGGATAGAATTACATTTGAATGGACCGTTGCAGTGGCTGGATCGTGTACTAACGCAAATGGGTTCGCCGCGCTTGCCATGTAGTTCGATGTCTTAAAAATGCGAGAAAATAGAGCTTGTGCGTAGAATAGATGAGATGATAATGGAGAAGAGATTCGTAAAGGGGTAGAAAATCAGCTGGCATCCTTTTTCGATTTCCTGTTGGCGACATACATGCACTGGTGGACAAAAAACATCGTCAATCGAGCTCATGCTTATAGGAACGGTAGCAAATCCCAGTAAATAGTTGAAAATACAAATTTCTTATATGGGTGATTTCGTAGAAAGGTAAACCATGACGAAAAACTTAAATGTTAACAATCAAGGGGTATTTCTCAACATATATTAGTGAAATTCGGTGTGTGGGTATATATGTATCTATGACTAGATGATAATTTGTCAGAATCGGCTGAATCGGACCGCCATAATATACATGTAGCTGCCATACAACTAATTGTTCAGATTATACATTTTGGGGTATAACTTTTCCATTTAATTTATTGACCAAAATAATGTGACCGAAAATTGTCGAGTTAGCCCGTGGTTTGAAGTCAAACCGGTATGCTATATCGTTCTGACGCATACATTGAACATCCTGTTGACCGTTTCTTGCTTTAGTATTGTATATCAGATAGTAATTGTAATGGAATGAGTGTTATTCAATTGGGTTGTTAGTTTTAGTCTGTACGTGACTGGTCGGTGTATAGTCGCATTTTGACTACTTACCTGATAATTTTACATTTTAATTTTATTGATGACGGAAAATCCTCGTAAATGTATGAGGAATATACTTTTATTAACCTTCTTGTAATGATTTAAGATAATTTCATTATAAACAAGTAAGGAAGCCTAAGTTCGAGTGGAATCGAACATTAGATACTCAGCTGTATGGTTTCATTGTTTGTTTGCGTTTGATTAAAACACGGTGTATTTTATATAAAGCGAGTGCTGCATAAAGTAGGCGTAGCCACGCCCATTTTCAACATTTTTATCAGTCATCCAACTAAGCATATGAATATTATTCTTTGTGCAAAATTTCATTCCTTTATGACTTCTAATTGCAAAGATGTCACGTTACAAATTCCCAAAGGGTTTTGTAGAAATATCTTTGTTAAAAAGTAGGCGTGGTCATAAACCGATTTGAATAAATTTTTGCGTGTCTATTAGCACAAGTTATAAAAGTGTATAAACCAAGTTTCGTCTTAATGTCTCAATTATTTGTCGAGTTATGGGCTCCGAAATTTCGTATATTCCTTTATCTAAAAAGAGGCGGTGCCACGCCCATTTTCCAAATTTTTATATTTTTTGTTTCCGGTCTATTGTGGAACTAATGCCACAAAATTTGAATGAATTATCTTTATATTTGACAAAGATATCGCTTAAAATATTTTTATTAGGCCCCTTTATAGTTCCCATATATAAAAGTGGGCGTGGTCGCCAACCGATTTCGCTAAAATTTTGAACATGTATTACCACAACTAATAAAAGTGTACACACCAAGTTTCGTCATTATATATCAATTATTTGTCGAGTTATGGGCTCAGAAATCTCGTATATTCCTGCTTCTAAAAAGAGGCGGTGCCACGCCCATTTTACAAAATTTTTATGCTTTTCGTTTTATATCCGCAGTTGAACTCCTGCCATAAAATTTCAATGATATACCTTTATATTTGACAGAGATATCGCTTAAAATGTTTTTATTAGGCCCCTTTATAATACCCATATATAAAAGTGGGCGTGGTCGTTAACCGATTTTGGCAATTTTTCGTCCAAACATTTGCCTAAGTAAGTATATCACGCCTACCAAATTTCATCGATATATCTTCAACGGTTTCTGAGTTATGACATATAAAACTTTCAATGTTTGGCCCTTAATAAGTGGGCGTGGCACCGCCCATTTTTCAAAATCTCACCAAATTTCTTCATAAGGGCCTGAGCTCCACACGTGGGTGAAATTTTATCACTCTAGCTCTATTAGTGACTGAGATACCAAATTTCCGATTTTTACTATATAGGGGAAGTGGGCGTGGTCATGGTCCGATTTCGCCCATTTTCAATACCATCCGTTCCAGTCTTGATACCAACTTGCATTCCAAATTTCATCAAAATATTTCAATTTTTGCGCGAGTTATCGTGCGTACAGACAGACAGACGGACGGACATGGCTCAATCGATTTCTTTTTTCACCCTGATCATTTTGATATATATAAGTCTATATCTATCTCGATTATTTCATTCTGTTACAATCCACCGTTATGTGATTAAAACTATAATACTCTGTGTACTAGTACAGCTGAGTATAAAAAGCATTAGGTTTACCAGAAATGATGTCTTAAGCAAATGACTCAAAAATCCACCTTTTTTATAATAAAAGTATGCCACTTAGTTAATTAAGTTATATTTAACTTAATATTTATGAACACTTATACATTGTTGTCCAATACAACCATTCGCCACGTTTTTTGTTTAATAAGAAACGATAAAAAAAATAACATAAATAAAAAACCAGGAACCCTAGCCTAATTTGGCCAAAACTAATTTTGCTAAATA
Organism: Urophora cardui; assembly: GCA_960531455.1. NCBI lineage: Eukaryota > Metazoa > Arthropoda > Insecta > Diptera > Tephritidae > Urophora > Urophora cardui. Next base: position 30,082,908 of record OY482671.1, on the reverse strand, counting down.
ACTTAAAAACCTAAAGTGATAGAACTTTTTCAAAATGATTTTCGTAATCAGCGCCCCAAAATTCATTAAAATCGATCATCAAACCATAAAGAAGGATTTCGTTGCCGACCAGTGTAATTAATCGCAGATTTCATAATCATAAAATTTATACAAAAAAATTCGACGCTTTTAAATTATATTTATGCTGAAAAATAAGAACCTGTGTGATGATGGCGATTTTTGTCCACCCGAAACGCATACAGTAAGTATTGAAATGTTGTTTTTGTAGGAACGACGGGTGTAAGGAACTTGTTTATTTTGTAATAAATAGTACTATATTATATTACATATTTAGTTATTCATGCATATAAGAAATTTTGATTTTTAACTATTTGCTGGGATTGATTTGCCGCCTTTCTTATATGCATGACCTCGAAGGACGATGACTTATGTCCACCAGAGTACACGTGTTAACAGGTGTTTTTTTTTAAATTTCAACAAATTTTTTAAACTTAAAAATGACAAAGCTTTCAAATTAAAAGTGATGTCTCGCGTGTTTTTTTATATTATAGTGATTGGTTAATGAGAAAATTATAACACTTACCCACATACATATAATGAACAGTGAAATAAGCAGATGTAATTCCCACACATGAAGTTAAAGAAGTGCAAGTAAATAACGTCTTACCATATGAAAAGTAGTACCCGATTTTTTGTGTATGACGAATTCCAGCAGTTTAAATTTTCGGCTGACGAAAACTAAAAACAGTATATGTATAATTGCGATGTATTGTGGAACGAATTTCCGTCATCCCTTGTCAAGTTTGATTTGGTTATAAACCGGTTTAGGCTATGTACCATCTTCAATAAGTATCTGGTTTCGTTCTCCTGATACTGAAGATGGCACATAGCCGAAACCGGTTTATAACCAAATCAAACTTGACAAGGGATGGCGGAAATTCGTTCCACGATACATCGCAATCCTATCCTGTCGGAAAAGCAAACAACAAAAAAGAAATATCTATAATTACTGCTACTTTTCGTCAGCCAAAAATTAAAAGTTCTAGTTTTCTCAGCCAAAATTCGAGTCCTACTTATCGTAAAGAATTTTTTAATTGCCAGTTTTCGTAAGAAATTTTAAAAGTGCTAGTTTTCGTAAGGTACGACGATATTATGAATTAAATTTGTGTTAAAAAAATAGACATACATATATTAATAAATTTCAACAAAGAATTTAAAACATTAGTAATTTAGAAAATGCTTTTAATAAAAAATAACAACAGCTTCACACAAAATACCATATGTATACAGAAAACGAAGCTAACTTTAAAAGTTGAAAAATGTTGCATATTATGAAAAAAAGCAAATACAAAAAAAATATAAATAAAACGTTTGAGGACCTTTTAGATTTTAAAATTTTAACAAAATAGATTTTGTACCATTTACAGTAGTAACAAAATGCAACTATAGCGCATGCCAATATACAAAATATATGTGTATGTATATATGCATATGTATAAACACATATTCATACCTACCCAGTAGGCCCAAAGATCTACAAATCATCAATACTTTCCTCATTACCTTTCCTTTAGGGAGAATAACAACTTCCATGACTATGCCCCATGACTATCGCACGGCGATGGCGGCCTTCGCATGAATGACTTTGTATAGTAAAAAAGTGAAGTGAAAGCTTCGGACTTTAATTCCAAGCTGCATGCTTTTTTCATACATATGTTCGCTATTATACTCTTGTTAGGTATTCAGCATGAATTGTAGCAGTATTGTAGTGCTGAATATACAGCTGCCTACCACCTAACTTTATTATGTACTGCATTTGTATAATTTTTTCTGTTTCGGCTTACTCTTCTTAACTCTTACTTTACTCAGTGAAGAAATGATACACATGTGCTCAATTTGTACGTGCCGTACTTTAGGAGTACCTGCGGTATATCTAACAAAAGCAAGTATCCTGGCATGAACTAAAAATCGCATCACTCCGAAATGGGCCTAGTGGGTATGTACATACATACATATATACAAATGTATATTAAATATCAATTATAAATTTATTTATTATAGACATACAAAGTAATTTGAAAAAAAGAGAAACAATGCGATTAGATATTGGCTATAAGCAAATAACATACAAAAAATTTTAAATTTTTTCTAAACACATTGTATCAAAAAAAAAGGAAAATAAACTGCATGAAAATTGGCTAAAAGCCGCTGTTTATGAATTGTAATTTTATAACAAATAAAAAAAACTATTTGTTAAAATAAGCAAAACTTGAAAGATCGAAAAAAATTCAAAAATAAATACATACATATGTGTAAATTAAAATTAAGCGTTAAAATAAATTAAGACCAAAAACCACGTTTTTTTTGTGCTTTTACAAACGCATACATATTTACATACATACAAACATACATGCTGTCAAATTTTCCTTAATTACAAAAATTACAAATGTCAAAATGTTTATTAAGTTATACATACATATATACATACATACATGTATTAATTATTGTTTAATCACTTTTAAGTTCTTATAATCTAAAAAATTCTGCTACGCATGCCTTTATACATATAAATACATATGTATGTACATCTCGTTGGCTTCGTGAGCAAATGCGCTAAGCCCATTTATTGTAAATTTCCAGGAGAGGGTATCGAGCAATTCGAACAGATCGAGTTTGTTTGAAGGCCGTTTGTTGTTCGAAGGCCCGTACAAACATTCGAGCATTCGAGCTTACAAACAAAAAAACGTGTATCAGGAAAACAAAAATTAAAAAAAAAATTATTTAAAGACAAAAAAATAAACAAAAGAAAAAACTAGACCTGGGTAATACTGAATAGTAATCGGACTATTTATTACGTACTTCAATCTATACTCTATACTAATTATATAAAATTGATTGTATGGAAAATGTATGTAACGCGATAACTCAAAAACTACTGGACCGATTTTAATAATTCTTTTTTTAAAATGTCATAAATTCTGAATTCTCAACAACCATGTACTTTTTTTTTGCGCATTTCTGAGACTTTAATACCTTTTTCCCGGTTTTAAATTTCGAAAAACTCAAAAAGGCGCAAGCATAGACAGATTCGTTTTGTCATTTGCCGTGTTCAGTGGAGGCGTCGCAGTCGTGCCAGGCAGCGCAGCGTAGGCGACTCATATGTTTGTTTTTGCACGGTTTGTTGTTTGTCTCGGTGACAATCAAAAACCTGTTTATGCATGCATATATAACTCAAGAACGCCTGCACCTACACCTGCGATATTGGTATCAAATGAAAGGTGTTGAGCAGGACTTCAACATAGAGTTATTTTCATTGTGATGCCTAGTAGGCATGGGACTATTCGAATAAAAATTATTCGAATAAAAAATTCTTTTATTCGAAAGGTATTCGAAATTCGAATAATAATTATTCGAATAGTGTGATACATATATATACATATGTACACACGTGCTCGCTGTTTGTGCATAGACATGTAGATACGTGTTTTTATGTTATTATAAATATGTGGATACATACATACGTGTGAAGGGAAGTGGTAGTTTTTTGTTATTGTGTGTATGTATGTATGCATGTACATATGTACGCTTTTGCTTTTGGAAGTATAAACATATGTATGCACGTACGCTGGCTAGCTACTAAATTTGGAAGTGCGGTTTATATGAGTGTACAATGTACATACATATATGTACGTAGTGTCCCAGAAATTTGGGCATTCTCGTTAGTAGGTAGATCTTCCTTTATGTTTGTAGGTACATACATACATATAAGTGAAGGAATTTCATAAAGCGTGGCAAAAAAAGCAAACACAATGTACCTACCTACCTAATATGTATTTATCTTAATATGGATAGGTACCTACCTACATATTTAAAATTGTATTTAAATAAAGACAAAGGACAAGGGATCTCGCCATATATTGTTGAATCTGTGTAAGAATGAGGAAAAAATTAAATCAAGGTGTAGGTATTTCTCAAGATATATTAGAGAAACTTGAAACTTTAGAGTATTTGTACCCATGTGGACCTAAATAATGTCACCAAAATTTGTCAGGATCGGACCGCTAAAACATATAGCTGCCATACAACCGATAGTTCAGATATAGCTTTTTTGGGGTATAGCTTCTAAATTTAATCTACTATAACGGTTCTAAATAATCTTTATCCACATAGATTTCCGAATTGACAGTGGAATTTAATAAATATTTAGCAATATAGAATTTCATTTTTCCGCGATTTTACGCGTTCCCCTTAACTATTGTACTTATGTTCACTATTTGTGCTAGTGTACAATTATCTTCATCGAAAAAATAGAAAATTTTGTCAATTTAAGTTATTCTAAGTTTAAATTACTTGAACTAATCGTTATGACCACGCATGCGAAATTTTGTCGCGTTCGCCATGTCACGTTACAGATTTTTTCCTAAGGTTATAAAAATCAAACTAGTGCATATATTTTCACGATAAAACCATCAGTAGAGAGCTACATTATTCTACTTTGATCTCTAATCGTTACTTCTTAAATGATGGACCAAAATTAGCAGAATTTTGAACTTTTCTGATAGCATCTAGGTACAAATTTGATTTTTTTTTGTCACGTTCGCCATCACTCTTTAAATGCTAATATCTCAGAAGCCTTAAACCGATAATACTTCTTATTTGCATCGATTATAGTGCTGCTCAAGTGCTTTCTAAAGACGAAAATCAGAGGAAAAATATTCAACGCTATGCATACTTCGTTGAGCTTTAAAGATGTGCGAACGTCACGTTCGACATTCTGGAACTGCCCCTATACTGTTGTAAACCGTTAATTTTTTTAATAATGGTTATATTAAATGCGTTTAATAGCATTAAGGTTTTTTGCATACATATTTACATACATACAGTGGCTCTCAGAAGTATTTTGCATAATTCCTGTCCTAAGAAAACTTTAAAAATTCCGCTTTTCTTCGAATTCTTTCCAAAATTTTTTAAAATGGTATTATAGCCCAAAACGAATGCCTCTACCCTAACCACAATTAAGATAAATAATAGGTAGGTACTTAGGTATGTAGGTACATAGTGTTTGCTTTTTTTGTCACTCTTTATGGAATTCCTTGCACCTACAAACATAAAGAAAGTTCTACCTACTAACGAGAATTCCCAAATTATGCATATAAATATGTACACGCGTACAAACCAGCGTGCACTTCCAAATTTACTAACTAGGCGCTACGAAAACCTAAAGCATACATATGTACATACAATAACAAAAAAAAATCCACTTCCCTTCACACGTGCATACATATGTCTCCACATACATATTTATAATAACATACAAATACATATGTACATATACCTACATGTCTATGCACAAAAAGCGAGCACGTGTGTACATATACTATGTATGTATATATGTATAACACTATTCGAAAAATACTATTCGAATAATACTATTCGAATAACTACTATTCGAATAATTACTATTCGAATAATACTATTCGAATAATACTATTCGAATAGTACTATTCGAATTTTTTCCCACGAATAATATTATTCGTTTATTCGAATAACATTTATTCGAATATTATTCGAAAAAAGTCCCACTACTAATGCCTAGACATCCTCCCCAGTCTGGGTAAGAATGTGGACCCAGATGACTCCGGAATGTTTTTGAACGATATTGGTATGAAATTAAAGGTATTGAGCAGGGCTTTAACACAGACCTATTTTTTTTGTGATTTCCATGCCGGGTCTCCTGATATGGGTCAAAACGTGGATCTGGATGACGTCGGGATGTGTCTGAGCGATATTGGTATCGAATGAAATGTCTTGATCTGAACTTCAATATAGAGCTATTTTAATAGTGATGCCTAGGCCGGGTCTCCAGATAAAGGTCAACAGGTGGACCGGATGACCCTAGAATATTTCTGAGCGATATTGCTACCAAATGAAAGGTATTGATGAGGTCTTCGATGTAGAATTATGTTACTTGTGATGCCTGGGCCGGATCCCTAAATATGGGTCAAAATGTGATCCCGGATTAACCCGGAATGTTTCGGAGCAATACTGGTATGAAATGAAAGGTTTTGAACAAGGCTTTTACGTGGAGTTCTATTCATAATGATTCCTAGGCCGGGTCCCCAGATATCGGTCAAAATGCGGACCCGGATGTTTTTGAGTGATATTGGTATCAAATGAAAAGTGTTGGGAACGGCTTCAATATAGAGCTGTAGTGATGGCTAGACAATGTCATCGAGTGGACCCAGATAACCCCGGAATAACTTAACTTACTTGGCTTGACTTGACTTGACTTGATTTGACTTGAATTGACTTGACTTGACTTGACTTGACTTGAATTGACTTGACTTGACTTGACTTGAATTGAATTAAATTGAATTGAATTGAATTGACTTGAGTTGACTTGACTTTGGTTAACTATTATTCCTCATTGCGAAGCAACGGGTATTTGCTAGTACTTTATATTTTGCTCTTGAAGTAATTAGTACGTACTAAGTACTTTCAGAATATTCAAGTACAAGTACAAGGAATTGAAAAATAATTGAAGTTTTAGCAAATACTTCAAAGTATTTGAAAAGAATTGAAAGTACTTGAAAAGTATTGAAAAATATACTTGAATCGATTTTTCACTTCTTTTCAAGTACTTTCAATTTTACTTACAATCGACGACGGAACGTCAAGTTGAAACCAATATTTAAAAAAAAAACTAGAGTGCGCCTACTGTCGAATTTCGACAGTTTTTCTAGATATTTAGGATTAAGATACGTTATATTTTTTCTTATAATTTTATTTGTTGAATTATTTTTTTGTTTTAAATTAAATTTAATTATTTATTTATGTTAAATTTCAAATGCATTTTGTAAAATAAACATAATATGGACTACAAGCGACATGTAAAAAATATAAAATATCGTTTATTTCTGTAATTTTTTTTTAAATGTTGGTTCAAGGTATCCAGGTCTGAAAAGACAAACTTCAAAATCCCCGAATTGTTCAAATGTCCGTACAAACATACGTGTAATAAACAAACAAACGAGTGTTCGAGCATTTGAACATTTCGACGGCTGAGAATAAGATCGCCCTATTTCAAAAATTGTTTCAAAAACGATCTATTTGAAAAATTGTTTGAATAACGTCCTATTTCAGAAATAGGACGTTATTAAAACAAATTCTGAAATAGGGCGTTTTTGAAGCAAAATCTGAAATAGGACGTTATTCAAACAATTTTTGGAATAGAGCGTTTTTGAAAGAATTTTTGAAATAGGGTGATCTTATTCTCAGCCGTCGATTTGTTCGTGCTACTCGAAAATGTTCGAAAAAAACGTCGCAACTTTTTTGTTGTTATTATTTTAAAAATCCGAAAATGCAGTTTTCTTTCTCAGACGGTCGTGCTAAAATACCAGTAATCGGACCATTTTAAAATAAAGCTTGTACAAGTAATGAAAAGTCATAAAGGGGTGAAATTTTGCACTAACAAGAATATTTATACATACGATCGGTCCGATGATGATATTATGGTACCTTCTTTTTGGCAGACGATGTATTTTTAGTTGCACCATCCTACTGCATTAAAATCTCAGTTTTGATAAAAAGTAGACTTAGCACATTTTCTCAACAAGCCAACGATATATATCTGAGTAAGGTTGATATGTATCAACCTTGTATCTGAGAACGAAACAAAATACTGAAGATGGCACATAGCCGAAACCGGTTTATAACCAAATCAAACTTGACAAGGGATGACGGAAATCCGTTCCACAATACATATGTATATCTGTGTTCATATAGAACAGAAGCTTAATTATTCTTAAGAAAAAATAGTTTCCGAAATGTTGAAATAATGCATCTCAGAGTCTACAGAGTGCAGTTTTAGTTTAAAATCTCTCAGGCTTTCAACCAGCTTCAGTCTCAATGATTTTACTTAAATATCCTGTGCGGGGAACTGATAGAAAATTACACAAACTTATTGAAAATTTGCCTTTCGACATAAGCTACTGTTCGATATGAACACAGATATAATGCATTTTAATTTTATTATTTTTATATATGTACATATTCTTTGCTCGTTTAATCGCGGTTGATTTTCCTGTAAAATTAAGTTTTAATTTTCCACATTTTGCTTTTAACGGCAAACAAACATACATATATATTACCATACAGACATATGTATGTAAGTGAATCTAAGTCCCAAGTAATTACCTACTATATATAATTACACAAATCTAAATACATACATACATACATATGCATACGTCATTATATCTATTATTATTATACTAATAAAAGTAAAATAAAAAATATTTAAAACAAATGACTTGGTGTTTTATTTTATGTTTAGGAGATCTTAATGGGAGTTTCTCCATCATTCGCTCGTATCTGATCCTGAAGATAACAATTTAATCATTGTACTAAGATGGCTTAAATTTTTAATAATAGGCGCATTTTTAAAATAGTCGAGTTGGTGTTGTTGCTTTGAAGGTAATTTGATGAATAAGCGAGTATTCTTTTCATACTTGGGTACGACAGAAATGCGCCTAATAATGAAAGATAATAAACGAGAAAAGTCGTAATTTGTTAGGAAAAATCGTGAAATCATTGCTTAGAAAAATCGTCAATAGCATGGAGGAACAATAATGGAGAATGCATAAGATCAGCTGACTTCTTCTTCAATCTTCATAAACACACACGAACACAAGCATTTTTTTGTTGACATATTCCACACACACACGCACCCTAGCATTTACATAGGGGCCACATCTGTCAAATTCTTCTACATTCCTCTTTGCATGACACTTCTGGCCCCACTATGTATGAAGGTATGTCGTTATGCATTCTCCTTTTTGTTCCTCCATGGTCAATAGGTAATACCAAAGATAACGGCAATGCAGTGTAAGGCAATGGCATATGTCAGACGGTCAATATATATTGATGAAATCCGTGGATCGCGATTCATCTTGACAGTAAGGTTGTTCTCTCTGTGTGATTTTGGCCTGGCAAATTTGCCGAGATGACATAAGTGTGATAAATTTGCCGAGCACAACAAAATACACGTCTTGTCAAATTTGGAGCTTCGGCAAATTTCTCATACCCCAACCCGTGATATTTGATATCATGAGAAAAATATCACGGGAAATGCGACCATGTTATTACATTCACAATAGTTTTCTATGAGAAGTGAGTTTAAATTTATGTTTCTAGCTCTTTTTTTTAAGTATTTTATTTTATTCAGATAAAAAATTAATTAATTCGAAATTGAAGCAAGCAAAGCAAAGCGACAACAGTCGTATAAAGAGTGGAAAGAATATGACTAACATGCTAGTTCACAATGAACTCAGTTAGAATTTTATTTTCTTAAAGGTGCGCTCTCTCTGTGTGGCAAATTTCTCAAGATATCATGATATCTCGGCAAAAATATTAGACACAGAGAACAACCTTAGGGCCAGTTTCACCATCTCCGGTTAAGCATTTAACCAGAGTTTTTTGCCCGGTTAAGAAATTTATTTGACAGCTCGCCATACAATTTACGTCAAACTAACCAGCGATTAAATTAACCGGAGATGGTGAAACCGGCCCTTAGTGTAGCATCGAGTATTGATGGATCGCGATAGCATAAAAATTTTGCGATCCATCAAAATGCGTGTATTTTTAGAAATTTTGAAATCCGTGATCTGGATCGCAATATTGGCAATAAACGAATTGAAAGTGAAAGTGTGAAAAGGACGGAAGTAAAATATTTTGAATCTCAGAGCGAGAAAAATATCGCAATATTCATATTGAACGTGTACCACCAGTTTGCGATTCATCAAACCATCAATATGAATCGCGATTCGGAAATCGTTAGTGAATCGTTAGTGAAAATGGCAAAAAAGAAACGAAAAATGGAATGCACAATTTTTCTAATGATGCAAGGGCATAGTTGGTATGGATTTCTCATATTTTCTTCCATTCCGGCCATCAATATACCACAGTTTACCAGTAATATAAGGTACAATTATATACAATTTTTTTTTTTCAAGAAATAAATCCAAAACTTTCTTGTGCTGTTTCTTGAGAGGTCGATACCAGCCTTTACCGTACTCCCAAATTACATACCATAGCTTACTATATCGAACTCTCAAGAAACAGCTCAAGAAATTTTTCGCTTTATTTCTTGAGTAAAAAATAGTAGTAGGCAAGAAATTTTGACGTTTAGTAATCCACCGTGAATACCAAGTGAAACGAAGAAGATCATCAAAAACGTAAGCAAAATAACCCTTTTTGTAAACATGAGCAATAGATTAGTTTTTAAAAAATATTAAATAAAAGCTTTAAATATTTGCTTTCAATAGTTTTATTTTGTTGTTATTTTAGGAAATCATCGAAAGCGACGAGGATGGCCTTATATTACTGCTAAACTGTTGTATATTGATGGCCGGAATGGAAGAAGATATAAGAAATTGATGTCAACTTCCGCTTTGCATCATTACAAAAATTGTGCACTATATTTTTTCCGATTAATTTTTCCATTTTCACCACCATTTTTATCAACATGTAACAAAAGCCAACAGACGTCAAAATTTCCTTAAAGGCTGGTATCGACCTCTCAAGAAACAGCTCAAGAAATTTTTGGATTTATTTCTTGAGTAAAAAATAGTAGTAGGCAAGAAATTTTGACGTTTAGTAATCCACCGTGAATACCAAGTGAAATGAAGAAGAGCATCAAATACGTAAGCAAAATAAACCTTTTTGTTGTATGTTTTCAATAGTTTTATTTTGTTGTTATTTTAGGAAATCATCGAAAGCGACGAGGATGACCTTATATTACTGGTAAACTGTGTTATATTGATGGCCGGAATGGAATAAAATATGAGAAATCGATGCCAACTATGCCCTTGCATCATTAGAAAAACTGTGCATTCTATTTTTCGTTTCTTTTTTGCCATTTTCACTAACGATTTTCACGATTTTTTTTCAACACGCAACAAACGTCAAAATTTCTTTAAGAAATAAATGCTCGATGATATATTTCTTGGCAAAACCTGTGTTGCTGTGTTCACATAACGTTGAAAAATAGTATTAAAAAAGTGTACTAAATTTCTTGAGAGGTCGATACTCGCTCAAGAAAGTTTCACAAGAAAAATTTCTTGAGCATTTCTTGTACGTCATTTTGTATGAAACTTTTGCGTTTCTTGAGAGGTCGATACTAAGCTTAAGAAATAAATGCTCGATGATATATTTCTTGGCAAAACCTGTGTTGCCGTGTTCGCATTATGTTGAAAAATAGTGGTAAAAAAGTGTATTAAATTTCTTGAGAGGTCGATACTCGCTCAAGAAAGTTTCACAAGAAAAATTTCTTGAGCATTTCTTGTACGTCATTTTATATGGAACTTTTGCGTTTCTTAAGAGGTCGATACTAAGCTTTAATGTGGAAATGGGTAAATGTCAAATGCGCTGGGAAAGAGTATACCAAGGCTAATTTACAGAAGTTTAACCTACTAAACAGCTGATTGCTAACTTTTTTCTACTTTTTTTTTATTCATATTGTGGTGCTTATGTCAAACTTATGTCAATTTTGATCTTAACGCAATATGATTTCTACAATGGCGGGCTATGATTTTGACAGAAGCACCACAGAATACACAAACAATTTACATGGAGTGTGTATGTATGTATGCATGTTGTACTGCGAAAACCTTCTATAATTGAACCATGGAGGATACACGATAGTGACGATAGTACTAAAACTATCGATAGTTATTTCAAGTGACTAGACCATCGATACTATCGATAGTATCGTTAATAGTTTGACAGCTCTAGTTCTCACCTCTACTTTTCTCAAGACCGCCAGTAAACCACTGTAGAAAAGTAAACAAAATCGGTAAAAAATTGAAGAAATAAAAAAAAATGGCTACCGACGCAACTCAAAAATATCTTGCCGGCGAAATATATGTAAAGAACAATATGTGTATTTCATTTGAATGCAAAACGTGTGATGAGCAATTTCGTAACTATAAAAACTTTTTGGACCACATATTCGGTGAACATTTCGCGGATTGGACATCGTCAGAGCAGAAGGCGGCGAAGGAAAATTTCAAAAATAAAAGAGAGCTGGAAAATACAAATGAGATGTCTGCGATCAAAGCGGAGACTGAAATCACTAAAGAGGAACAATGCTGCAACGCGGAAGTAGATGATTTGATAGAAGTGCTGCTGCCGTCAACGGTATCGGATTCGGTGCCGGAGGCCGAGGAGGTCTTGTATACAAGTGGGAACGAAGATGATTTAATTGTAAGTTTCTTTTTTATTTTTCAAAATAAAATATGTACATACATATGCGTATATTTACGTATCATAATTTTCTAGGAGTCGGATAAACAAACATTAATAACAATCTCAACCCAGATTGAGACTGCTGAACTACTCAAAGAGACAGCGGTGTCATCAGCAACGTCGTCACCGCAAAAGCAACAACAACCACCATCACCGCAAGAACCATCAAATACGACGTTGACGCCGCTGCTATTTAAAAAACAAACCACAACAAAAAGATTTAAATGCAAAATATGTGGCTATGCAATTGCTGGCATCCACAATTTGCGTCAGCACGAAGGGCGCCATAGCAATGTTAAACCCTTCGGTTGCCTGCACTGTGATCGTCAATTTTATACTAAAACAGAAAGAAATCATCATATGCGACGCCATACCAATGAGAAACCATTTGTTTGCTTATATTGTGGTAAAGCGTTTACGGTACGCAGCTTATTGACAACTCATGAGAAGCGTCATACAAGCGAACCAACATACAAATGTGATCAATGTGATAGGCGATATTATGAACCAGCTCAACTGCGCCATCATTATGTGTCGCATACGAAAGAGCGTAATCATAAGTGCGCAGTGTGTGAGGCGCGTTTTAGTAGTAGGAAATCGCTACGTACACATATGCAATTGCATGAGAATGCACAAAAATATGAATGCATTATATGTCATATGCGTTTCAATCAGCGACCGACAATGTTGTGGCATGTAAAAAGTAAACACAATGTGGTATTGAAAGGGAAAGTAAATGTTGATGGCGATGGTGGTTTTAATGGCAATGCCAGTAGTACAACAGCAACACAGAATGAACCCAATAGCGCTGATATGGATTGCACTTAAGGTGCATTACACATATGTATATACAATAGTATGTATTAAGAATCTTAATTTAAGATATTTTCATTTGCGTAAAATAACAATGTATTCAGTTAGGGTACAGCCAGACTACCAAATAAAGTACTTTCAGAAAGTGAAAAATTAAAATTTTTCCAATTTTTTTTTTTTTTAAATACATACAATCCAATAAAAAATGAATTTCTGAAAGTTGTTGTTGTTGTTGATGTGATGTGGAATGATTTTCCGTCATCCCTTGTCAAATTTGGTTTGGAGACAAACCGGTTTCGGCTAATATGCGCCATCTATCGTGCCCAGAAGGGTTCTTTGAGGAACATAAAATCTGACTATGTAGTTCAAGAAGGTCTGGGCATTCTATACGGCCTACAATAACATCATATGTACACCCCAGTGCAAAAATGCGTTATATTATTTTCTAGCGCAAAAACGAACTTTCGTACAAACAAAAGACGCGAAAACTCGAAGCGCAAAAACATGCCGACAAAGCTTTTTAGTTCGTTTTTGCCTTTTTTTCTTATCTGTCTTCCATTTTCAAGAGTAAGAAGGTTAACCAATTTGGATCGGGAAATATAAGACGGAATCGGGTCAGAAAAATTAAGCGAATTAAGTGCAAATTGGATGAATTTTCTTTGTAGTCGCTCGATTATGTGAGAGTGATTCATATAAATGGGATTCCATACAATAGATACATATTCCATTTTTGAGATGATTACTTACATGGCCATTCCTAAACTCGACCGTTTTATCCTTAGTGGGAGGGATGTTTGCTCGAGGTCCTCCATAAGTGTGGCGTGGGAAAGCATATAGCATATAGAAAGTACATATTTTTTGATGATTGTGATGAGCGACGTTTAATGAAAATTTTACGTTTATCGACGCTCTGATTGTACTACAAGAACAGGCTGCGCTTCAAACTGAGTTTCTGAACAAAACCAAGCATTCGACAGGTCGAGTGAAACGAGTACTTTCTTGCGTCCTCTGGCTGTATCCTTCTTTTTTCGTACATTTTTTACGTAAAATAAAAATGCAGTTTTTAGTAATTTATTATAGGCATGAAAATACAATCCTCAATATATATACGTATGTATACGGAGGAAGAAACTATACCAACTTACATACATATGTATGTGCATAAAAGTATATTTCCAGATCTTCACACTACTCATTCAAGCTTATAATTGTCTTCCCCATTCGCTTCATTGTCATCCGGACCAGGCACAGTCGTATTCGCTCCTCCATTAACCACATTATGCTTACTGCGCATGTGCCACAATAGGGTTGGCCGTTGATTGAATCGCATCTGACAAATCTGACACTCATAACGCAATGCATTCTCATGCAGTTTCATATGTGTTCTTAATATTGATTTCCGCGAAAAACGTGCCGGACATACTTTACACTCAAATTTACGCTCTCTGGTATGCACCACTTGATGATTTTGCAAATGAAACATTTCGAAGAAACTACGATCACATAAATCGCATTTATATTGTCGATTGCCGGTATGACGCTTTTCGTGCATTGTCCGTGTACCGGCCGTGACAAAGCCCTTGCCACAATACGAACAAATGAAGGGTTTCTCACCATTGTGGCGACGTATGTGTGTTTGAAGTTCGGAGCGTGTGAAGAAGGCTTTGTCACATTTGAGACACGTGTACGGTCTTATGGTGCTATGGCGTTGTTGGTGGCTATGCAAATTGAACAAATCCATGGCTGCAAATCCACATATTTTGCATTTGAATTTCCGTACTCTGTTGTCTGTATGTTTGGAAGTACGTATTGCACGTACGGGACGAGCATTTATTTTAGCTGTAACTTCATCTGTTGGCTCTGTAGACACTGTAGGTTGCGTTGCTTCAAGCTTGCTATGATCCTCTTCCTATAAGACATGAATAAATTTATGAAGGTTCGTATTTTTATACATACACAATATATGTATGAATATAAACATACAACTAAATCAACCTCAACACCTCCCTCCCGCATTTCCTCTAAAATCTCTGTTAAAAATTCTTGTTCATTGTTGTCATGAGCAATCTCATACTGTTCATTCTCATACTCAGCAGCAGCATCGGCAGCATCTGTGTCCAACTCTTCGCACGTCATCTCGGTTGTTGCTGCTGCATTCTCATTATTTGTTGGGATTTTCATTTCCTTGGCAACAGTTCCGCCCCGCATAAAATCATCGAAATGTTTTTCAAATATATGATCCAAAAATTCAGTGTAAACGCCAAATGGTTTATCGCAGGATTTACACTCGAGTATCATGCTGTAATTGCTGGTTAAATAAATTTCACCACAATGATACCGCTCCACTTGTTGCATCCTATTGGCAGTAGCCATTTTCTTATCTCGAGAATTGAAATGTATTAAAAATGCAAATATATTATAAATATGAAATACTTTTATATCAACATATGTAAATAAACAGCGGAATGATTAATTTATAGCCTCTGCACATTGGCATGATTTAAGAGTAATTTAGGCAAAAATCGTTGTTTCGGCGTTAATTACAATTAAATAACCTTGCCAGCTGAAATTACCCTTGAAATGCGCATTTAGGCTAAATAACTCACGAAATTACTCTGGATTCGGTTTCTTATCTAAATTTTATCGATATAATCGAAAACATCTTCACCCATTGCTAATATTTCACATTAGCTGTGTTTTATTATTGCGCATATACATTGCGCTAAAATAAAAAGACGGCAATTAAGAGCGCTTTCACATTACTCGGTGCGGTATCGGATCGACATTTTTGGTTTTTACCGAAAGTATACCGAACCCTTACCGACCACATGTATTTCAATTGGCACTTTCACATTAGTGTTGCATACATGAAATCGGAGCGGATTAATTTCGGTATACCGCAACGCGGTAAGACCGGTCAGTAAAATTTGAGGAACTACTGCAGACATTTTTGCGGCGTAATAAAAGAAGAAGAACAAAGTCAGTAAAAAAACTCGTTTCGGCTATAAATGTAGCAAGTTATAATGTCTTCGTCTTCGCTAGAAGACATTATTGTTATTATTGAGTGATTTGCTGAAGTTAAAGATTTTGTTTTGCAAATTTCGATGTTTGTTTCCCTATTTTCTGGCGATTACGCACCGAAAGTATTCCCACAAGTGTGAAAAACACAGCAACGCGGAATCGTTTCGGTAAGCTGAAAATACCGAGCAAAAAATGTCGATCCGATGTCGTACCGAGTAATGTGAAAAGGCCCTAAATTTGTTCGCGACGGTTTCTTAGAAATATTCTCATTGTACATTTCATTAGCGATTCTTTAATTATAAAAAATTTAATTTGGTTGAAGTATTTTATTAATGATATTTTCATTTAAGTTGACCATGTAAAAACTTTATTTGGCGCAGGAACAGCGTAACCCGGCGTCTCCTCAAAACAAAATTCTGTCATCACAAGCACCATTATAACATAGATTTCCAATGGAGACCGCCTCTGTCTTCTGGTATCACATAGATGTCAAAGCAATTGCTTTAACAAGATTGCCTTAACATGAGCTGTCAGTTTGGTGATTTGACAGCTAATTTTTCATTTCAACGAGAAATTCACAGTGGCAACATCTCCACATTGAACGTGAAATTTCGCACGGCGTCCATTTGGCTTGAGTGTTTGGGCTTAAAAAATAAATAAAAAGAACATTAAGTGCATATATACAGTTTGCGAGCATCATCGCCAATTTTAAACAATTTTTTTTAACTTTCTAAGTGCTTCTGCGTACACGGCATGCCAATTCGGCGCCATTTTGCAAATTATGTCTAACATAATGAAGTGCCCACGCATATGCAAACATGGATTTTAGACATGATTCTGGTAGACAAAATTAACATAATTTTTGTTTTGTGGAGTTTCGGCGTAACTGAAAAACGTGTGTGAATACGCGTGATTTCGGAAAGTAATTTCGGCTAATCAACGTAATTTCAAATCAAAGGACGTAAATGTATAAGAAGGGAAAATTCGCTACTTGAAAAGTATACCGAATAGGCCTTCTCGTTGTCGTGACGCGCAAACCAGGAGTTGTTTTGAACCCATATTCGCGACAAATTCACAATTCTATTCCTTTGTGTGCCTCGATTCTATTCTTATTCATTTGCACGTACATACATATGTACATATATGTACCAACGTAAAAATATATAGCGAGCGGGAGTTATGCATGCTTTAATTCATTATTCGTAGTACTCAGTAAGTAACAAAAACAAGTAAGGAAGCCTAAGTTCGAGTGGAATCGAACATTAGATACTCAGCTGTTTGCTTTCATTGTTTGTTTGCGTGTGATGGAAACACGGTGTACTTTATATAAAGCGAGTTCTGCATAAAGTGGGCGTAGCCACGCCCATTTTCAAAATTTTCATCAGTCATCCAATATTTCATCCAATATTTCATCAATCATGAATATTATTCTTTGTGCAAAATTTCATTCCTTTATGACTTCTAGTTACAAAGGTGTCACGTTACAAATTCCCACAGGGTGTTCCAGAAATATCTTTGTTAAAAAGTAGGCGTGGTCATAAACCGATTTCAATAAATTTTTGCGTGTGTATTAACACGAGTTATAAAAGTGCATAAACCAAGTTTCGTCATAATATCTCAATTATTTTTCGAGTTATAGGCTAAGAAATCTCGTAGATTCCTTTGTCTAAAAAGAGGCGGTGCCACGCCCATTTCCCCAAAATGTTTCTATTTTTTGTTTCCGGTCTATCGTAGAACTCATGCCACAAAATTTCAATGAATTATCTTTATATTTGACAAAGATATCGCTTAAAATGTTTTTATTAGGTCACTTTATAATACCCATATATAAAAGTAGGCGTGGTCGTCAAACCAATTTTGACAATTTTTCGTCCAAACATTTGTCTAAGTAAGTAAATCACGCGTACCAAATTTCATCGATATATCTCCTACGGTTTCTGAGTTATGGCTTATACAACTTTCTATGTTTGGCCCTTAATAAGTGGGCGTGGCACCGCACATTTTTCAAAATTTCACCAAATTTCTTCATAAGGGCCTGAGCTCTACACGCGGGTGAAATTTTATCACTCTAGCTCTATTAGTGACTGAGATACAAAATTTCCGATTTTTACTATATAGGGGAAGTGGGCGTGGTCATGGTCCGATTTCGCCCATTTTCAATATCATCCGTTCCAGTCTTGATACCAACTTGTATTCCAAATTTCATCAAAATATTTCAATTTTTGCGCGAGTTATCGTGCGTACAGACAGACAGACGGACGGACATGGCTCAATCGATTTCTTTTTTCACCCTGATCAATTTGATATATATAAGTCAATATCTATCTCGATTATTTTATGGTGTTACAATCCACCGTTATGTGATTAAAACTATAATACTCTGTGTACTAGTACAGCTGAGTATAAAAATTACATACAAAAATAACAAGTGTAAAAAAGTAAATAACTCCCGCGCCTTTAAAGTGCCCCAAAATTTTTTTTTTTGCTAATAGTTACTAATGGAATGCCCAACAAAATCATACAAAAGCGCCATCCGACCGTGGTCCAGAACATAAAAATTGCGAATAATGTTTGCGAAAAAAATTATTATTTGCAAAAATAGGAAATGCAGTTTGCTAGAAGATATCATCTTTTATATATATGTAAAACTTTAGCAAAATCGGTTTGACCAATCGTGAGAAAATCGGCAAAAACTGAGAAACTTCGAAAAGTGTTAATAGCTATAACTTTGAAAATAATTTGAATTTCGAAAAATTGTTAAATACGTATTTTTGTTTAAGCGTTGTGAGCCATACTACCCACTTTCATTAAAATACATGGTCGTCGAAAAAATTTTAGGTGGCGCACTTCAAAAAATTCAACTCAGTGAAAAAAATTTACTGTAGGGTATATGTATATATATGTATACATACACAAATGTCACTTTTCAGTTCTGCCAAATCAAAAAAGCACTGTGCTGCCAAATCAGCACGGAAAAACAAATCGAACAGGGCGGATCAGAAATTGAACCAGCAATTTATCTGGTTTAATCGAGCTGAAATCTTTGTTGTTGCATTTACATGCAAAAAATTTTATCTGGGTTAGGATCACCGTATGTGAAACACAGCTAGTGTATAATTACAAGTGGTCCAGCTCATCGATTATTCGAATAAACAAAGTCAATATGACATCGGAAACTATCAAAATGACGTACATAAAAGCATGGCGGCGATTTTTGAAGTACAGATGAGGATGGCGGCCGGATGTGGTTGTTGCTAGAAAAGAGCCCATAATGGGTAAGTTTCTAAGACAAAGCTGCTCCGCAACTGTTTGAGCTTCACGTAAAGGTCCGGTTATACTTGCAGCGCAGAACATAAGAACTGTCACATACGAAATCTGTTTAATGGGCTTTCCGTGTAATCGATTACTCAACGCATAGCGGCACAGAGCACAGCATACAAGTCTGTTGAATTTTGATTTCAGTGTTAAGCCTAGTACTGAGTTCACAGCCGTGAAATTTCGCCAGCAACATGAATTTATTTTGCTGTGAAATGTTTCAAGAAATTTCTTTTTGTCAAATGAGAATAAATGCCAAAACGAAAACTGAGCAAATGTAAAAAGAAAAATTTGGAGCATCGCCTCAGAACCAACTTTCAAATTTTGGCCAATAAAAAATTTTATACAAAATATAAATTTAAATTTCAACAAATGTCACTTTTCACTCGAAAATAAATAGCATTGTATATTTTAATTGTCGTGAAAAAATGTTGCTGGCATGATGTTGCTAGCATGTTGCGCAACGTTTTCACGGCAGGAACTCAGTACAACTTTGTCGTGAAATATCTGTGAAATTTCACATATGTTTCACAACCAGTTTTTTTGTATGGATTTTGACAGCAGTTTCACGTGAAACTCGAACTCAGTACTATGCTTTATGTGCTATGCGATTTGACATTTGGCAACACGAATGTGTGTGTTTTGCGTGTGCGAAGGGTTGCACGCAAGGCTAATTAATACAGGTTAACTTACTAAACAGCTGATTTTTAACTTTTTTCTACTTTTTTACTTTGATAATGGTAGGAAAAACAAAAGGAGCACACCTCGAATTGGAAGAGAAGCTCGGCTATAAAACTCGTCAGAGTTATAATAGCGCCATTGTATTATATTATATTAATGTTGTTTATATCAAACTTGGGTAAATTTTGAGCATGGTGCAATATGATTTCTACAAAGGCGAACTATGATTTTGACAGAAGCACCACAGAATACACAGAAAAATTACATGGAGTGTGTATGTATGTATGTACGAATGTCGGGATGCGAAAAATTTTATTAATTAACCATGATTGCACGGCTATGCGAAGTATAATCAGCTCCACGGTATATATATTGAGACGGTAATGCCAGTAGGCGGAAATGTCAAATACTACTTACGTCACAGGACTAATAAAGCCGCGAACAACCAAACAAACAGCTGTGCCAATTGCAAAAGGAAATGACGTATGAGGACCTGAAACTTTTTTCTAAAACCGAAAGAAATATGGCGGTCAGCGAACTGACATGACCTTTTAATTGGATCATGAATCAGCTCTATGCGCTATATGTTTTGCGCTGCCATGCTTTGATATGCTATGCAAGTATAACCGGGCCTTAGAGGAGTAAAACTAAAGGTAAAAACGATGGTTTTAAAGACCTCTCTGACAAATACTACGTTTATACGGCAGAATTCGTGAACTCTTCATTTCATGAATTCGAAAATGGTCTCGTTTATGCAGCATTTATGAACTCATGATATTCAGCTTTTTTAAAAAGTGGCAACGTTCTAACGACATCAGCTGTCAAGGCAGATTTACCAGGTAGCCTCGGTGGCGAATTCTGAAACTACATTTTTTATTTACAAAGGTAGAGTGTAATGTCAAAATCTAAGCGAATTCATATCATGGCCAATGGGAATGCGCGAGTCACAAGCGAATTCAGCATTTAACCACGGCGAAATATAATTTTGACATTACACTACCAATTACAATAACAAAATACATTGAACATTTCTGAATTCGCCACCGAGCCTACCTGTTAAATCTGCCTTGACTGAATGAACAGCTGTTGGCTTGGCGTTACCGGACTTGTACTTCATAATTTCATGAAATGATAGCGAAATTCATGAATAAATTTCGTGAACAATTGAATTCATGAAAATTCGTTTATGCAGCGAAAATTCATGAAATGATTTCATAAATTTGCCAACGTATAAACGTAGTAAGTCAATTTTTCTCCAAATTTTCGTAAAAAATTGAAAATTTTCAAATTGACTCGTCTATATTTCAGAAACTATAAAACCTAGAGAAAAATGTTATAGGAGCCATGTTTAGGAAATTTAATTTTCTTTCGTTTGGTGTAACTCCAATTTATAGCATGTTCATGGTGAGCCTGCGTTTTGCGTTTCGGAGGCATTTTTGCGTTTAGTCCAAAACGCAACAATAAATTTTACATTTCTCCATACAAATGCCACCACCAAAATGCAACTTAACGCAATTATTTTTTTGCGTTTTGAATGCTAACGCAGAAAGCAACCCTGAAATCTTCGAAAAAATTTGCCATTCGAATGGAAAATAGTGGCAACACTCTGGCAATACAAGAACGAAATACCTACAAGATTACGCATATAGAGCAGCATGAGCATGGGCACACGAGTTTCATGATGACGTCACTCTACATGTAATGAACGAAAGTAAACAAAACAGAGATCAAAATTAATACCAAAGCGGTTGGTACGTTTGGTTTGCACAATTAGTGTATTATATTATTACATATTTTGCAAATTCTTGTTCTATTTTTTCAATTAGACAAAACAAAAAAATAAACCTCAACATCTGATTGCGTAATCTGGGATATTAGCTCCGTTTGTTTCGAACTTCTCAAATGCGCATTTACAAAACGCGGCAGCATGAACACTTTTCGAAAAGCCATCTTCGAAAATGCAAAATGTTGCGTTTCAAATCCAGCATGAACATAGTATAATACTATTACAGATTACGCAATCAGGTGTTGAGGTTTATTTTTTTGTTTTGTCTAATTAAAAAAATTGAACAAGAATTTTCAAAATATGTAATAATATAATACACTAATATTGCAAACCAAACGTACCAACCGCTTTGTTATTAATTTTGATCTCTGTTTTGTTTACTTTCGTTCATTACATGTAGAGTGACGTCATCATGGAGCTCGTGTGGCCATGCCCATGCTGCTCTATATGCGTAATCTTGTAGGTATTTCGTTCTTGTATTGCCAGAGTGTTGCCACTATTTTCCATTCGAATGGCAAATTTTTTCGAAGATTTCAGGGTTGCTTTCTGCGTTAGCATTCAAAACGCAAAAAAATAGTTGCGTTAAGTTGCATTTTGGTGGTGGCATTTGTATGGAGAAATGTAACATTTAATGTTGCGTTTTGGACTAAACGCAAAAATGCCTCCGAAACGCAAAACGCAGGCTCACCATGAACATGCTATTAGATAGCTCAATGTGATATACCGCCTTAAGTGGAGCCATTATCCAAATAACGGTAAATTGCCGATATCTCAAAAACCTTCCCACAGAATAAAAAATGAACTAGATTTTTGGAATCAGCGACCGATATTACATATATGTAGATAGGGTAGTGGCGTTCAAAGCGAACAAATTTCATTTTGTGATCCAGTGTTATTAACACTTTTCAATAATATCCTAAGAATTCTAAAGCTAATTTTTTTTTTGAAGATTTTTGAGTAAGCAATTTTGCAGCTCATTCAATTTTAATATCATAATATGCAACATTCAACTTTTTGAAAATTTTCATTGGCTTTTCGGAAATTTTAATTGGAACGGTCTCACGTACATATATGGCAAGCACCCTACAGAAAAAAATTTCTAAAATCGACGGAATTTTGCAGAACATTGAGACTGAACATTTACACTGAAAATTGTACGCTACATAACAGCACACTTAGAAATTTCTTCAAAATCTTCAGGCCTCGCTTTGAAATTTTTAATCCATTTTTAGAAATTTCTATGATTTTTCGGATTTTTTTCATGTTTAGAAATCCTTCTTAAAATGATTTTTATTGAAAAATTGTCTACATTTTTAAACATAAATAAGAAAGTCAAATTTTCGACAGAATTCTTTGAAATAAATTTAAACTCTGTCTTCTCTTTATAACGTGGAATACACAGCTATTCTGCCATTTGAGTTTCAAAATTTTTTCAATTTAGTAATTTAAATTCAAATTTCTTAAAAAATTAATTTCTGAAATAAATATTATTTTCATTTAGTTTGAAGTTTAATGTCAATCAAATTGTTATTGAGGGAGTATTTGTCTCTTTTCAACCTACAGAAGAATTGTTTTTACATAGCCGTTTTAATTCTAATAATTATTTTATGTGAATTTTATATGAGCTATTGGCCAGTTTATAATTAAGAAAAATTGAAAAAAATTTTTTGGTAGAAGTTATGGATCCATTTCGGAGAATTGTTTTTGCATTTTGACTTTCGGTGGGTTTTCCAAACCAAAAATACCAGGAAAAAAGTGTAGGCTGTGAAATCCAAGATTACTTTAAACTTTAAAGCAAGAAACTGTATTCTTCTATACAGGGTAATGGAAGAAAAGGTACCTGCTTACTTGTATGAAAAATTAGAATTTACAGAATCTGTTCGTGTTAGTGTCCTAATTGTTCCTAGGTATAATTGGGTATGTTCAGAAACGCAGCATGAAACGCAACAGCGGCAGTTTATTTTTTTGATAATTGTGACGCTTCATGCCAAATTTACGTTTATGAACGCTCTGCTTGTACTACAAAAGCAGGTTGCGCTTCAAACTGAGTTTCTGAACAAAGCCATTATCTGCGCTCTGCAAGGCTGTTTTTTGTCAATGCTATCCGCATATGGAATTCTATTCCAAGTAACATCCGCAGTAGGATGAATAAGAGCAACTTCAAAAACGTTATATATTCATTTTTTCGTGAAAATATAAACAAATAATAAATGGCATGTTCGGCGCTCAGTTTTGCTTATTATCCTTAATAAAAAAGTTACTATTTAGCTGTATTGTTATACTCAGCTGTACTAGTACACAGAGTATTATAGTTTTAATCACATAACGGTGGATTGTAACACCATAAAATAATCGAGATAGATATTGACTTATATATATCAAATTGATCAGGGTGAAAAAAAGAAATCGATTGAGCCATGTCCGTCCGTCTGTCCGTCTGTACGCACGATAACTCGCGCAAAAATTGAAATATTTTGATGAAATTTGGAATGCAAGTTGGTATCAAGACTGGAACGGATGGTATTGAAAATGGGCGAAATCGGACCATGACCACGCCCACTTCCCCTATATAGTAAAAATCGGAAATTTTGTATCTCAGTCACTAATAGAGCTAGAGTGATAAAATTTCACCCACGTGTGGAGCTCAGGCCCTTATGAAGAAATTTGGTGAGATTTTGAAAAATGGGCGGTGCCACGCCCACTTATTAAGGGCCAAACATTGAAAGTTTTATATGTCATAACTCAGAAACCGTTGAAGATATATCGATGAAATTTGGTAGGCGTGATATACTTACTTAGGCAAATGTTTGGACGAAAAATTGCCAAAATCGGTTAACGACCACGCCCACTTTTATATATGGGTATTATAAAGTGGCCTAATAAAAACATTTTAAGCGATATCTCTGTCAAATATAAAGGTATATCATTAAAATTTTATGGCAGGAGTTCAACTGCGGATATAAAACGAAAAGCATAAAAATTTTGTAAAATGGGCGTGGCACCGCCTCTTTTTAGAAGCAGGAATATACGAGATTTCTGAGCCCATAACTCGACAAATAACACTGCTCTACAGCCAAAAAATACTCTGAACGCGACCATCCTATTTATATGTAAAATCGGTCGCTGATTCCGAAAATCGGGTTCATTTTTAATTCTATGGGAAGGTTTTTGAGATATCGGCAATTTACCGTTATTTGGCTAATTGCTCCACTTAATCCTTTATACCTCTTTAACGCAGTAAGCTATCTTCCTTGGAGTGACACCAAACGAAAGAAAATTAAATTTCCTTTTCATGGCTGCTATAACATTTTTCCCTAACTCTTATAGTTTCTGAAATATTAACGATTCAATTTGAATTTTTTCGATTTTTTACGATTTTTTGAAAAAATTGACTTTGTCAGGCAATATCTTTAAAACCAATGTTTTCACCTTCGGTTTTACTCCTTTACGTGAAGCTCCATTCTATTGGGAAAAAGATAAGCTATCAACGAAGAAAATCCATGGTAAAATGGAAAAGTTATAGGCGATCAAGTAAATACAGCCAGGTCGCGCAATGCCTCTGCACGGGTATATTCTATGCATGTTATACCCGTAAATGCGCTGTTACCTACTGCGCTGCTAATGTGCTGCTACTGCAGATGTGTAGGTATTGGTATAATATGCATAGAATATACCCGTGCAGAGGCATTGCGCGACTTGGGTGTATTTACTTGATCGCCTATAACTTTTCCATTTTACCATGGATTTTCTGGATGGCCTAATAAAAATATTTTAAGCGATATCTTTGTCAAATATAAAGATAATTCATTCAAATTTTGTGGCATGAGTTCCACAATAGACCGGAAACAAAAAATATAAAAATTTGGAAAATGGGCGTGGCACCGCCTCTTTTTAGACAAAGGAATATACGAAATTTCGGAGCCCATAACTCGACAAATAATTGAGACATTAAGACGAAACTTGGTTTATACACTTTTATAACTTGTGCTAATAGACACGCAAAAATTTATTCAAATCGGTTTATGACCACGCCTACTTTTTAACAAAGATATTTCTACAACACCCTTTGGGAATTTGCAACGTGACATCTTTGCAATTAGAAGTCATAAAGGAATGAAATTTTGCACAAAGAATAATATTCATATGCTTAGTTGGATGACTGATAAAAATGTTGAAAATGGGCGTGGCTACGCCCACTTTATGCAGCACTCGCTTTATATAAAGTACACCGTGTTTCCATCAAACGCAAACAAAAAATGAAAGCATACAGCTGAGTATCTAATGTTCGATTCCACTCGAACTTAGGCTTCCTTACTTGTTTTATTTTATTTTTAACTGTAGTTTCAATTTTAGTTTTAATATAACTTAAGATATGTATTATTTGGTTAATTTTTATTTTTGTTACTCATTTGTATGTCATCTGTTGTACTATAAAAGATCATTTAAGATCTTATTGTACAAATTTAAATAAATATCGAAATGAAATGAAATACTCTGTGTACTGTAGTAAAGCTGAGTATAAAGATTTATTCTTTATTCAAAATTTTCTGAATGGAGAGTAAAAATTGATTTTTTTCTTAAGAAAAAATTCATTCAAAACCGCTCATTCCTGGCACACATGCATATACATAAATTTTTCACGTTAAATCGAATTCAATCGCCGCAATCTTGCAGTCATCCTCATCTTTCTTACGAAGTACGCCATGCTTTGTTTTTATATGCCACAACAAAGTGGGTTTCTGATTGAAACGCATATGACATATTATGCATTCATATTCTTGGGCATTCTTATGCAACTTCATATGCGTAGTCAACGTTCGCATACGACTAAATTTCGCCTGGCATATTTCACACGTATAATTTCGTTCCTTCGTATGTTTTACATAGTGAAGGCGCAGCGATGACGGTGTATAAAAACGCTTCTCGCATCTATCACATTGATGGCGCTTTTCGCCTCTATGCTTTTTCTCATGCTTATTCAATATACCCATCGATATAAAACTTAAGCCGCATTCAGTGCATACATATGGTTTTTCATTGTTATGACGCATCGTGTGGTATCTCAATTCGGTGGCAGTGTGGAAGGCTTTGTCGCATTGTAAACAAGTATGTGGTTTTATACTGCTGTGTCTTTGCATATGACCATTTAAATTATATAATCCAGCTCCTTCAAAGCCGCAAATTTTACATTTATATTTTTGTGCTCCATTATAACGTGATTTCACTTCCGCTTTTCCATTTTTATATGTCGCCAATTTTTTAGTGGTGGTTTCCGATTCCTCTTGCTATATGAAAAAAATTAAGTTGCAAAAAAAAAAATTGGAAAAAAGTTAGACTCACATACATATATATAATCTGTGCCGTCAGTAAAATCTTCCTCCGCCTCCACCAACATCTCTTCCTCTGCGTCCGATACACCTTCTTTCTTCTTAGCGTTTCCTGGCTGCTGCATTTCCGTTACATAATCTTCATCGTATATGTTATATTCTTCGACTTGTTCAATATGCTCTGGTTTTATCCGACCAATTACTTCCGTCTTTTGTATTTTGGGTGTCGACATCTGTACAACTGGTGCAGCCTTCGTCAACTCTTCCTGTAAGTATGTACAATGTGCATATGAAAATCTTTTTCTTTTTCTATCTCTATCTTTATTTATTGATATCCGTTCCAGGACTGCCAATCAACTTGAGCCCGTCAGAATTCTAGGCAGTGTTTTAACGCTACAACAACCGGGGCATAAATAAATAAATTAAACTTACATTTATATCATCTACGGCGGTTATACAATTTAAATTTCCGTCTTCGTCCTCCAATATTTGTTGTATTGCTTCACATTTCATATAATCATCTGCCACGAGATATTCCTCAACTTCATAAGTTTCCACATATTGTTCATTTACTATAGGTTGCGTAGTAGTCAATGTGCCCTTGTTGCTGATTGTATTCTTTTTTCTTTTTGATTTGCCCTTGTGCTTTCCTCGAGCAGTCCATTCCTCAAAATGTGCGCCAAATATATGATCCAAAAATTTGCTATAGACGCCGAATTGTATGTCGCATGTTTTGCATTGTAGTATAATACACAAATTGCCTGTTACATATACTTCACCGGCGTGAAATTTTTCCACCGCTGTACTCGTCATTTTCTATATCTTCTTTTACCTTCTATGAAATTAATACCACAATAACGTAATATTTCTTGCAAATTGTTGCCTCAGATATTTACATATTTTTCATAAACAATAGGCATGGGTAACACTGCGCTGCGCGGCGCAATTGCGCTAACACCAACCCTGGCGTTATTGCGCTAACCCCGATTTGGGAAATGCGCCAACTCATTATAGCGCCAACTCAATATTGCGCCAACTCAATTTTGTAATATAAAACCGACTCAATTTCGTGCGCTAACACCAGCACCAATATAGCGCTAGTGTAAAATGGCGCAACCACAACGCCAATAACAGCACCATAGTGTATGTATACGTATGACACCGTCACAATTATGTATGCTTGATAGTGATCTATGTGACTCTAATTTCCAGCATATTTTCACAAATATACGGAATATGTTTCCAAATGATTATGAAAATTTTAATTAATTGTGCCCTCGTATATGTAAGCAGAATTGCGCCAAAAGAAATAAAACGGGGATGGTGAACAGTAACAAGCGAAAAAATGTTATTTATCGATTATTCCATGACAATTGCGCTAAAGGTGTTATTGCGCCAGTACCGTGAGTTGGCGCCACGAGTGGCGCTGGAGTTATTGTATCAGCGCCAAAAAAATTGCGCCATTACCCATGGCTAATAAACAATAAATAACCAAACGTGTCATGAGAACACTTTTTGTACTTTTTTTGTCAGCTGTGAGCAGCCTTGCCAAAATGTCGATTTTATCGTCATTTTGACGAGTTTTTAAGCAATGACGATTTGACGATTTTTCCTAACGACGATTTTTTTCGTTTATTATCTTTTTTTTTTATTAAATAGTAAAAATGGCATTATAAAAATTTAAACCATATCAGTACAACAATGAAATGGTTAAAGCTTAGTATCGACCTCTCAAGAAACGCAAAAGTTCCATATAAAATGACGTACAAGAAATGCTCAAGAAATTTTTCTTGTGAAACTTTCTTGAGCGAGTATCGACCTCTCAAGAAATTTAATACACTTTTTTACCACTATTTTTCAACATAATGCGAACACAGCAACACAGGTTTTGCCAAGAAATATGTCATCGAGCATTTATTTCTTAAAGAAATTTTGACGTCTGTTGGCTTTTGTTACATGTTAATAAAAATGGTGGTGAAAATGGCAAAATTAATCGGAAAAAATATAGTGCACAATTTGTGTAATGATGCAAAGCGGAAGTTGACATCAATTTCTTACATCTACTTCCATTCCGGCCATCAATATACCACAGTTTACCAGTAATATAAGGTACAATTATATACAATTTTTTTTTTTCAAGAAATAAATCCAAAACTTTCTTGTGCTGTTTCTTGAGAGGTCGATACCAGCCTTTACCGTACTCCCAAATTACATACCATAGCTTACTATATCGAACTCTCAAGAAACAGCTCAAGAAATTTTTCGCTTTATTTCTTGAGTAAAAAATAGTAGTAGGCAAGAAATTTTGACGTTTAGTAATCCACCGTGAATACCAAGTGAAACGAAGAAGATCATCAAAAACTTAAGCAAAATAACCCTTTTTGTAAACATGAGCAATAGATTAGTTTTTAAAAAATATTAAATAAAAGCTTTAAATATTTGCTTTCAATAGTTTTATTTTGTTGTTATTTTAGGAAATCATCGAAAGCGACGAGGATGGCCTTATATTACTGCTAAACTGTTGTATATTGATGGCCGGAATGGAAGAAGATATAAGAAATTGATGTCAACTTCCGCTTTGCATCATTACAAAAATTGTGCACTATATTTTTTCCGATTAATTTTTCCATTTTCACCACCATTTTTATCAACATGTAACAAAAGCCAACAGACGTCAAAATTTCCTTAAGAAATAAATGCTCGATGATATATTTCTTGGCAAAACCTGTGTTGCCGTGTTCGCATTATGTTGAAAAATAGTGGTAAAAAAGTGTATTAAATTTCTTGAGAGGTCGATACTCGCTCAAGAAAGTTTCACAAGAAAAATTTCTTGAGCATTTCTTGTACGTCATTTTATATGGAACTTTTGCGTTTCTTGAGAGGTCGATACTAAGCTTGAAGATGAAGGCAAAAGTTCAACAAACGCCTTTTCGGCGAAATGCTATTTAGTGTCAAAAATTACGCCTAGGAATAGTGTTGCCACAAACTCAAAAATTTTGGTATCACAAATTAATGCCTTCATGTTTTTTTTTCGTGGTCACGCTTTCTTTTACCGATCCAGTGGGGCGTAAAAACCGTTTATAAAAGGGGCGTTGCACCGTCCTCCGATCCTATATCTGAAGTCGGAACAGTCCAGAGGCCGATAGTTTTCGAAATATAAATATTTGTTTTTTCAAAATACCTTTATTTTGGTGCAAAACTGATTGAAAGGACCACTTAATCCTCTTTCTGGGGCAAAATCTACGTACCCATCCACAGTAATCCTGCGTGGAACACCTTCATCGTCTTCATGAGGGAGTACTTAAATTTATCAAAAAAAAAAAAAAAAACACCTAAGCGCAATTACATATGAATGATACGTAGATAATTTTTATTTTGGCTTAGAACAAATTTTATTTTTATCAAACTTTTGGTAGGACCACTGCCCATAGCAGGCATTTTGACTTAAAGGAGGGCAGTGCGACAATATAAGAACTGATTCAATGACTCCAATTCAATTCCAAAATCAGCTCTGGTAACTAGTAGGGCTCTAGATACCCGGGCATCGAGCAATTCGAACTGATCGTTTTTGTTTGAAGCCCGTTTGTTGTTCAAATGCCCGTACAAACATTCGAGCATTCGAGCTTACAAACAAAAAAAATGTGTATCGGAAAAACAAAAATAAAAAAACTACATATGAAGAAGAAAATAAAATAATAAACAAAAGAAAAAAAACAAACTTAAAAATGCCCGAATTGTTCAAATGCCCGTACAAACATACGGGTAATAAACAAACAAACAACTGTTCGAGCATTTGAACATTTGTTCGGGCTACTCGAAAATGTTCAAAAAAAAATCTGGAGCTCTAGTAACTAGATCACCCAGCTCGTTTGACCCATTGCATTTTATATAACTTTTATATTACTCGGTACAGTACCAAAGTATTCATATTTATTTGCATGTGAAATTTAAGTATTATCTTTATATTTTTATATTAAAAAAAACGATATCGTTAAAACCACGAATGTTGCTTACTTTATTAATTTTAATTTTTTCTCAAACATTTTTCGGTGTTAGAACCCCAAAAGCAGCATATTTTATTAATTTTATTTTTTTTTTTTCAAACATTTTTCGGTGATACCAAAAAACCATAAATGTATCAATTTGTGATACCAAATTTTTTGAGGCTGTGGCAACACTGTTTACAATTTCTTCCTCTTCTTCAGAGATTTTGACACATTTTAGGAAAGTACTCACACAAATTCTGTGTGCGGATTCCTACAAATAGCTAGTCTTCTTTCTCGCTCACATCCTCTGATCCTCTCGCTCTTTTGTGGTAAAATTCCTGCAACTCATACCCTTTCCTACACTCAACAAACGCTATTAGTAAGTACTATCGCCCATGTATAAATTATTCGTATGAGAAGGACGCTTTCAATTTGGTCGGTTGTGCGGGTGATGTATGTACTCGAATATGCTTTATTGATCTGATGATTATATATTTTATGTTTTATATGTCTTTTTATTAAAAAAAAAAAATAAATTGTAAAATCAACAATACTTTCTAGTTAATCTCACAATAAATTTAAAGTAAAATCAAAAAGATGTTATTGTTAATTCAACAGGATCATTTCGTGTTAATTTAACCAGCTTTTATTGTAACATTAACTAGTTAAAATCGTAAAATCAACAGGAAGACTCAATACTTTTTAGTGTTAATTCCACAGTTGTCATCCTGTTAAACTAACACTTGACAGTAGTGTTAAATTTACACGATTACATGATGGCATACATTAAGCATCGTGTTGAAAAAAATTAACCACAAAATTTGTTGATTTTTGGTTGATTTCACACTATTTTTTTCTGGGTGTGACCCAGATAGGCCATTTTGATTTTTGGCTATAAAAATAAAAATAGATATTTAAGAGTTATTTTCTGAGTTAAAAATAAAAGCCAAATTTTAAGATAGATTTTACTTTTTCGATAAAAGTAAAAAAATAAATACCACATCGGATTGACTATCTGTGGCCTACGAGCATCACATCGTTGCTATATATAAACGTTAAGAATATTAACTCTACCCCATTGTCTTTTTCAGTTGAAATTTCAAAAAAGTACACCCCAGTGCAAAATTAACTTATATTATTTGCTAGCGCAAAAACGAACTATCGTACAAGCAAAAAACTCGAAAACTTGCACAAAAATATGCCTACACAACTTTTTAGTTCGGTTTTGCATTTTTTTTTGTTGACATATGCAACACACACACACGCACCCTAGCATTTCCATAGGGGCCGAATCTGTCAAATTCTTCTACATTCCTCTTTGCATGACCCTTATGACCAATTTTATATATTTACAAACTACTGGGATTTTTTCAGTGAAACTTTCAGGAAATATTCTTTGGATGGTAATTCATCTACCTTTAACACTTTCAACTATTATTAAATTATAATATTAAAGTTCTCCAAAATGAGAATTCTGCCGGCTGAAGTTTTTTTTTTAAAGCGCCGCCGAAGGCCAGTGACGCAACAAGGTCTTCTACACACACATTGCTTTAACAAGGAATATCTCTTGCACTGTAATCGTCGGGCGGGTGGGACTTTTTTTTTATAATCTGTGATAGGATCGTGAATCATTATACACAAATTTTCCCTTAACACCAGTGGTACATTATTGCGATTCCCACCTTAACTATTAGTAATTTTAAATTATGAAAAACTTACATAACTCCACCCAATAAATATTTCTTCATTTTCAATTTGAGGTTTATGTGCTAAGCAATTTTTAGCGATTTTTTATCACGCATTTTAAGGATAGAATCGCAAAAATCCCTAAAAGTTGCTAAAAACAATAAAGTTGTTCTCTCTGTCCAATATTTTTGCCGAGATATCATGATATCTTGAGAAATTTGCTACACAGAGAGAGCACACCTTTAAGAAAATAAAATTCGAACTTACTTCATTGTTAACTAGCATGTTAGTCATATTATTTCCATTCCTTATACGACTGTTGTCGCTTTGCTTTGCTTGCTTCAATTTCGAATTAATTAATTTTTTATCTGAATAAAATAAAATACTTAAAAAAAAGAGCTAGAAACATAAATTCAAACTCACTTCTCATAGAAGACTATTGTGAAAGTAATAACATGGTTGCATTTCCCGTGATATTTTTCTCATCATATCAAATATCACGGGTTGAGGTCTGAGAAAATTGCCGAAGCTTCAAATTTGATAACACGTGTATTTTTTTGTTGTGCTCGGCAAATATATTACACTAGCTTTGTTCAATAACTCAAAATTTTTAATTGCTTTTACGAATAGTTACGAATTTTATGTTCAATAACACAAACAATTTTCAAAAGAGACCCAAATTGGAGAGTAAGACATCGAGAGAGTTGAAAATAGTTGCAAGTAAAATTTTCACTTGCAACTACTTGCAGCTTTAAAAAAATAGAAGCGTCAAAAACATATGATCACAAAAATTTCAATTGGAAATATGCCAACATTTTAATCGCAAATTTCTAATTGCATCTAAATAAATTAGCGCAAAAAGGAATCTTGACGATGTTGTGGAAAATCCAAAGTAGATTTTCGTCTTCCTAATTCAGTTATTTACATTCATTTTCAATTTCAAAGATTTCAATTACAACCTAACCTAAATATCAAATTGTGAAAACAGCGCATCAGCTGTTTACTTGCAAATGTTTACGATTTTGTGTTCAATAACTTTGGTTGATAATTTTCTCTTTTTCCCGTTTTTACTCTTAATTTGTCACTGGCGCTCTTGTTGCAAGTAAAGTTGTTGAACAAAGCTACTAACGTCATCTCGGCAAATTTTCCAGGCCAAAATCACACAGAGAGAACAACCTTTATGTCGGAATCGCAATTTGGCGTTAGGTCGGTCGCGCGCATGATGCAATAATAAAATGGTGGACGCAGCAGAGGACGGCTATTTTGTTTTTGGAATAGTAAGCTGTCAAATTATCGTCTTTTGTTTTGGTTTTTCCCTCTTGCACGTGTTATTCGTGGAAATAGCTTGTGAGTTCGCTTGTATGTTCGCTGGCGTTTTTTCTGTTTTTGACATTCTTATCTACGGCCGTTCAACGGTAATCGCCTATTCTCTTTTAGCCGCTACGACCATATAGAATTATTGGATCATGGTCGCGCGTTGATCGTACCTCAAAGCCGCTTCACACTGACATTCGATATTAGATGTTGGATTGCAAACATGTTCACTTCCACTAATATATTTTATTGAATTTTTTCATAAATTTCATAATTTTTCATCGAAAAACAAAACCATTTTAATTTACTTAATGTCAAACGCCCGACTTAGTAGAGAAACGTTCAACTCATGCGTTATACAGGTTTGCGATGAACATACGATATTACAAAAAATTTACGATCAAACGCTTGAGGTCACAATGCGATTTGCTCCATATATTTCCATACATTTCTACTCACTTGACAGATACTACGTTTATACACGTAGTAAGAAGCGCGACCGACCGCACGCCAAATTGCGAATTGGGCATTATAATATGGCTACAAGTGCAGACATTGGTGACTTATCTGTAACCTTATAAAACAGCAGATTCAACCAACCTTACGACAAGCTTTGTTACTAGTCATTGGTGCCTTATCGTAATTCTGTAGCTGTATCCTTAACTTACAGACCAATTGGATTTTGGTTAGCAACCCTAAATCCGTAAACAGCTGACACTTGTGAAAGCAGATATAGGAAGGTAGGCGCATTGGCGAATGCAGAAACTTCTTTTTTTTATTTACAAAGGTAGATTATAATATCAAAATCAAAGCGAATTCACATCATGGCCAATAGTAATGGGCGAGTCCCAAGCGAATTCAGATTTTAACAAGGATAAATATTATTTTGACATTACAATCTACCAATTACAATAACAAAATACATGGGAAATTTCTTAATTCGCCTATGCGCCTACCTTCCAAGATCTGCCTCGACAAGTGTCAGCTGTTTACAGATTTACGGCACCACTAACAGCTCACATGGATAGCGATAAAGTTACAATATGGTTAACGATACTGAATTACTTAGAGCGCTTTCACATTACTCGGTGCGGTATCGGATCGACATTTTTGGTTTTCACCGAAAGTATACCGAAACCTTACTGACCACATGTGTTTCAATTGGCACTTTCACATTAGTGTTGCATACATGAAATCGGAGCGGATTAATTTCGGTATACCGCAACGCGGTAAGACCGGTCAGTAAAATTTGAGGACTTACTGCACACATTTTTGCGGCGTGATAAAAGAAGAAGAACAAAGTCAGTAAAAAACTCGTTTCGCTAATAAATGTAGCAAGTTATAATGTCTTCGTCTTCGCTAGAAGACATTATTGTTATTATTGAGTGATTTGTTGAAGTTAAAAATTTTGTTTTGCAAATTTCGATGTTTGTTTTCCTATTTTCTGCCGATTACGCACCGAAAGTATTCCCACAAGTGTGAAAAACACAGCAACGCGGAATCGTTTCGGTAAGCTGAAAATACCGAGCAAAAAATGTCGATCCGATGTCGTACCGAGTAATGTGAAAAGGCCCTTATAAGTCACCAATGTCTGAACCTTAGGCAGATGCTACATTATCAATATATATTGATGAAATCCGTGGATCGCGATTCATATTTACAGTGTAGCATCGAGTATTGATGGATCGCGATCCTGGATCGCGAATTTTTAGAAATTTTGCGATCCGCGATCCGGATCGCAATATTGACAATATGGATTGACTGTGTAGCGTGAAAATTTTGCGATCCATCAAAATGCGTGTATATTTAGAAATTTTGCGATCCGCGATCCAGATCGCAATATTGACAATATGGATTGACTGTGTAGCATGAAAATTTTGCGATCCATCAAAATGCGTGTATATTTAGAAATTTAGAAATCCGCGATCCGGATCGCAATATTGACAATACGGATTGACTGTATAGCATGAAAATTTTGCGATCCATCAAAATGCGTGTATTTTTTGAAATTTTGAAATCCGTGATATGGATCGCAATATTGGCAATAAACGAATTGAAAGTGAAAGTGGGAAAAGGACGGAAGTAAAATAATTTGAATCTCAGAGCGAGAAAAATATCGCAATATTCATATTGAACGTGTAGCACCAGTTTGCGATTCATCAAACCAGTGTAGCATTTGCCTTAGGCACTCTGCACACGAGGCGTATAGTCATAGACGCGTACGAGACACTTCATGTAGCGTCGATTTCTCCGCGCCTCAAGATCTGCACACGAAGCGACATGAAACTTCGCTGCACAAAACAAACAAACAAATTAATAATATGGTATTTGCTTTAAATTTCGAAGCTTTAAATAGAAAAGATGAAAAATTTTACGGAATCTTCCATTTTCTTTCATTATACACACATTTTTTCCGATTTTTTACACAAATTTTACTGCTTTCATAAATTCCACCAAGTGGAAAAATGTAAACAAACATCTTCTTCTTCCTCTTTTCTAAGCGTAGTACGCCTAGCTACCAGCACTGCTTTACGCCAAGCGACATGTAGCCAGCATACTTTGACGAATGCATGAAGCTGACGACTCGTGTGCAGCCCTCAATTGAAATATACGTGCGCGACATCAAAGCGTACAGCTTTCGTCTGTAGTATCTAATACGCGTCTAAAGCAGTACGCTCCGTGTGCAGAGTGCCTTACAGTATCGCGATCCATCAATAGGCTATGCTACACGGTTAATATGAACCGCGATCCATGGATTTCATCAATGTATATTGATCGTGTGACGTATCCCGCTGTAATTATAAATTTATTGGAATAAAAAAAGCAAATAACTTAGATTAAATGAAAATGTCTGCAGTTGCATTGGAGAAGAGCTACTGCGGCCAAATTTTTGTGACAAGCAGTTTTCTTATGAAGGTTGAATGCAAATTTTGCACAGAGCAATTTGTTGCATACGAGAAATTTGTAAAACATATTTTTAATAAACATTTCGAGGAAATTGATCCGTGTGAGAGTGATAATGATGATGCGGATGATTATGGCGTTGGGATTGATACCAGCACCACAGAGACGATAGCGAAAGGACAAGACACGGCCATCACTATTGATGATAATTATGAAATAAACGAGAACTCAACGGTTGTGTATGGGGATGAGCCTATTATTGTAGTTGAACAATATGCAGAAACTTCAACATTAAACACCAGGCGACAAGCGGAGAGTGAACGAAAACTTGAAAATTACAATAAAGATAAAGTGGTAAGTTAAAAATGCATGGTACAGTAGATATGTGTTACAAATTTTTACATATTTTCTTTAGTCAAATCACCAAGCACTTACCGATTCATCCGCTGCCACCAATATTCGCCCTACGCTCAACAAAACACGTCAAGGAGATGACAAGAGACCAGAAGATCGTAAGTATAAATGTAAAATATGCGGGGCTAGCTTCCATAGCAGTAAAATCCTAAGTAAACACGAACGTCGCCACTCAAATAACAAACCACACGCCTGTACCCAATGTGACAAGTCCTTTTATACGAAGTCCGAACTGGTCACGCACGTACGCTGGCATAACGGCGAACGGCCATTTATATGCGCTTATTGCGGTGTGGGATATACAACAAGCAGCTCTCTAAATACCCATGAAAAACGACATTTGAACGAACGTAATTTTAAATGTAATCAATGTGATAAAAGTTTTTTTTCCAAGCTGATGTTGAAAGAACATATGTCATCGCATACGGGTGAGCGGAATTATAAATGTAATCATTGTACAAATACATTTACAAGAGTTGCTGCGCTAAAAAATCATTTGAAATTGCATGAAAATGCACTGCGTTATGAATGCAATATTTGTCAGAAGCGTTTCAATCAGAAGCCCACTTTATTATGGCATCGGAAGAGTAAGCATGACATTTTAACAGATACAGAAGCTGCAAAGCGTATTTCCTCTCCATTGGTAATACAGGCAGATAATAATAAAAATGTTGAAACGATATCATCCATGCAAGATAATACAAACATGCGGAATGATGAATACGATGTGGATTCATATGTAATTTCTAGTGCGAGTGAATTGGCAGCAACATCATTTCAGGCGTACGATGGTAATGATGGCGAGGAAAGTAATGTAATGCAATTTCTATGAAGCTGAAGTGATTGAATTGTTATTAATTCAAATTTAAAATTTGTGTATTAAAGTATATCGTTGAGATAAATTATAATTACTTGAATCCCTTTTTGAAAGAATTCTGTCCCTAGATTGATTGTATTGAATGTATACAATACTTTTTATTAAAAGTATTTATAATACATTTCCACAAAATTTAAAATCATATTGGCGGAAATTAATAAAAAAAAAGGTGATAAAGCTCTTCTACATCCTTTCCAAATGAAATACCTACAATGGGAAATTTACACATTTGGAATTTTCTGAAATACATATAGAAATGGTGTAGTTTTCAAACAAGCAAAAAACTACTAAATTTAAATGTTAATTTATTTTACAGACTTTCATTACATTTTCTTTAATATTTATGTAAAAATACATATGTATATAAACAGATATTAGTATTTTTCTTGTTAGTCACAAACTTGGAGGGGAAATTTTATTAAACTCAAACCAAATGCTTACGTACGTACATATGTATGTATGTATAAATTAATATACAGATTAATTTGTCCATAGTGTGTATGTTCATATGTATGTATGTATGTGGGTATCTTCAGAAACGCAGCATAAAACGCAACAATGTAGGTATATACTTCACAGTATTCATTGTTATTGGTTTTCCATTGCAGGACACTTTCGGTTTATTTTGTTAGTCAAAAACGAGCACAATTAGAACTTAAGCCAAATTGCAACTTTTTTTGTTTCTAATTTCAATATCTACCGTATTTATTATTTCTATTTCTTCTTTCCAATGCAGTTTTTCTTATTGTTATTTTCATAACTTAATTAACTATCATTTACTATTATTTCGTAAGCATGGTCAGCATCAAGTTGTTGTTGTTGTTGCTGCTGCTGCTGTCGGTATTGCTTTTGCTGTAGTCGTTTATGTTGCCGCTTTGCTGCCGTTTGCTGTTGGCGACGGGGTCGCGTAACAAAGTGATGCAGCTGCTTTTCATCTGCCAAATCGACTATAGCATGAATTTGTTGGGGTTGTTGTTGCAGTTGAACACATTCCTGTGACTGTTCATCAACCACCAGCAAATGTTGCTCCAGAACTATCTCCTCAATTTCTTGCTTCGGCTCAATTTCCTGCTCCTGCTGCTGCTCTCCCGCCCCTTCTTGTTGCTCAGCCAATACATTTTCCTCCTCTATCTTACGTTGCGTATTATTGCGACACTGTATGGAACGTTTATGTGCATCAAAATAACTAATATTCGTAAACTCCTCTTGACATATTTCACAATGGAAATATTTCTGATTTAAATGCAACGTTTTACGATGTCTGGCCATTTTATGTGCGTCCCTACATTGCATACCACAAAATGGACAAACCAACATCCGTCTATTGCCCATGTGTACGCTGCGTATGTGCTCTTGTAGCGAAAAATTCTTATAATACGCCTTGGGACAATGGTCGCACTGAAAGCGACGCATCTTTTCATGCGTCGACTCGCGGTGGCGCTTCAACATGGTATTTTGAGCAAAAGTTTTACCACACAATTCACAAACATGCTCCTTCTCCTGATGCCGTCTCTGATTGTGTACACGCAAATCTTGTTTTGTGGAGAAATACAATTTACACTGTTCGCAGACATACGGCCGTATGCCCATGTGGCGGCGAGCATGCCCCGCCAAGTAGCTATGATCTTTATACGCTTTATCACAATAAATGCAGGCATATCGATTCGTACCCGGTAACAAGTGTGTCTTCAAATGTGCCGAGAGGCTGGATCGATGCATAACATCGGGACAAATACCACATTCAACTGGCAGCTTTTCATCTGAGTCATGGTTGGAGAGTGAAAACTCTACAATGGGTGTTTCATCGTTATCATAATCTACAATATTGGCTATGAGTTCGTCGAAGAGCATGTAACGTTTGGGTCCTTTAATTTGCTCACCATCCGTGGCGTCGGCGACGGTGTCGGTCGTGAGTGTTTTTGAGCTTGTGGTAGACTTATGCTTCCTAGTGGTTGCTTTGGTAGCATTATTTTGCTTCTCGGGAATTACACGTAAATCTTCGACATTCGGTTTCTGTTCAAATTCTTCTTCTTCCTTAACGAATCCCATATCGATGGGTAGAGTTTCGTCTGTTATTTCCTCTACCAGCGCGTCAGCGCTATCCTCGTTATAATAGTGTATGACATTCTCATCTACATCTTCGTCGATCACTTCCATTATTATTGTTTCAGGTTTTATTATTATATCGTCAGCACCCTCGACCAGTTGGCCTACAACCATTACCTCTTCTGTAACATCGGCACCACCACCTTCGTTCTCCACCTCTTCTTCTTCATATATGAAAGTTTCTTCAACAGAGTCGCAATCCTTGGTCATCTCATATTCGATGTAATCGTCTATGACCTCCACATCGTCGCACATTTTGTTAGTAATATGCCTTTATTCAAATTTTCTTTTTTTATTATTCAGGGTATATGTATGTAAATTTATATTTCAGCTAATGGCGTCGTCTGTTGGGCGACAACGTACGCTCGTGATGCAAAGAAAAACGAAGCTGTAGTCGTTGCTTGTTGTGCGTATTTTATTCTTTAGTCACTGTAATTGTATATTACTATTACTTTATTTAAGCAATTGGTTATCAAATAGAAATAAATGTTTTGACAAATCTGTGTTAAAATCCCGCCGTATGATTGTTATTTTTTACTTCTCAGGATTGTAGCAAAAGGGATCGTGTGTTCGCAGCCAAAAAATTGGAAAACACGAGAGTACTTTTAATGCGTCACTGTAGCGTGATATTCGCAATAGTCATGGTTAACCAGCAGAACAGCGTTGCCGAATTGATGATTTTATCGTATATTTGACGATTTTTCTAATGCAAATCCAACAGCCCAATTTGACTAAATCGATTGAATCGCAAGTGTGTATAGGCTCTTAAATTGAGCGCTGAGATCTTAAATGTTTATGTTTTTCGCACTTAATATTGCACATTTTGGCAATATTTTTGTAACAATTCACTAAAGCTCAAATTAGTTATGCAGTAACAGTATCGTTATAAAACAGCTGATCCACCAACCTTATGGGAAACAATAAGGTTGTTCTCTCTGTCTAATCTTTTTGCCGAGATATCATGATATCTTGAGAAATTTCTCACACAGAGAGAGCGCACCTTTAAGAAAATAAAATTCGAACTGACTTCATTATGAACTAGCATGTTAGTCATATTCTTTCCACTCTTTATACGACTCTTGTCGCTTTGCTTTGCTTGCTTCAATTTCGAATTAATTAATTTTTTATCTGAATAAAATAAAATACTTAAAAAAGGAACTAGAAACATAAAGGTTGTTCTCTGTGTCTAATATTTTTGCCGAGATATCATGATATCTTGAGAAATTTGCCACACAGAGAGAGCGCACCTTTAAGAAAATAAAATTCTAACTGACTTCATTGTGAACTAGCATGTTAGTCATATTCTTTCCACTCTTTATACAACTGTTGTCGCTTTGCTTTGCTTGCTTCAATTTCGAATTAATTAATTTTTTATCTGAATAAAATAAAATACTTAAAAAAAAGAACTAGAAACATAAATTGAAACTCACTTCTCATAGAAGACCATTGTGAATGTAATAACATGGTTGCATTTCCCGTGATATTTTTCTCATAATATCACATATCACGGGTTGGGGTATGAGAAATTTGCCGAAGCTCCAAATTTGACAAGACGTGTATTTTGTTGTTGTGCTCGGCAAATTTATCACACTTATGTCATCTCGGCAAATTTGCCAGGCCAAAATCACAGAGAGAGAACAACCTTATAAATTTAAACTCGCTTCTCATAGAAGACTATTGTGAATGTAATAACATGGTTGCATTTCCCGTGATATTTTTCTCATGATATCAAATATCACGGGTTGGGGTATGAGAAATTTTCCGAAGCTCCAAATTTGACAAGACGTGTATTTTGTTGTTGTGCTCGGCAAATTTATCACACTTAGGGCCGTTTACTCAACATCTGATTAATTTAATCGCTGGTTAGTTTGACGTAAATTGTATGGTGAGCTGTCAAATAAATTGCTTAACCGGACAAAAATCTGTGGTTAAGTGCTTAACCGGAGCTTGAGTAAACGGCCCTTATGCCATCTCGGCAAATTTGCCAGGCCAAAATCACACAGAGAGAACAACCTTAATGTATTTGATTAGTGATTCGCTAGTCGGTAACGCTATCGGTAACAACCAAATGAATTTTGGTTTTCAGCCGTAACGCTAACCAGTACCCGGATTCATGATCCAATTAAAAGGTCATGTCAGTTCGCTGGCCGCCATATTTCTTTCGGCAATGTTTTTTCGACCATATACAAATTGTAGGTGAAAGTTGAATAGTTGAACTAAAATTCGTATTCGTGCTCATAAAGGTGCAACAAAGGGATATTTCGGAATCGATTGAGCTATGTCCATCCGTCTGTCCGTCTGTCTGTACGTACTCTAACTTGCGCCAAAATTTAAATATTTTGATGAAATTTGGAATGCAAGTTGGTATCAAGACTGGAACGGATGGTATTGAAAATGGGCGAAATAATAATAGCAATAAAAAAAAATAGGAATATAAATACATACATATATACCTATAGTTGTAAATAAAATTAAAAGTACGGAAACACAAAATTAGTAAAAATATATTACATTGGATAGTACGGAAACAGACATAAGTTCACATCAACACTTTG
This sequence comes from Urophora cardui, assembly GCA_960531455.1. NCBI lineage: Eukaryota > Metazoa > Arthropoda > Insecta > Diptera > Tephritidae > Urophora > Urophora cardui. The sequence goes on along the minus strand of OY482671.1, from coordinate 30,039,817 downwards.
AAGTTGGCTGCGATTCAAGGCAGCGGCAGCGAATTTAGAATTTGGGCTAAACGGAGCGGTGCTGCCAGCTGCCTCTGCTGTATTATGTGCCGCTTCATTACAAACCGTAGTTTCTAAAAATCAGCTGATTTCGAAAAACAGTCGCTGCCACAGCCACAGCGCTATTGTAATTCCGGCTTAAAGCGTTGGCAGTGGCTGCTTTATTTGACATTTGACTGATATGTATGTATGTATATAAATATGGCATTTTTTCTTATCTCTTTAGCTGGCGGGAATATAAACCATTTAAACGAATTTTAAAATAAGTATATTAAATGGCTGCTTTAAGTAATGAAGAAATCGTGATTTTCGATTTGGGAATATTGTACTACGAGTACAAAAATTATAGGAGCCCAAGGATTTGGACCAGGGAAATATACACAGACGAAGAGCGGCACTCGCATGGATTTTTTGGGCAGGCGTATAAAATCATAAAAACAAATGACGATGGTGAGTTCCACAAGACGACACGAATGAACGTTGAGGTGTTCAATATTTTATGCTCGTTGTTGGGAAAAAATTTACAAGAACTTGTCGTAGGAAAAAACAGGAGTTTTAATGTATGTAGAATTTCGTCCGCCACTATATGTATGTATGTATATGTAATTAATCATAAAACTTAATCAAAAAGATTTTGAGAAGAGAAAGACTTACTCTATTTATAAGTGCATAGTACATATGTACATTACCTCAACTGGATTCTGTTTAATATAACTTTTAAGTAAACAGAAGGACGCTTTTATTTCAATTTTATATTTTTTTAAAAGTTATATTAAATTAATGCGGCCTCGTACAATAAAAATCGACCAGTGTAAATATCGACTGGCTCAAAGTAGATTTGCGTTAAACTTTTGCATTACTCTACTTTTAAAAAAGTTATGAACAAAAATTAGTTGATATGTAAGTATAGGTACTGTGTATCTAAACTAGTTATATAAAAATGTTTATTTGGAAATTGTTTGCAATGGATAAATCCAACACAATTTATTTATGTAATTTATGAATTGTTCGTTACCTTTGTTTTGAGATTGGTTGTAATGGATAAATCCAATACAATCTATTTAGGTAATTTATGAATTGTTTGTTACCTTTGTTTTGTTTCTTTTAAAAGTTTTTATTAAACCAAGTGTTTATAACATAACTGAGTTTAAGTGTTTACATTTCATCCAATGGAATCTGTAGTACTGTGGATATATCGACGCTTCCAAACAAAACTGTACTAAGTCTGAAAACTGTGTTTTGCAGGAGAAGCTCTCAAAGTTTAAACTCGATATGAAACTTCGGTTGTATGCTAAGTATATTTTCACTTATAACTTCTGTTTGGATTGAACGTCCAACACCAAAACTCGACAATATCAAAGTCAGGGTATGCTTTATTAAAACCGTAAGAAAAAATAAAAATTTGCTACGTGGTTTTTCATGGCAAGCTCTCGAAATTTTTATTCTGTAAAAATCTCGAGTTGTATTATATGTACACTTTTGCTTATAACTTTTGATTGGATTTTCCGATTGATACCAAAATTAGGCAGCATCTAAATTAAGAACCGCTCTACTTGAAAACGCCAAAAACGGGAAAATGTACTAAGTCGACTTAGTACAGTATTGTTTGGAAGCGTCGATATATTCTTTTTATGGCACTTATTGTATTTTGATGGCTTTTAATGTGTTTCGATAATGGGGTGGTCGCTTCTGCCTTTTTTTCATTGTTACGGGTAATTTAGGCAAACATGGACATTATACATATATTCCGTATGAGGTGTAGTAATTTTTGGACATTAACCCGTTTTGATATTGGTGAACTTTTTTTCGGGATACAATTTTACTATTGACTGATGTACATATATGCGAATTGGAGTTTTTGAGTATTTTTAAATTACTTATACCCTGTCGGAAAAACAAGCAACCAAAAAGTATCTTATAATTTCTTATTTTTTCTTTCTTTCTGTCATACCTACAATTGTCCACTTGTTGCATAAATAAAAACATTAGGAACATTGTTTAATAATTTTTAGCAGTTTAATAGCTATTTGCCATAAAGAACAAAACAATAATAAACAAACGCTTATTATAAGGAAAGAACAAATTATGTATTAATGTAATCCTTTAGGATATCACGCATTTTGAAAGCGTCTTTTGGAGCATTAAAGCGAGTAAATAACCTTGTTTGTGGCAGCGCTGCCACTTCGTTGCGCCATTGACCTTGTACTTCCACATCACCATCATAGTGGTCTACTAACGTAGTTGGACAATATACGAAATCATTTTGTTTTACGAAATTATGGAGAACCACTACAGCCTTCACAATTTTTTCTGCATTATCTGGATGGCATAACATACCGTCGCATAAAAGACGCCACCGCATTGTCATTATCCCAAAAGTATTCTCTATCTTGCATCTTGTTTTCGAAAGGATCTCGTTGAAACGACTTTTATCTTGTGCGAGATATCTGCCTGGGTATGGTCTCATTAAATTTTTGCGAAGCGGAAAAGCAGCATCACCAACGAAGAAGTAGGGCATTGATATACTAGAGCCAGGTAATATTGCACTTTTTGGCAAGTTTATCGTGTTGTTTATAGTTCTGCTGCCAAAAGAGCTGGCTCGCAATACTCCACCATCACTCTGGCTTCCATACGCCCCTATATCAACAGCAGTGAAACAATAATTATGGTCACAAGCAGCAAGCAAAACTATGCTATGATATTTTTTATAGTTAAAGTAGAGTGATCCACAGCGTGGTGGACATCGAATGCGTATGTGCTTGCCATCAATACAGCCAACGCAATGTGGAAGTCCCGTTTTTTTCTCAAATTGATCCGCTATGATTTTATATTCGTTTTCATTGGGTGGAGGCAAATATATAATCCACAATTCATCCCAAATGGCTTCGCAAGTTTCATACACGATATTGCGGACAGTCGTTAGGCCCATCCGAAAGGTCCATGCAATCGTTTGCCATTTCGCACCTTGGGCTAGATACCTATCGAAAGAATATACAAACACAAACAATTTTTTAGAAATTATATGTATGTATATGTAGAGAACATTCCCATCATTAACATTATGAATCAAATCCACCAAAACCTACATCAATGTCAAAACCAGCCGGCACTCCGGTTCGATAGGCTTCCTACGCGAAGTTCTTGTAAATTTTTTCCCAACAACGAGCATAAAATATTGAACACCTCAACGTTCATTCGTGTCGTCTTGTGGAACTCACCATCGTCATTTGTTTTTATGATTTTATACGCCTGCCCAAAAAATCCATGCGAGTGCCGCTCTTCGTCTGTGTATATTTCCCTGGTCCAAATCCTTGGGCTCCTATAATTTTTGTACTCGTAGTACAATATTCCCAAATCGAAAATCACGATTTCGTCATTACTTAAAGCAGCCATTTAATATACTTATTTTAAAATTCGTTTAAATGGTTTATATTCCCGCCAGCTAAAAAGATAAGAAAAAATGCCATATTTATATACATACATACATATCAGTCAAATGTCAAATAAAGCAGCCACTGCCAACGCTTAAAGCCGGAATTACAATAGCGCTGTGGCTGTGGCAGCGACTGTTTTTCGAAATCAGCTGATTTTTAGAAACTACGGTTTGTAATGAAGCGGCACATAATACAGCAGAGGCAGCTGGCAGCACCGCTCCGTTTAGCCCAAATTCTAAATTCGCTGCCGCTGCCTTGAATCGCAGCCAACTTCAAAGTGTTGATGTGAACTTACGTCTGTTTCCGTACTATGTACAATGTAATATATTTTTTACTAATTTTGTGTTTCCGTACTTTGAATTTAATTTTTACTTAATTGATTTTCACTAGCAAATATTGCTGGCGGGATGAAAAAGCAAAGAAGAAGATAGAGTAGAGGAAAAAATGAAACAATATTGATTATTTTAATTAAAAAAGTGAGCCCAAATTACATCAGCGATGTGGCAGCGGGCAGCGACGGTTTTCGAAATCAGCTGATGCGTCTAATATGAGCAGTGACTTCCAGACCAAACACAATAGAGCGTTCGCAGTATTTGGCAGTGACTTCTTTATATATCAGGTCTGTTTCCTTTTACCTTGGACACGTGGTGACATAAATTTACTTACCATTTTCATGTCCACTTTTTTCAATTAAAATAATCAATCTTGTTTCATTTTTTCCTCTTCTCTTTCTTCTTCTTTGCTTTTTCATTCCGCCAGCAATATTTGATAGTGGAAATCAATTAAGTAAAAATTAAATTCTCTCCTGCTTGCTGGCATCAAAGTACGGAAACACAAAATTAGTAAAAAATATATTGCATTGGATAGTACAGAAACAGACATAAGTTCACATCAACACTTGAAGATGGCTGCGATTCAAGGCAGCGGCAGCGAATTTAGAATTTGGGCTAAACGGTGCGGTGCTGCCAGCTGCCTCTGCTGTATTATGTGCCGCTTCATTGTCCGTGTCCAAACACAGCAACTCTGCCGCGAAATTATCCAACGATTCTCTTTTGTGCCGCTGTTCTGTCTTCCATTTGTCCAAACACATCAACTCGTCGCTGGCCAACTTTTGTTCATTATGTTTTGTTCTGGCATTCTTCGAACGCTCTGATTGGTCACTGGCGATAAGAATTGCTGCACAAAGCGTGTTGTCCGAGCACCGACGACTTGGTGCCCCCCTCCTTTCCTCGTCGCCTTCTCACCCACAAACGAACAAAAGCAGCGGGTTGCTCAACTTCGTGTCTCCGTGTTTGGACGTCGACAATGCAAACCGTAGTTTCTAAAAATCAGCTGATCGAAAAACAGTCGCTGCCACAGCCACAGCGCTATTGTAATTCCGGCTTTAGAAAAAAGTATCAGGTCCTCATACGTCATTTCCTTTTGCAATTGGCACAGCTGCTTGTTTGGTTGTTCGCGGCTTTATTGGTCCTGTGACGTAAGCAGTATTTGACATTTCCGCCTACTGGCATTACCGTCTCAATATATATACCGTGACCCGGATTCTAGAAATCGCCATCGCTAAATGAGATCGCCAAAAATCGCTAAATTTATATCAGACGCGCCTAAAAGTATGGACTTCTTTTATTTATTTATATCATCTCAAGCTATAGCATGCTGGCAGCATTGATCAGTTAGTTTTGTATGTCAGATAATTTAGCATATGTTGCATATTTTTAGGCGCGTATGATACAAATTTAGCGATTTTTGGCGATCTCATTTAGCGATGGCGATTTCTAGAATCCGGGTACAGCTGATCGATTGTTTGTTTCAGTTGTTCACTGTCATGACCCAATAATAATATGGTCGTAGCAATCAAAAGATAACACGCAATTAGCGTTAATAAAAAATATGATAATTTCGCAACCTAAAAACCCAAAAGAAGAAGAGCGACTCTATTGCATGACCACCTTTATTGGGTTATGATCACTGTTCAGCTGTTTACTGTTACTGCACCAATAATCGACCAAATTAATACCGATACTGTTACTGTAATGGAAATAAAGTTAACGCATAACTAATTGAACCCTAAATTTTGCAACTTTTATTTCTTATTTCCAACGTGATGCGCGCGATGCTTTGGCTTCAGCGAGAAAAAAATAATGAGGTTTGTCAAATATATCCACTAACCTTCGAATTTGTTGTACAACGCGACAAAATATCAAAATCGTTTGATCTTCATCCAACCGTCTGTCTAACTTGTACAACAGGCCCACTAATGTGACGATTTGTTGTACAACAAGCCCAAGTCGTACGATAAATTCGATGGTTAGTGGGCCCTATAAGAATTTGCACCATACCGAATTTTTCTGTTGTAACAGAAAATGAATTCAAATTTATGCTGCAAACCCGACGCCAAAATCCAACAATTCCTTAAGTGAGGTGCATACACGTTAAGAGATTTATAAATTTCGTTGAAATTTAAAAAGGTTGCTATCTACGAAAGGTGATTAAAGGTGTTGTTTTTTTATTTTCTGTAAGCAAAAAGCTTGGATATCATTTTGAGATTCCCGGGCCCTCTAAAGCTCGGGCCCGGGGTAATTGACCCCCTCAGCCCTTCCCCCTCTCCCCCTCTCGGGCCTGTATTTAATGTAGCTATTATTTAACTAATTTTTTCAAGAAATTCAGTATATGCAAAGTTGTAAAAGTCCGCTCCTAAATTTGAAGCTTATATTGAGAACATTAAGGACAAAATGTTTATTTTTACTAATCCCGCGAAATACCGCCGGAGTATTCCTTATGGCCTGATGACATCAACAGAGGAAAATCGGCCTTATTTTAAGCCTAAGCCATACAACTTTGTGGCCGCTGTGGTGCAGTGGGTAGAGTGCTCGCCTGCTATGCCAGAGGTCTCGGGTTCAAACCACGGTCCGAGCAAAACACCAAAAAATTTTTCTAATTAGTAAAAATCAGGGACGTGACGGTTATAAGAGAAATGGGGTAAAAGTCATATTTAACCATTATCATGAGAAAAAAAAATTTTTGGTCCTTAATAACCATTATAAAAACCAAAAAACCGTTTTGGGCCTGACTAACCGTTATGGTAACCAAAAAAGTGTTTTGGGCTTGAATAACTGCTAATAATTGCTTAAAACATTCCAGGGCATCCGCGTCCATTTTTCACCCATAACTGGGAACCCGACCTACGAATCCTAACAAATACACCTCTATGTAAAAGCCCTGCTCAACACCTTTCATTTGATACCAATATCGTCCAGAAATATTGACAAATAAAAAGGCTTGATTTTTATAGCTGACCAAAAAAAAATAAAAATCTGAATAACGGTTATTCAGGCCCAAAACAGTTTTTTGGTTGCCATTATGGTTATTCAAGCCCAAAACACTTTTTTGGTTGCCATAACGGTTATTCAGGCCCAAAACGGTTTTTTGGTTTTTATAATGGTTATTAAGGACCAAAACAAGATAAAGGTTATTTTTGCGTAACCTTTTCACCACACTAGAAAAAATAACCGTTATTTTCGGTCCCTGGTAAAAATCCAATTATTGGGTTTTTTAAGAGCAGCGGTCACCTCTCGGCAGTGGACGGCATACTCTCCGAGAGTATTTCTGCCATAAAAAAGCTTCTCACAAAAAATGCATTCGCCGTTCGGAGCCGGCATAAAAAACTGTAGGTCCACCCAATTAATAGGAAAAACTAAAAGGAGCACACCTCAAATTGGGAGAGAAGCTCGGCCATAAAACTCGTCAGAGTTATAATAGCGCCATTGTATTATATTATATTACATACAACTTTGCTTCTCTTATAATTTTCAAGCCTTATTTCCTAAGCCTTTACATCTACTGTTATAATTCTTAACTAAGGCGTCAGGCCCGTAGCCAGGAATTCGTTTCGGGGGGGGCTTACAGAAATCATGGACAAATTGCACTCCCCCCCTCCCCCACATACATATATGTACATACATAGGTCAAATGAAAGTTATTCATATTGGTTGATTATTTTGAAAATGAATATGGAAAAAATTTGTACATACATATGTACAAGATTACTGAAAAGCTATTTTAATTGACATTTATTATGTACATACATAAATATACATATGGAATGTCCCAGCAGTATTTATCAGCTGGAAAACAGCACATATTTCCTACTGAATATTCAGTAGAGATGTAGTTCTAATATCTGAACTTTCCCTTTCGTTTTTATATAGAGATGGCGTCGAAAATCAACTACCTAAAAACTGCCGAACGAGAAGGGAGAGTTTCTGTAGGAAAAAAGGCCTGAATACGCAGGGAGAACTTCCATAGCATGTATTTCAGTACACCTGATGTGTTCACTGCGTGTTCAGTTATTTTTTCAGCAATGAATTTTGAACTTACTTTCAGGCTATTTTTCATAATGAATATTCTATTGAATATGCACCTCCTTACCTCAAATACTGCTGGGGTGGTACAAAATTTCATATAAAACTTTCTTTTACAATAACCTTTTCATCAAAGAAGTAGCCTTCTGGATTTGTTTTTTGATAAAATGTCTATTACATGGTCAGGATCAACAGCAATATCCCAGTGAATGGAGATAATAGCGAGTGAACTCAATCTTTCATGACCCATTACACTCCGAGGTAAAGTTTTGATTCTTTTCATGGTAGAAAATGATCTTTTCACGCTCGCCGTTGTCACGGGCAAAGTTGCCAAGGCAGTGAGAAGAATTTTTATACCCCGGAAATAGTTTCCATCGCAGTACTCCAATAGTTTTAAAACCTCGGGTTCGTTTTTAATCGACGATATTTTCGCACACCACAACCTATATTCGGCCTTTACTGCTGTTGATGATATGTGATCTTCGAAGAATGGCGCCAAGTTGTCAAGCTCATCTGCTTTACTTACATCAGCGAATCCTGGAAGAAGCAGTTGGAAGCTCGGTAGAATATCTTCGTTTTCTAAAAATCGTTGCGTTAAATTTTCAATTAATAAGTCGATGCATGGCAGGAATATTGCGATTCTGAAATACTCTTCACTCGACGTTGTTCCCGGGTTAGCTCGGTTTCTTTGACGCGATACCACTCTTGGAGCACGGATTTCACCGTCAAAAAAGTCTTCAGCGGTTTTTGATGCGGAAACTAAGATTTGCCCGAAGAAATCATTAGCAGATTGTCTAATTTCGCGCAAAGACTGTATTACTTCTTTCGTGCGGTTTATAGCAGAGATAAAGCCTCTTTTTAGAGGCAGGAATATACGAGATTTCTAAGCCCATAACTCGACAAATAATTGAGATATTATGACGAAACTTGGTTGGACCACGCCTACTTTTTAACAAAGATATTTCTGGAACACTCTTTGGGAATTTGTAACGTGACATCTTTGTAACTAGAAGTCATAAAGGAATGAAATTTTGCACAAAGAATAATATTCATATGCTTAGTTGGATGACTGATAAAAATTTTGAAAATGAGCGTAGCTACGCCCACTTTATGCAGCACTCGCTTTACATAAAGTACCTACACCGTGTTTCCATCAAACGCAAACAAACAATGAAAGCATACAGCTGAGTATCTAATGTTCGATTAAACTCGAACTTAGGCTTCCTTACTTGTTATCTAGAAATTTAGTGTTGGCGGAAAAATTTTGATTTATTTAATTTAACGAGCACAGGCCCATGTTATATTTAATTTTTTATTTTTTAGAAACTAGAAAAAAACTTTTTAAGCAAGATCCCTCTAAGACTCATCAGGTTACTTTTGCTTCTGCCAAGACTCGAACTTTCGCACTTTGGTTGGGGCTAGGTTCACGAAAAAAGGGCTTGAAAGAGCTAAATTTCTTCAAGAAAATCCAAACCCGCTTTCGCCATGCTTGACATTCGAATTTGCGAGACGCGAGTTGAGGAAATTACAAAAAAAAAATACTTCCTTCGAATTTCGGGGGGGGGGGGGGGGGCTTGAGCCCCCCGAGCCCCCCCCCTGGCTACGTGCCTGTAAGGCGTAGATTTTTTGTTGGGTACCTACATTCTTCAGGAATATTACTATGATACACAAGTTCTCACAACCTCTAACCGTTTGTAAAAAAAAATTCATGTAATATATATAATAATATATGTAATATTTTGGACACAATTTTCTTCGTTTTTGGACTTACCCAATTTCCGTATCACTGAATAACAACGAGGAGAATATGCAGAGCCGTAGCGAGGGTGTGGCAAGCGAGGCATTTGCCTCGGGCGCCAATAGAGAGGGGCGCTGAATTTCGGTAATATTAAACAAAATTTCGCAGAAGTATTTTGAAAAAAAAAAAAACATAATGAAAAAATAGGCGCTCGTTTGCCAGGAACCCGCAAGGTTCTCACTTGATCATCAGATTTGTAAAATTTTTTCAAAAGTAATAGGTATGTATGTATATGGGCGCCCTTTATTTTTAATGTAGTGAAATTGAATGAATATTTAAATTAGAATGCTTATGATAGTCGTTTAATTCATACATTTATTTGAAAGTTGTGATTACCGATAAAGCGCGCTCATGCGTGCATGTACAAAAAAAAGGTACGTACATTTGCAAAAACTGGCAAGGTAATGTAATAAGAGCAAGAAATCTCGATAAATAGAACATTTCTTATAACATTAATGTAGGATAATATTAGGGAGTCGACTGTGTATGCATATAGCGGCGACACCTGTTTGTCAACAACCAGCTACTTACGTCCGAATAATTACATAGTTGATTGGTCGATTGCGCAACCCTTTCGCGTCGCTAGGAATGTAAACAGTGTTTAAAAAATTGCATGGATGTATAAAGCAGTTATTCGACCAATCTTAACTTACGGGTCATTGGTGTGGTGGAGAGCAACCGAGGTGAACTATATGGCTGATATACTACGGAAATTTCAACGAGCTGCTTGCGTTAAAATCACAGGGGCGATTAGATCGTGCCCCACGGAGGCTCTGAATGTGATCTGCAACTTTGCGCCCATTGATCTTTTTGTGAAGGAAAAGACATCCCAGAGTGCCATGACATTAAGGGAGTTGGGAATCTGGAGGGAGCGTACATGCGGTCATGGACGTATTCTGCTCCATGTTAACGACCCCTACATCAACAGGAAAACAAATTATATCTGTCCGATAACAGTTTTCGACACAAATTATGAGATCATCTTTCCATCAAGGAAGGATTGGGGAGTTGGTAAACTCGCTCAGACATTCGATGTTTCAGTTTTCACGGACGGGTCTAAGATGGCGGGCGGAGTAGGTGCGGGTGTCTTCGCAACTCAGCCAGCCATTTCCATATCAATCAGGCTCCCGGATACGGCGAGCGTTTTTCAATCTGAAGTTTTCGCGATACGGGAGGCATGCAGGGCGTTACTTGCAACGGAAAGTGCCAGTGTCGGAAACAGGATAGGAATCTTCTCGGATAGTCAAGCAGCTCTGAGAGCTCTGGGATCTGTAACGGTATCATCAAGCCTGGTGTAGGGAGTGGGTCATGGGCTTAGCAAGTCGACATAGCGTGTCTCTGATTTGGGTGCCGGGGCATCGTGATATTCAGGGAAACGAAATGGCTGATGAGCTAGCCCGGCAAGGCTCGGCTCTTGACGTTGCAGAGGCGGAGGAGGTTCTTGCGCCCTTGTGTTTCGTCAAGAGCATAATCTCTCGGCACTGGTCTGATGAGGCTAAAACAAGATGGAAACGGTTGCAGACCTGCAGAGTCTGCAGAAGTCTGTGGCCCTCATATAACGAAATGCGATCTTCAGCCATTTTAAGGATGGAAAGGAAGGACATTTCCCGCTTAACTACGGTGATCACGGGACACTGGGCTATCGGCACCCACGCGGCTCGGATGGATCTAGACCAGTGATTTTCAGAGCCTATACACGCGGTACAAGCTTTTTAGAGCTTTCACACCGACAGCCTCACACCGACACTACAGAACTCTTCGTGCACGAAAAGAAATTTTGCAAATTTCTGTTCAGTCAGCATTGAGCTGTTGAGCCAGCAGGTTGTGTTGCTCGAGCAGTCTCTGAATGCTTGTAAATGATTGTGTGTTGGGGGTGGTTTTTTTGTTTGGATTTTTTTACGTAATATTTTTGTTAGGAATCGTGATTTTGCATTTCGTCTCATATTTTTTTATCTTAATTTTTTTTGTTTGTAGTTTTTTGTGAAGTTAAGAATAAAAATACTATCCATTTCCAATTTAAAAATTTTAATTTTCGACAATGATTGAGTTTCTTTTGGGTGTAACCAAGAGCTTCTGTGCTTTTAACACATGCACAATGTTTGAAAGTATTAGTGTGGTAATCACTGATCTAGACCATAACACTCGATGCCGCAGCTGCAATCTTCCTGGTACGGAGGAGACGGTGGAGCACCTGCTGTGTGAGTGTCCTGCGCACTGTAAGGGCAGAATGAAATTCCTTGGTAAGCCCTTATTCGACAGCCTCTCTGAACTCAAGGATGTCAGGCCGGAGGGTCTTCTTAGATATCTAAACTCAACTGGATGGATATAAGGCGTGGGACCTGCCCTTTCCTCCGAATTAATCTTCTTAATCTATTCTTCTGGTTTTAGGCACGAGTCGTGGTAGCAAAACGGCACTTCAGCGCTAATTGGAGTCATTGGGACTCGCCAATCATACCAACCAACCAACCAGGGCACTCGGACACACGATGGGAATCAAAAGCTAATGCCGTAAAATCATTGAATTTGAGGCAGTTCTTGGAGTACTTCAAGATATAATCGCCAATCCAAATAATCCTGACAACAAATCATCTGTCGAAAATCTGATTAAAAATATTGATTTATGGTTTCTTCTTTTCCTCGACGTCTGGGATCAGATATTTAGTCGGGTTGATCGCGTTACGAAAGCCTTGCGAACGAAAAGTTTGACTTTGGAAAAAGCTGCACATTTGATTCAGGGTTTGAAAAATTCACTACAAGAACTTCGCGACACAGAATTCAAAGATATTTTAAGCGTGTTTCTGCATTAGCTACTAGTCTACTAGCGAGGAATGTCAGCAAGCGGTCAAAGAAGAAGAAAAAATTTGAATTGTATGAAGGAGAAGACGACGTACCCGAAATTCCGGATAATGAAAAGTTTCGCATTGACATCAACGAGGCAGTTGATAGGTTCATAGTTGAAATCGACTGGAGGTATAAAAAGATAATGGATGTGGCCAATGATTTCGGATTTTTGTCTGACGAGTTTTTGAAAATGAGTAGCACCGAAGTGAAAAAAGCAGCGATGGATTTGGCAATCAAATACGAAAAAGACATCAATGGCGCAGAATTTATTGAGAAAATTTCAGATTTCAAGCACGCAGCTTTGTCAATCATCTCTGATCGTCTCGAATCCACGACTGTTATAGAACTACTCCAAATTATTCAAGATTATGGTTTAAAAGCATCATACCCAAACGTTGAAACTACTTTCAGAATTTTTTCGACGATTCCTGAAACAATCGCTACATGTGAACGTAGCTTTGGCAAGCTCAAACTCGTTAAGGGCCGTTTACTCAACCTGTGATTAACGCTAATCACGGTAAAAGTTCGGTTAAACATCATTATCGACTTCATCAAACCATGTATTTATCATGTGGTCGATAACGCAGTCCATAAGTTAACCGGCCCTTTATCCTCCGGTTAGCATTAATCAAAGGTTGAGTAAACGGCCCTAAGTATTATTTGAGATCAACAATGGGCCACGAGTGTCGAACTTGGCTATTTTATCGATAGAAAACGAAATTGCCAGTAAAAATGATTTCGACGATATTATTAACGAATTCGCTTCTATTAAGTCAAGAAAAATTCACTTGTAAATGTTAGAAGAACATTTTTTTAACACAGTATTATATGGTGAATGATACAGTATTAACAAATATATATATGCATGAATAATTCGTTCAAAAAAATTTGCCATTTATTCTTATATAGAACAAGTTTTGTTGTCCTGCATTTTTAATAGAGGGCGCGGGAATAAAAAGCTTGCCTCGGGCGCCAAAAAAGCTCGCTACGGCACTGAGAATATGACAGACTTGTTTAGCGTGGTGCACATTTTGATAATTCGAGCGTTCTACATAAAAATACACTTTTTTATAAAAGTGGACTTACACAGTTTGCACTCTAAGCTAGCGATATGTAGGTAGGTATGTATGCGTTTTTAATAGTTTACCGCTTTTTTTATTAACCCTCAACTGGTGATGTTGGTCCATGGAACCACACTAAAAAAAAACAAACGTAAATATATCTCTCGCTCTCTATCGAAATCAACTCAAACTCCCAATAGCTTTCAATTAGCTGGTGTTATACCATGTCTCCACATAACAGGCCCCGACACGGAAACCATTGCCGAAACTCGCTAATGACCATACAAATTTCTGAGAGCGAGTGAAGAATGAAACACTTGTTTCGTTCTCAATCCCCTTGCCAAACGCGGTATCGAAAATCTATCGAAATCTCACACAGACCAAAACAAAAACGCAAAAATAAGCAAACATACAAATATTTAAGAAGAACAACAGCCACGTGGAGACGGGTTATTTAGCGAGATGTTTCGCTGGCGAATCAAGTTATGTGAAGACGGGCCTTTAATTTCCATACAAATTTCTGAGAGGAAGTGAAGAATGAAACAATATGCAAAAATGAATGCTAGATTTATGTGCTAATTTCTTGCAACAACCAAATTTTTTTTCTGAATTTAAAAAAAATTTAATTTCAAATTTGTATAAAAAATTGTTTTTTTAATTTTTAAGATTTTTTTAAATTTTACGTTTTTTGAAAAAATCCCCCGCCCCCATAAATGTATAAAAACTGCCAGTATCGGAAATGTGAACGTGGTACCTAGCATATAAAGTGAAATTTTCATGTAATTAGGGTTGCCAGATAACTTTCCCGAAAAAATCAGTACATTGGCTTCAAAAAAAAAAAACAAAAGAATCAGTGCAGAGAAAATCGCATTTATTTACAGCACATTAATGTGGCTACAAAATAATACTAAAAATGTATGATTAAGTACTTACAGAGAACTTACAAAGTACATGGGCCCGCGGGCGTTTTTTCCTTTCTTGAAAAAGAAATAATTCCCGCGGTCGTTATTTCGTTTTGGCCATGGGCTTTATTTCTCTTTCGGAAGGGCAATTAAGCCCGCAGACGGGTTTTTTTTTTTAAATATGGTGTATTAGAGAAAAAAGCGCCGCAGGGGAAAAATGGAATAAAAAATCGCGCGATGTTTAATTCCAATTTTTCGTTTTTTTCTGAATATGGTGTATTATTATTCGAAAAAGCGCCTCAGGCGAAAAATTGGAATAAAAAATCGCGGGATTTTTAATTCCAATTTTTCGTTTTTTTTGTTTAAATATGGTGTATTATTAATGGGAAGAGCGCCGCAGGCAAAAAATTGGAATAAAAAATCTATCGAACTATCGAAAGCCTCTAAATAGTGAACAAAATTTTTTAAACGCAAACAGTGAGCATAAAGAAACAAACAAAAACCAAAAATTAACCAGAAATATGTATGTATGTAAAATTTGGTATTCCCCGAATCTGCTTATTTGTTTTTTTCCTGGAAAACTGATACAATTTGATACCAGTGTTTATTTGTTTCTTATCGGATGCAGACCGCTTCTGAGTGAATGTGTGCTGTTTTATCTGTTTCTAAAAGTTTTTATGTGTTAATAAATTTTGTGTTATTATGCTGCGAGGAAGTTCGCCTGCAGCGCTTTTTCCAATAAAACACCATATTTATAAACACGAAAAACGCCCGCGGGCGTTATTTCCTTTTTTCCACGGGCGTTATTTCACTGCACCCGTTGAGTTGGGCAAAATTTATTCGAATAACGAATAATAGATGAATAAATTTTTTTTATCTTTATTTGAATAATAAATAATTTTGTTTATTCAGAAACCAAATTATTCGAATAATAGATAATTTTCATTTACATATGTAAAAACAAACAAACATACAAACAAAAAAAAATAAACAAAATTTTTTTTTACTATTACTTTTTTTTTGTTGTACCCTAAGTTTTTATTTATTATTTGAAATAGCGAATAAACCTCAGAATAATTATTCGTAGGGAATTTATCTGAATAAAATTTGAAATATAAATTTTTTTCGTTTTGGAAGCCTCGCATTATTTTATACTCTTCTTACTACTACTCTGGGTATAAGAAAAAATTTACCGACTACCTGGTCTGTAAAAATGGTTACTAAGAGCTCGTTAGCTACAAATATATGTATGTATGTATGTATGTATGTGCATATGTATTTCGAAAAGATAATATGAGCTGCAGAACTCCACCGTTCCGGAAGCATCTTATACTACAAGACAGGCACGTAGCCAGGGGGGGGGGGGCTCGGGGGGCTCAAGCCCCCCCCCCCGAAATTCGAAGGAAGTATTTTTTTTTGTAATTTCCTCAACTCCTCTCCAAGAAAAATCTTTAGACTTTATCTCTGCTATAAACCGCACGAAAGAAGTAATACAGTCTTTGCGCGAAATTAGACAATCTGCTAATGATTTCTTCGGGCAAATCTTAGTTTCCGCATCAAAAATCGCCGAAGACTTTTTTGACGGTGAAATCCGTGCTCCAAGAGTGGTATCGCGTCAAAGAAACCGAGCTAACCCGGGAACAACGTCGAGTGAAGAGTATTTCAGAATCGCAATATTCCTGCCATGCATCGACTTATTAATTGAAAACTTAACTCAACGATTTTTAGAAAACGAAGATATTCTACCGAGCTTCCAACTGCTTCTTCCAGGATTCGCTGATGTAAGTAAAGCAGATGAGCTTGACAACTTGGCGCCATTCTTCGAAGATCACATATCATCATCAGCAGTAAAGGCCGAATATAGGTTGTGGTGTGCGAAAATATCGTCGATTAAAAACGAACCCGAGGTTTTAAAACTATTGGAGTACTGCGATGGAAACTATTTCCGTGGTATAAAAATTCTTCTCACTGCCTTGGCAACTTTGCCCGTGACAACGACGAGCGTGGAAAGATCATTTTCTACCATGAAAAGAATCAAAACTTTACCTCGGAGTGTAATGGGTCATGAAAGATTGAGTTCACTCGCTATGATCTCCATTCACTGGGATATTGCTGTTGATCCTGACCATGTCATAGACATTTTATCAAAAAACAAATCCAGAAGGCTACTTCTTTGATGAAAAGGTTATTGTAAAAGAAAGTTTTATATGAAATTTTGTACCACATTCCATATGTATATGTGTGTATGTATGTACATAATAAAAGTCAATTAAAATAGCTTTTCAGTAATCTTGTACATATGTACAAATTTTTTCCATATTCATTTTCAAAATAATCAACCAATATGAATAACTTTCATTTGACCTATGTATGTACATATGTATATGTATGTGGGGGGGGGGGGGAGTGCAATTTGTCCATAATTTCTGTAAGCCCCCCCCGAAACGAATTCCTGGCTACGGGCCTGCTACAAGAGTGGACAATTGCTAGCGTACGCCGCTGATATTTACATCATTGGCACTAACACGCGCGCTGTGTGTTCTGCCTTCTCCAAGCTGGATAAAGAGGCTAAGAAAATGGGTTTGGCAGTCAATGAGGACAAGACGAAGTACCTCATCACACAAAGAAACAGCACGCCTTGACAGCCACGTCACTGTTGATAGCTACAAATTCGAAACTTTTAAGGACTTCGTCTACTTGGAAACCAGCATTAACACCAGAAATAATGGCAGCACGGAAATCCATCGAAGAATCACTCTTGCCAATAAATAATAAATACCTTGGACTAAGTAGGCAACAAAAGTAAAGTCCTCTCTCGACGAACAAAAATCACACTCTACAGGACGCTCATCATTCCAGTCCTTATGTACGGCGCAAAAGAATGGACAATGTCAAAATCAGATGAGATGGCGCTTGGAGTATTCGAGAGGAAAGTACTGCGGAGTATTTATGTACCTTTGCGCGATGGCGAGGGTGAGTATCAACGGAGGTTTAACGATGAGCTGTACGCAGACATCGACATTGTACAGCGAATAAAGATCCAGCGGCTGTGCTGAGCAGGTCATGTTGTGAGAATGGATGAAGGTGCTCCGGCCAAGGAAGTATTTCGATCGAAACCCGCTGAACACAGAAGAAAGGGGAGAACTCCACTGCATTGGGAAGATCAGGTGGACAGTGATGCTGACTCCCTACGTACCTTTTCCAAAATGGCGCCATGTTGCACGAACCAGAAATAGCTGGACTCGCAACAACGCGTGAAATTTCTTTAATGACTGGATGGGGTCGGACCCCAGGAATGTGTTTTTGGGGAAATCTCGTTTTTGGCAAAAATATCTCTTATGCGGTTTGTACTTGGTAGATACGCGGTTTTGCACTTTAAACGATGATATGTACATATGTACGTACATACCTCGGTCGAAATTGTACTTCACTTCTGAAGTGTTTAGGCAAATTAACACCATTTCGGCACGTGTACCAAACATATCTACATGTATATATGCATATATATACATATATATAACAGTAGCAGTATCGCATCGTGCAAGTATTATATTACCAATATCAAAACTAGGCACTATTAATGCTATTATTCGCTTGCTCCTTCATTCATTCATTCGACGCTGCTGTTTTAATTGGCGCCTAGCTTGTGGCCGTTGGTACTTACTATGAGTTAGCTGAATGCAACAACTACCAATTAGGTGTGTACATATGTATGTACAGTGAAACCTCCCTTGGGCGGACACTCACCGTCGGGCAAATTTTGTCCGCCCAAGAGAGGTGTCCGCCTAAAGGAGTGGGTTGCTATTTTAGAAATTTTTTGAATTTTAAAGGATTTATTTATTCATATATCACTGAAAAAACAAGGATTCTTATGTCTTCAAAATTTCACTTAAATATATAAAAATATATACATATTTATGTATGTACATATGTATGTATACATATACATAAAGTACTAACATACATATTACATATCTGTTCGAGCGGGGAATATTTGGGGCCGAAATTCCTCATGAATTTCGGAAACGGGGAACAAGAGGCAGCCGGTTCTCAAGGTATTTTCACTTATATGAGCAAAAGTTGGTAAATTAATACGCAGAAATTAAATAAGATTGAATTCATTTAATTTCTTTCAAAACTTGTATTCTTTACACTTCATTTATATTTATATTTTCACTTAGGTTAGATTTGTATATGAGACACTGTACTCACCTGAGATATCGCTGCTGAAATCTATGATCGAAAAAGAGACCAACTTTTTGGTTACCACCCCTTTTATAGGCACCACAGAAGGTGAAGCCACAAACAACGGGATCAGCTAACAGGACTCATACCAAAGCGAGATGAAGTAACGAGTCCTGTCAGCTGACTGATCATTCACCATGATCTGTCAATCATGACTCCCACCAGCGACATCTCGGAGTGAGAGTTGGCGTAAACAATATCAATTAGTAAGTTGCTGAGAACTATAAATGTTGGGATATCTTTGAAATTATTTAAAAAATTGCGAAATTGTCGATTGACGAGGGGTTTTTTGCTTATTTAAAATAAAATTGTTTTGCTAATGGCTTTCAAATTTCTGCAACAATTCAAATGCAATAAGGTCTTCCGTGCAAAATCTTTTCAAATTTGAAGCTGCAGTCAAAGCCATTTCGTTCGAGGAGATTGCATTACCTACTTTCAGCGGTATTTAGTATTGGTACTATTATCTTCAATGGTTTCGACGTTTTCGTCAGTTAGAACATCTAACTGGAAATCCGTGAATGTTGTTATATCTTCCAATAAAGTCATGCGGACATTTTTTTTTAGTTGGTGATTCCCATTTCATCGTAGCACTTTTTACCTAACGAACATTCAGCGATCTTTTTTTATATTTTGCTATACATACTTATATTTTGTCCGCATAAGAGGAGTTCGTGTCCGCCTAACAGAGGTTTTTATGTGATTTGTTATGAAAAAAAATCAAAGTGTCCGTTGACGAGAGGTTCGTGTCCGCTTAATAGAAGTTTTTAGTTCAATTCAATAGTAATTAACTGTCCGCGTCCGGCCAAGAGAGTGTCCGCCTAAGAGAGGGCAATTTGTTCTAAAAATTGAACCTAAACCTTGGTGCATGAAAAAATGTCCGCTCAAGGGAGGTGTCCGCCTATGAGAGGTGTCCATTAGAGGAGGTTTCTCTGTATATACTTTGTGGCTACTACGGCGCGCATAGATTGTTATACCCATTTGCGCTAGCATATAAATAAGTATAACTTTTGGACCACTTCAAGGTCTGAAACTGGTTTTAGGAATAACGTGACCGGAGCTACCGGCCTACGGTCATTGAACCACAGCATAAGCGGCGGCTAAAAGGGTAGATCCGGTTACGTTACTCACAAAACCATTCCATTCTCACATTCATCCATGATCCGCCCAACGCAGCGGTTGCATATTTATTCGCTGAACAAGGTTCATATCTGCGTAAAGCTTATAAAGCTCATCATTAAATCTCAGTCGATACTCGCTTCGCTAACGAGCAAATGTCCATAGATTTTGCGAAGAACTTTTCTCTCGAATACTCCAAGGGTCATCTCATCTGATTTTGACATCGTCGATGCTTCTCCGATATCCTCTGACTACCCAAGATACCAGACACCATCCTTTACTGATAAGGCATGCCGTTCATAGGCTTTCGGAAACTTGCATAACACGACAAATTATACATATGTACATATACACTCTGCATATTAAATTACGTTAGTACACACACCTGTGTATATTGGGCCGAGTTTTACCCGAACTTGCTTGCTCATAAGCTTCTATTCCGCTTTTTCGTAATTTTTTCTATGTACTATTTCTAAGACATTTTCCCTCTGTGCGCACTAAAATCGCTTCTTTTGTTTTGCTACCTTTACCTCTTCTGCGACTCACACACATACATAGGTACACACAAACAGAAACCATCTGCATTTCTTTTAACCCTTTCGCGCCTACTGGGACAATATATCCCAGCTGCATTCGAAATCACATATCTTTTTGTTTTACTAATAAAAGCCTCTATCTGAAATGTCACAATGAAAGATTTGGGTTTTGTTTATGATAAAAATCCCCCATCGCGTGTTTATCCTTTGCCATTTGGCAGCAATTGGCAAGTATTCTAGCAGATGTTAGGAAATTTCGCCGATTTTGCAGGACAAAAGCTGTCAAAAATATGGTTTTGCCGTTAGCCACGTTATCTAAAGCAATATAGTATATAGAGTTTGCCAATTTCTGCCTATATTCTACCTAAAACACTATAAAAAATACCAAAAAATGCGAGTTTTATATAATTTTTCAAGTCTTGGGATATATTGTCCCAATATGTATTTTATATGGGATTTATTTGTCCCAATACTGTTTTTAACATATGTTGAAGAATATATAGCCAGCACGAAAGTTCCTATAATGAAGATTTTTTTACTTCTGGAAGCAGCTTCATCTGAAGAGGAAAATATAAGAGAACCTGGTGAAGGTGACAGCGATGTTTTTCTGAATCCGTCGAAGAAGAAGAAGACGAAATATGCGAAAATTCGGAAGAGGAAGATGAGCCATTTGAAGATGACGCAAATGAAACAGACCCCATTGCTACCTGGAACCAGCTTATGGAAGACGTAAATTTTGAACCTAAATTTCAAATTCTTTTCGAAAAAGAACCCCAATTTCTGATAACTTTACCCCGGATTTCTTCCGAGTTCAATGTTCTTAGAAAGTTTTTTGCAAAAATTGTGCGAATTTTCATTGCACAATGCACAAATCAGCGAATAAAAACTCAATAGAGAGAAGAAAACTAATAGGGCCTTAACTCAAAGTCTTTCTGGTACACTTGGAGAAAGGTTTATTACCAAATTAGCTAGTACTACCCCTGATAAGGAAGTAGTTATTGCATTCGAACGATTTTCACTTCAATATTGTTAACGAAACACACTTCTTTTCTGGCCGTTGGAACATATATGCGGAATCGAAAGGAAACACCGGATTTCGAGTTCCGACAAGTACGTAGACAAAGCCAATTCCAAATAAGCTGGAATGGAAGTTCCTTGTAATTTTCAACTGCCACAAACAAGTTATTTAGACAGAAAACAAAAGCATGGCAAAAATAAACTTTTTTGGCTATTTTTGACTACAACCCTATAAAGGGCGGTGTAGACTTGGCCGATCAAAGATCAGCCGTAAATGATATCAACCGAAAATCCAAGAGGTGGTGGAAAAAGAGATTTTTCGAAATTCTGATGCTTTTCATTGTAAATGCTTAGTTTTTACATATTGACTGCTTTGTTCCCTATCATAAATCAGTAAATTATCAGCAAAAAAGTAAAAAAAAAACTGTTTTCTAAATAAATTTGCAAACTAAAAATTAATGTCCTTTTCAACATTTTGTGTTCATGCATCATATTGGGACATATTATCCCAGTATAAAACCTTATTCTTATTGGGACAATATGTCCCAGGATAAAAAAGGACATAGGGATTTTTAAAGTATGCAGAACACATTATTTTAAGCATTATTGTAACGTTTTGAAAAGACATGTCGCCTTGACAGCCACGTCACTGTTGATAGCTACAAATTCGAAACTTTTAAGGACTTCGTCTACTTGGAAACCAGCATTAACACCAGAAATAATGGCAGCACGGAAATCCATCGAAGAATCACTCTTGCCAATAAATAATAAATACCTTGGACTAAGTAGGCAACAAAAGTAAAGTCCTCTCTCGACGAACAAAAATCACACTCTACAGGACGCTCATCATTCCAGTCCTTATGTACGGCGCAAAAGAATGGACAATGTCAAAATCAGATGAGATGGCGCTTGGAGTATTCGAGAGGAAAGTACTGCGGAGTATTTATGTACCTTTGCGCGATGGCGAGGGTGAGTATCAACGGAGGTTTAACGATGAGCTGTACGCAGACATCGACATTGTACAGCGAATAAAGATCCAGCGGCTGTGCTGAGCAGGTCATGTTGTGAGAATGGATGAAGGTGCTCCGGCCAAGGAAGTATTTCGATCGAAACCCGCTGAACACGGAAGAAAGGGGAGAACTCCACTGCATTGGGAAGATCAGGTGGACAGTGATGCTGACTCCCTACGTACCTTTTCCAAAATGGCGCCATGTTGCACGAACCAGAAATAGCTGGACTCGCAACAACGCGTGAAATTTCTTTAATGACTGGATGGGGTCGGACCCCAGGAATGTGTTTTTGGGGAAATCTCGTTTTTGGCAAAAATATCTCTTATGCGGTTTGTACTTGGTAGATACGCGGTTTTGCACTTTAAACGATGATATGTACATATGTACGTACATACCTCGGTCGAAATTGTACTTCACTTCTGAAGTGTTTAGGCAAATTAACACCATTTCGGCACGTGTACCAAACATATCTACATGTATATATGCATATATATACATATATATAACAGTAGCAGTATCGCATCGTGCAAGTATTATATTACCAATATCAAAACTAGGCACTATTAATGCTATTATTCGCTTGCTCCTTCATTCATTCATTCGACGCTGCTGTTTTAATTGGCGCCTAGCTTGTGGCCGTTGGTACTTACTATGAGTTAGCTGAATGCAACAACTACCAATTAGGTGTGTACATATGTATGTACAGTGAAACCTCCCTTGGGCGGACACTCACCGTCGGGCAAATTTTGTCCGCCCAAGAGAGGTGTCCGCCTAAAGGAGTGGGTTGCTATTTTAGAAATTTTTTGAATTTTAAAGGATTTATTTATTCATATATCACTGAAAAAACAAGGATTCTTATGTCTTCAAAATTTCACTTAAATATATAAAAATATATACATATTTATGTATGTACATATGTATGTATACATATACATAAAGTACTAACATACATATTACATATCTGTTCGAGCGGGGAATATTTGGGGCCGAAATTCCTCATGAATTTCGGAAACGGGGAACAAGAGGCAGCCGGTTCTCAAGGTATTTTCACTTATATGAGCAAAAGTTGGTAAATTAATACGCAGAAATTAAATAAGATTGAATTCATTTAATTTCTTTCAAAACTTGTATTCTTTACACTTCATTTATATTTATATTTTCACTTAGGTTAGATTTGTATATGAGACACTGTACTCACCTGAGATATCGCTGCTGAAATCTATGATCGAAAAAGAGACCAACTTTTTGGTTACCACCCCTTTTATAGGCACCACAGAAGGTGAAGCCACAAACAACGGGATCAGCTAACAGGACTCATACCAAAGCGAGATGAAGTAACGAGTCCTGTCAGCTGACTGATCATTCACCATGATCTGTCAATCATGACTCCCACCAGCGACATCTCGGAGTGAGAGTTGGCGTAAACAATATCAATTAGTAAGTTGCTGAGAACTATAAATGTTGGGATATCTTTGAAATTATTTAAAAAATTGCGAAATTGTCGATTGACGAGGGGTTTTTTGCTTATTTAAAATAAAATTGTTTTGCTAATGGCTTTCAAATTTCTGCAACAATTCAAATGCAATAAGGTCTTCCGTGCAAAATCTTTTCAAATTTGAAGCTGCAGTCAAAGCCATTTCGTTCGAGGAGATTGCATTACCTACTTTCAGCGGTATTTAGTATTGGTACTATTATCTTCAATGGTTTCGACGTTTTCGTCAGTTAGAACATCTAACTGGAAATCCGTGAATGTTGTTATATCTTCCAATAAAGTCATGCGGACATTTTTTTTTAGTTGGTGATTCCCATTTCATCGTAGCACTTTTTACCTAACGAACATTCAGCGATCTTTTTTTATATTTTGCTATACATACTTATATTTTGTCCGCATAAGAGGAGTTCGTGTCCGCCTAACAGAGGTTTTTATGTGATTTGTTATGAAAAAAAATCAAAGTGTCCGTTGACGAGAGGTTCGTGTCCGCTTAATAGAAGTTTTTAGTTCAATTCAATAGTAAATAACTGTCCGCGTCCGGCCAAGAGAGTGTCCGCCTAAGAGAGGGCAATTTGTTCTAAAAATTGAACCTAAACCTTGGTGCATGAAAAAATGTCCGCTCAAGGGAGGTGTCCGCCTATGAGAGGTGTCCGTTAGAGGAGGTTTCTCTGTATATACTTTGTGGCTACTACGGCGCGCATAGATTGTTATACCCATTTGCGCTAGCATATAAATAAGTATAACTTTTGGACCACTTCAAGGTCTGAAACTGGTTTTAGGAATAACGTGACCGGAGCTACCGGCCTACGGTCATTGAACCACAGCATAAGCGGCGGCTAAAAGGGTAGATCCGGTTACGTTACTCACAAAACCATTCCATTCTCACATTCATCCATGATCCGCCCAACGCAGCGGTTGCATATTTATTCGCTGAACAAGGTTCATATCTGCGTAAAGCTTATAAAGCTCATCATTAAATCTCAGTCGATACTCGCTTCGCTAACGAGCAAATGTCCATAGATTTTGCGAAGAACTTTTCTCTCGAATACTCCAAGGGTCATCTCATCTGATTTTGACATCGTCGATGCTTCTCCGATATCCTCTGACTACCCAAGATACCAGACACCATCCTTTACTGATAAGGCATGCCGTTCATAGGCTTTCGGAAACTTGCATAACACGACAAATTATACATATGTACATATACACTCTGCATATTAAATTACGTTAGTACACACACCTGTGTATATTGGGCCGAGTTTTACCCGAACTTGCTTGCTCATAAGCTTCTATTCCGCTTTTTCGTAATTTTTTCTATGTACTATTTCTAAGACATTTTCCCTCTGTGCGCACTAAAATCGCTTCTTTTGTTTTGCTACCTTTACCTCTTCTGCCACTCACACACATACATAGGTACACACAAACAGAAACCATCTGCATTTCTTTTAACCTTTTCGCGCCTACTGGGACAATATATCCCAGCTGCATTCGAAATCACATATCTTTTTGTTTTACTAATAAAAGCCTCTATCTGAAATGTCACAATGAAAGATTTGGGTTTTGTTTATGATAAAAATCCCCCATCGCGTGTTTATCCTTTGCCATTTGGCAGCAATTGGCAAGTATTCTAGCAGATGTTAGGAAATTTCGCCGATTTTGCAGGACAAAAGCTGTCAAAAATATGGTTTTGCCGTTAGCCACGTTATCTAAAGCAATATAGTATATAGAGTTTGCCAATTTCTGCCTATATTCTACCTAAAACACTATAAAAAATACCAAAAAATGCGAGTTTTATATAATTTTTCAAGTCTTGGGATATATTGTCCCAATATGTATTTTATATGGGATTTATTTGTCCCAATACTGTTTTTAACATATGTTGAAGAATATATAGCCAGCACGAAAGTTCCTATAATGAAGATTTTTTTACTTCTGGAAGCAGCTTCATCTGAAGAGGAAAATATAAGAGAACCTGGTGAAGGTGACAGCGATGTTTTTCTGAATCCGTCGAAGAAGAAGAAGACGAAATATGCGAAAATTCGGAAGAGGAAGATGAGCCATTTGAAGATGACGCAAATGAAACAGACCCCATTGCTACCTGGAACCAGCTTATGGAAGACGTAAATTTTGAACCTAAATTTCAAATTCTTTTCGAAAAAGAACCCCAATTTCTGATAACTTTACCCCGGATTTCTTCCGAGTTCAATGTTCTTAGAAAGTTTTTTGCAAAAATTGTGCGAATTTTCATTGCACAATGCACAAATCAGCGAATAAAAACTCAATAGAGAGAAGAAAACTAATAGGGCCTTAACTCAAAGTCTTTCTGGTACACTTGGAGAAAGGTTTATTACCAAATTAGCTAGTACTACCCCTGATAAGGAAGTAGTTATTGCATTCGAACGATTTTCACTTCAATATTGTTAACGAAACACACTTCTTTTCTGGCCGTTGGAACATATATGCGGAATCGAAAGGAAACACCGGATTTCGAGTTCCGACAAGTACGTAGACAAAGCCAATTCCAAATAAGCTGGAATGGAAGTTCCTTGTAATTTTCAACTGCCACAAACAAGTTATTTAGACAGAAAACAAAAGCATGGCAAAAATAAACTTTTTTGGCTATTTTTGACTACAACCCTATAAAGGGCGGTGTAGACCTGGCCGATCAAAGATCAGCCGTAAATGATATCAACCGAAAATCCAAGAGGTGGTGGAAAAAGAGATTTTTCGAAATTCTGATGCTTTTCATTGTAAATGCTTAGTTTTTACATATTGACTGCTTTGTTCCCTATCATAAATCAGTAAATTATCAGCAAAAAAGTAAAAAAAAAACTGTTTTCTAAATAAATTTGCAAACTAAAAATTAATGTCCTTTTCAACATTTTGTGTTCATGCATCATATTGGGACATATTATCCCAGTATAAAACCTTATTCTTATTGGGACAATATGTCCCAGGATAAAAAAGGACATAGGGATTTTTAAAGTATGCAGAACACATTATTTTAAGCATTATTGTAACGTTTTGAAAAGACATGTCGAAAAAGTAGTCTGGGAACCGAAAAAAAACTCCGGCGCGAAAGGGTTAAGCTCCTTCACTTTTACTGCTTCTCTTATGGCTTAAACGGAGCTTTGCTTGCGAATCTTCTTTTCTTCTTATTGTAGTTTCACACTTGGTGGATCGTCATCGGCGTTGTTTGTTGTGTGCGCGCGTCAGCATGTGCGCCTCTTGCTACTGCCACTACGTCTACCGTCTTCAAATTGGTTCAGCGAGCGCGTAGTACTACTCGTATGTTGCCGCGTGCGTGTATATATCTGATTGTTGTTTTGCATTTCGCATATTGCTGCTTGGTGCTTGCGGCTTCTAGGGAATATTCCACGGCTTGAAACGTCAGTTGCTTCCGTTCGGTCGTCAGCGCTTGCAGCTTATTTTGAAAAAAAAAAAAACATACATATCTACATATGTATCACAAATAGCAACGATTTTTGTGCTTAAAGTGTAATTTATACTAGGTATATGTTTATTATTTATTTAAATATATTATTTATTTAAATAGTATTTTCCAACATTCCAATGTGGGGGTTTTTAAGTTTGATGCACAAAATACTGAGTACAATCGATAACGGCTGTTTAGTGCACGAAAATCGGTAAATCATTATAAATAAATACAAACATATGTATGTACATACCAGACCTGGGCACCCTCAATTACATTTTGTAATTAATTACACCTTCAATTACAATTACATGTAATTGTAATTGCCATTTTTCAATTACCAATTACATATAATTGGTAATTGAAATTCTACAATTACAAATACATGTAATTTTAATTGAGATTTTTCAATTGCAATTACATGTACATAATTGGTAATTGAAAAATGGCAATTACAATTACTGTAATTGTAATTGAAGAATTTCAATTACAATTACTTGTAAATGTAATTGAAAATTTCCAATTACAAGTAATTGTAATGGAATGGCATCAATTATATTTTTCTTGGGTTTGAGAAAATTTAGTTATATAATTTGTTTTTGTTTCTATTCTTGTTCTTTTTGTTGTTGCTATTGTTTTTGTTTTTGGTTTTGTTTTTGCTTTTGTTGTTGTTTTTGTTTTTGCTTTTGTGTTTGTTTTTGTTTAAGGAAAAAACAAAAACAAAAAATCAAAAACAAAAGCAAAAACAAAAAAAGCAAAAACAAAAACAAAAGCAAAAGTAAAAACAAAATCAAAAACAAAAACAAAAAAAAGCAAAAACAAAAACAAAAGCAAAACAAAATCAAAAACAAAAGCAAAAGCAAAAACAAAAGCAAAAACGAAAGCAAAAGCAAACACAAAAACAAAAAAAGCAAAAGCAAAAACAAAAACTATAACAAAAAGAACAAGAATAGAAACAAAAACAAATTGTATAACTAAATTTTCTCAAACCCAAGAAAAATGTAATTGGTGTGATTCCATTACAATTACTTGTAATTGCAGATTTTCAATTACATTTGCAAATAATTGTAATTGAAAATTTTCAATTACAATTACATGTAATTGTAATTGAAAAATATCAATTACCAATTACATGTAATTGTAATTGAAAAACCTCAATTACAATTACAAG
This sequence comes from Urophora cardui, assembly GCA_960531455.1. Classification (NCBI taxonomy): domain Eukaryota; kingdom Metazoa; phylum Arthropoda; class Insecta; order Diptera; family Tephritidae; genus Urophora; species Urophora cardui. The sequence goes on along the minus strand of OY482671.1, from coordinate 30,011,358 downwards.
TAATTGTAATTGAAAAATTTCAATTACCAATTAATGTAATTGTAATTGAAAAAAAATGTAATTGAGGATGCCCAGGTCTGGTACATACATATCTATAAATAATAAAAATAAAAAACATAGCGCGGAAAAAATTAAATATGTATGTATAATGAAAATTTTTTATTAAAACATTTTAAATATAATATCTGCATAAAGAAAAAAAAAACTTGGTGAGTAAAACTAATAAGGTTTCCTTTTCTAATACACAGTCTATTCCAAAGCATTGTTTCAACGTTTGCTTTTTCTTTTTGCCGAAGTTAGTAAACTCTTCTTTTTGGCGCAACTGGAAATTGTATAGATAATTAAACAATAAACTTCTTGCAGTTCCTCCTGTCGCATTGAGAAGTTAATTCCGCTCATATTTTCTCGGGATAGAGGAGTGATATTGAAGCCTTTTTTGATAGAAAAAAACTAAGCGTTTTTAAGGTATCGATGTAGATCTTCAATATTTTATCTGAACGCGGTTCGAATCTAAAATGGCTCCGGTCGGAATTCAATCGGTAAAAGATTTCATGACGTGCATGGTTGTTGGCTTCCAAGCTTTGTACAGACCATCAGTGGCAGATTTATACATATGTACATATGTATGTGGTATGTATGCGGCATACAACAGCCTAGCGCTGTACTCACAAGATTATAGATACAATTATTGGATAATACCATTTTCACACGATGCTTAGAAATTAAATTAAATTAAGTAACCAAATACATGACCTCTTAAACGGTATTCATGATGAATCATAATTTAATCATGCCTTTCAATAGCGCAAAAGTATTTAACTGAAGACCGCAATTGAACAAGTGCCAGGGGCGAAAACAAAAAAAAAGAAATACCTAATAATAATAAATGCAGACAAAACAACAAAAACTATGCTAAAAATGAAATGAAATAAAAAATAAAGAAATTATTATCTCAGTAGCTTAAAATGAACACTGATCGATGTACATTCAGCGTGCAGATTTTGAAGATGACGAGACGAAAGCACAGCAAAAATATAAACAGACACAAGAAGTAAATAAGATAAAAATAAAAAAAACAAAAACGAACTGATTTGCGCTGCGTGCTTTCGATATGAAATATTATGTGCGTATTGATTGATCGATTATACATACATATGTATGTTTACTCGCATTACCTATTTGTACGAGAACATAACATACGTAGATATGCATGTTTATAACGAGTACATAACATGAGTACTCGTATGCGAAATATTTGAAAGTAATTACAACCCATTAAACATTGAAAAAGAAATTATCAAACGTTGAGAAAATATTGTTTCTAAAGTTGAGAATCAGCATATATATCATTTGAAAATAAACATATTTTCAAATGTTCATCAAACCATAGCTGGGGAGCTTCGATTAGAATTAGAAATCATTACGATTAGAAAAATTAAGTAATCTAATCATTAGATTTTTTTGATTCTTTATATTTTGATTACTAATTGATTAGATTAGAGCTAATCAAAAATCTAATGGCGATTAGCGACGATTAGCAAATCTAATCAAAACTAATAAAAATAAAAATCAATTGGATTTCTCGATTAGTTTTGATTAAATTTGATTAGATCAACTGTTTTGAAATATTTTTTTTTTGTCATTTAATTCATAAAGTATAATATATAATACAATGGCGCTATTATAACTCTGAGTTTTATGGCCGAGCTTCTCTCGAGGTGTGCTACTTTTTGTTTTTCTTACTAATTGGGTGGACCTACAGTTTTATGCCGGCTCCGAACGGCGAATGAATTTTTTGTGAGAAGCTTTTTCATGGCAGAAATACACTCGGAGGGTATGCCGCCCACTGCCGAGAGGTGACCGCTGCTCTTAAAAAGCCCTCAGGAGCCAATGTAAAATATGGTTTAAACCGTTCTCTCAATTGATGTTCTAATTGTCCTGGTGTTGAGCTAACATTGCTCAAAACTTCGGGTTTTCTGGATAATTTTAGCAGTTTATTACTCAAAGAAAATAACGCAGGATTAATACAACCATATTTCACATTGGCTTCACCTTGGAGAAAGTCCAAAGTTTGGGCAATAGGCTCCATTGGCAGCTTGTACGACTCCAAATATTGAAAATCACTTGATGTAAAAGGAGACAGATTCAGCTCATCGAAAAGCTTATTCAATTTCTCTTTGTACTGTAGTAACTTCACGATTGCAAATATTTCAAAATAGTTGATCTAATCAAATCTAATCAAAACTAGTCGAGAAATCTAATCGATTTTATTTTTGATTAGTTTTGATTAGTTTTGATTAGATATGCCAATCGTCACTAATCGTGATTAGATTTTTGATTAGTTCTAATCTAATCAAAAAGTAGTCAATTAGAATAGCCATTTAATCCTAATTAATCAATTAGGATTAAAAAAAAAAGTTTCTAATCCGATTAGTAATCATTAGGATTACTAATCATTATTCTCCAGCTATGCATCAAACATTGTTTATCAATTTTAAAATAACTTACAACACATTTGAAAAAAAAAACCTGTTTCGCATTTTGTACCATTTCACGAATTTCAACATGTCAAGGCTTGAAGGAACGAAGAAATTGTGTGTGTTTGCCAATTTCAGTCAGCGTTCGTTGTTCTACTCGAGCGGTCTTTTATAGGGATGCAAATTTTGAGGACCAACATCGATACATCGATGTTCGATGTATCGAAAAAATTAACATCGATTCTAAAAAAACATCGCAAGAAAACCATCGATACATCGATGTTTTTTCAGCTAAATTGTTCGAAAAATGTATGGATCCGGTGGATTTGATGATAATTATAATTGAATGGCTGTTGTGTACTCTCTCACACACCCCAAAATTGGAATTTTCATGGAAATTCGACCCGTAATGTGGAGTCACATTACCAACCTATGGAGGATTTATTATGTTTATGTATAAATTACCACTGACTAAAACAACAGTCAAATATCGTCAGGGTTGACATCGATGTATCGGCGATTTTTCGATACTGAGTAATTTTCAAACATCGATGTTAAACATCGAATTTTCGTTCGATACTATCGATGTTTCAAAAACATCGATGTATCGTTTGCATCCCTAGTCTTTTAACGGTTGAAATGATGATGGTTGAAAATGATTGTGTGTAATAATGATTCTGTATATCTTATTCTTATTTTATTTGTTTGTGGCTTTTTGTGAAGTTACACCAAATTTAATAGAAACATAGTTTGTTTCTCATATTAACATACTCATGTAACTGTACAAAAGGCATCGGAAAAATTCACCCGCACGGGTAAATGAAAAGCATCACATCAGAGTACAAATATGTAATACATATGTACATCTATTTATTCCATTCCATTTCTGCGCTCACAACACAAACTCTCACTATCGCTCAAATTTTCTGCACTCTAGGGTACATATATGTAATACATACAAACATCTATTAATTGCATTCCATTTCGTACCACCTTTGAAATAGGTTTGAGAAAATTAAATGAATCAAATTGAGAATCAGCCCAAAATCCCATACTAAAAATGAGCCTTTTTGTTTGAGAACGCTATCAGGGGAAATTTGAGGTGCATTTGATAACAAACGTTTGATATTTGACAATAGGGTTACTTCTCAAATGAACCTCAAATTGAAAATGAAGAAAAATGTTTATTGGGAAAGAACGTAAATGTATAAGAAGTAGGGATGCAAATTTTGAGGACCAACATCGATACATCGATGTTCGATGTATCGAAAAAATTAACATCGATTCTAAAAAAACATCGGAAGAGAACCATCGATACATCGATGTTTTTTTTTTCAGCTAAATTGTTCGAAAAATGTATGACTCCGGTGGATTTGATGATAATTATAATTGATTGGCTGTTGGGTACTCTCTCACACACCCCGAAATTGGAATTTTCAAGGAAATTCTACACGTAATGTGGAGTCACATTGCCAGCCTGTGGAGGATTTATTATGTTTATGTATAAATTACCACTGACTAAAACAACAGTCAAATATCGTCAGAGTTGACATCGATGTATCGGCGATTTTTCGATACTGAGTAATTTTCAAACATCGATGTTAAACATCGAATTTTCGTTCGATACTATCGATGTTTCAAAAACATCGATGTATCGTTTGCATCCCTAATAAGAAGGGAATGTTCGTTATTTTGGACGAGTTCGATAAAATCGGCTCTGAAATTTCAATCCAGTAGGGATGGGCAAATTGGAAAAATATATCGATATATATTGTATCGATATTTAAAAAAACATCGATTTATGCCGTGTAAAAACATCGATATATCAATATATCGAAAGGGCTGACTTCACATTAAGGAACCACGTCCCGCGAAAAACCACTTCTTCACGGGGCTAGAGGTGCTCTCACAGATCTCAAAACTGGAATCCAAACTTGCCGCAGAATTATAGTTTACTAGATATTTGTTGTTAAAGTTGGATGGATCTACAGATATTCTACGAATCCTGAAGTATAAACATAAAAATCATTAAGAACTGCTTGAAGAAGAAAGTAATGTAAATTCAAGCACCCGGACATTATGGTTATACCACTTCTTAAAAAATGTTCTGCTGTTAAATTCGAAGCGAATCAGAAATGTATGAAAAATATCGAATTTGGCTCGAAATGGCAAAAAATTATCGATTATCGATGCACGGTAGTTCAAAATATCGTCGATATTATCGGCTGTACTATTTTAAAAATATCGATATATTGATATATCGATATATATCGCCCAACCCTACAATCCAGTATGCGCGAGTTGCCTCACACTATTTTTCGCGTCCCGAATTCACTTGACTTTTTTATTTTGGTTTTTCGACGCGAATAAGTAATAAGAATGAATAAGAATAGAAAATAGAAATCTCTGACTTATGCATGCATACATTTGGCATACATATGTACATATGTATGTATGTATGGACATGCAAATATGTGTACATATGTACATATATACGTATGCAAAATTAATTCGGCGCTTCTTTTTATTTTTGATGTGCGCCTGCTGCAGGCCCGTAGCCAGGAATTCGTTTCGGGGGGGGCTTACAGAAATCATGGACAAATTGCACTCCCCCCTCCCCCCCACATACATATATGTACATACATAGGTCAAATGAAAGTTATTCATATTGGTTGATTATTTTGAAAATGAATATGGAAAAAATTTGTACATACATATGTACAACATTACTGAAAAGCTATTTTAATTGACATTTATTATGTACATACATACATATACATATGGAATGTGGTACAAAATTTCATATAAAACTTTCTTTTACAATAACCTTTTCATCAAAGAAGTAGCCTTCTGGATTTGTTTTTTGATAAAATGTCTATTACATGGTCAGGATCAACAGCAATATCCCAGTGAATGGAGATAATAGCGAGTGAACTCAATCTTTCATGACCCATTACACTCCGAGGTAAAGTTTTGATTCTTTTCATGGTAGAAAATGATCTTTCCACGCTCGCCGTTGTCACGGGCATAGTTGCCAAGGCAGTGAGAAGAATTTTTATACCACGGAAATAGTTTCCATCGCAGTACTCCAATAGTTTTAAAACCTCGGGTTCATTTTTAATCGACGATATTTTCGCACACCACAACCTATATTCGGCCTTTACTGCTGTTGATGATATGTGATCTTCGAAGAATGGCGCCAAGTTGTCAAGCTCATCTGCTTTACTTACATCAGCGAATCCTGGAAGAAGCAGTTGGAAGCTCGGTAGAATATCTTCGTTTTCTAAAAATCGTTGCGTTAAATTTTCAATTAATAAGTCGATGCATGGCAGGAATATTGCGATTCTGAAATACTCTTCAATCGACGTTGTTCCCGGGTTAGCTCGGTTTCTTTGACGCGATACCACTCTTGGAGCACGGATTTCACCGTCAAAAAAGTCTTCAGCGATTTTTGATGCGGAAACTAAGATTTTCCCGAAGAAATCATTAGCAGATTGTCTAATTTCGCGCAAAGACTGTATTACTTCTTTCGTGCGGTTTATAGCAGAGATAAAGCCTCTTTTTAGAGGCAGGAATATACGAGATTTCTGAGCCCATAACTCGACAAATAATTGAGATATTATGACGAAACTTAGTGTGTACACTTTTATTACCTGTGGTAATACATGTTCAAAATTTTAGCGAAATCGGTTGACGAGCACGCCCACTTTTATCTATGGGTATTATAAAGTGGCCTAATAAAAACATTTTAAGCGATATCTTTGTCAAATATAAAGATAATTTATTGAAATTTTGTGGCATGAGTTCCACAATAGACCGGAAACAAAAAATAGAAAAATTTTGGAAAATGGGCGTGGCACCGCCTCTTTTTAGACAAAGGAATATACGAGATTTTCTGGTCCATAACTTGACAAATAATTGAGATATTATGACGAAACTTGGTTGGACCATGCCTACTTTTTAACAAAGATATTTCTGGAACTCTCTTTGGGAATTTGTAACGTGACATCTTTGTAACTAGAAGTCATAAAGGAATGAAATTTTGCACAAAGAATAATATTCATATGCTTAGTTGGATGACTGATAAAAATTTTGAAAATGAGCGTAGCTACGCCCACTTTATGCAGCACTCGCTTTACATAAAGTACCTACACCGTGTTTCCATCAAACGCAAACAAACAATGAAAGCATACAGCTGAGTATCTAATGTTCGATTCCACTCGAACTTAGGCTTCCTTACTTGTTATCTAAAAATTTAGTTTTGGCAGAAAAAATTTTGATTTATTTAATTTAACGAGCACAGGCCCATGTTATATTTAATTTTTTATTTTTTAGAAACTAGAAAAAAACTTTTTAAGCATGGATGTAACTACAGCTGTTTCACCTTAGATCCCTCTAAGACTCATCAGGTTACTTTTGCTTCTGCCAAGACTCGAATTTTCGCACTTTGGTTGGGGCTAGGTTCACGAAAAAAGGGCTTGAAAGAGCTAAATTTCTTCAAGAAAATCCAAACCCGCTTTCGCCATGCTTGACATTCGAATTTGCGAGACGCGAGTTGAGGAAATTACAAAAAAAAAAATACTTCCTTCGAATTTCGGGGGGGGCTTGAGCCCCCCGAGATGTCCCCCCTGGCTACGTGCCTGGCCTGCTGCATCAAAATTATGAATCAAGGTTTGTTTGGGACTTCTTCCCTCAAACACTACGCCTTTCCTACCTTTTCGTCATCTAGAAGCCCAACTTCAAATAAGTTTAATAAGTTTCAGGATTTTAGATTCACCTCCATAAAATATGCGATTAATGCCGAAACGGCTTGTCCCGGTATAAATGTAGGCAAATTTTTTCAAAAGTAAAACTTATTACAATATATTATATTATATTATATTATATTATATTATATTATATTATATTATATTATATTATATTATATTATATTATATTATATTATATTATATTATATTATATTATATTATATTATATTATATTATATTATATTATATTATATTATATTATATTATATTATATTATATTATATTATATTATATTATATTATATTATATTATATTATATTATATTATATTATATTATATTATATTATATTATATTATATTATATTATATTATGTATAATATTATATTAATTAAAACTTATTGTATAATCTTTATTTAAATCTTCATGACTGATTTATAAAAATATTTGGAGAAAATACTTAATTTTAATTTAAAGATTTCACTACAAGATGGAAACGAATCGAATAAACTTTGTTCTAATATACATATAACAATTAACCATTTTTAGAAATTTTCATAACAAAAAATAGCCTTATAGCTTTGAATGAAGGAGATTAAACTACATTTGTAACCTTCGGGATGTAAGCGATTGATCCCGAACACGTCCCGAATTAATCGCATTTCTTTCATACAAAATGTTAAATTCGAGTCTTTTTCAAGATGATTAGTAGATTCTATGGGTCCGAAGAGCTTTGTTGTCAGATTTCTGACAAAATGTAGGGTTCTTACCGAGGGGAGGTTTACGGCATTCGTTTATGAATGAACGTGGTTTTTTACAACTTTATTCATGAATGAATTATAATAATAAATAAATAAATAAATAAAACTCTGTTGCAACATTTCTTCTTTCCATCATAAAATTCGACAATTTTAAATTGTGTGCGTAGCTCTATCGCATTTTCTTCTTTGTGCAGCCAGAATGCCCTGTGCGCATAATCAGCATTTGGAAAGACACAAAATAAAAATGGAAATCATAATTATTTGATACATTGCGAAATTTAAACACCATAAATTCTGATTTCGATAACATCCATTGTTAGAATGTTCAAAAAATGTATATGATCAATAAATTTGTATATTGTCATAAACAATATATGTATAACAACACGTAATGTATAGAGATAAACATGTTATTATTAATTATATATATATTGTAGAACCACTTAAAACATATATTTAGTTATTATTTAAATAATACTTAATATAAATAATAAGCTAAATATTTTGATTTTGAACATGCTCTTCAAATTTCGCATTAGGTAGGAAAGCAAATGACAAAGACAAAATTGAAACAAAAATGGCGTTAACTTTATTTCGCCACGAACAAGAATTATCTAAAGAAGGATATCGTAGAAGATAAGCTGATTGGAATTGTGTATGTATACTAAAAAGTGTGAATGTCAGACAAAACGAATTGGGAAAAATTTTACATTGAAATTCATTTCTCTCCTCTTTCACATTGACATTTTTAAAGAAGAAACAAGATAAAGCAAACGCAAGTAACTTAACCTGTATTGGATAAGCCTTGGCCACGAAATTACGGATGAAAGATTCAAAACAGAAATTCAACCTGGATTGAAATTTCAGCCAATTTCGTAATTTACTCGCTACATTTTTCGTGAGCGGATTCTCCCTTCTTATACAATTTAAAAAAAAAATTGGGCCTGTGCAAGTTAATAAATAAATACATAATTAAAAATAAAACTTTGTTCGGAACGTCCCTTCACTTTATTCGCTGCTTGTGTTTAATCATACGATAATATGTAGGAATCTGCATAAGTTTGAAAGGAATTGTAGTAGCAAAGAAACTAAAATTTACAATTTTCCTTGGAATGGTCGATTACCGAATTCAATACAATCGATTACCTTTAAACAAAAGTATTTTAATCTAATTGAAACGCTTTTTTTAGCCTTATTATATAAATCATATGATCATTACATTAGGTTTGTTTCTTATTAGCTAGTTATGAATAGTTAGCCAAATTTGGCTGGCAAAACGTGCCTTGATTCAAAAAAATAGCATGGAGCTCCAAATTTCAGCTAACGAAATTTTCGATAGCCGAAATTATTTGCTGCCAAAGTAAAAAACAGTTGTTGAAAAAATAAACAAACGAAAATATGTATGTATTTGATTATATTAATTTTCAAATTTGCTGAATTCTTAAAATAGAAATAATGAAAATGAAATTTTTTTTTTTGAAAAAAATAACCATTGACAGTCAAAACTAGAATGCACACTATTAATCGCTAATTTTTACTAGTTTTCCGTTTCTTGATTTTCCATTCGTTTAGCTTTTTATGAGCGTAATCTTCTCTTTTCATTTAACTGGACAGCTAGCTGCTAGTTTTATAAGAAACAAAGCTATTAAGTACTTTAAAACAAATGGCAAATGCGTTATATTATAATATCACTGCCCATTATAATAATATACGAAATACGCGATATCAAAAATCATTTCGCGCATTTTAATTTTGCACTCCCAATTCGACGTGTGCTCCTTAACTTTTTTGCTTTTCCTACAAATTGGGTGGACCTACAGTCTTAGACAAAAACTCTAACAATCTTTAAAAAAACAAAATGCAGGCAAAAAAATAATTACATATTTTTATCTGAGAGAAAGCCGTACTTCGGGCCAGTTTGTATTTTGATAGGTTTTTTTTGCATTCGGCAGTTTTTTCTGATAATTTTTTTAATTTGACAACTATAAAATAAATTATGTATATTTGAAATAAAAAATAAATGGAAATACAAATTTTAAATTTGCCTCTTGTATGCTTCTGCTTTGGTCATAAGGGGAAATAAGAAGTCCAAAAGAAGAAGCACCTATACTGCGCAATGGCTTCTCTTTATAACATGGAATACACAACTATCCTGAGTTTCATAATTTTTTTATTTCAGTAATTTAAAATTCAAATTTCAGAAAAACTTTTTGAATTTTAATTTTTTAAGTTTGAAACTAAATGACAATCAAATTGTTTTTGAGGGATTATTTGTCTCTTTTCAACTACAGGAGAATTGTTTTTGTATTTTGACTTTCGGTAGGTTTTTCAAACCAAAAATACGCGAAAAATACAGAGAAAAAGCGTAGTGTTATATATGTATAGGCATTATCGAAAGACCAAGTTTTTTGGTTGAGACCGAAATTTTTTATTTTTCTGTTTTTTTGTCTGTGAAAAACAAAAATATTTTAAAGGCCGCCTGGATTCATCGGTCGAGTTCTGAATTAAAGTTGAATTTGAGTTACATATGTAACTAATAAAATGAGTTCAGAACTTTTCGGAATTCCTCTCACACTCCGTAAACACAATGACAACCACATGAAACAAAGTTCTGAACTCGAACGATGAATCCTCCTTTACAATAATGTAATGTTGCTCGTTCATATTGAAAGGCAAAAAAAGGCTATTGAAAATTTCACCGACATGTGTGTCAATATAGAGAATTCATGCTACATCATTCTGTTGATTGTCAAAATTCGCCGCCATATTGGATTATTGCAAACACCTCTTCCCTTATTTCACCATGATGCTACATATACATATTTTTAGCTGTAAATTATTAAAATGGAAGCTTTTTATTAATATTTTTAGTTGTATACTTTCTATCTCTTTTTTTATCGTTCTTGTTTTATTCTTTAATTTCAGAATACGTGTTCTATATGATTTGTTACCAAGAGTCTCGTCACAGCCGATGACAATTGGTTAAACAATGCAAACGGTAATAGTAGAAAAAAGTATCGTAAGACGAATCATGGGAAATAACAAAGTAATAAAAAAATAAATCTTACAATAAGAAACAACGATTAAAGTTGAAAAAGCGAATACGTAAAAAATACAAAAAATTCTAACCACGAAAATAAAAAAAAAACACGCTCAAACTTGTCACTGCAACAAGAATAAATACGAAATTACCGTAAAACCGCCAACTAACCTACCATAAACCGCAATAGCACATCAGAGAGCGAAACGAATAAGTGTAGCAGACGCAGAAAAAAACTGTACTTTACTAGCAGTACTACTAAAAATTATCCAGAAATTTCATTCAACATAATGCAGCTGCCGTTAATTTTACTGCTCGCGCCATGGTGCATATGCCACGCTGCTTGGGCAAAAAGCGCGGCGACAAATGCACAACAACAACAACAACACGCTAAAACCGAGACCAAAGCCGAGACCGACATTAATAATAATGTGACTGATGCAGCAACACCTGTACCACGGCTAATACCGAAATTAGTTTCATCATCGGAAGCTACACTGCTAACAATGCCAACTAGTCTATTTCTGGCGCCAGCGCCAATGCCGCCTAAATCATCCGAGAGACAGGAACATGACGTGGAGATAATGGAGGCGGACGTGGAATTGGCGCCGCCACCAACACCACCACAAACACCAAGAGCGCATCACATAAAGGCAGCCAAATCGTCGACAGCAGCTACGACAAGCAAATCACTTGCTGCTGCTGGCGGTGGTGACCATTTGCCTAAGAAACGTTATAAAGTGTTGGCTGTGCATACAAATTGTACGCGCGATCTCTTCACCATGCGCATCGATTTGAATCGCGCGTTTCGTGGCATAATCTATGCTAAAGACTTTCGGTTGGAGTGTAGCGCGCGCGGCGGCAATGCACAACAACAAAATGTCACATTGCGTCTGCCCACCTCTGGGTGCGGTGTACGCGCTGAACCACGCGCCGATGGTGTAATGGAATTGTCAGTGCGTGTTATGTTGCAAATCGAACAGAAGTTACGTCAGAGTACGGATATATTGAGAACGGTGCGTTGTAAATTGCCACCCACTGCAATGGGTATGTTTGTGGGACCGATCGGTGGTGGTGGTAAAAACGGCAACAACAAGAGCACAAAGCAGTGGATGAAAGGGGTGGGGGGAGGAAAAAAGGGGAAAAAGGTCATACAGAAGTATAGGTAAGTGGGAGAGAGCGAACTGGGAGTTAATAATGAGCGCATGGAGTTAATATGAAGGTTTTCATCATCGCGCCTTACTGTTTCTATCCAACAGAAATGGACGTATGCGGACGCTCAGCGCGTCAAGCAGTGAAAATTTCACAGCAACAAATGATAATGAAGACTTCACTGAGTCGACATCACAAACGCATGTGCCGCATGATGAATTAGAAACCAACAAAGACGAACAGCAAACCGTCAGCAAGAAGGCGTCGGTGGCTGAAGAAGATGGTGATGTGCAGGAAACTCAGGCGAACGCCAAAATTGTGCACACAAAAACACACAACAATTTAACAGCTGACAATGCCGCCGGCGGAGAAGGAAGCGACCACGCTGAAACAAGTGATACGTTAAATGCCAACGACGAGAGCGACAGCGACAACGCCACATCAGCCACAATGGTCACCAATACCGGGGCCAACGGCGGGGCAGGCGCAACACCACGCGTCCGCATTTGGTTGGAATTGGGCGGCCTTCATGGTTCCGGTGCGGTGGAAGTTGGTCAAGCCACTACATTAACGGTGCGCGCCATTGTGCCGGGCGCGATGGGTGTGCGTGTGGTTGATTGTGCGGCGCTCGATGGTTTGGGTGAATCGAAGCAACAATTGTTGGATGAGCGTGGGTGTACAATAGATGAGCAGGTGAGTGGAACAAGAGGATGTAATGTTGTGTAGTATTTAATGTAAAAAGGAAAAAATTAATTGCCTTTGAAATTTTTAATTGTTTATGTGCCCACAAGGTTACGCGCAATTAAATTAGTTTACCTTTTGCTTTAGAAATCTTTTGCAAACACTTTTTTTTTAATTTCCGTTACAGTTGATGGCATTTTGCTTTGTTTTTGTTTTTCGTTTCTTTGCTCAATGTGGATGAGAAATCTTAATTGTTGATCATTTGTATGAAAACGTTTTCTAATTTTTTTATTTAACACGTGTGCCAAAAAATTAGTAGCAATTTAATGATTTGTGCGCAGATGTTCGATGACACATCGCTCATTTACTGCTTGCCCAGAATGTTGTACTACAGCTACGGACTACATAGCTTACTACATCAGCTGATGACTGATTTTGTGGCAACGCTCGAAAATGTGAACACAATGGTGTAGCTCAGTGTATCTCATATATGTCATCTTCTTTATATTTTTGTACAGGGGATTCCTTAAATTCCATAAAAACTCTTTATTTTTTACAAGTTCAATTCATTTTTCCGTTTCTTCGTCCTTCATTTCGAATTTCCGTCATTAAAAAATTGAGCTGTCACACTGTAGCGCGCTACAAAGTTAAAGTTAACTCTACTTCTACTACAGCCACAACTACACGCTACAGACACAGCTACACATTGTGGGCCTTGCAATGCAATTGTACTGTTTTAACTTTTGACAGCTCTTACTACGTACTACAGCCACACCATTCTGGGCAAGCAGTTACTCCAACAGTGTCATAGTATGTGGTTTAAAACCAAGAATTATCTAAAGAAGGATATCGCAGTAGATAAGCTGATTGGAATTGTGTATGTATACTAAAAAGTGTGAATGTCAGACAAAACGAATTGGCAAAAATTTTACCTTGAAATTCATTTCTCTTCTCTTTCACATTGACATTTTTAAAGAAAACACACACATAAAAACGGAAGTAATATAACCTCTATTTGGATAAACCTTGTTTAAAACGTAAAAAAATTACCATTGGTATTTTTTTATTATAATTTTTTCTATTATCTTCTCCACTTTTGTTATACAAAACATTTCAATTTAATTTCTTCCCAAGAAAAAACAAAAAAACGAAGTGATTATTCTTATTTTTTCTTATGTCTAAATTTAGTTAAGATCTTTAGCTTTCCGGCATATCCAATTTGTTCTTGCATTTGTATTGTATATATGTATTTTTTGTTATAATTCTCACAAACACATGCTCTTAATTGTTTTAATACATTTCCGTAACAAAATAGCCCACAATATTGGCTTCTAAACTTTTTTGAAGACAAAAATTAAAAAGTAATAATAAAAACGTTTGTTTTTACTTGGCCTTTTAATTCTAATAATTATTTTTATGTGAATTTTATATGAGCTATTGGCCAGTTTTTTAATAAAGAAAAATTGAAAAAATTTTTTTGGTAGAAGTTATGGATCCATTTCGGAGACCACCACATCCCCTTATAAAAATATATAAGTTTCAAGCACCGTAGATATGAGAATTTTTATTTTTTTATGCGATAAAAATATATTTTATAAATATGTATATCTATATATTAATACGCTAACATGAATTTTGTCCGCGACCTTTTGGCGATTCTACTGAACCGATTTTAAAAGTTATTAGAAAGGGAATACCCTAGAATAGGTCCATTTTGATTTTCATTAAAATCGGTTGGAAAATACGTGCACAATCGCCGTTGGAAAATTTCTGTGTAATTGTTGTTGTTGCAGAAAATTCCTATGTTATTGTTATTGCAAAACAACTACCTATAATATTTTTTGTTGCCTGTTTTAGGCGTAATATATGGGCTGTGTCTAAAACAAATAAATAATAGCTTAAAAAAACTAAAAACACGCTTTAATCTTAAAAATCGTACTAAAAATTGAGAAATAATTTAATTAGAAACAAAATGATGAACGAAAATATAAGTATTTAAGGAAAAGCGTCGGGTGGTGCTCAGTATGTCAAAAAATATTTAAGATCGCTGTTTTTAACTAATATTTTTATTTTGACTTTTTTGAGATTTCATATAACGTACTCTTTAATTTCGCAACTAGGTATGTATATTTTTGTACTAGTTGTACGAATCGAATATTTTCATGTTCAAATATTATTGAGCATCCCCACGCTTTTCCTTAAATACTTATATTTTCGTTCATCATTTTGTTTCTAATTAAATTATTTCTCAATTTTTAGTACGATTTTTAAGATTAAAGCGTGTTTTTTAGTTTTTTTAAGCTATTATTTATTTTTAACTTTTTAGTGAAATTTTTCATTAAAGGATGTTTTATGCGGACGCAAGAATAAAAGTAAAAAGAAGTCTGATGAAGGGATGTGGTGATCTCCGAAATAGATCTACATACATATGTATTTATAACTTCTACCAAAAATATTAATTTTTCACATACATTTTTTCCTTATAAAAAAAAAACATTGGTCATAAGAGCTCAAAAATGAAGCATAAACGAAAAAATATCAACTAATATGTGTATCGAAGCAAAACTATTTCAGTTTTTAAGCGGAGATATGCTCTTCTTTATTTGCCTGTGCATATTCACAATGAACAGTTAGTGCTTCAAAATATTCTGATTGTCCTATAATCACTTCCATATTTTTCTTGTATACCAAAAATAGTAAACAACTTCTTGAAAATAAAAATTGCCAAACAGATGTGAAAGTTACCAAGAAACCAACAGTGAAAAAATAACCTATTTTGGTAATTACCAAGTTCGGCAACCGTGCTATAAGCAGGGTAGGAAGAAACTCAGAGTATGAGTGAGTGAGTGAGGAATTTCAGCCTCACGGCATGATGATGAGTGGCCGTTTGCGTTTCTCGCTCATCTCTAAAGCAGAGTGAGGATTTTTTTTGTTTCCTCACTCATTTCGAATGAGCGATGAAGAAATGAGGCGCTCACGCTGCGTGTGAGATGAGCCGTCGTTGGATTCCTCTTCTCTTTGTGTAATGCGAGTGAGCGTGTGGGTGAGTGCGCAGAAACTCAGTAAATATTACATACATATATTAGAATGCATACATACATATATTTATGTTGCAGTGTGCAATTTAGTGACATGTTTTTCTAATAAAAAGCATGTCTGGTTGTTTTTCTGCTTTTTTTTTCATATTTATGCCCGTTTTAGGCGATTGAGTAGGTATGTAAAATCCATATTTCTACCTAAACTTGGTTTTTGTTGTTTTTCATCTATGTATATGTGTAGATATGTATTTAATTCAGCAGATGCAATTACGAATATTTACATACGTATGGATGTAGGTAGGTAGTTAAAAGGAACATTATTTTTAAGAATGTGCATTCGTTGCTTGATATAATGTTTTTTGTATGATAAAATATATGTATGTATGTACCTACATATGTAGGTACTTACCTACTTGTTTAGTTTTTATTTATTATGCGACTAACGCAAAAAACTATTTATTCGTCATTAGAATCATATTTTTTTTGCATTTGACATTAACAGTCTATTTCTCACAATTTTTTACCTTGACAACAATAAAATAAACTAATTTTGAAATAAAAAAGAAATGAAAATAGGTACATATGTACCTACAAGTTGTAAATTTAGCAAGCTCTATCTAACTTCCGCTTTTCAATCAAGGGAATGAAGAAGTCCTATTTGCGTACCGTATTGTTCCAAATATACTCAGTACATAGCCATCCTTCTATTTTAATTTTAATTTTCATTATTATTTTATTTTAGTAATTTATTATTCAAATTAAAAAAAAAAAATTGTTCTAGTTGAGTTTAAAATTAAATGACAATCAAATTGTTCTTTGAGGGATAGTTTATCTTTTTTCAACCTACAGTAGAATTGTTTTTGTAGTTTTACTTTCGGTAGATTTTTCAAACAATAAATACAAGAAAAATTCAGAGAAATAAAGTGGTGTCATACGGGCTTTCGTTATTCGATTTCGAACATAAAAGCGCTGCCAAAGAGTTTTCTACTACCATATTTGCCATAAAGTACATTATTTTGAACAAAAGTCAAGATTAAACAAATATTTAATCTTAAAAGGCGATAGATTTTAAACGCCGTGCAGTAGATCTTCATATTTAAAAAAATGTGCTGTAGATTTGCCACATATGCGTGCAGTATGCACACTGCAGAGTAAACAAATTTGTAGCATTCATGCAGCTCCATACTGCATACTTACTACAGACGGTTGGCTGCGTCATCGCCAAGCTGTGAGGCGTCGCTCATATTCCTCACTCACTCAGAGCAACTCATGAGGGCGCAGCTGAGGAGAGGCAACGCTACTAGCGTGCCTCATCTTGGCTGCTCACTCTGCTGCCACTCACGCAGAGCGCTCACGCTATTGTGTGGCCTCTGTTGTTTATGCGCTCAGAGGCCACTCATGCAGCTGCACCCTCATGAGTGAAGCATGTGTGAGTGAGGAGCCAAAATGAGGCAAATCCGAACCCTGGCTATAAGTGCTATAAATAGAATTTGAACCAGGGTTTGAAATTGCTTAGCTACTTTTGCTGCATTTGCTTTTGCTTTGCTTTTGCTAACGAAAAATAAATTAGCAAACTCGGCCAGCCGAGTAAAAAACGAGAACACGATTCATTCGCTTCAGTTTTCAGCTGAGCCGTGTTTGCTTGTATAGTTAAGCAAAAGCAAAGCAACGCGATTTGGGGGATTTCATTTTACTTCCAGCAATTAGTTGTGTCTTTGCATTTTTTTCTGCTTTTGCTTATTGCATCCTGTTAACTTACCAGAGTTGAGTGATGGTGAATTACAGATTTGAGAGAAAAGTTGAAAAAATTAGCAGCGCGCTGTAGAATGGAATGTTACTTTACATTTGTGCACATCTGCTGATATTCTTAGTTTTATTCACATACACCGATTTCACCAATGCACCAACTTCCTAAAACAGCAAAGTAATTTTAAAATTTTCTTATCGAATTTCAATTATAAATAAATTTAAGAATTAAAAAAAATCAATTTAAATTAGTTTCAATTTGACTTTTCTGGGACTCGAACCTGCGCCTCTATGTGCATATCTTTCTGTATTAAAAAATTATAATTCAATAGATGCTTTTGTGTACACAACAATATTATTATTGTTGTTTTTTGATATGTTTGGGGGACAGTAGGATTTTCGTTGATCAGTCATCAGAGTCTAGCAGCTGCAGTGCCCCGATACACCAAGATGAGGGTTTTGATGCAGCCACCAATTTATTATTGCTCAATAGATGTACATATGTATGTACATATGTATTGATGCATCATCTATTTGTTCAGAGAGGGTGAAAATTAAATTTCATTGGCATAGGTATAGAGATGGTTGATTGTTGCTCATCAACGAGGTTGATGGGTTGGCCATCAACAAGATGAAATGGACAACAAAATGTTTTTACATTTTCAAAATTTCGAAAATTTTAAAATAATTAAAAAATCGATGTGGAAATTGTAAAAATACTCACCGGTTGTAGCAAACTGATGCATTTTTGTATGGTTTTTAATACAGAAAATGCATTGATGCGCAGGTTCGAGTCCCAGTAAAGTCAAATTGAAATTAATTTTAATTGATTTTTTTTAATTTTTAATTTATTTATAATTCAAATTCGATAAGAAAATAGTTAAAACACCAGCGGTTTTGGGAGATTAGTGCATCGATGGAATTGGTGTATGGGAGGAATAATGAGCCATATCAGCAGATGTGCAGAAATTTAATATAACATTCCTTTCTACAGACGAACTCGCTCTACTTCTGTTATTTTAACAGCCAGCTGTGTTGAAATAAAATTTTTTATTCACCAGATGCACTAACAGAATTTTGTTGGGTCTCTGGCTTCCACGATTATTCGTAGTTGCAACTTCTCTGTTCATCTACGTTCTCTGTTATTGGCTTGCATACGGGAGTGAATTGAATGAAATTCATAGAGGCTATTTTGAAAAGAGGCAACATAAAAGCCACAATGAATCGTAGAGTATTATGTTGAATCTCATTATATGATGTCGTTGGGTTGAATCCCATGTTGATGTCACGTTTCGAATCCGGAGGTGAATAGAAATAATAGAGGAGAGAACACAATAAAAGTAAGGTGAATGTTTCAAAAAAATAATAATTGAGTTAAACGTTTGCAACTTTTAGGATGGGATGAAGTTACATACATACATACATAAATACATACATACATACATACAGGTGAAGCTAATAAAAGCGTGTTAAAAAAAAAAACCAGTGCCATCCAAACTAAGGTAAAAAAATAATTTTGTATGAAAAGTTTTAATAAGTTATAAACGCAAAAGGGTTGTGCTTGAACTACAAATGTGTTTTGAATCAAATAAACATAAATTTTAATAAAAAATATCATAAAGTTAAAAATAATTATGCATTCTGGAGTAGCTAAACTACTAGAAAACTAGAAAACGGGAACTCCTAGATTATTCTTAAATGGCTTGGTTTGTAATAAATACAATACAAGTTTTTCCGATGCAATTACATTTTTCATAAAAACCATCGCAGTGTCCTTGTGCAAAATGCCAAATTCATTAGGCTGCTGAGTTACAATACAGCAGTTTTTCTAGATGTTTTCTTATGACTAAGATGCAACTATAGTTTTTGTATAATTGTTTGTTGTTATTGCCACTGTTACTATTTTGTTGTTGCTCCTGTTGATACTGCTCCTTTTGTTGCTACTGTCACTGCTATTATTTGGTTGTTGTTGGTGTTGTTGTCGTTACTCGTCTTCACAATTCTCCTACCTACTTCTTTCTTTCTATTTCTGCTCTTTGCTTTCCTTAATTTCTTTCCTACTTATTCTTTCTTATCCTTCTTATTACTTGACTTTGTGTTTTTGTTGTAGTGCTTTTGCTACTTTTTTAGTTATGTTTGTACTTCTTTGAAACTACACACCGCTCACAGCCAAACATGTTCACAATTGCATGGTAAGTTTGGTGAGCACGCACAAACCCACCTATGCATGTGCATTGAACCAGCTCTGTTGTTTTCAAAAGCATGCAACAACAACCACACGGCAACTTTCCAACGACGATTGTGGCCGCATTTTACAACCAATTTTAATGAAAGGTGGCACAGTTCTATTTGAGAGCAATACCTTTATAATGGTGTTCTTAGTTTTAAAATCGGTTCAGTAGTTTCGACGGAGAAGATGTAACAAAATGTATGTAAGCGTATTAATAATATAGATGCAACATACATATTTACAGCACGCAACGACATGCGTCTTCCTACGACCCCCTCGTTAATTTAAAATCACACCATCAAGCGCCGACAAACCCTCCAGCCATACGCATGACTTGTGATTGCTATTGTTTTTTTTTTGCTTTCCTAAGTCTTTTGTTTAATTACGCTAAATGTTAGAACAGCTTTGTAGTCTTTTTCTAAGCTTTTTCTTTCGTTTATTTCCCTTGGTTTAATGCTCACAAGCCAATTAAATTATTCACCAATTTTTGCTGAATTTCTCTCCCTCAAGCTAACGGTTGGCGTTTTCAATGGATTAACATGTGTTTATGTAAGAAAACAAAGGGCAGTGGCAAGACAAAAAAAGAACAACAATGAAAATGATTTGTTTTTGTTACGGTGTAATTATTTTGTTGTTCTTGGTTATTCTTGCTGTATTGTTTTCACTTTTTTCGCCTTTTTAATTATACCTACTTGTAGTTTTTCGCATAGTTGAGTAGATTAAGAGGTCACCACAGCAATAATAACTAGCCAAGAGTGAAATATTTTGCCATTAGCATATTTGCCACGATTCCCTAGACAAAGTTGAAGCTGAATGGCTGAAAGAACAAAAATACCAAGAAACAATGCAGATACTTATGTATGTCTATATCATCTTCACCATAAGATTTATGTAAATTTTTTTCTGGTAGAAATAGGCCAACTAACTAACTAAAGCTTTCTAGTCATAATCATGGTCATAGCACATACAGTGACTGTAATAATTGTTGGCCGCTAAACGTTAAACAGTAGCATTTGACCCATTTCACGTGGCATATAATTATGTATGTATCTACGTAGTTTGTATATACCCTGCAAAAAATATGCGATTAAACCCGAGAGAGATTTGTGCCGGATTGATCTCCATTCTCATTCTTATTCTCAGGTTGTGACTCAGTAATGACTACCAACATCATGGGTGAGTGATTGCCGGGTATCTTTATACATATATATGTATATTACGCTAATCGATCTTTTGTACGCACCATAACTTTTACACCGTTATACCGATTTTCGTGTGGTGTCAAATGAAAGGGCTTGACCTGTAGATGTGCAGGAAGGTTTAATTTTTTTCAAATGCAGGGCTTAGCACTGCAGATGGGTAATAAAAGGAAAGGGAATAGGAAAATTAAAGGGACGGATATGGCGAAGGAAAGGAAGCGAAAGAGGAAATAATAAGGTAAATAAAATGGATATAGGGAAAAGAAAACGCAAATAAAGGGGAAAGGGGAGGAGAAAGAGAACTAGAAAGAAAGAGGCGCCAAATGGCCTTTGGAGGTCGCTTTAAGGTTACCATAGTCTAGAAAAATATTCGGCACAAAACTTCACTATCGGTCAAAATCTTTGTATAAAAAATATAGGTCCACATAAAATAAAAATAACCAGTAACTATGAAGGTATATCAAAAAATTTTCAAATGTGGCAATAAGTGGTCTTCCACCCTCAAATTGTCGCACACTGTAATTGAAAGCCACAGCATCGCGTGGCCGGGTTTACTAGTTTATTTTAATTTCGCTTTCATTTTGGTTTGGTGGTTAGGAGGTCAAATCTGTCAGCCGTCTAATTTACGATTGCTTGCACCTCTTATCCCATTTTTGGCGCTTCTTTTCATACGTTTGTATGTATATACCGCAGGTTTTATTCAATAGGGATTTACATAACTAAAAAAATTTTTTTTTGGAAAAACGCGAACAAACTTATAATTTCAAAGAGTTTACTTCTACGGCTAACTACAAGATCGCTTCTATTTTCGCCATTTTTATCTATTTGAGTATTTTGTAAGACTAAACTCAAAGGCATGGCCCAGTTACAGAAATACTATAATAATTAGGGCATGGAAATCTATGCAAATACATGTTTTTCTTAGATTTAGGTAGAGCAAAATAAATAAACAATCTTTGCGAATCGTGAAATTGTCTTAAAAAAGGCATTAAAATGTTTTTGCATATTTTGCATATTTTGGTCATATATGCATATTTTTACATATTTTGCGTTGTTTGCATTTTTTTATTACGTATTTCGCATTATATTTTCAATTTTTGTAATTTGCTAGTTGACAGTTTTATACAAAAGAAATTCATGCATAACAGTCATCTGACGACGAATAGAGTTTCGTGTGAACACGGCTATTATTAGTATTTTCGATACGGTGCATACCTGTCGACAAAGAGCCGTTTTCAAACATGCTCCTATTATCTCTGTGGATGTAGAACGTTCGTTTTCTATTTATAAGAGTTTTTTCGACCGAATCGGCAAAGTTTTCTTTTTGAGAATATGAAAAAATATTTCATTGTCTACGCTAATGAATCGTTGAATAAGGATTAACCTTTGCAAATTATGAAATGTTCAAGACTGAATTTATGTATCTATATATATATATATGTACTAGCAGATACCCGTCCCGCTTCGCAGCGACGAAAAAATTTGTATGTTATAATGAGGGTTCCCTCTACATTTCCCTTTCTCTTTCTTTTTCATTTAGTTTTACCTTTACCTTTCTCTTTCCCTTTCCTTTAATTTTACCTTTACCTTTACCTTTACCCTTACCTTTACCTTTACCTTTACCTTTACCTTTACCTTTACCTTTACCTTTACCTTTACCTTTACCTTTACCTTTACCTTTACCTTTGCCTTTACCTTTACCTTTACCTCTACCTTTACCTTTACCTTTACCTTTACCTTTACCTTTACCTTTACCTTTACCTTTACCTTTACCTTTACCTTTACCTTTACCTTTACCTTTACCTTTACCTTTACCTTTACCTTTACCTTTACCTTTACCTTTACCTTTACCTTTACCTTTACCTTTACCTTTACCTTTACCTTTACCTTTACCTTTACCTTTACCTTTACCTTTACCTTTACCTTTACCTTTACCTTTACCTTTACCTTTACCTTTACCTTTACCTTTACCTTTACCTTTACCTTTACCTTTACATTTACCTTTACCTTTACCTTTACCTTTACCTTTACCTTTACCTTTACCTTTACCTTTACCTTTACCTTTACCTTTACCTTTACCTTTACCTTTACCTTTACCTTTACCATTACCTTTGCCTTTACCTTTACCTTTATCTTTACATTGCCGAGACCATCCATGACCATCTGGGCCCACTATTTGAGCCATTTCTGGGAAAGCTGTAGGTTGAAAACCTGCTCAACGCCTTTCATTTCCTACCAATATCGCTCGGAAGCATTCAGGGTTCATTCCGGTTCATGCTTTGACCCATATCTTGGGGAGCAGCCTATGTAGGTGTAACTATTTAAAGAGATTTTTGTTGAAGTCCTCCTCAACAGCTTTCCTTTGCTACCAATATCGCTCGGAAAT
The DNA here is from genome assembly GCA_960531455.1 of Urophora cardui. Classification (NCBI taxonomy): domain Eukaryota; kingdom Metazoa; phylum Arthropoda; class Insecta; order Diptera; family Tephritidae; genus Urophora; species Urophora cardui. The sequence continues at coordinate 29,987,902 of OY482671.1, read as the reverse complement.
ATTCAGGGGTCATCCGGGTCCACGTTTTGACCCATATCTCGGGACCCGGCCTAGGCATCTCAATGAAAATAACTCTATGTTGAAGGCCTGCTCAGCACCTTTCATTTGATACCAATATTGCTCAAAGACTTGCTGGGTCACTCTGGGTCCACATTTGGGCCCATATTCCGGGAAGTTCCCACTTTTCCGAAAGTCTGTATACCCTATCACCAGCGCATATACCATATGAATCTACTACATAGCTGTCCAAATGCGATTCACTACCACAATCAAGCAACGACCGAAAATTGAGTGTGTGTTGGTGCGCCTTCTTCTTCTTGATTGGCGCTTAACCGTCTAGACGATTCTGGCCGAGTCCAACAGAGCGCGCCAATTGCTTCTGTTTCGTGCAGCATGGCGCCACTTGGGAACACCTAGGGAGGCAGCATCGCTGTCCACCTGATTTTCCCAACGCAGTGGAGGTCTCCCTTTTCTTTTGCGTTCAGCGGGTTTCGATAGAAATGCTTTCTTGGCCGGAGCGCCTTCGTCCATTCTCACGACATGACCTGCCCAACGCAGCCGCTGGATCTTTATTCGCTGAACAATGTCGATGTCTGTGTAAAGCTCGTACAGCTCATCGTTAAATCTCCGTCGATACTCGCCCACGCCAACGCGCAAAGGTCCATAAATCTTACGAAGAACTTTTCTCTCGAATACTCCAAGTGCCATCTCATCTGATTTTGAAATTGTCCATGCTTCTGCGCCGTACATGAGGACTGGAACGATGAGCGTCCTGTAGAGTGTGATTTTTGTTTGTCGAGAGAGGACTTTACTTTTCAGTTGCCTACTTAGTCCGAAGTAGCATTTATTGGCAAGCGTGATTCTTCGTTGGATCTCCGTGCTGACATCATTCTTGGTGTTAATGCTGGTTCCCAGATAGACGAAGTCCTTAACAGTTTCGAATTTGTAGCTATCAACATTGACGTGGCTGCCAAGGCGTGCTGTTTCTTTGTGTGATGACAGGAGGTACTTCGTCTTGTCCTCGTTGACCGCCAAACCCATTTTCTTAGCCTCTTTATCCAGCTTGGAGAAGGCAGAACATACGGCGCGCGTGTTAGTGCCAATGATGTCGATGTCATCGGCGTACGCCAGCAGTTGCACACTCTTGTGATATAAGATGCTTCCTGTATGGTTAAGTTCTGCAGCTCGTATTATCTTTTCCAGCATCAAATTGAAGAAGTCGCACGAAAGAGAGTCACCTTGTCTGAAACCTCGTTTGGTCTCGAACGGCTCGGAGAGGTCCTTCCCAATTCTGACGGAGCTGGTGGTGTTAGTCAATGTCATTTGGCATAGCCGTATAAGTTTAGCAGGGAAACCAAATTCAGACATTGCGGCATACAGGCAATTCCTATTCGTGCTATCAAAAGCGGCTTTAAAATCGACAAAGAGATGGTGTGTGTCGGATCCTTTTTCATGGGTTTTTTCCAATATTTGTCGTATTGTGAAGATCTGGTCGATGGTAGATTTACCAGGTCTGAAGCCACACTGATAAGGTCCAATCAGATTGTTGACGATAGGCTTCAGTCTTTCGCACAATACACTTGCTAAGACCTTATATGCGATATTCAGGAGGCTTATCCCACGATAATTGGCGCGTACTGTGGAGTCTCCTTTTTTGTGGATTGGGCAGAGCACACTTAAGTTCCAATCGTCGGGCATGCGCTCGTCCGACCATATTCTGCATAGGAGTTGATGCATGCTCCTTATCAACTCTTCGCCACCATGTTTGAATAGCTCGGCTGGCAAGCCGTCAGCGCCCGGGGCCTTGTTATTCTTAAGCCTAGATACTGCTATTCGCACTTCGTCATGATCAGGTGGTGGAACATGCCTACCATCATCTGCTATTGGGGATTCGGGTCGTACATCTTCTCCTTCCGCACTTTCACTGTTGCCATTATCTAGCAAGGAGGAGAAGTGATCCCTCCACAACTTAAGTATGCTCTGGACATCAGTTACCAGATCACCGTTATCATTCCGGCAGGAATTTGCCCCGGTCTTGAAACCTTCAGTCATCCGCCTGATTTTTTGATAGAATTTTCGAGCATCGTTCCTACCCGCCAGCATCTCAAGCTCTTCACACTCGCGCCTTTCAGCCTCCCTTTTCTTCTTTCGAAAAAGGCGCCTCTCTTCCTTCTTCGCCGTTCGATAACGCTCCCATACGCTTCGCGTTGCGCCCGCACACAATGTAGCCCTGTAGGCGGCGTTCTTTCTTTCCGAGGCATCGCGACATTCCTTGTCGTACCAGGTGTTCTTGTGGGCTCGCTTGTATCCTATAGATTCCTCAGCGGCGATACGAAGTGAACGAGCGATGTGTTCCCATTCCTCAGATACATCGTTTGGTGAAGGGTTGCTCTCAGAGAGCAGGAGTGAGAGCCGAGTGGTGTATTGATTGGCTGTCTGCGTCATGTGCAGCCTTTCGACTTCAAACTTTCCTTGCTGTCCTGCTGGCACATTCTTTGCTGCACAGAGGCGGGTGCGTACCTTGGCTGCTACAAGATAGTGGTCGGAGTCGACATTGGGACCACGGATTGTGCGCACATCTAGGATGCTGGAGCTGTGTCTGCCGTCGATCAAGACGTGATCAATTTGATTTCGCGTTTTTCGATCAGGAGACAGCCATGTGGCTTGGTGTATTTTTTTGTGCTGGAATCTGGTACTGCTAATGACCATGTTTCGTGACCCGGCGAAGTCGATCAGCCTCGTCCCATTGGGACTGGTTACGTCGTGGAGACTGAATTTTCCGACTGTGCTGCCAAAGATACCTTCCTTACCCACCCTGGCATTAAAATCGCCAAGCACAATCTTAATGTCGTGACGGGGGCAGCGGTCGTAGGCATGCTCTAACTGCTCATAGAAAGTGTCTTTGATCGCATCGTCCTTCTCTTCCGTCGGGGCGTGGGCGCAGATAAGAGATATGTTGAAAAATCTCGCTTTGATGCGGATGGTGGCTAGACGCTCGTTCACTGGCGTGAACGACAGTACTCGGCGGCTGAGTCTCTTTCCCACCACAAAACCAACACCAAATATACGCTCCTCTGCATGGCCACTGTAATATATATCCCACATTTCTTCTTGCCTTGCCCCTTCCACCGCATCTCTTGTATGGCGGTGATGTCAGCTTTCACTCTTTCGAGGACATCAACCAGCTGGGCAGAGGCACCTTCCCAATTAAGGGTCCGGACGTTCCAGGTGCTTACCCTCAAATCATAGTCCTTTAAACGTTTGCCGTGGTTTTCATCAGAAAGGGGTGGTCTCATCCGAGGCTTTGTTGTTGTTTTCATTGGATAGGATTTTTACGTGGTGGGTCCCAAGCCCGACGCACAACCCGCCCTGCGGGAGTTGTATATTGTTACACGTTTATATAGCGAGCCGCTTGCTCCAAGACAGACGCCCGCTCGCAGCCGCACCTTCTGGTGAACAGACGCTGCAGTTATTCCCCTCAACAAGCCCTTAAACCGAATATGTCGGAGTGGCCTTGTCGAGTTGACGCCTTCTCACTTTAGTTCACCACCAAACGGGTGTTCGGTGGCTATCCAGAGGACACTGCGCGGAAGTCGTGAGCTGCTTGCTCCGCATGCAAAAGAATCGCTCTGGCCACCCCCAGGTGGATGGCAGTCAGAAGCTTTCCCCACTTACGTGGACTTTTACACACGAAGCCATCCTCCCGTTGGTGCGCCTACCGTAGGCCAAAGTGAAAAATGAATAACAATAATCAGTCTGCATGCAGATGTTGAGCGAGCAGGGTCATGCTGCGCACGCTTTGCGAATTTATGAAACAACGTACGTATACTAATGCATACGTATGTTATATGCAAACTCTTCGTACTTTTGTTTGTTGTTTGGCATCTGTAATTATAACAAAAGAATTTCAAGCTAAGACCAGCTAGCGACCACTTGCTTTCATGCCAGTCGAAGGCAACTTAATTATTTTTGCTAATCGGCGATCGCCTAGTCCCATCGTAAGCGCTCGTTTTACGCTCTTTATTTGTCTGTAGTAGTGACAATCGGTGTGTATACGTACACAAGTGCTTACTCTCATTGCTCATATGAGTCGCATTTGGACAGCTATGATCTACTGCAGACATACTCGCTGGTTATAATAGCCGTAACGCAACGGATGGAGCTGTCACTTTTATATCTATTGTATGTGAAAGGCATGTGATTGATTACAATGAACGGTAGAAAACGGCGAGAACCGTAAGCATCTGTTGATTTTAGATTTCTTCCGTATTCTTACGGCAATTTGACAGTTCTCTTTGCTGTGACAAACAGACGGTATGTTATCAAACAATTTATTTAAACATTTTATAAAATAAAAATGACCGAATTCGAGGAAAGACTTAATAACGGCGTGCGTCGTCATGAAATCACCAACAAATTGAAAGTTTTCTGTTTTAAATTGGTAAATAAAGCACAATATTTACAGCTGTGGCAAATGTCAAAGACGGCAGTTAACGCATTATTATAACTGCCTTAAGTTTGTCACCGTTCTATATCGATACGGCTTCCGTCCCGTCCCGGCTATTATAACCAGCGCTATAGGCAGCCCATACCACAATTGTGGGAAGTCAATTCACACGTATTCTTACTCTCTTCATCAGTCGTTTGCCAACTGTCGAACGAAAAGCATTGCGCCTGACTATGTCGCTTCGTGGTTGAACGCAAGCATTGATTTTATACGGGTAATGTATGTATGTATGTCCACAAATAAAATGCCCGGCGAGAAATTTTATATGATGGAAATGCCTTCGGCGATATGCAATGCCTTTTTTGCTATAAAGTATTTAAAAATAATACAAACGATTATGCACTACAAAAGCATTGCGAAGTATTTCAGAAAGAATTTTTGTACTCTTATTTGGATGACTTTTGTATTCCAAACACTCTGTTTCAGGCAACTACCCTTTAATTTTTTTCAGAAGAGATACTTTTTTTTCATTAAAAAGTTCTTTTCCTTTCAAAAGCAAAAAACAAATACAACAAAAAATCAAAAATGTCTGTTCTACATATACGTATGTATATTCCACTTGAAGCGGATCAATTTCCTACTGGGGTGCGCATGCGGAGAACTGGTTTTGTTCTCACCAACACAACCTCATTTCAGATTTCGCCGACCACTGATCTACTGTGAAAATTTCATAAAGATCGGTTGATTACTTTGGGAGTCCATAAATAACACACACACACACATTCATTTTTATATAATAGATATAAACCAGTGGTCGGCGAAATCTGAAATGAGGTTGTGGAGGTTGTGAGGAATATATGTACATTAGAGTGCGTTTAAAATTTAAATTAACGATATTTTACTGTATCGCCCCATCAATCTGTAGTAACATGGTCAAAGATACCACACATAAATTTTGGTCCCGATTGGTGGCGGTTAAGGCGTGGCGCATTGAGGTCAAAGTTCAGAAAACTCTATGAAGGGTCAAAAAATCAAAATATTTTTTTTAATTATCTAATACCCACAATTAATACTTCTATACCCAGTGATAACAAATATAAATTTTGGTTCCGATTGATGACGGTTTAGTGGTGTTTTAAGGTGGTCAATGTTCAGATTGCCATAGAAGACTTACATTTTTAGTGTCGCATATGGTAATCTGAACTTTGACCCCCTTGAAACACCAGTAAACCGTCATCAATCGGGACCAAAATTTATATTTGTTATCATTGGGTATAGGAGTATTAATTTTGGGTATTAGATAATTAAAAAAATATTTTGATTTTTTGATCCTTCATAGAGTTTTCTGAACTTTGACCTCAATGCGCCACGCCTTAACCGCCTCCAATCGGGACCAAAATTTATGTGTTATATCTTTGACCATGTTACTATAGATTGAGGGGGCGATACAGTCTTTTATGAACTTTTAAATTTTTCATACAAATTAAAAGCACCCTAATGTACATACGTATACATATGTAGAACGGACATTTTTGGTTTTTTTTGTTGTTTTTATTTTTTGCTTTTGAAAGGAAAAGAACTTTTTAATGATAAAAAAATATCTCTTCTGAAAAAAATTAAAGGGTAGTTGGGTAAAACAGAGTGTTTGGAAGACAAAAGTCTTCCAAATAAGAGTACAAAAACTGTTTGTGAAATACTTCGCAATGCCTTTAATCATTTATATTATTTTTAAATACTGTATAGCAAAAAAGGCATTGCATATGGCCGACGGTATTTCCATCATATAAAATTTCCCGCCGGGCATTTTATTTGTGGACATACATACATACATTACCTGTATAAAGTCAATGCTTGCGTTCAACCACGAAGCGACGTAGTCAGGCGCAATGTTTATCGTTCGACAGTTGGCAAACGACTGATGAAGAGAGTAAGAATACGTGTGAATCGACTTCCCACAATTGTGGTCAGGGATGCCACTATTGGGCTTTTCCTACCAAAACTGGTAGGTTTTATTCCTTTTGGTAGGTTGGTAGGACGATTTGAATTTTGGTAGGTTTTTGCCTTCGTTCAACTAACATCACCGATTTGGTACATTTGGCACTTTGCCACAACACTGTTGAGGAAACGTGTCTTCTCAGTAGAGTTTTGTCATAAAACTCTGCCAGGAGGAAACGTTTTCTTTGAGCTTCAAGTACACTTGGCCCCACAGACACAACTGGAGGAGATTGAAAACAGAAAGGCATCTGACATTTTACGCTATATGAAGCAAACAAGGTTATTCGTCCACATGGTGTGTAATAAAGAGCTCCGTGTGGTATCACAACAGACCATCAGGACTACCTAGGTAGTAAATGTGTTTGCTGTACCAAATGGAAACAATGTCCGTATTTCCCTCGATAAATCTTACGTTTCCTTAAGGATAATTTTTCCCCAAATATTATTCTACAAAATGTAAGTCCTGATTTCCTCCGCACTGGACGAGCGGTGGCAGCTACTAATACCCAATCCAACCTTGTCCGAATATCATTTAACGCTAACTCAAGTTTTTATTTATCTGGAAACTGCTGCTTCGTCCTCTTTTCCTTCAAATTTTTATCACTCTTTCTAAAATTAACTGAAACTAGTAAACCCTGCCACGCGATGCTGTGGCTTTCGATTACACTGTGAGACAATTTGAGGGTGGCAGACCACATATTGCCACATTTGACAATTTTTTTCATTGTCATTTTAAATTTGACTTCCCCTTAAAAATGGCAGAATATGAATGGACTGTAAGCCCATAGAATCTTATTAATAAAATATAAAATGAAACATATACCAAGATAGTTACTGGTTATTTTTATTTTCTGTGGACCTAGGTTTTTTATACAAAGATTTTGTGCGAGGAGCCCTATAGTGAAGTTGTATGCCAAATAATTTTATAGAATATGTTAACCTTAAAGCAACCTCCAAAACGCCATTTGTCGCAGTCCTCTTTCTCTTTTTAGTTTTCTTTCATATGACACCTCAAATTTAAAAATCAAACAAACTATAGCGTAAAACTGAATTTTTCAACAGGTGGCAACCCTTTTGGTAAAAATTTTAATAAATTACTAATTTTCAGCCCAAACCCTTTCATATGGTAAATGAAATTTAAAAATCAAACAAACTATCGTAAAAATGAAGATTTGTACAAATCTTTATATACTCGTATGTATATTACGCTAAGTGATTTTTTGTACGCACCATAACTTTTACACCGTTATACCCATTTTCGAAAATGGGGTGTCACGTGAAAGGGCTTGACCTGAAGATGTGCAGGAAGGTTTAATATTTCTGAAAAGGGTTGCCACCTGCTTAAAAATTTAATTAACCTGTATAGTTTGATTGATTTTTAAATTTCAGGTACCATATGAAAGGGCTTGAGCTGAAAATGAGTAATTTATTAAAATTTTTACCAAAAGGGTTGCCACCTGTTCAAAAATTCAGTTTTACGCTATAGTTTGTTTGATTTTTAAATTTGAGGTGATAAGAAAGAAAACTAGAAAGAGAAAGAGGACTGCGAAAAATGGCGTTTTGGAGGTTGCTTTAAGGTTAACATATTCTATAAAATTATTCGGCATAAAACTTCACTATGGGGCGCCTCGCACAAAATCTTTGTATAAAAAATCTAGGTCCACAGAAAATAAAAATAACCAGTAACTATATAGGCATATGCTTCATTTTATATTTTATTAATAAAATTCTATGGGCTTACAGCCCATTCATATTCTGCCAATTTTAAGGGGAAGTCAAATTTAAAATGACAATCAAAAAAATTGTCAAATGTGGCAATATGTGGTCTGCCACCCTCAAATTGTCTCACAGTGTAATCGAAAGCCACAGAATCGCGTGGCAGGGTTTACTAGTAATTTTAATTTAATATTAAAGCTTTCAAAATCAAAGAAAAAAAACATAAACAGTTTATTTATATTTTAAGCGGTAAAAAAACAGAAGTGTCCGGTTACTGCAGGGTGGTCGGTTACTGGCACAGTTACCCTAAATTAATTTGTTGAATATGGTTAAATCTCACATTAAAAAAAAAATTGGTAGGCTCGAAGCCATTTTGGTAGGTTTTTGGTAGGAAAAAAATTTTCTAAGTGGCATCCCTGATTGTGGTATGGGCTGCAGTGTTGCCACTTTAGCTATTTTGTAGCTAGATTTAGCTATAACTTTTGGCGTTTAGCTACAGATATTTGCGTTTAGCTATTAGCTATTTTTGTTAGCTTTTTTTTTTTAATAGCTTAGCTATTTTTCTTACTTTCTTTATTTTGCACATCAGTTTATCATTTTAAGCTAATGAGTCATCTGCGAGTTTATGAAAACTTGAAAGTGTATACTTATCCTTATGGTTATCAAACTATACAAAAGTTGATAGTCTGGCATGCCTTCCTTATTTTATCGATTACACTGCTCTACAGCCAAAAAATACTCTGAACGCGACCATCCTATTTATATGTAAAATCGGTCGCTGATTCCGAAAATCGGGCTCATTTTTAATTCTATGGGAAGGTTTTTGAGATATTGGCAATTTACCGTTATTTGGCCAATGGCTCCACTTAATCCTGTATACCTCTTTAACGCAGTGAGCTATCTTCCTTGGAGTGACACTCAACGAAAGAAAATTAAATTTCCTTTTCATCGCTGCTACAACATTTTTCTGTAACTCTTATAGTTTCTGAAATATTGACGATTCAATTTGAATTTTTTCGATTTTTTACGATTTTTTGAAGAAAAAATTGACTTTGTCAGGCAATATCTTTTAAACCAATGTCTTCACCTTCGGTTTTACTCCTTTACGTGAAGCTCCATTCTATTGGGAAAAAGATAAGCTATCAACGAAGAAAATCCATGGTAAAATAGAAAAGTTATAGGCGATCAAGTAAATACATCCAACTCGCGCAATGCCTCTGCACGGGTATATTCTATGCATGTTATACCAATACCTACACATCTGCAGTAGCAGCACATTGGCAGCGCAGTAGATAAAAGCCCATTTACGGGTATAACATGCATAGAATATACCCGTGCAGAGGCATTGCGCGACTTGGATGTATTTACTTGATCGCCTATAACTTTTCCATTTTACCATGGATTTTCTTCGTTGATAGCTTATCTTTTTCCCAATAGAATGGAGCTTCACGTAAAGGAGTAAAACCGAAGGTGAAGACATTGGTTTAAAAGATATTGCCTGACAAAGTCAATTTTTTCTTCAAAAAATCGTAAAAAATCGAAAAAATTCAAATTGAATCGTCAATATTTCAGAAACTATAAGAGTTACAGAAAAATGTTGTAGCAGCGATGAAAAGGAAATTTAATTTTCTTTCGTTGAGTGTCACTCCAAGGAAGATAGCTCACTGCGTTAAAAAGGTATACAGGATTAAGTGGAGCCAGTGGCCAAATAACGGTAAATTGCCGATATCTCAAAAACCTTCCCATAGAATTAAAAATGAGCCCGATTTTCGGAATCAGCGACCGATTTTACATATAGATAGGATGGTCACGTCCAAAGTACAGACAAAAAATTTCATTTTGTGATCCAGTGTTATTGGTGCATTCATATGCAAGGTTGATGCAATCAAGGCAGATCTAGGAAGGTAGGCTCGGTGGCGAATTCAGAAATTTAACATGTATTTTGTTATTGTAATTGGTAGAGTGTAATGTCAAAATGATAATTCGCCTTAGTTAAAATCTGAATTCGCTTGAGACTCGCCCATTCCTATTGGTCATGATGTGAATTCGCTTTGATTTTAACATTACACTCTACCTTTGTAAATAAAAAAGTAGTTTCTGAATTCGCCACCGAGCCTACCTTCCTAGATCTGCCTTGGATGCAATAAGGTTTTCGCAGTGCGCAAAAGCAACTCTGCCATACATTTTGTTGTTGCCCATTTTGCTATTTGAATTCGCAAATGACAATTGGCATACGCGCTATTTGAACCGTCCTTTTCACGGTGTATTCGTAAAATTTTTCAGAACTTTATTATCAAGTTAATTGAGCAACTCCGCCAACGCTTACCGCAGAATATTCAATCTTTAAAAAATATTGAATTTTTTTCTGTAAATAAGCCAAAAATATTTGACACTTTCAAGGATGAAAAGGATCACTTTAACACGGAGGAAATCACTATTTTAGAAATGCAATGGAAAAACTACACGCATACACATGGAAGGGAACTACCTCTACAATAAAGTTTTGGGTAGACGTAAGAAAGCTTAGAAATGCTCTTAACGAAAATCCGTTTGAAGAACTACAATCTTTTGTGCTTAATTTTCTAATCCTACAGCTTAGTAATACAGAAATAGAACGTAGATTTTCTGTTATGAACGTAATAAAAACAAAGCAAAGAAATATAATGCAATTATTTATGTTAAACTCTCTATTGACTGTTAGGTATGGTCTAAAAAGGCTTGAAAAATGTTGTAATAACTTTAAAATTCCTAACGATATTATTAAAGCAATGACTTCAATTAATAATAATTCAACCTGTGAATTAAATGAAGAAGATATGATTTTTGAAATGTTATTGAATCAAATTTTTAACTAAAGTTTAAATATTAACTAGTCGCTATTATAATTTATTTTAATACTGAAATTGAATGTACATACATACATACATACATACATATGTAATGAATTGATTTTTTTCATTGTAATAATCTTATTATGCGTCGTACATATATAAGTACATACAAACAAATATATGTATGGCTACAATATATAATATATGTATATATAAATATTCATATATGTGAAGTTGTTTTATGTCACGTCTTTTTAAATAAATCATTATTTGGCTATTTTTGAAAAAAAAAAAAATTTGGCTAATTATTTTAGCTATGAAAAAAATTATTTAGCTGTTTTTAGCAATTTTTTTTATTTAATTTAGCTATAAGCTTCAAAATATTCTGGCAACACTGATGGGCTGCCTATGTCTGATATAAACATACATACATATGTATAAACGTACAACGTAAGAGCAAAATTGAATTAAAAAATGTTTGTACCTAATTTATTTAACTATTGTAACTTCAATAAACATGAATTATCTGAAGTTGAAAAATTTGAATTAATGCTTTTTTTTTTGATTTTTCATGCATATTTCCCAGTTTTTGTTGCATTTTTTATGCGCATATTTTTTATTTTTTAGTACATGAAATTCCATGCCCTAATAATAATAATACAACACGGAAAGAATTTTTTACTAGAATCAATGCCGCGACAAGAAAAATTAGACTTCATTTTGAACTTAGAAAATGAGTTCTTAATATCAATAAAATCCAAGAAAATTGGATTTTAAATAAATAAGTAAACATTTTCTTGCTTCAAGTCAAATTGGATTTTAAATAAATAAGAAAAAGTTTTCTCACTTCAAGAAAAAATGGATTTTAAATAAATAAGAAAACATTTTCTTGCTTCAAGTAAAATTGGATTTTAAATAAATAAGAAATAATTTACTTACGGTAAGTGTTTTTTTTGTTTTTAGAAATAAATAATTAAGAAATAATTTTTTTGTTGCAAGTAAAACTGTTCTTATACGAGCTTAAGTAAATAAGAAAATATTAAATATTAAATCAAGCAAAAATTTTCTAAAAGTATTAAAAACGTAAAAAAAGGAAAATGAAAACTAATCATGAGGGATTAGGAAACCATAATTAGTCAACTAGTACTTATTTTCCTAGGACTTGTTCACTGACACTGGCTGACCAAAAAGCCATCGAGTCAGCACGTTGGGCGCCATCTGTTATGGATCGCTTTTGACCTCGATTACGATCTGCGCTTTGTGGCGCCCTATGCCACCAACAGCGATGATCTCTTTGGACAACCTGATCAGTCTCACCATCTCGCCGCAACGCAGTGGCGGCGCAGGGCCTGCCCATCTGGGACTTGCGAGATATTAAGACGTCACTGGCTGACCAAAAAGCCATCGAGTCAGCACGTTGGGCGCCATCTGTTATGGTACACGTTTCGACTATCGAGTGGAGCAGCAATGCATGGCGGTCGGCATGATCTAGGGTTGCACTGTGGCTAGTCATTGTCGGCTGGGCGGGGTTCTTGCCTACATTGCTGTCCTGCGCCATAAACAGAAAAAATTCATATCATGCCTTTTCAAACCAATAACGAGAAAATCACACGAAAACAACATCCGGTTTGGCCGGATGCCACGGACGGACCGTTGAAAAATTCAAAAATTCAAGAGATAACCCGAAAAAAATTAAATTCAAGAGGCCAGACGTCAGTTAAGTTTAAATAAATGCAAACCGAGGGAAAGTGTCGTTAAAATTTGAATATGAATTTAGAACATAGTTGCCCAAGCCCTATGCTCGCATACACATTTTGTTTTTGTAATGCTCGTAAGTATAGGATTTTACTCGCCTATACACTTTCATAAGAAATTTTTGTATATAGGCGAGCATAGGCGAGCATAGGAAAATAAATTTTGTATACTCCCGAAACGTTTCTATGGAAATACAAAAACAATTTTTTATTTTGATTCGAACAGGTCCAACCCAGCAATGAAAAAAATGAAATATGGCACATATATGTATGTATATAGGTACATATGTGTACTAATTTGATTCGTTCATATTTTCGATAATGTTATCTATGTCTATTTCGAGGTGTTTGTCTGAGATCCGGTTTCTGTGTTTTGATTTTACAATTTTTAATTTTGATAATACACTTTCACATTTATACCTACTAAAAACATTGACGAAAGTTTTAAAATAAACGCTCGGAGGCAAAGATATTTAATTTTGTCACACTAATAATTAATTAATTATTTATTTATATATTTTGAAAAATTTAGAGGGGGGCATTGAAAATTAATTAATAAATTCAGTAAGAGTAGCCAAATTTCATCAATCTCGTATTAAAGATGTTTTTTAAGCTTTCTAAAAACAATCCACTTTTCAATATTAATTAATTATTTATTTATAAAAATTAATATTAATTTCATTAATTAAAAATGTATAAATATATTCCAATGCATATTCGATAGCTTTGTTTGCATAACATAAAAATAAAAACAAAGTTGGATTTTTAGTTAATTTCGATTATCAGTCTGGTTTGTGTCCTAATTTTTTTACTGGGTTATCGAGATGTGAATGAAGTTGTAGAAAACTACAAAAAACAAACATATAGAAAAAAAATTTTTTTTTCTTTAAATTATGACATTGCCCGCCCGTAAGAAATGTTTGGGCATCATTGATTTAGAACGTACATATGTACGTTAAAGTCAGACGGACGTTAGCAAAACATTTAAACCGAAATTTAAATCGGACGGAAATACTGCCAATCGACGGAAAAATTTAAAAATAGATGAGCGCACGTTAAATTTAAATAATCGCGGACGGACGAGAAAATAATCGTTGCACCAAAATTAAAATTTGAATGTACGTTGAAATCGATATGCACTAAATTTGAATAAACACTGTCAAAAAAAACTGTCAAAGTGAATTTAAATTTGAATATATATATCGCAAAAAAAATCGTTAAATTTGAATTTAATTTGAATCAACCGGAAGGACCGGTTATTGACAGGCATCTGAAAATACATAAAAGAAGCTGAAATTTAAAATATATGAACAACAAAAAAAAAGTTAAAGGCCGAACTCACAAGGGGGTGGCGTTGCTGATGTTGTTGCAGCGCCGGTGCGTTTTTGTCCCACCGTAATCCATAGTCACTGTCGCACCCGGGTATCAGTGACCCCTTACCTGTGGTGCGCCGCTGGTGTTGTTGCAGCGCTGGTGCTTTACTAGCCCACCCTCATCCTTGGCCATCGGTGCACCTATATTTCGATGACCCCGTTATTATTATGCGCTGCTGGTGTTGTTGCAGCGACGGTGCTTATCGACCCACCCTCATCCTTGGCCATCGGCGCACCTTAATTTCGATGACCCCGTTATTATTATGCGCTGCTGGTGTTGTTGCAGCGACGGTGCTTATCGACCCACCCTCATCCATGGTCATCAGTGCACCTATGTTTTGATGACCCCATACCTGAAAATCCCTATGCCTTTTAAGTTAGGGTAGTCAACATTCCCATTTAGACTCTAACAATTTATTTAAAATTCATAATTTATAAATGTTCAAAAAAAGGTGCTTATGTATATATATACATATGTATACGTTCTAAACATTATTTTATAATTTTAGGTGGCTTACGCTTAAAGTAAACATTAGGATTGAATAGTTTAATAATTCTGGTAATGCCAAATGCGATCTTTTTGTTTATTTTTGAAGAGTAAAAAAAAAACAAAGGAAAAAGGAGTCTCAGAAGGAAGTTATTCTTAATTATTTCTTTTATATAATATTATTTAAGGCCTTTAGTAATTATTCGTTTAATTTAATTTATAGGTTCTTATAGTTCACGTTTGTCTATTTATATTTTCCTACAAGGTTCTCCCCCCCTTCTGTTTTACTTATTTTAGATCGTTATTTTGTATTGCAATTATGTATACGGCATGTACATATGTGTGGTGTTAACCTTTTGCTTATTTATGTATGTATGTATAGATTTTTATACTCAGCTGTACTAGTACACAGAGTATTATAGTTTTAATCACATAACGGTGGATTGTAACAGGATGAAATAATCGAGATAGATATAGACTTATATATATCAAAATGATCAGGGTGAAAAGAGAAATCGATTGAGCCATGTCCGTCCGTCCGTCCGTCTGTCCGTCCGTCTGTCCGTCCGTCTGTAAACACTCTAACTCGTGCAAAAATTGAGATATTTCGATGAAATTTGAAATGCATGTTGGTATCGAGACTGGGACGGTTGGTATTGAAAATGGGCGAAATCGGACAATGACCACGCCCACTTTTCTTATATAGAAAAAATCGGAAATTTGGTATCTCAGTCACTAATACAGCTGGAGCGATGAAATTATACCCACGTGTTGAGCTCAGGCCCCTAGGAAGAAATTTGATGAAATTTTGGAAAATGGGCGGTGCCACGCCCACTTATTAAGGGTCAAACCTTGAAAGTTTTATATGTCATAACTCAGAAACCATTGAAGATATATCGATGAAATTTGGTACGCGTGATTTACTTACTTAGGCAAACGTTTGGACGGAAAATAGTTAAAATCGGTTGACGGCCACGCCCACTTTTATATATGTGTATTATAAAGTGAAATATAAAGTGAAATATATAAAGTCAAATATAAAGATATATCATTGAAATTTTGTCGCATGAGTCCAACTATGGACGTAAAATAAAAAACACAAAAATTTTGAAAAATGGGCGGTGCCACGCCCACTTATTAATGGGCAAACATTGAAACTTTTATGAGTCATAACTCATAAACCGTTAACGATATATCGATGAAATTCGGTACGCGTGATATACTATATGCATAGAATATACCCGTGCAGAGGCATTGCGCGACTTGGATGTATTTACTTGATCGCCTATAACTTTTCCATTTTACCATGGATTTTCTTCGTTGATAGCTTATCTTTTTCCCAATAGAATGGAGCTTCACGTAAAGGAGTAAAACCGAAGGTGAAGACATTGGTTTAAAAGATATTGCCTGACAAAGTCAATTTTTTCTTCAAAAAATCGTAAAAAATCGAAAAAATTCAAATTGAATCGTCAATATTTCAGAAACTATAAGAGTTACAGAAAAATGTTGTAGCAGCGATGAAAAGGAAATTTAATTTTCTTTCGTTGAGTGTCACTCCAAGGAAGATAGCTCACTGCGTTAAAAAGGTATACAGGATTAAGTGGAGCCAGTGGCCAAATAACGGTAAATTGCCGATATCTCAAAAACCTTCCCATAGAATTAAAAATGAGCCCGATTTTCGGAATCAGCGACCGATTTTACATATAGATAGGATGGTCACGTCCAAAGTACAGACAAAAAATTTCATTTTGTGATCCAGTGTTATTGGTGCATTCATATGCAAGGTTGATGCAATCAAGGCAGATCTAGGAAGGTAGGCTCGGTGGCGAATTCAGAAATTTAACATGTATTTTGTTATTGTAATTGGTAGAGTGTAATGTCAAAATGATAATTCGCCTTAGTTAAAATCTGAATTCGCTTGAGACTCGCCCATTCCTATTGGTCATGATGTGAATTCGCTTTGATTTTAACATTACACTCTACCTTTGTAAATAAAAAAGTAGTTTCTGAATTCGCCACCGAGCCTACCTTCCTAGATCTGCCTTGGATGCAATAAGGTTTTCGCAGTGCGCAAAAGCAACTCTGCCATACATTTTGTTGTTGCCCATTTTGCTATTTGAATTCGCAAATGACAATTGGCATACGCGCTATTTGAACCGTCCTTTTCACGGTGTATTCGTAAAATTTTTCAGAACTTTATTATCAAGTTAATTGAGCAACTCCGCCAACGCTTACCGCAGAATATTCAATCTTTAAAAAATATTGAATTTTTTTCTGTAAATAAGCCAAAAATATTTGACACTTTCAAGGATGAAAAGGATCACTTTAACACGGAGGAAATCACTATTTTAGAAATGCAATGGAAAAACTACACGCATACACATGGAAGGGAACTACCTCTACAATAAAGTTTTGGGTAGACGTAAGAAAGCTTAGAAATGCTCTTAACGAAAATCCGTTTGAAGAACTACAATCTTTTGTGCTTAATTTTCTAATCCTACAGCTTAGTAATACAGAAATAGAACGTAGATTTTCTGTTATGAACGTAATAAAAACAAAGCAAAGAAATATAATGCAATTATTTATGTTAAACTCTCTATTGACTGTTAGGTATGGTCTAAAAAGGCTTGAAAAATGTTGTAATAACTTTAAAATTCCTAACGATATTATTAAAGCAATGACTTCAATTAATAATAATTCAACCTGTGAATTAAATGAAGAAGATATGATTTTTGAAATGTTATTGAATCAAATTTTTAACTAAAGTTTAAATATTAACTAGTCGCTATTATAATTTATTTTAATACTGAAATTGAATGTACATACATACATACATACATACATATGTAATGAATTGATTTTTTTCATTGTAATAATCTTATTATGCGTCGTACATATATAAGTACATACAAACAAATATATGTATGGCTACAATATATAATATATGTATATATAAATATTCATATATGTGAAGTTGTTTTATGTCACGTCTTTTTAAATAAATCATTATTTGGCTATTTTTGAAAAAAAAAAAAATTTGGCTAATTATTTTAGCTATGAAAAAAATTATTTAGCTGTTTTTAGCAATTTTTTTTATTTAATTTAGCTATAAGCTTCAAAATATTCTGGCAACACTGATGGGCTGCCTATGTCTGATATAAACATACATACATATGTATAAACGTACAACGTAAGAGCAAAATTGAATTAAAAAATGTTTGTACCTAATTTATTTAACTATTGTAACTTCAATAAACATGAATTATCTGAAGTTGAAAAATTTGAATTAATGCTTTTTTTTTTGATTTTTCATGCATATTTCCCAGTTTTTGTTGCATTTTTTATGCGCATATTTTTTATTTTTTAGTACATGAAATTCCATGCCCTAATAATAATAATACAACACGGAAAGAATTTTTTACTAGAATCAATGCCGCGACAAGAAAAATTAGACTTCATTTTGAACTTAGAAAATGAGTTCTTAATATCAATAAAATCCAAGAAAATTGGATTTTAAATAAATAAGTAAACATTTTCTTGCTTCAAGTCAAATTGGATTTTAAATAAATAAGAAAAAGTTTTCTCACTTCAAGAAAAAATGGATTTTAAATAAATAAGAAAACATTTTCTTGCTTCAAGTAAAATTGGATTTTAAATAAATAAGAAATAATTTACTTACGGTAAGTGTTTTTTTTGTTTTTAGAAATAAATAATTAAGAAATAATTTTTTTGTTGCAAGTAAAACTGTTCTTATACGAGCTTAAGTAAATAAGAAAATATTAAATATTAAATCAAGCAAAAATTTTCTAAAAGTATTAAAAACGTAAAAAAAGGAAAATGAAAACTAATCATGAGGGATTAGGAAACCATAATTAGTCAACTAGTACTTATTTTCCTAGGACTTGTTCACTGACACTGGCTGACCAAAAAGCCATCGAGTCAGCACGTTGGGCGCCATCTGTTATGGATCGCTTTTGACCTCGATTACGATCTGCGCTTTGTGGCGCCCTATGCCACCAACAGCGATGATCTCTTTGGACAACCTGATCAGTCTCACCATCTCGCCGCAACGCAGTGGCGGCGCAGGGCCTGCCCATCTGGGACTTGCGAGATATTAAGACGTCACTGGCTGACCAAAAAGCCATCGAGTCAGCACGTTGGGCGCCATCTGTTATGGTACACGTTTCGACTATCGAGTGGAGCAGCAATGCATGGCGGTCGGCATGATCTAGGGTTGCACTGTGGCTAGTCATTGTCGGCTGGGCGGGGTTCTTGCCTACATTGCTGTCCTGCGCCATAAACAGAAAAAATTCATATCATGCCTTTTCAAACCAATAACGAGAAAATCACACGAAAACAACATCCGGTTTGGCCGGATGCCACGGACGGACCGTTGAAAAATTCAAAAATTCAAGAGATAACCCGAAAAAAATTAAATTCAAGAGGCCAGACGTCAGTTAAGTTTAAATAAATGCAAACCGAGGGAAAGTGTCGTTAAAATTTGAATATGAATTTAGAACATAGTTGCCCAAGCCCTATGCTCGCATACACATTTTGTTTTTGTAATGCTCGTAAGTATAGGATTTTACTCGCCTATACACTTTCATAAGAAATTTTTGTATATAGGCGAGCATAGGCGAGCATAGGAAAATAAATTTTGTATACTCCCGAAACGTTTCTATGGAAATACAAAAACAATTTTTTATTTTGATTCGAACAGGTCCAACCCAGCAATGAAAAAAATGAAATATGGCACATATATGTATGTATATAGGTACATATGTGTACTAATTTGATTCGTTCATATTTTCGATAATGTTATCTATGTCTATTTCGAGGTGTTTGTCTGAGATCCGGTTTCTGTGTTTTGATTTTACAATTTTTAATTTTGATAATACACTTTCACATTTATACCTACTAAAAACATTGACGAAAGTTTTAAAATAAACGCTCGGAGGCAAAGATATTTAATTTTGTCACACTAATAATTAATTAATTATTTATTTATATATTTTGAAAAATTTAGAGGGGGGCATTGAAAATTAATTAATAAATTCAGTAAGAGTAGCCAAATTTCATCAATCTCGTATTAAAGATGTTTTTTAAGCTTTCTAAAAACAATCCACTTTTCAATATTAATTAATTATTTATTTATAAAAATTAATATTAATTTCATTAATTAAAAATGTATAAATATATTCCAATGCATATTCGATAGCTTTGTTTGCATAACATAAAAATAAAAACAAAGTTGGATTTTTAGTTAATTTCGATTATCAGTCTGGTTTGTGTCCTAATTTTTTTACTGGGTTATCGAGATGTGAATGAAGTTGTAGAAAACTACAAAAAACAAACATATAGAAAAAAAATTTTTTTTTCTTTAAATTATGACATTGCCCGCCCGTAAGAAATGTTTGGGCATCATTGATTTAGAACGTACATATGTACGTTAAAGTCAGACGGACGTTAGCAAAACATTTAAACCGAAATTTAAATCGGACGGAAATACTGCCAATCGACGGAAAAATTTAAAAATAGATGAGCGCACGTTAAATTTAAATAATCGCGGACGGACGAGAAAATAATCGTTGCACCAAAATTAAAATTTGAATGTACGTTGAAATCGATATGCACTAAATTTGAATAAACACTGTCAAAAAAAACTGTCAAAGTGAATTTAAATTTGAATATATATATCGCAAAAAAAATCGTTAAATTTGAATTTAATTTGAATCAACCGGAAGGACCGGTTATTGACAGGCATCTGAAAATACATAAAAGAAGCTGAAATTTAAAATATATGAACAACAAAAAAAAAGTTAAAGGCCGAACTCACAAGGGGGTGGCGTTGCTGATGTTGTTGCAGCGCCGGTGCGTTTTTGTCCCACCGTAATCCATAGTCACTGTCGCACCCGGGTATCAGTGACCCCTTACCTGTGGTGCGCCGCTGGTGTTGTTGCAGCGCTGGTGCTTTACTAGCCCACCCTCATCCTTGGCCATCGGTGCACCTATATTTCGATGACCCCGTTATTATTATGCGCTGCTGGTGTTGTTGCAGCGACGGTGCTTATCGACCCACCCTCATCCTTGGCCATCGGCGCACCTTAATTTCGATGACCCCGTTATTATTATGCGCTGCTGGTGTTGTTGCAGCGACGGTGCTTATCGACCCACCCTCATCCATGGTCATCAGTGCACCTATGTTTTGATGACCCCATACCTGAAAATCCCTATGCCTTTTAAGTTAGGGTAGTCAACATTCCCATTTAGACTCTAACAATTTATTTAAAATTCATAATTTATAAATGTTCAAAAAAAGGTGCTTATGTATATATATACATATGTATACGTTCTAAACATTATTTTATAATTTTAGGTGGCTTACGCTTAAAGTAAACATTAGGATTGAATAGTTTAATAATTCTGGTAATGCCAAATGCGATCTTTTTGTTTATTTTTGAAGAGTAAAAAAAAAACAAAGGAAAAAGGAGTCTCAGAAGGAAGTTATTCTTAATTATTTCTTTTATATAATATTATTTAAGGCCTTTAGTAATTATTCGTTTAATTTAATTTATAGGTTCTTATAGTTCACGTTTGTCTATTTATATTTTCCTACAAGGTTCTCCCCCCCTTCTGTTTTACTTATTTTAGATCGTTATTTTGTATTGCAATTATGTATACGGCATGTACATATGTGTGGTGTTAACCTTTTGCTTATTTATGTATGTATGTATAGATTTTTATACTCAGCTGTACTAGTACACAGAGTATTATAGTTTTAATCACATAACGGTGGATTGTAACAGGATGAAATAATCGAGATAGATATAGACTTATATATATCAAAATGATCAGGGTGAAAAGAGAAATCGATTGAGCCATGTCCGTCCGTCCGTCCGTCTGTCCGTCCGTCTGTCCGTCCGTCTGTAAACACTCTAACTCGTGCAAAAATTGAGATATTTCGATGAAATTTGAAATGCATGTTGGTATCGAGACTGGGACGGTTGGTATTGAAAATGGGCGAAATCGGACAATGACCACGCCCACTTTTCTTATATAGAAAAAATCGGAAATTTGGTATCTCAGTCACTAATACAGCTGGAGCGATGAAATTATACCCACGTGTTGAGCTCAGGCCCCTAGGAAGAAATTTGATGAAATTTTGGAAAATGGGCGGTGCCACGCCCACTTATTAAGGGTCAAACCTTGAAAGTTTTATATGTCATAACTCAGAAACCATTGAAGATATATCGATGAAATTTGGTACGCGTGATTTACTTACTTAGGCAAACGTTTGGACGGAAAATAGTTAAAATCGGTTGACGGCCACGCCCACTTTTATATATGTGTATTATAAAGTGAAATATAAAGTGAAATATATAAAGTCAAATATAAAGATATATCATTGAAATTTTGTCGCATGAGTCCAACTATGGACGTAAAATAAAAAACACAAAAATTTTGAAAAATGGGCGGTGCCACGCCCACTTATTAATGGGCAAACATTGAAACTTTTATGAGTCATAACTCATAAACCGTTAACGATATATCGATGAAATTCGGTACGCGTGATATACTTACTTAGGCAAATGTTTGGACGAAAAATTTCCAAAATCGGTTGGCGGCCACGCCCACTATTATATATGTGTATTATAAAGTGGCCTAATAAAAACATTTTAAGCGATATCTCTGTCAAATATAAAGATATGTCATTGAAATTTTATATCAGAAGTGCAACTGCGGACATAAAACGAAAAACACAAAAACTTTGGAAAATGGGCGTGGCACCGCCTCTTTTTAGAAACAGGAATATACGAGATTTCTGAGCCCATAACTCGACAAATAATTGAGATATTATAACGAAACTTGGTTTAGGCACTTTTATAACTTGTGTTAATAGACACGCAAAAATTTATTGAAATCGGTTATGACCACGCCTACTTTTTAACAAAGATATTTCTGGAACACCCTTTGGGAATTTGTAACGTGACATCTTTGTAACTAGAAGTCAAAAAGGAATGAAATTTAGCACAAAGAATAATATTCATATGCTTAGTTGGATGACTGATAAAAATGTTGAAAATGGGCGTGGCTACGCCCACTTTATGCGGCAGTCGCTTTATATAAAATACGCCGTGTTTCCATCAAACGCAAACAAACAATGAAAACATACAGCTGAGTATCTAATGTTCGATTCCACTCGAACTTAGGCTTCCTTACTTGTTTTAATAAATTTCGTTAAGTAAGTGAGGTATATATACATATATATACTGAGGTGTATACCCGCACAGCATTGAAATTACTAAACTTAAATAAAAGTCAAAAGAAAGTCTGAAATTTATATCATAAATGGTTGTAGGTATATGGACAACCGTAATTAATGGAGAATGGTTTTAAACTTGATCGTTTTCAATCATGCCCCTTTTCCACTTAAAACCTCAAAGAAAAATGCTGGTTGGGTATGCACACTCATATTGCCACACATACACGTACACAGTGCATAAATACATAGGTACATATATTTCACGAAATTAAGGCAAGCAAAAATTTTCTCCTTTTTTAATTAATGATATAAATACATAAATATACATATGTCCGATACATCCGGGGCCTGACTCACCGCCCGTTGCGGCGCACCTTTAGTGGTGGTGCCACCGATCTGCTGTAGATTCTGCTGCCGCGTTGTTGAAGATTGCTGCTGCTGCTATGCTGCCTTGCTGCCGGGCGCTATGCGTGTCGCGCCGTTGTTGTTGCTGGGGGTTGGTGGTGCTATGTGCGTCGTGCCGCTGTGCTGGCGAGCACTATATATGCTGCGCCGTTGCTGTTGTTATGGCGCTGTATTCTAGCGCGTTGCTGTTGTTGATCTTGCACCTTATACTTGTGCGCCGCTAACGTCAGTACGCCTGCCTTCTGAGCGCTTGGTGTTGGTGGCGATGACAGCACTTTTAGTGGTAGCGTTACGTGGTCATATGCTGGTTGCCATCGCGTCGTTGTTGTGCGTTACTGTATGCTGGTCGTTGGTGGCAGCGCTCCGCTGCGATGTGCCTACGTTGCTAGTGATCTGTGACGTGCTCGCTGTCGCCAGCGCTCCAATATAAAATGCTTGCTGTGGCCGTTTACCGTCGTTATTGGGGCGGTACGGTGCCGTAATTTTGCTTCTTCGAGTTTGCGTTGTTGTTGCGTAGATAGAACCCAGGCGATTTTGTGACGACTCACTGACTTTTATTATTGCTGTGCAGCACACGTATAGAATAACCCTTCCGTGCCAAGACTATTTTAAGCGCACTTATATATTTGTTGTTGTGGCTGTGGTAATTGCTGATCTTAATTCAAATTTCGTGCAGTTTGCCTTTACTTTTTGTTTCCGCACGAAGAACTGATGATTGGTGCTTTAGCGAACCGCGATCACTTGAATTTTGCTTTAGTGAGCTTACCACGATTTGCAGAGGCTCGACAAAACATAAAAAAAAATACGCATTAATATATTCGCATGGGAAATATTCAACTCACACCAGGTGGTAGTCAAGTTTATAAGGCACCCTTTTTTTTTCCAAGAAAAATTGTTTTATTGAAGGCAAGCACAAATTTTATTCGCGCGCCGAAGTCACACTTTTTGGAGTTTTGTCTTCAAAATTCTTATTTTATTTTATTTTTCCCGAAATTTATGTGTCTCGTGAGAGATATGCAGCACAAGCTCGCCTTTAATGCCTCATCGACACGCACCCATCTACCGACTTTTCCCAACTGACTGCTTTTCCCCAACTGACTGAATCTGTACTAAAATTTTCGCCAGCTACCCAGCGTGCCTACACTTCCCCTCTTTTTCTGTATTCATCTGGAAGAGTCCCGTTTCCTTTTTCGTATACCCTGTAATGATGTAGTGACGTGTGCATAATATTGGCGTGACTTTACGGTTACCCGAATGTCTACATCATGGTATGACGCTAGCAATGACACAAGCGAGATGGAATGCGATTGCCATGTTACAAAAAAAAATACCAAAACTTTCGGAATAAAATGCCTCAAGCATTTTTCCCATGAAACTATCTCAAAATAATCGATTATATTCGTGCCCTAGTAAATTTGCGACTGTAAAATTCTATTAGTGTACGTTGGGAATATTAATAGACATTGTTGTCTTACGCTTAAATTATAAAAATGGTAAGAGACAGGAAAATCTGATTAATGAAACAATAGTATAAATATGTGGTAAATAATTAATTAATTTTCTGTGAACTATGCAAAATTTAAAATTGTATGGAGCGCATAAGAACATTTTATAATATGTGCATTTGAAAGTACTAAGTCACCGAATAACCATGTGTTACGTATTTTCACAATAAGAAGTGTTCATGGCAACCCTGGAGAACCAGTTTCTCCATCACCAATACATGTGCATATCCCGCCATTGGAACGATTGTCAAGGTTGAGATGTGAAATTTGAGTTAAGCTTTCCCCATGAAAGGCCTACTTATAGAGGTTGGCTCGAAAGCTTGCCTATTTGCAAAAAAAAAATTTCGTGCAATCTATAAAGAGTTTAAATTTTAAGAATGAATCAAAACCATATAACCATTTAGGAAAAAAAATCAATGTAAATTTGGGATACAATTGCTCATTTAAAATTTGTTTAGACTCTTAGTTTAGGAAGAAAAGAATTAATTACAGGATTTAAAAAAAAGAAGAAAAAATAAAATGTTACAATTGAAATATCTGGTAACTGAATAGGAAAATAAAAATCTGTATTATTGCCAGGACACCTACAGTGGTAAATGAAATTTAAACTAACAGGGAAATTGCTTTTGTCTAAAAAAAAATTGTCAGCTGTTCCATGGAGACAACCTCATAAATCAACCTCGTTTTGCAGTGCAGCCACCTGTTACGCTAGCCCACAGCTCAAGCACACAAGGTCGACGTGAGAGGGAATCGCTCTTCTTCTTCCTGTTCTTGGCTTATGTCAACTTATCACTTGGCTTATGTCTTGATTTTACAATCTTACATGCGTTGTTCGTAGAAATAGGTTGAATTCCAGGTTGCGTGTTCTCTGGCTTTTACCCCGCTTTTGACATTTTGAAGCAAACCGTCTAACGCCAATCGCATATTCTCCCTCACATGCGACGACCTGTCTTGTTTGGGCCATGCGTCATCCATTCTTCTTCACCGTGCTAGCACGTCGGCCATTATGAATTGGAAGTTATTGGAAAAGTACTAAGAAAAAAACTACTGAAACAGTGGTGCTGCTACACAGACAGAATTGAGCAACCGAAATTAACCCGTTTGTGATCGATATCAGCATTGATATCGATAGCAAACTATAACACAATTAATATAAATGAAGATGCAAATAGTGAACTCCTTATACCAAATGCTTCACTAACAATCTGAGAATTGCAGAAATATTCAGAAATATGCAAAGCGGATGGCAAATGAAAAAAATACGTGTTATTTTGGAAATGCAAATTCAGCAAAAAATATTTTACTTCGCTCAATAAAACGTTTTCTTATTTATTTTCAATTTTGTTTGCTGTAGTTTGCTGATATGCTCAAAGAACTTTGGCGTGCAAAGAAGAAATATTTTACTTCGCTCAAGAAAATGTTTTCTTATTTATTTTCAATTTTTTTTGCTGTAGTTTGCTGATATGCTCAAAGAACTTTGGCGTGCAAAGAAGAAATATTTTACTTCGCTCAAGAAAACGTTTTCTTATTTATTTTCAATTTTTTTTTGCTGTAGTTTGTTGTTCCAATTCATTGAAACCAAGGCTGCTCAACAAAATAAACAAAAAAAATTTGTTTCAATAAACATATAAAAAAAATATCAAAAATTTATTTTGCTTTGCTGCTTATCAAAACCAAAATATTTCCGATTCCAAAATTATCAATAAAATTGTATCACAATTAATTTTGCTAATTTGATATCAAAACAAAATAACAAAAAGGATTTCGTTTTGTTTATGTTTGTTTGTTTGTTGCTAAGATATACATACCAGAGTTGTAAAAAGCTGCAATCAATCGTCCCAGCAATCATTCATTGTTCTACCAGTTTTATTGCAATGAAAATTTATTGCAGTTTTTTGATTGTAAAAATTGCAATTTGAAATAATTTGTGTTCCATAGATTGCAATAAACATTTGTAAAAAATTTTTGATTGTAAAATAACTACAATCAGCAATAATTTACCTTCCATTTATTGCAATAAACGTTTATTGAAATCTTAGGGGATCAAGTTCATTGCAATAAAATTTATTGAAATTTTTTGATTGTACAAATTTTCAATACAATAATTTACAAAAATTTCATTGCAATAAACATTTCTCATAAATCATTTTCATTGTAAAAATTACAATAGCAATAATTGTATTGTAATAAATTTTCATCGTAAATCAAATTTGATTGAAAAATGTTTGATTGCAAGGCTTGCAATAGCAATCATTTTCCTCATAACTTTATACGAATGTATTGGGTATGAGGAAAGGCAAGCGCCTGGGTAATTCGAGTAATACCCGGCATTCATATGACACGGTTTGCCGCGTAATAACCCATTTCCCGGGTACATATGTATGTATGTACGTTAGGGTGTCCTTAAAATTAGATTAGCGATTTTCTTCGATCTCACCCCCTACATCGTTCACAGCATGATCAAAGATACCATAAAAAAATGTTGGTCCCGATCGGAGACGGTTAAGGGGTGTCGCAAACATGTCAAAGTTTAGATAACCATATGGGACCACGGGCGACACCCTTTAACCGTCTCCGATCAGGACCAAAATTTATATTTGGTATCCTTGCGTACAAGACTATCGACTTTGGCCATTAGATAAAAAAAAAATTAATTAAATTCTTTGGTCTTTATATGGTAGTCTGAACTTTGACCCATCTGCGACAACCCTTAACCACCTCCGATCGAGACCAAAATTTGCATTTAGTATTTTTGAGTACAGGACAATCGATTTGTGCATTAGATATGCAAAAAATTAAACTTAAATTTTTGAGCCTCCATAGAGTTTTCTGGACTTGGGCATCTGTGCGACACCCCTTAACGGTTTTCGATCGGGACAAAAATTTATATGTGGTATCTTGGACTATATTAGCATTGACCTAGGGGGTGAGGTTGAGAAAATATTCTATGTAACCTAATGTACATATTGGCACACGGTACTGGTAATATTCGCAGTCGTCAATTTGTATAAGGTCTGGATGATAAGATGATGAGAAAGAGGATGAGGGTGCGGATGGGGATAAGTATATATATATTTATGTTAAACAACCATACATACATACATATGTATGACAGTTATGAGATATCCGGTAGTAAATGAAAAAGCAAATGGTACAAAAATAAATATATATTAGATAGGGTCGAAAAAAAAAGTTGTGAAAGTCCGCCCCTAAATTTGAAGCTTATGTTGAGAGGGTTAAGGGACACAAAAAAAATTTTGTTTAATCCCGCGAAATACCGCAGAAATAGTTTTTTTCCTGTAACTTTGTTATTTATCATCCGATTTTTAAAATTGATACGTTATTATTTTCGTATTTTGAAGCTCTACACTTCCTTCTAATGTCCTTTTGAGCTCTGAAGTCGTTTTCACATAGTTGGGTCTGCTAACTTATTTGAATGTCCATGATAAGTTTTGCCAAATGAAAGTGCTTCAAAATTCATGACAATGTTACCTTGAAACGGTTTTACTAAATTAATAAACAAAGAAGTTACGTCACGACGAATATTTAACGTAGCTATTACTTATTTAACTAATTTTCAATTAGCAATTCAGTATATGTAAAGCTGTAAAAGTCCGACCCTAAATTTGAAGCTTATATTGAGAAGATTAAAGGCAAAATTTGTATTTTTTTCTGATCCCGCGAAATACCGCCGAAATAGTTTTTTTTATTGTAACTTTGTTATTTGACTTCAGAGTTCAAAAGGACATTAGAAGGAAGTCTAGAGCTTCGAAATACGAAAATAATGACGTATCAATTTTAAAAATCGGATGATAAATAACAAAGTTACAAGAAAAAAACAATTTCGGCGGTGTTTCGCGGGATCAAAAAAAAAATTTTGTTTTTGTCCCTTAACCCTCTCAACATAAGCTTCAAATTTAGGGGCGGACTTTTACAACTTTTTTATTTCGTATGGGGACCAACCCAGTCTAATATATATCCTTATCCCCATCCGCACCCTCATCCTCTTTCTCATCATCCTATCATCCAGACTTTATACAAATTGAAGACTGCAAATATTACCAGTACCGTGTGCCCGGCACCATCCAATATGTACACAACTATGTACATACATTTGTATGTACCCGGGACATGGGTTATTACGCGGCTAAGCGTGTGATATAAATGCCCGGTATTACTCGAATTACCCAGGCGCTTGCCTTTCATCAGACCCAATGCATACGTATAAAGTTATGAGGAAAATGATTGCTATTGCAAGCCTTGCAATCACACATTTTTTAATCAAATTTGATTTACGATGAAAATTTATTACAATACAATTATTGCTATTGTAATTTTTACAATGAAAATGATTTACGTTTGAACTTTATTGCAATGAAAAATTTTGTAAATTATTGTAATGAAATGATTTACGAGAAAAGTGTATTGCAATGAAATTTTCTTAAATTATTGTAATTGTAATTTTTACAATTAAAATGATTTACGGTGAAAGCTGATTGCAATGAAACTTTTGTAAATTATTGCAATTCTAATTTCTGAAATCAAAATGATTCATGGTGAAGGTCGATTGCAATAACATACTTCTAAATTTTTTAAATTTTTATTTTTGCAATCAAAAAATTTGCTAGCAATATGATTTACAATCAATGTTGCTTGCAATAATATACACTTTTTATGATTGCAATACAATCTGATTGCAGCTTTTTACAGCTCTGATACATACGTATATATGTACATATGTATGTATGAATACATATTTATATGATAGGTTTTCAGTTTTTTTTTTATAGGCACAGGAAACAAAATTAGTTTGGTAATCAATTTTTTGTTTGCAGCTGAAACAATGGGTCATATTAATAAAATCTAAGCCAATGCTTTTACTCAAAATTTCAGAAATTCCACATTAATTTGTATGAACCAAATTTCAAAATTTGAGTAAAAGGCAATTATCGAAACGAAATAAATTTTGATAATTTTTTTGATTTTTGTTGAAGCAATTTGAATTTAGTTAAATTTTGTATGCTTTTAAAATGAAAAGTTTCAACATAAACAAAATTATTCTTTGTTTATCGTTAAAGATATCAATAAATTTCAGCCCTGATTGAAACACAATTTTCTTAAATTCTTCTTAATATTAGCAAAAAGATTTTCTTCATTTAAGTAAATTTAAGAAAAGATGTTCTTATTTATTTAAACATTTTTTTCAACACTTTTTTTCTATAGATTTTGTTAGTGTTCTTGAATAAGAAAATAATTGTCTCATTTTTGGAAAACTCAATTTCTTAACTCCAGTAATAATTAAGTCAATTTTTCTTATTTCCCTAAAAATTTTCTAAATTGAGTTCAAGAAAACATTTTTCTTGATTCAAGTATGCAAATTTCTTTCCGTGAATGGCGCTATTATAACTCTGACGAGTTCCGAGCGAGCTCCGAACGGCGAATGAATTTTTTGTGAAAAGCTTTTTCATGGCAGAAATACTCTCGGAGGGTATGCCGCCCACTGCCGAAAGGTGACCGCTGCTCTTAAAAAATCCAATAATTGGATTTTTACTAATTAGAAAAAAATTTTTGGTGTTTGCTCGGATTGGGGTTTGAACCCGAGACCTCTGGCATAGCGGGCGAGCACTCTACCCACTGCACCACAGCGGCCACTGAAATACATATATGGCAAAATCTCAGAAATCGAAAATTTCGAGTTAAATAAAACGTGCGATATGTACATATATGTATGTATATGCACGTGTGTGTTTGCATGTTTTTGTTGCGGACCTTGCATGCTTATTCATTTCAGCTAATTTTTATTTACATATGTATGTACTTGCGTTTCTTTTAACACATAAGAAATTCGCACAATAATTAATTTGCATGTCTGCACAGTTTTCTATTTACATATTTTGGGTCGAATACGAATGTCAAAATGTCAACCACAAATGTCATTGTCATTTTGACAGTTGTGGAAAAAGTTGACCTCCAATAGTGGAAAGATGGCGAAATCAGGTTATATTCTTGGGATAGGTGTGAATGCAATCAGTGTGTGCCAGAAGGTTATGTACATATGTATTCGCTGGGTATTTCAATTGAGAATTGGAACTTTTATTCAAAGCTCAATGGTGATTGTGGACTAAATATAAAGTGGTAGGTAGTTCTTTTTACTTGTACTATTTTTTTTTTAAATTTATCCTAATGGCTTTTGGGGGGCGAGGCTAACAAAGCGCGGTAGTAGTTTCTGTATAGTGATAACTGATGCCAATTAAACGCACCATTTTGTCATTAACCATTTGATCTTTCCAACGCAATAAAGCTTTTCTGTGTGGAATTAGCCAAAAAAAAATGAAAGAACTAGCAAGACAAAATAATTTCCGTTATCCCAATTCACTGAACTTCACATGAACTTCCGTTCAATTTTTTTGCTATTGTCTGTGAAGTAGTTTTGGATGCAT
Organism: Urophora cardui; assembly: GCA_960531455.1. NCBI lineage: Eukaryota > Metazoa > Arthropoda > Insecta > Diptera > Tephritidae > Urophora > Urophora cardui. Next base: position 29,956,686 of record OY482671.1, on the reverse strand, counting down.
TTCTTCACAATTCGCACTCATTATTCAAATACATACGTTGCCAGATATATTTTTATATGAAATCATAATGGCATCTTGTTACCATCATTTCCGTCAACGTACATACATGTATGTAAGTGAAGCTGCGTGGTGAATGCGATACCGCGGTGGACGCCGGTGATCTTCTTTAACTATTGTTTTCTTTTATTTACAACACCACTTTATTTTTTCACACATCAATTACGCTTGATTATTATCACCTTTTTATACTCAGCTGTACTAGTACACAGAGTATTATAGTTTTGATTTCCTAACGGTGGATTGTAACAGAATGAAATAATCGAGATAGATATAGACTTATATATATCAAAATGATCAGGGTGAAAAGAGAAATCGATTGAGCCATGTCCGTCCGTCCGTCCGTCCGTCCGTCTGTCCGTCTGTCCGTCTGTCCGTCTGTCCGTCTGTACGCACGATAACTCGCGCAAAAATTGAGATATTTTGATGAAATTTGGAATGCAAGTTGGTATCAAGACAGGAACGGATGGTATTGAAAATGGGCGAAATCGGACCATGACCACGCCCACCTCCCCTATATAGTAAAAATCGGAAATTTTGTATCTCAGTCACTAATAGAGCTAGAGTGATAAAATTTCACACACGTATTGAGCTCAGGCCCTTATGAAGAAATATGATGAAATTTTGGAAAATGGGCGGTGCCACGCCCACTTATTAAGGGGCAAACATTGAAAGTTTTATGAGTCATAACTCAGAAACCGTTGAAGATATATCGATGAATTTTGGTAGGCGTGATATACTTACTTAGGCAAATGTTTTGACGAAAAATTGCCAAAATCGGTTGACGACCACGCCCACTTTTATATATGGGTCTTATAAAGTGACCTAATAAAAACATTTTAAGCGATATCTCTGTCAAATATAAAGATATATCATTGAAATTTTATGGAAGGTGTCCAACTATGGACATATAACAAAAAATACAAAAATTTTGGAAAATGGGCGTGGCACCGCCTCCTCTTAGAAGCAGGAATATACGAGATTTCTGAGCCCATAACTCGACAAATAATCGATATATTATGACGAAACTTGGTGTATACACTTTCACTACTTGTAGTAATACATGTTCAAAATTTTAGCGAAATGGGTTGACGACCACGCCCACTTATATATATGGGTATCATAAAGTGGCCTAATAAAAACATTTTAAGCGATATCTTTGTCAAATATAAAGATAATTCATTGAAATTTTGTGGCATGAGTTCTACAATAGATGGGAAACAAAATATAGAAAAATTTCGGAAAATGGGCGTGGCACCGCCTCTTTTCAGACAAAGGAATCAACGAGATTTCGGAGCTCATAACTCGACAAATAATTGAGATATTATGACGAAACTTGGTTTATACACTTTTATAACTTGTGTTAATGGACACGCAAAAATTTATTGAAATCGGTTTATGACCACGCCTACTTTTTAACAAAGATACTTCTGGAACACCCTTTGGGAATTTGTAACGTGACATCTTTGTAAGGGTGCGTTTATGTCGGAGCAATAGAAGAAAGAAAGAAAGATAGCGAAGAAAATTGTAAACGGGAATTCTGTACTTCTGTTTATGTCGGAGCTGCGATAAGCGCTAAGCTCACCACAGATAATAGCAAAGAAAATACCTTAGGGTGCGTTTATGTCGGAGCAATAGAAGAAAGAAACATAGCTGTGCGTGATATACGCTTATCGGAATAGCGCTATTGAGTGTTTATGTCGGAGCAGTGATAAGAGCAATAGTAGCGAAGAGGTCAATAAGCGGAGGTAATAGCGCTGTTCGACCAAAGCATATAGCGCTATTGGGTGTTTATGTCGGAGCTAAGCTAGCAAAGAGTGGAATAGCGCTGTTATCTGCGTATATTGAAGCTATGGGACTAGATTTGTCTTTAGTGTATTGTGGTGCTTAAACAAAAATTTTAGAGTAACCGAAAAGGAGAAGAGACGTTGTTATTTTACACATAATAAATATTTACATATATTTCTGCTCCACACATACTTATCTATATATTTAATTTTTTTTAATTTGAAAGGTTATATAAAAATTATGTATAAAAAGTAATAAAACTCATAAACAATGTCCCTCTTATTCATAAAAAATAAAATAGATTTATAAAATTTTCGAAATCGAAAAATTTTATGAAAATGTCACTTAAAAATTTTTAAAACCTATTTTATTTTTTATGCATGAAGTCGTATATATTTACTTACGTCTGGACTTCATTTCACATGCTACGGCCGTCCACAGTTTATCCAAGACAAGCCTATTGGGATGATTTGGATTTCTTTGATCCGACAAAGGTTGCCTTTTAAAAATTGCACTGATGAAAGTTTCTGTGTCCATAATGAATAGCGCTAATCGACTAAAGAAAATCAATGAACTAATTTTCTTCGCTCTTATACTTTGATACGCGCTTATAGCGAGGCTCCGACATAAACAGAAGTACAGAACTCCCATTTACAATTTTCGTTGCTAGTATCCACTCTTTCTTCTATTGCTCCGACATAAACACTACACGCGTTTCCCATAAGGTATTTTCTCTGCTATGATAATAGCGCTAATGTGGTGAATTTCTTTAGTCACCCACTGCTCCGACATAAACAGAAGTACAGAACTCCCATTTACAATTTTCGTTGCTAGTATCACTCTTTCTTCTATTGCTCCGACATAAACACTATACGTGATTTCCGTAAGGTATTTTCTTTGCTATTATCTGTGGTGAGCTTAGCGCTTATCGCAGCTCCGACATAAACAGAAGTACAGAATTCCCGTTTACAATTTTCTTCGCTATCTTTCTTTCTTTCTTATATTGCTCCGACATAAACGCACCCTTACGGAAATCACGTATAGTGTTTATGTCGGAGCAATAGAAGAAAGAGTGATACTAGCAACGAAAATTGTAAATGGGAGTTCTGTACTTCTGTTTATGTCGGAGCAGTGGGTGACTAAAGAAATTCACCACATTAGCGCTATTATCATAGCAGAGAAAATACCTTATGGGAAACGCGTGTAGTGTTTATGTCGGAGCAATAGCAGAAAGAGTGCAATAGAGCGACGAAAATTTTAAATGGGAGTTCTGTACTTCTGTTTATGTCGGAGCCGCGCTATATGCGCGTATCAAAGTATAAGAGCGAAGAAAATTAATTCATTGATTTTCTTTAGTCGATTAGCGCTATTCATTATGGACACAGAAACTTTCATCAGTGCAATTTTTAAAAGGCAACCTTTGTGGGATCAAAGAAATCCAAATCATCCCAATAGGCTTGTCTTGGATAAACTGTGGACGGCCGTAGCATGTGAAATGAAGTCCACACGTAAGTAAATATATACGACTTCATGCATAAAAAATAAAATAGGTTTTAAAAATTTTTAAGTGGCATTTTCATAAAATTTTTCGATTTCGAAAATTTTATAAATCTATTTTATTTTTTATGAATAAGAGGGACATTGTTTATGTGTTTTATTACTTTTTATACATAATTTTTATATAACCTTTCAAATTAAAAAAAATTAAATATATAGATAAGTATGTGTGGAGCAGAAATATATGTAAATATTTATTATGTGTAAAATAACAACGTCTCTTCTCCTTTTCGGTTACTCTAAAATTTTTATTTAAGTACCACAATACACTAAAGACAAATCTAGTACCATAGCTTCAATATACGCAGATAACAGCGCTATTCCACTCTTTGCTAGCTTAGCTCCGACATAAACACTCAATAGCGCTATATGCTTTGGTCGAACAGCGCTATTACCTCCGCTTATTGACCTCTTCGCTACTATTGCTCTTATCACTGCTCCGACATAAACACTCAATAGCGCTATTCCGATAAGCGTATATCACGCACAGCTATCTTTCTTTCTTCTATTGCTCCGACATAAACGCACCCTAACTCATAAAGGGATGAAATTTTGCACAAAGAATAATATTCATAAGCTTAGTTGGATGACTGATAAAAATTTAGAAAATGGGCGTGGCTACGCCCACTTTATGCAGCACTCGATTTATATAAAGTACCTACACCGTGTTTCCATCAAACGCAAACAAACAATGAAAGCATACAGCTGAGTATCTAATGTTCGATTCCACTCGAACTTAGGCTTCCTTACTTGTTTCTTATTTGTTTGTGAGTTTTTATAGTCTTGACTTAACAGTCATTAACGTATACATATATATGTATGTATATTACCACCGGAAAAAAGCATTGAACTTGACATATGTGACTCCAGTGCATACATGTATGCATGTGTGTGACTTTATGACAGCAATCATTGGCGGAAAATCTCTAGCTCAGAACTAGTTCGCTCCCAGTGCATTTTTCGCCACTATGTGATACTAGTTATACAACAAACTGGCGACTTTAACACGGCGATGGCCTAGAACTAGCACTACGTTTTCGATAATTACGAACTTTTATTCAATTCTACAGTTTGCACTTGCTCGCTCCTTGACACAATTTTGAAAGTTCTAACTATCTACAACTTCCTACAAATTCTACAGCTTACATCCGACATTGAAGTGCAGCATTTTATACCGTTCATGCTAACGTGATTAGCTTAGAATCGTGCACCTAATAATTTTTATACTCAGCTGTACTAGTACACAGAGTATTATAGTTTTGATTTCCTAACGGTGGATTGTAACAGAATGAAATAATCGAGATAGATATAGACTTATATATATCAAAATGATCAGGGTGAAAAGAGAAATCGATTGAGCCATGTCCGTCCGTCTGTCCGTCTGTCCGTCTGTCCGTCTGTCCGTCTGTCCGTCTGTCCGTCTGTGAGCACGATAACTCGCGCAAAAATTGAGATATTTTGATGAAATTTGAAATGTAAGTTGGTATCAAGGCAGGAACGGATGGTATTGAAAATGGGCGAAATCGGACCATGACCACGCCCACCTCCCCTATATAGTAAAAATCGGAAATTTTGTATCTCAGTCACTAATAGAGCTGGAGTGATAAAATTTTACCCACGTATTGAGCTCAGGCCCTTATGAAGAAATATGGTGAAATTTTGGAAAATGGGCGGTGCCACGCCCACTTATTAAGGGGCAAACATTTCAAGTTTTATGAGTCATAACTCAGAAACCGTTGAAGATATATCGATGAAATTTGGTACGCGTGATATAATTACTTAGGCAAATGTTTGGATTAAAAATTGCCAAGATCGGTTGACGACCACGCCCACTTTTATATATGGGTATTATAAAGTGGCATAATAAAAACATTTTAAGCCATATCTCTGTCAAATATAAAGATATATCATTGAAATTTTATGGCAGGAGTCCAACTGCGGACATAAAACGAAAAATACAAAAATTTTGGAAAATGGGCGTGGCACCGCCTACTTTTAGAAGCAGGAATATACGAGATTTCTGAGCCCATAACTCGACAAATAATTGAGATATAACGACGAAACTTGGTGTGTACACTTTTATTACCTGTGGTAATATATGTTAAAAATTTTATCGAAATCGGTTGCCGACCACGCCCACTTTTATATATGGGTATTATAAAGTGGCCTAATAAAAACATTGTAAGCGATATCTTTGTCAAATATAAAGATAATTCATTGAAATTTTGTGGCATGAGTTCCACAATAGACCGGAAACAAAAAATATAAAAATTTTGGAAAATGGGCGTGGCACCGCCTCTTTTTAGACAAAGGAATATACGAGATTTCGGAGCCCATAACTCGGCAAATAATTGAGATATTATGACGAAACTTGGTTTATACACTTTTATAACTTGTATTAATAGACACGCAAAAATTTATTAAAATCGGTTTATGACCACGCCTACTTTTTCACAAAGATATTTCTGGAACACCATCTGGGAATTTGTAACGTCACATCTTAGTAACTAGAAGTCATAAAGGAATGAAATTTCGCACAAAGAATAATAATCATATGCTTAGTTGGATGACTGATAAAAATGTTGAAAATGGGCGTGGCTACGCCCACTTTATGCAGCACTCGCTTTATATAAAGTACACCGTGTTTCCATCAAACGCAAACAAACAATGAAAGCATACAGCTGAGTATCTAATGTTCGATTCCACTCGAACTTAGGCTTCCTTACTTGTTTTTAATTGTTTTCTTTTTTTATGGAATGGCGCTATTATAACTCTGATGAGTTTTATGGCCGAGCTTCTCTCCCAATTCGAGGTGTGCTCCTTATCTTTTGCTTTTCCTTCTAAGTGGATGGACCTAAAGCTTTATGCCGGGTCCGAATGGCGAATGCATTTTTTGTGAAAACCTTTTTCATGGCAGAAATACACTCGGAGGGTATGCCGCCCAGTGACCGCTATTTCTAACAATCAATAATTGGGTTTAAAATTTAAACTTTAAATTAATTAGAAAAATTATTAAGAGTCTTACCATGAGAAAAATTTAATTAATACATATCTGAAATTGACTTCCAATGGCAATCAATTTGAAAACCAATTTTGGATCTCCAATTGATATACATATATGTACATATGTAAGTTGGATATCCGTTGGAGAACCACAAAAATTTTCCAAGATTGGAAAAAAGTTTGACTAGTGCATATTGGATTTCATTTTATACATATGTACATATATGTATATATGTATGTATGTGAAGATGCGAATAGTGTAGGTAATCTTTATACAAAATGCTTCACTAACAATCTGAGAATTTCAGAAATATGCAAACCGGAGGGCAAATGAACGAATCAAAGTGTATCTTATAATGGTCACTCAATTCACCCCTTATAAACTGATGAGGGCCTATAACTACTTAGAATTGAACTAGTGCCTTTTCGGTAGTTGAGAACTAGAAATTTTGCTAACTGGTTATTGATTTCCTTCCAGGGAAATGATGTCCCCCACTATTCCATCTCGTTTGCTGCGGTTCGTTACATTCAACTGTACTCACACTTTTTTATGTACATACTAACGAGTATTTTGTTACGCTTTTGTTTTAATTGCTTTGACGTTTTGCGTAATTTGATAGTTCGTTGACGTAAATTCCGATATGATTACGTACAAATTTGCTATTTTTTGCATTATAATTTTTATACTCAGCTGTACTAGTACACAGAGTATTATAGTTTTGATTTCCTAACGGTGGATTGTAACAGAATGAAATAATCGAGATAGATATAGACTTATATATATCAAAATGATCAGGGTGAAAAGAGAAATCGATTGAGCCATGTCCGTCCGTCTGTCCGTCTGTCCGTCTGTGAGCACGATAACTCGCGCAAAAATTGAGATATTTTGATGAAATTTGAAATGTAAGTTGGTATCAAGACAGGAACGGATGGTATTGAAAATGGGCGAAATCGGACCATGACCACGCCCACCTCCCCTATATAGTAAAAATCGGAAATTTTGTATCTCAGTCACTAATAGAGCTAGAGTGATAAAATTTCACACACGTATTGAGCTCAGGCCCTTATGAAGAAATATGGTGAAATTTTGGAAAATGTGCCACGCCCACTTATTAAGGGGCAAACATTGAAAGTTTTATAAGTCATAACTAAGAAACCGTTGAAGGTATATCGATGAATTTTGGTAGGCGTGATATACTTACTTAGGCAAATGTTTTGACGAAAAATTGCCAAAATCGGTTGACGACCACGCCCACTTTTATATATGGGTCTTATAAAGTGACCTAATAAAAACATTTTAAGCGATATCTCTGTCAAATATAAAGATATATCATTGAAGTTTTATGGAAGGTGTCCAACTATGGACATATAACAAAAAATACAAAAATTTTGGAAAATGGGCGTGGCACCGCCTCCTTTTAGAAGCAGGAATATACGAGATTTCTGAGCCCATAACTCGACAAATAATCGATATATTATGACGAAACTTGGTGTATACACTTTCACTACTTGTAGTAATACATGTTCAAAATTTTAGCGAAATCGGTTGACGACCACGCCCACTTTTATATATGGGTATTATAAAATGACCTAATAAAAACATTTTAAGCGATATCTTTGTCAAATATAAAGATAATTCATTGAAATGTTGTGGCATGAGTTCTACAATAGATCGGAAACAAAAAATAGAAAAATTTCGGAAGATGGGCGTGGCACCGCCTCTTTTCAGACAAAGGAATCAACGAGATTTCGGAGCCCATAACTCGACAAATAATTGAGATATTATGACGAAACTTGGTTTATACCAATGCTGGGCGCTAAGGATTACAATTACATTTTGATTACGATTACTGTAATCGTAATCCTAGAAATTTAAAGATTACGATTACTGTAATCGTAATTGAAATTTTTAAGATTACGATTACTGTAATCGTAATCCTAAAAATTTAAGGATTACGATTACAGTAATTGTAATCGTACGTTCTGTGATTACGATTACTGTAATCGTAATCCTAAAAATTTAACGATTACGATTACAGTAATTGTAATCGTACGTTCTATGATTACGATTACTGTAATCGTAATCCTAAAAATTTAAAGATTACAATTACAGTAATCGTAATCGCAAAAATTTCAATTACGATTACAGTAATCGTAATCCTAAAAATTTAACGATTACGATTACAGTAATTGTAATCGTACGTTTTATGATTACGATTACAGTAATTGTAATCTTTAAATTTTTAGGATTACGATTGCAGTAATTGTAATTGTAAAAATTTTGATTACGATTTAATTATATTTTGTACAGTAAAACTTCTTATACATTACCAGAACATCCCCTTAACTGCTTATACATATGTATATATATCCATACATATGTGGTTACATAGACAGTTTGTATACACGTATGTACGAAAAATAGCACATTTGACTTTTGGCTGACGAAAAGTAGCAAACATATGTATGTATATATTGTTTTTACATTAAAATTGTTGTTTTTTAAACGAAATTTCTACTTTTCGTCAGCCAAAAATTTAATGTGCTTGTATTCGTCAGCCAAAAAAATTGTGAGCTAGTTTTCGTATGGTACGACGATATGTATGTATGTATTTAGATATGTATGACAAAGATTTATAATAAAAATTAAATTAGTAGTACGATATACATAGTTAAATAACGTTTACATATCGTCGTTTAAATTGCAATACCTCGTATCGACAAACCTCAGGAATGTGTTTTTGTTAAAGTAGGAGTTAAGAAGAGTAAACCGAAACAGAAAAATGTATACGAATGAAGTACATAACAAAGTTAGATGGTAGGCAGCTGTATATTCAGTAAATGTACATATATGTATACTAGGGTGGTCCCCAAATGTATGGAAGCAAATTGCGTATCATATTTCGTGAACCTCACCACCAAGGTCGATGCTAATATAGTCGAAGATATCATGTATAAATTTTTGTCCCGATCGGAGACGGCTAAGTGGGGTCAAATTTCAGAAAACTCTATGGAGACTGAAAAAATTGAATTTAATTTCTTGTACATCTAATGCCCAAAATCGATAGTCCTGCACTAAAGGATACCAAATATATATTTTGGTCCCGATCGGAGATGATTAAGGGGTGTCGCACAGCGGTTTACTATATCACATCTCTTCTTTTTGGGGGCTTACTAGTTTGGTCCGAAAATTTATATTTTTCAAAACTCCTTTTCAAAAATATTTAATTTTCTGCTTATGAGGCGAAAAGATTCGATGTATAGTTCAAGAGAATCTCTATTTTATTTTTATGTCTTATTAATTTTAGTTAGTTGCTTAATACCTGAATGTGATTTTGGTAAAGATTGTTGCTTTCTTTGAGAATTTCGAGGAAGTCCGTGTTAGCCAGGGGTGGCTTTCTGTAATTCGATATTCGACTCTCGTCGGCTCGATATTTCAATTCGATATCGAACGAGCGACGATACCGTTTTGCTTTCTGTATTTCGATAGGAAAACTTTTCTTATAATATTTTAAAAAGTGCATGAAACAGGGCATTTCCCAATAAACACAACGGATTCGCCTCGAATTCGCGTCGGATTCGCTTTCTCTGATTATATTATCGCGGCAATAGTTCGCGGCGATAGATCGGCGAATCCGAATTCGTAGGAATGTCACCGATCACTAGCGATTCGAGAATTTCTTCATTCTCTGATCGCTGGCGATTCGAATTTTTTATCATTAGCGATTCGAGAATTTTTAATTTCTCTGATTGCTCGCGATTCGAATTTTTTCTCATTAGCGATTCGAGAATTTTTAATTACTCTGATCGGTGGCGATTCGAAAATTGGTTCATTAGCAATTCGAAATTTTTTTTATTAATGGAATATTGGAAATGGGTTAAATCCGTATAAAATATTACAAAGCATTTAAAATATTTTTATAAGAACTATAATGATTTTTTAGTGCAAAACAACTTAAAAAAATAGAAAAAATTGATATCGCGAAAATTGATTTAATCGAGCTTGCCGCGAACTCGAGGCAAGTCCGAGAAATTACATTCGCGAAAATCTGCTTTCGCGAACTCGCCTCGAATTCGCCGCGATATCATCCTCGCGTCTGTGTTTATTGGGTTGTTCCTCAATTTCTAAATCTTCATATATGTATGTAGACGGCTCCTTTATGGGGAAAGTATGTGTATTCATAAACTGAATGAGAGTTTTTCAGTGTGAGATGCGTTTATCAACAGTACCTACTGTAACCGTAATCATTGAATATACCATTACGATTACAGTAATCGTAATCCTAAAAATTTTACGATTACGATTACAGTAATTGTAATCGTACGTTTTATGATTACGATTACAGTAATCGTAATCCTAAAAATATAACGATTACGATTACAGTAATTGTAATCGTACGTTCCATGATTACGATTACAGTAATCGTAATCCTAAAAATTTAACGATTACAATTACTGTAATTGTAATCTTACGTTCTATGATTACGATTACAGTAATCGTAATCCTAAAAATTTAACGATTACGATTACAGTAATTGTAATCGTACGTTCTATGATTACGATTACAGTAATCGTAATCCTAAAAATTTAAGGATTACAATTACAGTAATCGTAATCGTAAAAATTTCAATTACGATTACAGTAGTCGTAATCCTAAAAATTTAAAGATTACAATTACAGTAATTGTAATCGTAAGTAATCAAAATGTAATCGTAATCCTTAGCGCCCAGCTCAGAAACCATTATAACGGTTATTTTTAACTACGAACCATTGCTAAATTGACCATTTTACTTTTAAACCAACTGAAAAATATTTACTTTAACTATAAAAAAAGTGTGATTCAACAAGAAATTAGGCGAAATTGAAAAATGTAACATTGTCACCGTTGGTAGCTATTTTTACAATTGCCTTTTTCCCTCAGTGTAGACTTCCTTTAAGTACATACATACATACTGTAATTGTAATCTTACGTTCTATGATTACGATTACAGTAATCGTAATCCTAAAAATTTAACGATTACGATTACAGTAATTGTAATCGTACGTTCTATGATTACGATTACAGTAATCGTAATCCTAAAAATTTAAGGATTACAATTACAGTAATCGTAATCGTAAAAATTTCAATTACGATTACAGTAGTCGTAATCCTAAAAATTTAAAGATTACAATTACAGTAATTGTAATCGTAAGTAATCAAAATGTAATCGTAATCCTTAGCGCCCAGCCCAGAAACCATTATAACGGTTATTTTTAACTACGAACCATTGCTAAATTGACCATTTTACTTTTAAACCAACTGAAAAATATTTACTTTAACTATAAAAAAAGTGTGATTCAACAAGAAATTAGGCGAAATTGAAAAATGTAACATTGTCACCGTTGGTAGCTATTTTTACAATTGCCTTTTTCCCTCAGTGTAGACTTCCTTTAAGTACATACATAAGTGCTCATAATAGAGTTCATTAAACTGGTTAACACATTTCTCTAGATGTTGGTTGGTGTTTTGCTGTTATGTTACGCTTCATATACTACTTAATACAGTTAATATAATAAAACAAAGAAAAAAGAAAACAAAAAATATGAAAAAAAGTTGACAGAAAGGCAAAGTCAAGTTTGTATGTATGTATAGGCTGCAAAGCATCTGCATGCGGCGGAAATTACAACAGAAAAAATGGCTATAAATGCTTAACAAGTAGCGTTTTTACATAAATTTCACAGAAACGCGCACACACACCCATTATACACAAAGCAAACGTAATAAATACATACATAAAACTAATAACCCATACGAAACATAAATAACACAATTTTTATATAAATTTGGCGTTTATGCAATGGTTCTCTTCCTTTGAATTTCAAGTTTTAAATTTTAATCTTAGTTGTTAAATTTTTGATTATGATTAACAATAGTTAATATTTTATGCAAATTTATTTTACTTTTTCTATCAATTTTTTTTTTCTTTTTAGGTTATGCCATCACTAAATAAACACTTGAAGCCACTCGACGACGGTTGGTCCAAGCAACAGCCCGATGATTTGATGGAGAAAACCTTCACGGCGACATTTCCCGCTTTCAAATTTCCCGACCGCGAACGTCTGCATGTGAGCTGTGGCGTGCAGCTTTGCAAGGGCAAATGTCCGAGTGTGAGTACCGAGTTGATGCTTGAATGATTTAATGAATTAATTTGTAAAAGGAAAGGAATATTTAAATTTCGAATTTAATAAGTGAAGCTTGTTATTAAAAATGGACGATGATGCTGGCCTTAAATATGTACATACATACATATGTATACTGCCTCATGATTGAGAAAACACCCCAACCGCACAACAAAAAAAAATTTAATAAAAAACCATGTTCATATTTGTTGCATAATTATTTACACACATTTTAAACAAAACAATTAATATGCGAGCGCGTTACGTTTCGTCGGTGTGTATGCGTGTAATTATTTCATAATTAAATTGTAAATACATACACATGTATGTACATATGAATGTTTGTATGTATGAAACCATAACAAACTCTGCAAAAAGAAACATTGCAACAATAGCAATTCGCTGTAATTTTGGTAGCGCGAGTTGAATGGCTTTTTGGAGAAACTATTCACCCACCTACGCTGGAGCATCATACATACTCAATATACATACATACATACATACAATAGGGAGTTGCAATTTTTTGGATGATTACATTTTTCTCGGCCGATGTGGCCGCTGTGGTGCAGTGGGTAGAGTGCTCGCCTGCTATGCCAGAGGTCTCGGGTTCAAACCACAGTCCGAGCAAAACACCAAAAAAATTTTTCTAATTAGTAAAAATCCAATTATTGGTTTTTTCAGAGCAGCGGTCACCTCTCGGCAGTGGGCGGCATACCCTCCGAGAGTATTTCTGCCATGAAAAAGCTTCTCACAAAAAATGCATTCGCCGTTCGGAGCCGGCATAAAACTGTAGGTCCACCCAATTAGTAGGAAAAACAAAAAGGAGCACACCTCGAATTGGGAAAGAAGCTCGGCCATAAAACACGTCAGAGTTATAATAGCGCCATTGTATTATTGTATTATTATATTATTACTTTTTTCTCGGTCCTAACTAATCTTATATCCATATTTCGTTTAGAAAATAAATAATAGAACTTTAAAAAGTCGTTTACATAATATATGTATGTACATAAATACACATCGACACTATTTGATATTACCGCCCGAACTGCAAGGAACTTTCAACGACTGAATAAATGGATATTCCGTGCGAAAAATTCTATTTTGAGATGTTCTTTATTACAAACTTCTTTTACATGGATTTTCTGCAGCTTGTGAGGCGGTATAGTAGATTCCATTGGTAGCGCTTGCCATGGTTCGGCATAAATACATACACCAGCCCAGCCTTAGCTCAAATCCCAGCCAACTTATATATCTATATATATAAAAATGATTTGGTATTTAATTGTAACGCTAAAACTTGAAAACGGCTGAACCAAATCAAATACTTCCTTAGGGGGGTTTGTTTGTTGTTACCCCGCGAAGGTTTAGTCGAAGAAAAAATTTATAAATGTTAGGGGGGCGTGGCACCTCCCATACAACCTTAAGTTTTAAAGCTGATTACTTATCTCTAAAACAGTTCAAGGTAGGGAGCTGAAAATTGGTATAGAAGTAGGTTATATCAAAACCCTTCTCACTCAGAAAAGTGGGGGTTATCAGAAAAGGGGGCGTGGCACCTCCCATAAAACCAAAATTTTAAAGCTGATTATCTCTAAAACAGTTCAAGGTAGGGAGCTGAAAATTGGTATAGAGGTAGGTTATATCAAAACCCTTCTCACTCAGAAAAGTGGGGGTTATCAGAAAAGGGGGCGTGGCACCTCCCATACAACCTTAATTTTTAAAGCTGATTATCTCTAAAACAGTTCAAGGTAGGGAGCTGAAAATTGGTATAGAGCTAAATGATATGAAAACCATTCCCACGCATAAAAGTGGGGGTTTTCGAAAAAAGGGGCGTGGCACCTCCCATACAAACTTAATTTTTCATGCTGAATATCTCTAAAATTGTTTACGCTAGGGACATGGAAATTGGTGTGGAGATAAACGATAACAATTCCATATTAACGCAAAATAATAGGAGTTATACGAAAAGGGGGCGTGGCACCTCCCAACAACACTTAATTTTTTAAGCTGAATATCTTTAAAAGGATTTAAGTCAGGGACCTGGAAATTGGTACAGAGCTATATGATATCAAGACAATTTTTGCGCATAAAAGTGTAGGTTATCGGAAAAGGGGGCATGGCACCTCCCATACAAACTTAATTTCTCAAGCTGAATATCTATAAAAGCGTTTAAGGTTGGGACCTGAAAATTAATCAGGAGATTAACGATATCAATAGCATGCTTATGAAAAAAACAGTAGTTTTGGGAAAAAAGGGCGTGGCACCTCCCATGCGTTCTTAATTTTTAAGGCTAAATATCCCTAAAAGCGTTCATGGCAGTACATAGAAATCACTATGCAGATATACGATATCAATACCATGTTAACCAAAAAAAAAAAAAAGAAAAAAAAAAATAATCGAAAAGTGGGGCATTGCACCTCCCATACGTACTAAACTTTTGAGGCTGAATATATCTAAAGGGGTCGAAGGAGGGGCCTGAAAACCATTATGGAGGTATACTGTATCAATACTCTTACTTACTTAGTTAAAATAGCCAATACTCAGTGAAAATAAATATCCGGAACAGAAAACTACACCTTTTCCAGTTTAGGTTCAGAAAGTTAAAATTGAATTTCAGAAAATAACAATTTAAGTTCAGAATTTCCAATTGAAGTTCAGAAAATTACAATTGAAGTTCAGAAAATTAAAATTGAAGTTCAGAAAGTGCACAGATCAGGGACATCATGGAATATCTTCAAGATCCTTATGGCCACCCTCTTATGCCAGCCTCGAGCATGGGATAAGGGTAACCTATCCTTAAAAAGGGTAAACGCCGTGGGCGTGGCGGGAGTCGTCCGAGAGGCCTTCTCCCCAGCTTTGGCGTTCGCCCCGGTAGCGAGCTGCATACCAGGAACACCTCCACTGACAGAAGAAGATCCCCCCGTAGACCCCACCCCATCCTGGGCGACTCTAGATGAAGTGGTAGGCCTCGGCATCACCCTAGCAATAGCCGCCGCGCGGCTGGTAGAGGGGCCCTGCATCGCACAACCCCCGAATGAACGGGTGTTGACCCTTCCGGCTGTTTACGAGTGCCGGTCTCGTTTAAATTTTTATTTTTGTTATCCTCCATACTTAAAACCCACGCGTAGCGGAGAAGGGGTATGTCAGCCCCGGGCAGAGATCCGCGATGCCCGGGGTAAGGCCAAGATTACAACTGGGTGTGGCCCGGTATCCAGGGGGCACCGTACGAGACTGGGCTATTTAGGGGCCCCCAGCCAGGCTGATCGTCAGCACGGTATGCATAACACCTTGATCCGGCCCCTACCCTGAAACCATGATCAAACACAATTTCAACGTCCCTAAGCTATTGAGGAGCTAAGGAAGCATAGCACTGACGCCTGATCTCAGCTGGAAACCCCCCGACAACGTACGGGGCTTCTGTGGCGGCCATTACCAGTCGGCACCCTCTCGGAGGGTTCAGTTCGGGATTTTTGCCAACCACTTCAATTGTAACTTTCTGAAAAGGTGTAAAAATGTTGTGTATCGTGCAGCCTTAAACTGAATACTAAAATTATATATTTTTGAAGTTGTATACACAATGAAGTAGTGAAAAATCGTTAATTTTCTATTAAAAATAATACCGATGTAATAACAATTTTTGAAATGAAATTAATAAAAAAATCTATTTTGGGCAGAACGAAGTTTGCCGGGTCAGCTAGTGTATATATATATATGATTGAGTTTAAAAATTCTTGATTTGAATACCATCAAAAGTCCGATGATCCATAATGACCCCAGAGTCACAAGACTCAACTGCCTCTTTGGCAATAAGAAGCCTAGGGGCTACGCCTTCTGGCTGGTTCTAATTTAAATTTTGTTGATAAAGAACCGAATATGTACCTATTTAATTACACCCATACAGACGTGAGTATGTTAGTACTTCGGGATTTAAAACACTACATTACTTACTTTACCAAATGTGCCTTGCGTGTTAAACTAATATCATGTTCAGACATAAAAATTAATTAAGTCAATTGGGGTTGATTGAGCATCTTTAGATTTGGTGTTCAGACATATTTAATTTACTTGGCCCATTTAACAGGTCGGCTCAAGATACATACACACATACACGCCGTGAGCTGAATATCAAACTCTCGTGACCTAAATGTCAAAATTGCAAGGAGGACGAAATAATTTGACATTCATCTCACAATTTTTACCAATCGTAAACACGAATGCATGTATAAAATAAGCAGAAATAAAAACAAATTTGATAGGTGATGAAGAAGAACAAGAATGCAGCTGATCTGACGAACCAACTTGTTTAGTGGACACTGACGCTAATCACATTTCTCTTTTCATGACATTTCATTTTACTTATGAAACAAGCCTTTTAACAGGGTTGCATGCAGAATTGTTCTTCATTAACAACTCATTAATTTCTAATGAAGCATTAACTTGGTCAATTTTTGTATGGTAAATTGAGAATCATTGCGCTTGAAAATTGAATGAAGGCTCTTAATGTTCAATTAAGGTTGTGTCTGAACATAACATAAAGCTGCTTCAATTCAATTAGCCACCTTTTCGGTTGCAGAGTTAGGCACGCATGCGCAGCACGTGAGCAACCAATTCAATAGTGAATAAGATACATACACACATACATACATACGTATGTATGTATGTATGTACATATGTACCTATACATAAAATCGCTCGAAACGCATCACCTCCATTTAGGCTTTGATGAGCTTGAGTTGATTTGCTCCAGCTTTAGCTGTTAATACAAGTACCGTAAAGTAGCGACGATGGCCTCGCACATTTAAAATGTTGCATGTTTCGTTTATGTTTTGTTTTACTTTTTCTTATTTTGTACCTAATTATTCTTATTTAATTTATGTAATTTCTGCAAACTTTCGATTTCATTTTATAACATGTAGTATTAATTATGTATTACTTAAAATGAGTACAACACAGAAAAAAATATTGTTTTTTTTTTCAACTCTTTATTTTATTTTTCTCCCTCTCTTCCACCCTGTCTATTCGCAGGTAAATTGTCGCAGCACGGAATCGTTACAGCTGAGCTCCGATAAACATTTGGCACGCATTGAAGTTTTTAATTCGTTGGCGGTGACGGCACCACAAATTGAAGTCGATCGATTGCGTTACGATCGTCGTTATAATATGAGTGGTAAGTGAAATTAATATAAAGTTTGTTAAGGGCCTTTTCAAATTACTCGGTACGACTTCGGATGAGCATATTTACCGAAATGTTTCCGCGTTGCAGTGTTTTTAGAAAACAAACATCGAAATTTACAAAATACAATTCGCCCGTTTTATGCAATAGGGATTTAACTCGAAATTTTCGATTTCTGGGTTTTGCCATATATTTCAATAACTGGGACGTGCCTTTGAGTTTAGTCTTATAAAATACTCAAAAAGATAAAGATGGCGGAAATAAAAGTGATTTTGTAGTTAGCCGTAGAAGGAAACTATTTGAAATTATAAAACTTTGTTTGCGTTTTCCCAAAAAAAATTTTTTTTTTGAGTTAAATCCCTATTGAATAAAACGTGCGAATTGTTAAATTTAACAAATCACTGAATAATAATAATAATAATAATAATAATAATAATAATAATAATAATAATAATAATAATAATAATAATAATAATAATAATAATAATAATAATAATAATAATAATAATAATAATAATAATAATAATAATAATAATAATAATAATAATAATAATAATAATAATAATAATAATAATAATAATAATAATAATAATAATAATAATAATAATAATAATAATAATAATAATAATAATAACTTGTATCGCCGGTGCTCGAAATTCGACCATGCAATTTATTTTTTCAACTTTGTATTGGATTACCAAACTTAGTACTCAAAGTATTATAAAAGTAATTAAAAAGCACCTCAAATAAAATAAATACGAATTAAGTAAAATTGCAATAAAAAGAACAAAATATTTAAATAAAAGCAAGTAATATAATAAATAAATGGAAATAAAAAATAAAAGGAAATAAAATAACAAATAAATGAAAATAAAAAAGACCTAACATTGAATAAAGTGAAATGAAAACAAAATTTAAATGAAAATAATTAAAAATTACACATATTGGCACAATCTAAAGTAAATAAGTGTGGCATCCATATAAAATATTTAAGCGCGAAAATGGCTGGTTTTAATTTTCCATGTATGTTTTATTGTAATTGGTTGCTCCTTTTTCTCTATAGTATGGAATATTGCACGGCCTACTTCTTGGAGCTTTTTAGTTTTCTTGCGCTCTATCGCTCTGGCGTTTATAAAAATCATAATAGGAAATCTACAAATCACTCATAGAGACATAGATTTCAGTGTAATGCAATTTTTGAATGTGATCCCAACGCATATAAAAAAGGAAGAGAGAGATATATTACGATATTTGTAAACATTTTTACGATATCTATTTCTCTTAACTAAAAACTTTATTTATTAATTATAAAGAAATTAAATAATTTATAGAAAAAATTATATGCCTATGCACTGCTCCTGGCTCATACGAACACATCCATATAAATTTTATGTGGATATGAGTATGTTAAATGTGCTAAACAGCCTGGCAATTGTTTGTATGGGAAAAATGTTATGTTATGTTCAGACACAACCTTAATTGAACATTAAGAGCCTTCATTCAATTTTCAAGCCTAATGATTCTCAATTTACCATACAAAAATGGACTAAGGGCCTTTTCACATTACTCGGTAAGACTTCGTATCGACATTTTTTTCTCGGTATTTTCATCTTACCGAAACGAGTCCGCGTTGCTGTGTTTTTCACACTTGTGGGAATACTTTCGGCAGAAAATTGAAAAACAAATATCGAAATTAAAAATATAAAGTTTTAAAATTCAACAAATCACTCAATAATAACAATAATGTCTTCCAGCGAAGACGAAGGCATTATAGCTTGCAAAATTTATAGCCGAAACGAGATTTTCACTGACTTTATTTTTTTTCTTTCATTACGCCGCAAAAATGTATGCAGTAATTCCTCAAATTTTACTGGCCGGTCTTACCGCGTTGCGGTATACCGAAACTAATCCGCTCCGATTTCATGTATGCAACACTAATGTGAAAGTGCCAATTGAAATACATGCGGTCGGTAAGCTCTCGGTATACTTTCGGTAAAAACCAAAAATATCGATCCGATACCGCACCGAGTAATGTGAAAGCGCTCTAATTTAATGCTTCATTAGAAATTAATGAGTTCTTAATGAAGAACAATTCTGCATGCAACCCTGTTAAAAAGCTTGTTTCATAAGCAAAATGAAATGTCATGATCAGAGAAATGTCATTAGCGTCAGGGTCCACTAAACAGGTTGGTTCGTCAGATCAGCTGAATTCTTGTTCTTCTTCATCACCTATCAAATTTGGATTTATTTCTGCTTCTTCTATACATGCATTCGTGTTTACGATTGGTAAAAGTTGTGAGCTGAATGTCAAATTATTTCGTCCTCCTTGCAGTTTTGACATTTAGGTCACGAGAGTTTGATATTCAGCTCACGGCGTGTATGTGTGTATGTATCTTGATCCGACCTGTTAAATGGGCCAAGTAAATTAAATATGTCTGAACACCAAATTTAGAGATGTTCAATCAAGCCCAATTGACTTAATTAATTTTTATGTCTGAACATGATATTAGCCTATTAATATATAGATAATGCCTTCTAGCGATGAGGAAGACGTTATAGCTTGGTACATTCTTCAAATTTTACTGACCGGTTTTACCGCGTTGCGGTATACCGTGAGTGCCAATTGAAATACATGTGGTTGGTAATCTATCGGTACACTTTTGGTATAAACCAAAGATATCGATTCGATACCGCAACGAGTAATGTGAAAACGCTCTAAGTAATTAAATAGGACAAACTCAGAGGATTATAGAGAAGAATATTATGACATTTCCTTCTCAGACGTCTGTCTAGCCGACGTTCGTGTATTTACCCTGCAAAAAATGCGTCTAATCCGGGACGTGTCCGGGATCAATCGCAAGGGAGTATGCGACTAATACAATTTTACATCCCTTTATATGGAGTGAATTGATCGCATTTGTTCGAGCATGAAAAAACTAATTGTTGAATTTGTATATCCGAACGGGTACAAATGTAGATTAATCGCTTTCATCGCCAATGGGTACAAATGTAGATTAATCGCTTTCATCCCGAACGGGTACAAATTGAGATTTTTCATAGTTGTTAGCCAAAGCTATTTTTTATAACAATCTTAAAAAAATTGTAAATGTTCATGTTCATTTCATAATGTTCTACTTTTCTAAAAAATCTCAATAAATAAATAAAAAAATTTTTAGTTCTAAGTATGCATTATGTGAGTGTAATGTAAAGAATTTTCAAAGGATCTTTTAGGTAACATTTTGTTAAAATTAATAGTGATCTTCATCTAAAGTGATAAAGTAATAAATTTCTAAAGTTAATCAGTTTATCCACATTTTTACATGAACGCACCTTGGCAAATAATTGTTTAAATTCTTGTCAGCTGTCAATTTGATTAATAAATAAAAACCCAATAAAATAAACAAAAAGTGCATATAACATTTTTGTACAAAATTCCGATGGAAAGCACAAAACGTAAATTTATTAGACTGTCAAAAATGAGAACACCTAAATACAATATCTTCTTTTAATTTGAAAAGGCAAAACTGACAATGTGTCATACTTGAATTTTACCGAAATTTATAAATTTACGCAACAAAATCGTTCTGTAAAGTGAAAACTTTGCTTAAATATAATTTCATACAAATTTTGACAGATAATTTATCACAAATATATATTATTATCACTTTACCCCATTTACCAGCTGTTTATCACTTTAGATTAAGGCCCTTATTATACATCATTGTTAGTAAAAGAAAGGGTGTTCAATTGGTTTTATCGATTATTATACAATTTCTTAAATACATTGCATATTTTTGTACAATTTCTATCTTTAGTGACTCTAGATTTGTACCCGTTCGAAATGAAAGCGATTAATCTACATTTATACCCGTTCGCGAACAATTGGTCTACAAGTAGTCTACATTTATGCCCGTACGGGAACAATAGTGGACTAATTGTGGACCGATTGTTCCCGAACAAATCTCTTTCGGGATTAATCGCACATTTTTTGCAGGGTAGCTACATAGCAAATGCATTCACCACAGTATTGGTGTGGTGTATGAATGAATTAGTTACTCATACGCCACCCCCATCCATGCGATGGTTTTCTAAAGGAATATGACTACGAATACAAGATCGAGAGAGAATATTAATATGAAACCAAATACATAGGAATATGAAACCGAATACGAATACGTATCCGAATACAAATACGGAAACGATTTCGAATACCCAATAAACACAGAAACGACTATGATATCGCGGCGAATTCGAGGCGAGTTTGCGAAAGTAGATTTTCGCGAATGTAATTTCTTGGACTCGCCCCGAGTTCTCGGCAAGTTCGAGAAAAACAATTTTCGCTATATCATTGTCTAACCTTTTTTAAGTTGTTTTGCACTAAAAATCAATATATGTATGTACCTCTGAAATTTATATTTAGGCCTGAACTCATATTACAGATCCGAAGATGAATCGAGGCGAGTTCGCGAAAGCAGATCAAATAAATTTTTAATCAAATACATAAATATGTACATATATGGCCAATAATCGCCAACGATCCGGAAAATTTTAATTTTTCGAATCGCCATTGATCAAAAGTTTCGAATCGCCAACGATCCGAGAGACTAAAAATTCTCGAATCGCTAATGATAAAAAATCTCGAACCGCCAACAATTCGAGAATGAACAAATTCCCGAATCGTTATCGATAGGTGACATGCCTGGGAATTCGGATTCGCCGATATATCGCCGCGATAATATAATCAGAGAAAGCGAATTCGAGGCGAATCCTTTGCGTTTATTGGGTATACATCTTCTTCTTCTTCTTGATTGGCGCTTAACCGTCTAGACGATTCTGGTCAAGTCGAATAAAGCGCGCCAGCTATTTCTGCCTCGTACAGCATGGCGCCACTTGGGAATATCTATGGAGTCAGCATCGCTGTCCACCTGATTTTCCCAATGCAGTGGAGGTCTCCCTTTTCTTTTGCGTTCAGCGGGTTTCGATAGAAATACTTTCTTGGCTGGAGCGCTTTCATGCATTCTCACGACATGACCTGCCCAACGCAGCCGCTGGATCTTTATTCGCTGAACAATCTCGATGTCTGCGTATACATGCATACATATTAGTACTTTAGATGATTCACTTGCCTTCAGTTCGAGCTCGATAAGCTCTATTCTCGGTACATCCAAAACAGCCCCGTTCTTCATGTCAGTAAGGGTTTTCATTTTACTTTCACCAGAGGTATAATGCTTACTTTTACTTAATTAGCTCTTAATGTTAGATATATTTATGTATGTGTATTATGTTAGTCAGTAAGAAATTAATGTTTCATTTGACTGAAATTAAATAAATAAATATTATGTACATATATATACATATTATAAATTTTTCCACATCTTTTTTTTTTATTTTGTAGCCGAAGAATATCCACCGAATATTCGGCGCATTTACAGTGATGGCACACTTTGCCTATCAGTCTCCAAGTTGGCCATTGCATTTTGTGTTTTGGGTCTGATCTTTTTGATTGCCGTTATAGTGGCGATTTATTCGCTAATACGTGCGCGTCGACGCTGTACGGCTAGTTCGTGCACCGCTTTCACGCCACCCAGCAGCGGTTCAGGTAATTTGCAGCGCGGCGAGCTGTGCACATCGATGTTTTCGTCAAGGTAGCAAGAAGTATTTTATTCTTTTTGTTAGATATACATATGTATACATATCTGTGCCGTTAAATTAAAGTAGCTTAACTCAAAATATGGTGAACGGAGAAAAATCGATTTTTTTTGTCAAAATTTAAACTATTGGACCAATTGGGATTTTTTAAAGAGAAAATAATAGATTTGCAATGTTAGAGAAGGAATAGTTGTGAACCAGAAATCTTAAAGTTAATAGCGAAAAAAATAACTTGTATAACTTAAGTGTTTTTATTGAATACATTTTTTACGAAAAGCAAAATTAACTCTACACCTTTTCCAGTTTAAGTTCAGAAAGTTACAATTGAAGTTCAGAAAATTACAATTGAAGTTCGGAATTTCCAATTGAAGTTCAGAAAGTTACAATTGAAGTTCAGAAAATTACAATTGAAGTTCAGAATTTCCAATTGAAGTTCAGAAAGTTACAATTGAAGTTCAGAAAATTACAATTGAAGTTCAGAATTTCCAATTGAAGTTCAGAAAGTTAAAATTGAAGTTCAGAATTTCCAATTGAAGTTCAGAAAGTTACAATTGAAGTTCAGAAAATTACAATTGAGGTTCAGAATTTCCAATTGAAGTTCAGAAAGTTACAATTGAAGTTCAGAAAATTACAATTGAAGTTCAGAAAATTCCAATTGAATTTCAGAAAATTAAAATTGAATTTCAGAAAATTACAATTGAAGTTCAGAAAATTCCAATTGAATTTCAGAAAATTACAATTGAAGTTCAGAAAAGTTACTCATATGCCCTATGTACATAGTGTCTCGGTTGCAGGAAAATTGTATGGATTTGTTTGAAGATTTAATAAAAATGTAAATTCTCGTGTCTTTAGCGCCCTTCGTTGTACATATGTAGATGCATTTTTCAAACTTTTCAATTGCATAATAGTGTTTTCAGACAAAGATGATTTGTATGTTCATTTCGCATCATAAAACGTGTAAAGACTACGGCATGGTATCTCTAAGGCAGCCGCGTTCTTACATACTTGTTATTTACATATGTATTTATTCCGAAATAATGCATTTTATGTAAATAATTAATTTATTTGCTTATATATATGCAATTCCGAAAATATTTAGCTTCATTGTTCATGAAAAGTAATAACATCAGTTTCATTCCATGTGAATGCGCGAACATTTTTTTCATATACGGTTTCGATTTACACCCATTGCTTGATGCACTTTCTTGCAACCAATGTCAAAATTTCTGCATATATAGACGTTTGTTTCAAGCCCTATAAAACATATGTGCGATTAATCGAATTAAAAATGCATCTACCCCGAAGGGCGTTAAAGATACGAGAATTTACATTTTTATTAAATCTTCAAACAAATCCATACAATTTGCCTACAATCGAGATACCAGGGCGTATGAGTAACTTTTCTGAACTTCAATTGTAATTTTCTGAACTTCAATTGTAACTTTCTGAACTTCAATTGTAATTTTCTGAAATTCAATTGTAATTTTCTGAACTTCAATTGTAACTTTCTGAACTTCAATTGGAAATTCTGAACTTCAATTGTAATTTTCTGAACTTCAATTGGATTTTTCTGAACTTCAATTGTAATTTTCTGAACTTCAATTGTAACTTTCTGAACTTCAATTGGAAATTCTGAACTTCAATTGTAACTTTCTGAACTTCAATTGGAAATTCTGAACTTCAATTGTAATTTTCTGAACTTCAATTGTAACTTTCTGAACTTCAATTGGAAATTCTGAACTACAATTGTAATTTTCTGAACTTCAATTGTAACTTTCTGAACTTCAATTGGAAATTCCGAACTTCAATTGTAATTTTCTGAACTTAAACTGGAAAAGGTGTAGTTAAGTTTTTTTTTATTGAATTGAATTCTTTCCAATAAGGGCCGTTTACTCAACCTCCGGTTAAGCACTTAACCAGATTTTTTTCCGGTTAAGCAATTTATTTGACAGCTCACCATACAATTTACGTCAAACTAACCAGCGATTAATTTAATCAGATGTTGAGTAAACGGCCCTTAGTGCTTAACCGGACAAAAATCTGTGGTTAAGTGCTTAGCCGGAGCTTGAGTAAACGGCCCTAAGTGTTTTATCTCAATTTAACTCGAGGTAAGTGTTTTTAATAAACTGAAAACCCAAGTAAATATGCCCACATAATTCTTGTTAGGATGTTTTAATAAAATGATTTTCATACAATACTAGACTTAAGTGAAGATAAGTTGCTTCAACTGATGCAAAATGTTTCTATTTGAGCTAGGATAATTTTTATATTTCAAAAACTTTTTAATTATTCTTCTTCTCTTCTAGATTGGCGCTTAACCGTCTAGACGATTCTGGCCGAGTCCAACAGCGCGCGCCAATTGCTTCTGTTTCGTGCAGCATGGCGCCACTTGGGAACACCTAGGGAGGCAGCATCGCTGACCACCTGATTTTCCCAACGCAGTGGAGGTCTCCCTTTTCTTTTGCGTTCAGCGGGTTTCGATAGAAATGCTTTCTTGGCCGGAGCGCCTTCGTCCATTCTCACGACATGACCTGCCCAACACAGCCGCTGGATCTTTATTCGCTGAACAATGTCGATGTCTGTGTAAAGCTCGTACAGCTCATCGTTAAATCTCCGTCGATACTCGCCCACGCCAACGCGCAAAGGTCCATAAATCTTACGAAGAACTTTTCTCTCGAATACTCCAAGTGCCATCTCATCTGATTTTGAATTTGTCCATGCTTCTGCGCCGTACATGAGGACTGGAACGACGAGCGTCCTGTAGAGTGTGATTTTTGTTTGTCGAGAGAGGACTTTACTTTTCAGTTGCCTACTTAGTCCGAAGTAGCATTTATTGGCAAGCGTGATTCTTCGTTGGATCTCCGTGCTGACATCATTCTTGGTGTTAATGCTGGTTCCCAAATAGACGAAGTCCTTAACAGTTTCGAATTTGTAGCTATCAACATTGACGTGGCTGCCAAGGCGTGCTGTTTCTTTGTGTGATGACAGGAGGTACTTCGTCTTGTCCTCGTTAACCGCCAAACCCATTTTCTTAGCCTCTTTATCCAGCTTGGAGAAGGCAGAACATACGGCGCGAGTGTTAGTGCCAATGATGTCGATATCATCGGCGTACGCCAGCAGTTGTACACTCTTGTGGTATAGAATGCTTCCTGTATGGTTAAGTTCTGCAGCTCGTATTATCTTTTCCAGCATCAAATTGAAGAAGTCACACGAAAGGGAATCACCTTGTCTCAGTGATGCCAAGTGTAGGGAAAAGAGGCTACATGTAGGGAAATTCGACCTCAAATTTGCAGTGTAGGGAAAAAAGGACAGATTTTCAAAAATTAGCTAAATGTAGGGAATTTTTGAAGTTAAATATTTTCGTTTCCTTTGCAACGAATTAATTTTTTCTAAGAAACTAAAATTTTTTAATAACTACAAGTAAAATGTTTCTGCATGCTTGTATGCAATATTTCAAAATTGTACTTTGTTCTGATCTGGCAATATATTCTTTTACTTGCTTCACCTAACCGAGGGTTGTTGTTATTGCGGTACTAAGCCCTGCTTAGCCGACGAGTTCTGCTCACAAATTGTCATTAATTTCACTTAACGGAAGGCCCAAGAATATTGCACCTTCTTTTGGGCTTGTCCAGAGGGACAAGGGTGTTAAGTTAGTTGGTTTGAGGTGGCATGCAAAGAAGTGCTATGTGTCATGCGGCGTCTCTCCACATGCCGGACATACGTTATGTATGTTTGGATCGACTATGACCCTGTAGGAATTGAGCTTCTACAGAAGCCCGACCATAATTGAGGACCTCCGTTAGGAACCTTACTCCATTATGTCCGAGATGTTTTAGCACCAACATGGATATGCCGTCTCGTCCGACTGATTTTGTGGCTTTAGCCTTCTTTATGACTTCCTGAATCTCCGTAGGGGAGAGAGCAAGGGATGCGTCATTGTTTGTAATCCAGGGTGTTATGCGCTTCCGTGCCCATTAGATGGTTTGCATTTAGGGGTAACCGACACTTTTTCAAGCCAAAAAGCAGGTAATACATGAAATTTATTTGGAGTCAACTAAAATATTTTATAAGCTGACTCAAAATTTTATTAAAAAAATTAAATAAGAATCGATTAGGTCACTTCACGTAACATTGCCAGTCGATGATATATATTTGATCTTAATGTCTCGAGCTTCTATATACTCTTCCGAAATATTCTGAGCGAATAAGATGTAAGGAAATTTTTCATTTCCTTGAACTTGAAAAGAAAGTTCTTGAAAATATACTTAGAAACATAAAAATTTCTATGTATGCATACGTGGCTTTTTGAATAAAAACTTTATTTGCATCTTTGCATTTTGTGTGTGTTTATTTCAAACTAGAGAAAATGCGGCGTAGGGAAATTTGTAGGGAAAAATTTTGTTAGCGTAGGGAAAAGTAGGGAATTTTTTTGCTTGCCGTAGGGATTTTTAGTCCAAGAATATTGGCATCACTGCCTTGTCTGAAACCTCGTTTGGTCTCGAACGGTTCGGAGAGGTCCTTCCCAATTCTGACGGAGCTGGTGGTGTTAGTCAGCGTCATTTGGCATAGCCGTATAAGTTTTGCGGGGAAACCAAATTCAGACATTGCGGCATATAGGCAATTCCTATTCGTGCTATCAAAAGCGGCTTTAAAATCGACAAAGAGATGGTGTGTGTCGGTTCCTTTTTCATGGGTTTTTTCCAGTATTTGGCGTATTGTGAAGATCTGGTCGATGGTAGATTTACCAGGTCTGAAGCCACACTGATAAGGTCCAATCAGCTTGTTGACGGTGGGCTTCAGTCTTTCGCACAATACACTTGCTAAGACCTTATATGCGATATTCAGGAGGCTTATCCCACGATAATTGGCGCGTACTGTGGAGTCTCCTTTTTTGTGGATTGGGCAGAGCACACTTAAGTTCCAATCGTCGGGCATGCGCTCGTCCGACCATATTCTGCATAGGAGTTGATGCATGCTCCTTATCAACTCTTCGCCACCATGTTTGAATAGCTCGGCTGGCAAACCGTCAGCGCCCGGGGCTTTGTTATTTTTAAGCCGAGACATTGCTATTCGCACTTCGTCATGATCGGGTGGTGGAACATGCCTACCATCATCTGCTATTGGGGATTCGGGTCGTACATCTTCTCCTTCAGCAATTTCACTGTTGCCATTATATATCAAGGAGGAGAAGTGATCCCTCCACAACTTAAGTATGCTCTGGACATCAGTTACCAGATCGCCGTTATCATTCCGGCAGGAATTTGCCCCGGTTTTGAAACCTTCAGTCATCCGCCTGATTTTTTGATAGAATTTTCGAGCATCGTTCCTACCCGCCAGCATTTCAAGCTCTTCACACTCGCGCCTTTCAGCCTCCCTTTTCTTCTTTCGAAAAAGGCGCCTCTCTTCCTTCCTCGCCGTTCGATAACGCTCCCATACGCTTCGCGTTGCGCCCGCACACAATGTAGCCCTGTAGGCGGCGTTCTTTCTTTCCGAGGCATCGCGACATTCCTTGTCGTACCAGGTGTTTTTGCGAGCTCGCTTGTATCCTATAGATTCCTCAGCGGCGATACGAAGTGAACGAGCGATGTGTTCCCATTCCTCAGATACATCGTTTGGTGAAGGATTGCTCTCAGAGAGCAGGAGTGAGAGCCGAGTGGTGTATTCATTGGCTGTCTGCGTCATGTGCAGCCTTTCGACTTCAAACTTTCCTTGCTGTCCTGTTGGCACATTCTTTGCTGCACAGAGGCGGGTGCGTACCTTGGCTGCTACAAGACAGTGGTCGGAGTCGACATTGGGACCACGGATTGTGCGCACATCTAGGATGCTGGAGCTGTGTCTGCCATCGATCATGACGTGATCAATTTGATTTCGCGTTTTTCGATCAGGGGACAGCCATGTGGCTTGGTGTATTTTTTTGTGCTGGAATCTGGTACTGCTAATGACCATGTTTCGTGACCCGGCGAAGTCGATCAGTCTCGTCCCATTGGGACTGGTTACGTCGTGGAGACTGAATTTTCCGACCGTGCTGCCAAAGATACCTTCCTTACCCACCCTGCCATTAAAATCGCCAAGCACAATCTTAATGTCGTGACGGGGGCAGCGGTCGCAGGCATGCTCTAACTGCTCATAAAAAGTGTCTTTGATCGCATCGTCCTTCTCTTCCGTCGGGGCGTGGGCGCAGATGAGAGATATGTTGAAAAATCTCGCTTTGATGCGGATCGTGGCTAGACGCTCGTTCACTGGCGTGAACGACAGTACTCGGCGGCTGAGTCTCTTTCCCACCACAAAACCAACACCAAATATACGCTCCTCTGCATGGCCACTGTAATATATAGCGCAAGGCCCGCATTTCTTCTTGCCTTGCCCCTTCCACCGCATCTCTTGTATGGCGGTGATGTCAGCTTTCACTCTTCCGAGGACATCAACCAGCTGGGCAGAGGCACCTTCCCAATTAAGGGTCCGGACGTTCCAGGTGCATACCCTCAAATCATAGTCCTTTAAACGTTTGCCATGGTCGTCAATAAAAAGAGGTGGTCTCATCCGAGGCATTGTTGGATTTTTCATTGGATAGGATTTTTTACGTGGTGGGTCCCAAGCCCGACGCACAACCCGCCCTGCGGGAGTTGTATATTGTTATACGTTTATATAGCGAGCCGCTTGCTCCAAGACAGACGCCCGCTCGCAGCCGCACCTTCTGGTGAACAGACGCTGCAGTTATTCCCCTCAACAAGCCCTCAAACCGAATATGTCGGAGTGGCCTTGTCGAGTTGTCGCCTTCTCACTTTAGTTCACCACCAAACGGGTGTTCGGTGGCTATCCAGAGGACACTGCGCGGAAGTCGTGAGCTGCTTGCTCCGCATGCAGAAGAATCGCTCTGGCCACCCCCAGGTGGATGGCAGTCAGAAGCTTTCACCACTTACGTGGACTTCTACACACGGAGCCATCCTTATAATAATTATACTCCGATTTAATTGGGGATAAGACAGATCGGTGGGGTTTTCTCCAAAGATTAACACTATAACAATAACTCAATTTTGCGTTATCTCGATTTAGGCTACTTTAATTTTCGGGCACAGATACATATGTATGTTTGTCTTTTGAAAATTAGAGAATCACTTTTTTAGTTAAATAACTGTTTTTATTTCTCTTGTATTTTCCAGCAGTGAATCGGCGCAATCGACCCGCTTCGGCAGCAAATTACTAATGCCTTATTATCCGAATACATTGCCGTATGGCAGGGTATATTGATTCCAACGTATGAATTCGGTTATAAAATATACATAAATTTAAGTTGATAAATTAATTAAGGTTTTTTTTTATATATTTTTTAGCTGAAAGCTTCACATTTCACACTCGTTATATCTAAAGACTGATTTTTCTAATAAAAAAGAATATTAATTATAAATAGCATATAATGAAAATATTATAAGATTAAGAGAAAATTACAGAAAAACAATATTCACAGCTTATTTCCTTTTGAGAAGAAAAACTAAATAGGCTTAATTAAAAAAAAATAAACATATATGGAAAATCCATGAACGGAATATAATAATCATTAATCAATAATCCACTATCACAAAATTATTTTTAATATACCACTATATTTATCTTTGTATAATCTGTGGAATCTACAATGATTTTTATTTTAAGAGTTTTATTCATTAAAATCGAAAGTAATCATTATAGCTTGAATCTTATTCGTCCGATCAAAAGTAATTATTATTATTTAATTTTAAATTTTGTTTGGTCAGAAATAATAATTTATAGAAAAATTCTAAACAACTTATTGAAGCGGTGGATGTAGCGACAGCTGTTTCACCATTGATAGAATTTTTCCTTAAAAAAAAAAATGGTCTTGAGAGCTTAATAATGAAGTAGTTATGTAATTATTAGAGCATGGAAATCTATGCAAATACATGTTTTTCTTAGGTTTAGGTAGAGCAAAATAAATAAACAATCTTTTGCATATTTTGGTCATATATGCATATTTTTACATATTTTGCGTTGTTTGCATTTTTTTATTACATATTTAGCATTATATTGCCTATTTTTGTAATTTGCTAGTTGACAGTTTTATACAAACGAAATTCATGCATAACAGTCATCTGACGACGAATAGAGTTTCGTGTGAACACGGCTATTATTAGTATTTTCGATACGGTGCATACCTGGCGACCAGCGTTGCCATTCTAGCTTTTTTCAAGCTAGATTTAGCTTTTTTTCTTGTCTTTTAGCTGGAAAAATTCTAATTTAGCTTTGGCTTTTTTTCTAGCTTTTTTATTTGCTAAAACTCCCCAAAAAATGAGCGTTGCTTGCTGCTCATATACATACATATATCATCATAGTTACCATTATTTGAATGTAAAACATTTTTTTTTAACATTTCGTTAATTTTATTGACACTGAAGTACAAATTTGCATATACATAGTATATGAAAATAAATAACTTATGCAGGCTCCACTAAACAGGTCGGTTCTTCAGATCGGCTGACTTCTTGTTCTTCTTCAACACCTATCCAATTTCTTTACTTCTGCATATTCTTTTCGTCAAATTCTTCATTCTCTGAGTTTATCCATCATTCGCCCGTGAGCTGAATGTCAAATTATTTCGTCTTCCTTATAGTTTTGACATCTCGGTGACGAGAGTTCGACATTAACCCTGCAGTAAATTTGTTTCACTGCTGAAGGATCAGTGATGATTCTTTGTTGAATATACATCACTGTCGTCATAACTCAGTATATTTTTATTTGTTTTTGTTTTTTTTTCTGAGGAAAGCAAACCATTTATATGAAAAATTCATCAGTCTTTATATGAAAGTATTCACTGATGCCTCCTCGTCATAGGTGAATTGCATCAGTGATTCATTAAGGATTCATTGCGGATTTTTACTGCAGGGAAGGTCACGGCGTGTATGTGTGTATGTATCTTGAACCGACCTGTTAAATTGGCTTTGAATTTATGTGTGTTTTGAAACATCAGGATCAAAAAATTGTTGTTACAGTGGCTTGCAAATTTTTTGTCCGGATCACTGCCACGGGAAATCACCTATTAATAAAGCATTAAAATACGCAGTAGGACTTGGGATCATCGTTTTACTAATCCGGGAGTACTTGTCAATAGATACTCCATTACTCCCTATACTTCGTGTATAAGCATACAATTTTTTATACTCGCTTTTAACATTAGCCGCTTTCGATTCACAATTTCTCTGCTGGCTATAAATTTCCTTCTGTCAAATTTATACGTGAATGATAGCGAGCAGAGGGAAATTTTTATCGACCAGTTAGCGAGTATGGCTACTACTTATTATGGGTTCAAACATTTTTGTTCGATCCGACCTCGCTTGTGTGATGGCGAATCGAAAACGACAATAGTAACTATGTACTAGGAAGAGAAGTAATAAACACAAACAAAATAAAAGAAAACTGAAACAATTTTGATATTGCTCGGAAAGGATATCAAATAGAGTACTCTTCTGCTCTCGCTTGGGGAGATCTCGCTCCAAGTTCTACTAATTTCGTATTTTTTTAAGCTTCTTTTTTTAGCTTTAAATGTTTTTTTATGTGTGAAACAATTATTTTAGCTTTTTCTAGCTT
This sequence comes from Urophora cardui, assembly GCA_960531455.1. Lineage (NCBI taxonomy): Eukaryota > Metazoa > Arthropoda > Insecta > Diptera > Tephritidae > Urophora > Urophora cardui. The sequence goes on along the minus strand of OY482671.1, from coordinate 29,923,703 downwards.
TTTTTTTTTTGAGAATCTAGCTGGAACTCTGGAAAAGTTCTGGCAACACTGCTGGCGACAAAGAGCCGTTTTCAAACATGCTCCTATTACCTCTGTGGATGTAGAACGTTCGTTTTCTATGTACCCAACAAACACCGAGGTTAGTTATCGATTTGAGAATGACTCGAGAACTAGCCTCATTCTCAAACCTCTAACGTTAGAGGACGACTCGAAAATCTATCGAGAATCATAGCGTTCTCAAACAAAAGGGTACCTAATTCTCAAATCGAGAAAATTATAATTCTCGAATCGAATTCTAATGTAGTTCTCTAATGAGATTCTAATCAGAATTTGCAAATACTTCCAATTGAAATTAAAAACAAAGCTTTTTCTCCTTTTAAATGATTTTTTCATTGTTTAGATTTTATTAGTGCCAAATTGCATATGATTATATACATCTATTCGCATGTACATATGTATATGTTTATCACATTTATAAGAACTGAAATTTAAACTAAATTCAGTCTTATTATTTAAATTAAAGGTACTTCTTGTACTTTTTAATGGAAAACATTGTACTACGGAAATATTAACTTTACCATTTTTTAGTATCTAATTTCAATATGTATGTATATTCAATATATCACAGAAATATATTGAGAATTGATAAAAGGCGTGAGATTTGGCTCCTTCTCTAATCACTCGCTAATCGAATTCTAGTGTAGTTTTCAACCCTAGTTATCAATTTGAGAATATATAGAGAATTACACTAGTTATCTAAGGTAATCTCGACAAAACTTTTAACGTTAGAGACTGTGTTTGCTGGGTATAAGAGCTTTTTTCGACCAAATCGGCAAAGTTTTCTTTTTGAGAATATGAAAAAATATTTCATTGTGTATGCTAATGAATCGTTAAATAAGGATTAACCTTTACAAATTATGAAATGTTCAAGACTGAATTTGTGTACATATCTATAAAAACATACATACATATTGCTAGCTTAGAGTGCAAATTTTGTAAGTCCTTTTTCCTTTTTTCAAACATTGTAGGAGAGACAAAAAACAAAAAATTAACAAATTTCGAAATGAAAAAAAAAAAAAATTTCTGTTTATGTAAATATTTTGGACTTACACAATTTGCGTATCGCTGAATAACAACGATTAGAAATATGACAAGTATCACAGACTTGTTTAGCGCGGTGCGTATTTGATTTTTCTAGCGTTCTACACTCAAAAAAAAAAATTTCTCTCGATCAAAGACATAATTTTCCTTATTTTGAACACGCGTCCCAATACAAAATTTTCTTTGTTTTGTGTAAATTTTCTCAAAAATGTGGAAAAAACATAAAAAAACTTTCAAACAAATTCGTTGCCATGGGGATTTGTATGGGAATTTAATTTCTCAAATTTAAAGAAATCAAGTCTTCAAAACAAGGAAAGTTGGGAATGGAATGGCGCTTAAAGAATTTTTCATTATTTTAATGTATGAATTTTTTCGAAACAAGTATATGAAACCATGGTAACGCATGTAACAACAATATTTTATAAACCTTTTAACATGTTTTAAGGAAAATTTACTCAAAACAAAGAAAGTAGTGTTCAAAATAGGTAAACAATTTCTTTGACCCCTCCATATATTTTTTTTCTCTCAGTGTACATAAAAATACAGTTTTTCATAAAAAGTGGACTTACACAGTTTGCACTCTAACCTAACGATATGTATAAACGTACAACGTAAGAGCAAAATTGAATTAAAAAATGTTTGTACCTAATTTATTTAACCATAGAAGCTACGTTAGCTTCGCCCTTCCCATATGAAGCTACGTTGGCGTCGCCCTTCCCATATGAAATTGAAAATTACACTAACAAATTGAATATAAAGTTTTTTGAAAAAATTGAATTCTTGAATTGAAAAGCGACGTAACTCAAAACCCAAATAAATATAAAACTAGCCAGACCCGTGCGCATATTGCGCAAAAAATAACAAAACATACGTGTCGCCAGTCGGTATGGTTTGTGCTGTCACGCCCATTTTAAAAAACTTATATATTTGGTTTTATGTCTACAGTGGAACTTATGGAACTTTCAATGAATTACCTATATCGCATAAACTGTTTTTATATTTTTATGTACATATATGTGGTCCCTGCCGACTTGGGTAATTTTTTTTCCACATGTTTGCCTTGGCAAGCAAATCAGTGGCCGAAGCGTAATCGATACAGTTCCTGAGTTTTGACTTATAAATCTTTGAAAATTGGCTCCTCTTGGCCCTTTTTTTAAATTTCAGCATATTTCCTCATAACGGCATAAGGTCATTGCATGGACGAAATTCCATCACTCGGGCTTTATTAGTGACTTAATTATCATGTTTTACGTGTTTTTCGAAATACATACATATGCCTTATTTTCAACCCCAGCCTTCTCTGTTCCTATTAGAATCTGTGTACCAAATTTCATTAAAATCTTTCTATTTTTGCGCCAGTTAGATTATGTAAGGCCGACCGTTCAATCAATTTTTTTTTTTATCCAGATCGTTTTTGATTTATGTAAGTCTATATCTATCTCAATTATTTTATGGTCTTACGTACAACCGTTATTTGATCAAAAGTAGAAATACATGTACATATATTGTACTACGTACAGCTTTGTATAAATAAGCACATCCCATGCTGAAAAACCCCCATTCAGCGTAAGTATGAGTACACACGTGTTCGCCTAAAATAATGTGATGTTTACATACAAACATATATATAAAAGTGTTTTAAAATATACACGACTGTTCAACTGGAGCGACATCTACATTTGAAATTTGTATTTAACTATGCACTCTTGTTAGAATAAAATAATTCTGAAGGCATAGTTTTAGGCGCAAATCTTTTAGTTTAAAACATTTTATTTTTGCAAAATACTATTAAAAAAAAAGTACCACGCGCAATAAAACACCGTTTAACATGCATAGCTAATTTATACCTTTAAAACGATGACTTACTTATTAATTTTGGTAAATTATGTGAGCAGAAAAAGGGATATTTGCAAAAAATAGATTAGAAATAATATATATATGATAAATGGAAGAAATGCAAGAAAACCTTTTTCTTTACAAACGAAGCTTTGAAGTAAAACCTTGGGTAAGGAAGAAGACTTTTGCTGGGAGGAGACTAACATTTAGCAGTCCCTAAATACGTTATTCATGGATTCAAAAAATTTCGAGTTGTGCAATTTTTTGATTTAGGGTGCTATTTGTAGGCAAACGAAAAAACTGAACAAAATTTCTAGTTAATATTGAAAATTGTGTGGCAAAAGTGTATTTCAAATTATTTGAAGAAAAATAAAAGCAGATTTTAATAAGAAAAATAGGAATTAGGGCTTTTTTTGCTGAAATATTATTGCAAGTCACAGTCTATGCTAATTAACTATAGGTACGTATATAAATTAATAATTAAGGTAAGTTACATATATGACAGAAATAAAATATGACAAGTATCCACTCATAAGAAATGAAATTTTAAAATACTTATCCAAGTTCGAAAGCACATATGTGCATATATTTGCGAAAAAGCCTTTTCTAGCTTTAAGTTAATCAAAACAAACCAAAGAAACCTTTTATCCCAAAAGCATTTGGAAGCAATTCTGCAATTATCCACCTCTGATTCGACAATAAATATTGAGAATTGATTAAACAGCCTTGAATAAACTTATCACTTATTGTTATTATGTAATATGTAGATACATTTTTTTTATATGTACGAGTTCATATCTTAATTTAATATACATAAAATATATAGTAAATATTGTACATATGTATGTATTTATGTTGTATGTTGTATGTAAAATTTTCCAATCGTACATTAAAAATTTACTTGTAGTTTGTAACTTTTTTTTTTAAATCTAACACAAATTTTTTCTCGGTGCACTAATAAATTTTTGTAGATGTATTGGAGTTTCCCCATTCAATACGAGAGCGTTGAGCACCCTTGATTTAACTATTGTAACTTCAATAAACATGAATTATCTGAAGTTGAAAAAATTTGAATTAATGCATTTTTTTTTTTTGATTTTTCATGCATATCTCTCAGTTTTTGTTGCATTTTTTATGCGCATATTTTTTATTTTTTAGTACATGAAATTCCATGCCCTAGTAATTATTATTATTTATTTATTTTAACAAGCACAGGCCGAGGTTATTTTTTTTATTCTTGCTTTCGGCAAAGTAGCCTGAGGGGGCTTAGAATGATCTATGGTGAAACAGCAGTCGCTACATCCACCGCTTCAATAAGTTGTTTAGAATTTTTTTCTATAAATTTTTATTTCTGACCAAAAAAAATTAAAATTAAATAATAATAATTACTTTTGATCGGACGAATAAGATACAAGCTATAATGATTACTTTCGATTTTAATGAATAAAACTCTTAAAATAAAAATCATTGCAGATTACCATTTTAAGGAAAAATTGGAAAAAAATTGTCTTGAGAGCTCAATAATGAGGTAGTTATCGTCGTTTAAAGTGCATTTTTGCGTAAGAGGTATTTTCATTTTCGAGTAAGGGACATTTTTGCCAAAAATGAGATTTTCCAACCCTGAGTTCCTGACGCTCAGCTCTATCGACCCATACCAAAACTTTGCAATTCTAACAACAAAAACGCATAATAACAGTAAATTTCATAATCGCTTATGAAGAGTATTGTTAAAATTTGGCAGCATTACCGCGTATGATTTCAGTTCATTCATACAAGCGAAGTTATATGTTATTAGATAAATAAATTAAATGGCGAATTTATATGAAAGGGAGCAAAAGTTAAATATTTTAACCCTAGTTCGGCCGACGAGTCACCTGTGTGACTATTTCACATTTTTCGCACAAAAAAACATATTTTTAATAAATTCTATTACCTTGTGTTCCATGACATCTTAAAGTTGTTAATTTTGAGCAGAAAAAACACGAAATAAAGTTTTAAGATTTAATCCATAGAACACTGTTACAGTTTGAGATCTTATATTCTTATTCTGGCCGACGTAGTCACCTGGGTGACCACGGGTAAATTCAAACGTAATATACATACATACAAATGAAAATGTTGGCATATGATTATTTCCTGCACTCAACACATTTGACAATTGATTGAATGCACTCCTGGCACCCTGGCCGTTTACAAACTAAGCAAACTTTTCGGGAGTTCCGTTGTCTTTCGTTCACATGCCGACAAACATGACACCTGCCTTTGATTGCTATTTGACCAGTTTCATCACGGTGCTCAATTCGCGTTTCTTATGCGATGGACGGAGATAAACGAGTATTCAAAACAGGCTGCATATCGGTAGGTATGTACGTGATAATGCTGCAGGATACGAGGGTTTGATGCGTGGCGGCTTATAGCTCCAGTGGCCAATTAACGAGCAAGTCCTTTTAGATAGGTTGCTGGCCTAAATACAAAATATTTGTATGCCATATTTTGCTGGCTTTGACGGGATACATTGACGGAACGGCACTCGATCACGAAATGGAAAGTTTCTCTAAATGGTAGAGTTGAAATGAATAAGAAGTCCATAGGTCATCAATCGCCTCCATGCTGGACTTATGAACTCCACAAGCTATGCAATAAAATTCCATAGAATTCAATATTGTCAGTTTTGTCATCTTCAACATCGTTGCCATTGCCAAATTTAACATCATGGTCATCCTCCTCGAACAACTTCTCAATATCCGCTCCCGTCAATGTTCTATATAGTATAAATATCCAGTACACATTTCATCAGAAATAGCATACTTACCTTCGATTAACGGTGTTCTGCAGTCGGTTATGGCTACAAACCGCTCAATTGCAATCCTACAGTCTGCATTTTTATCTTTATTGGTTGAACTGATTGCGTCCTCGTATTTTACACGCTTAGAGCTGGCCATTTTCAACAATTTAAAGTAACTGAATTAAGTTTTTCACAATTGTACCAAAATGAACAGTAAAAATAATCAGCTTTTAATCTTTTCAGATGCCTATTTTCACTTAATTTCACTTATTTCGCAATTTTTCAGACATTTTTTCTTTACTACCCTCCATTTACATCTGAACTTTAAAACTTTTAAATATGGTCACCCGGGTGACTGCTTCGGCCGAAATGAGTTGTAAAAATCGTCGGCCGAACTAGGGTTAAACAAATAATGTCAGGTAAATATCAAGTAGGTATTATTTTAAAGAAATTAAATGAAGTTGCTAATTGGTAAGCTCTAATACTACGTTTTTTTGCTACAATCTTTACAATTTTCCCAACCAAATTATGACTAAAGGTATCAAAAATTAAAAAACAAAACAAGAAAGGAAGCCTCAGTTCGAGTGGAGCCAAATATTATAAGCTTTCATAGTCTTTTTACGTTTGCTGGAAACACGGTGCAATTTATATAAAGCCCGTGCCGCATAAAGTGGGCGCAGCCACGCCCATTTTGAAAATTCGTATCAATAATCCGACTAAACGTATAAATATTCTTGTTATTATAAAATTTCATCCCTTTATGACTTTTAGTTACACAGATGTCACGTTACAAATTTCTGAAGGGAATTCGAGAAATATTTTTACTAAAAAGTAGGCGTGGTTATAAACTGATTTCGCTAAAATTTTGCACATATACTGCCGCAAGTGGTAGAAATAAGTCCACCAATTTTCGTCATAATATCTCAATTATTTGTCGAGTTATGGGCTCCGAAATCTCGTAGATTCCTTTGTCTAATAAGAGGCGGTGCCGCGTCCATTTTCCAAAATTTTTCTGTTTATGGTTTTCTATCTATCGTGGTACTTGTGCCACAAAATTTCATTGAATTATCTTTATAATTGACGAAGATATCGCTCAAAATGTTTTTATTGGGCTCCTTTGTAATACCCATATATAAAAGTGGGCGTGGTCATGGTCCGATTTCGCCCATTTTCAACCGTCCCAGTCTGGATAGGAACCTGTATACGAAATTTCATAAAAATATTTAAATCTGTGTACTATTACAGTTGTGTATAAAAATTAATGTATTACATTGCGATAAAAACATGTTTTTTGTAGGCCATGATTCTTATGCGATAATTTATAAAACATTCAAGTCAGGTTATAAACCAGATAGAACACGGATGTTCCTAATCCAATCCACAACAGTCACCTCAAAATTACAAAAAGTAAATATCAAGATTTAAAACACTTAAAACGAGTGATGCCCTACGATTGTCATAGCTTTTATGACAATTTACCACATTTACCTTACGACTTCTCCAGCTATGTGTAAACAAAATTACGTTTTCTTAATTAAAAATATTAATTTTAGCTTTAAATTTAATATAAGTTTAAGTTTTGTTACTTTTTTTTTTTATAAAATACTAAAAAAAAAGAATTATATTGAACATTTTGCCATTTCATAACCGCTTGTGCGTGATTTTTGTGCCAAATAAAAATTGCACAACCGCACATGAAAAAAAGAGTCCTAATAATTCAATTTGTTTCTTTGTATACCTTTCATGAGAATGAAATGGTATTATAACTTAGTGCCAAAAAATTTTTGTCGAAAGTACCAGAAGGAAGCGTGGGGGACCCACCAAAATATATACCGATATGATCAGAATCACGAGCTGAGTCGATTAAGCCATGTCCGTCTGTCCGTCCGTCCGTCTGTGTGAACGCAAACTAGTCCCTCAGTTTCTGAGATATCTGAATGAAATTCGGAATACAGGTATTTTGTTATATGCAGCTGATCATTTGTCGGAACCGGCCGAATCGGACCACTATAACATATAGAAAACAACCGATTATTCAGATATACATGAAATTTTTGGATGTAATTTGCGCATAACTTCCCCATTTAAACAGCTAAGGACATGAAACTTTGAAGTAGACGTACCCATTTTGGCCCAAACAAGGTTACCGAAAATTGTCAAGATCGGACCACTATAACATATAGTTCCACAACATCCGATTATTCAGATATACACATTTTGGTGTATAACTCCTCCATTTTACCAGCTAACGGCCTGAAATTTTGAAGTATTAGTACCCATATGGACCCTAACGGGATTGCCGAAAATTGTTAAGATCGGACCACTATAACCTATAGCTCCCCTACAACCGATTGTTCAGATAAACACATTTTGGTGTATAACTCCTCCATTTTAACAGCTAACGGCGAGAAATTTTGAAGTATTTGTACCCATATGGGCCCAAACGGGGTTACCGAAAATTGTCAAGATCGGACCATTATAACATATAGCTCCCATACAACCGATTGTTCAGATATGGACATTTTGGTGTATAACTCCTCCATTTTAACAGCTAACGGCGTGAAATTTTGAAGTATTTGTACCCATATGGGCCCAAACGGGATTACCGAAAATTGTTAAGATCGGACCACTATAACCTATAGCTCCCCTACAACTGATTGTTCAGATATGGACATTTTGGTGTATAACTTCTCCATTTTAACAGCCAACGGCGTGAAATTTTGAAGTATTTGTACCCATATGGGCCCAAACGGGATTACCGAAAATTGTCAAGATCGGACCATTATAACATATAGCTCCCATACAACCGATTGTTCAGATATGGACATTTTGGTGTATAACTCCTCCATCTAAATAGCCAAGACACCATTTTTTCTAATAAATCTTTCCATAAATAACCCACAGAATTAAAATTATAAATTAAACTTAATCCGGCTATGTACATACATAGGTAACTTTTCATTTCCCCACTCATGAAAGGTATGAAGTCTTCGGTACGGCCGAAGACAGCCGCGCTTTTACTTGTTTTACACTAAGTTGATGTTTTAGCTAACAAACTGATCTACGTAACTATTTAAATTTAAGTTTGTACGCAGAAAGAAGTAACGCTTTTGAAGTGAAACAGTTTTTTTGCTCTCCTGTAAAGTTCAACCAATGTCCGCTACGCGAAAATGAAAATACCTCTTACGCAAAAATGCACTTTAAACGACGTTATGAAAATAAAAAAAAAAACGACCAAAAACCGAAAGTAAGAATAATAATTACAGTTGATCACAACAATAACACCAAGAAAATAATAATATTTAAACAGAAAAATATAAATTGAAAAATAATGATAACATGCTGATTTAAATTATTTCGCTTATAATGATTACCGTTCGTCAATTATACTACCCGACAAAATTTCAAAAATTTTCATATCCTCGACATTTGATACATGATTCCTATGTAGAATTTTCTGCTGATTCCAAATGTGTAATCAGATGGTTCAAAAGTAGAACAGTTTTCGAGATATTTTGAAATTTCAGTTTTTGAGATATGAAAAAAAAAGTAGGATTACTTTTTAGTCAATATCTCCGCCATTACCGCCTCGATTTTTACGTTATTTAATTTTGTTTTGAGAGGATGAAATACCCTTTCCAACAAAGCCAAAACAATTAAAATCGACGGTAAATTGACGGAGTTATAGCGATCAATAGATTTTTTTTTATGAAAATTTTCAGTTTTTTTTTCCGACATTCATATACTTTTTTGTAATTTTTTTAAAGAAATATTAAATATCCTCCTGGTTTCACACTTTGAGTCAATAGCCTATTTCCTAGTGAACATTTTGGCACTTTCCGGATTATAATCCGTAGAAAAATTACAATGCTATAAGAGATTTAATGAACAAACCTATGTTTATTTTTTTATCACAATCTTGTACTTAACCTCCATTTTTTTATTTTTATGTATATTAAAAGTGTTTAAATGTTGATAGTTTTCGCCGTTTTGGTACATTTTGTTCTTCTCGAAGAAGGAACCAGCAAAAATGGCTCATCATTCAATGTCCCTGACATTCCAATGGCCTTGGTATCGCAATCCCATGTTTTTTTTTTATTTCTCAGTGAGAACGCTCACCGTTGTAAAAGTCATCACATATATGAAGATTATGTTGAGAGGGTTTCGGGACAATTTTTTTACACCACGAAATACCGCGAAAAAAAATTATTTTTTTTGCAACTTTTTTATTTGACATCCGATTTGTAAAATTGATATGTCATTATTTTAGTCTGGTGGAGTTCTATATATCGCTCTAATGTCCTTTTGAGCTATGAAGTCGTTTTCACATAGTTGGGTCACCTAACCAAGTTTTTCGTCTACAAAATATCCTTTTCGTTTCACCTGAAAAAAATCGCTAAAAATAAAGTACTAATGGGATCTTGGTAACATTACGCTTAAAGTGTTTGCAATTTAATAGGCTAATTTTTAAAAATAAATCTTTTGCTGATTTTCCCAACTTCTTATAAAAAACCTATTTTCAAAATCAAAATTAAAAAAAAATTGCAAAAAATCCACAAAATTTTGACTTTGACCAGCTATGGCTCAGTGAGTTTTTACTCAACCACCACAAGTTGTATGTCGTTAAAAGCGTATTTTAATTACGTTTAGAACGAGGTACTGTTAGCTATTATCGCACATTTAACTTTAGCGAAAAATATTTTTGAATGTAGTGATAACCAAAAAACACAAAATTACCGTTATCTCAAAAGCCTAACCGTGCAAAAAATAAAACTAAATAGTTTTGAGCTCACGGGGCCCATGCCAATTTTCCCCTATACCCCGATGTCTTTGTATTTTTTGTTGTAAACTAGTGTTAATGTTATAGTGGTTTACATTTGCCAGATTTGGAAGTTCAATGAAAATATAAATATAGGTTTCTTCACTTAATCTCTTTTAACCAAGGATGCTCAACGAACTATCAAAATATTTTTCCGTTTGTTAACATGCTATGTTAACGCAACTAAAATGCAAGCGTTAACGTTTTAAACGAAACAAGATCAACAAAAAACAAGGTAAAAAAAATTTTTTAAAAAGCTTTTATTTAATATTAATATAAAAATTTACTAAAAAGGACAAAATAAATTTTTAATATTTTTGAACAAGATTTATATTAGTCCTTAGTTCATTTGGATCTTAATTTCAATCTAAGCATACCTTTAACGTACATATTTCTTCAAAGCATTTCTGTATATGTATCAACATATGTACATAAAAGCGTGGGTGCTCTTTACGTCATGCATATCTTACGTAATTGGAATTTAAAGTTTTTATCGCTTCCTTCCATTTCACCAATACTGTTTTATAACATGAATATCTAATGAGTACCCGCGCTTTTATGTACATATGTTGATACATATACAGAAATGCTTTGAAGAAATACGTTAAAGGTATGCTTAGATTGAAATTAAGATCCAAATGAACTAAGGACTAATATAAATCTTGTTCAAAAATATTAAAAATTTATTTTGTCCTTTTTAGTAAATTTTTATATTAATATTAAATAAAAGCTTTTTAAAAAATTTTTTTTACCTTGTTTTATTTTTGCCTTTTTAGTTTTACAATGCATTTTACATCTAACATTTGTCAACACTCCCACTATCAATATAGTCCAACAGTTTTTAATATGAAGTGCACTATGTTTAACATTTTAATGGTTCCTTATTTTATTATCCAATTCCTGTGGAGTCTTTTAAGTGGTTTTACTATACTCTTTTGTGATAGATTTTGTGATAGATTGCTTCGTAATACGTGTTCAAAATAGGAACAAAATTGGTTCATAAATACTAATTTTCTAAATATCTTGACACTAGCGCCACCTAGCGGCGATTTATTTCCACGAATATATTTACTTTCTCATAAGCAATATATATACCGAATATGAACAAATCCGGTCGGTAAATACGAATTTTACAAATATCTTGACACCAGCGCCACGTAGCGGCGATTTTTTTCCACAGATGTATTTACTTTCTCATAGGCAATATATATACCGAATATGAACAAATTCGGTCGGTAAATACGAATTTTACAAATATCTCGACACCAGCGCCATCTATCGGATTTTTTTTATTTCACATTGCATTGTCTTCGGGTCCTAAACTATGTTCCAAATTTCAAGTACCTAGCTCAACTAGAAGTATCTTAAATGTTCGTTGCAAAATTCCACGACATACATACAAAAAGTGAAGTTAAATAAAAGCTTGTAAAAAGGAAATCGTTTTCGTTGAATCGAAAATTAACGTTGAAATTATCATTGAAATGAGCGTTTTTTCGGTTCTCACAATAAGTTGAGAGTGCTTAGTAGCAGCGTAGAGCAACAATGCTCTCAATGATAAACATTGAGCGCTTTGATGGTTCGTTTGAGTGACAATTCTCTCAGTAATATAGAGCGCTCAACTTTTCAACGTTTCAGCGTTAACGCTTGAGTTTCGTTGACGTTGATAACGAAACAGAAATTATTTTGATAATTTTTATAACGTTGAAAAACTGAGTCGTTTCAACAGAAACGACTTTAACATTTCGGTTATCGATAATATTAACGTTGCGGTGCATCCTTGCTTTTAACTTTGCCATTTTTCCACAGATTATAATCCGGAAAGTGCCAAAATGTTCACTAAGAAATAGGTTATTAACTCAAAATGTGAAATCAGGAGGATATTTAATATTTCTTAAAAAAAAAATTACAAAATAGAAGATGAATTTCGAAAAAAACCTGAAAATGTTTATAAAAAAAATCTTTTGTTCGCCATAACATCGTCACTTTAACGGCGATTTTAATTATTTTTGCTTTGCTGGAAAGGGTATTTCATCCTCTCAAAACAAAATTAAATAACGTAAAAATCGAGGCGGTAATGGCGGAGATATTGACAGGAATAATTCAATTTCTGTAAATTGACTTTTTTTTTCGAGAGAAAGAATTTTGAGAACATTTTCAAACATATCGAGCCGTGTGCACCAAAAAAGCGTATCAACCATGATTTGCGATTTTAGCTTTTTTTATGGAAATCAATTATTTTTTATCACACGCATTAACACCCAATATTTCAGAGCTGTGAAATGTACCGTTTCGAAGTTAGAGCCTAATTAAATTTCATAGCTGCATAGAAGTTGTATGCAAGGAAAATAAAAAACCCCTTCTGTAAAATTTCTATTTTGGCTCATATGTCTTTTTGGCGCAAACGGCTCGATGTCCGTGGGCATTTGACAAAACAAACTATTTCCAAACTGCAAACATTTTTAGAAGAGTGAAAAAACGCCTGAAACATGTTCCAAAATAAAAGTAGTTACAACACACAGAGAAAAACTATTGCACAATCAACTTAGAATCGCATATAACCCAACCTAAAACTTAGGTATAATTTACTTAGTATTTTTGTCATCTTAACGAAAAAAAAAAATTGGTACAAAATTCAGCAAAGTAATTTAGTTAAAGGTAAAAGTAAAAAATGTCAACTTAGCCAAAACAACCACTTTTTTTGGTAGCCAAATTGTGTAAGTACTTTGGTGAGTTATATAAGTTTCTTGGGCCCCATACATATTTTTTTAACTTTTTTCAATTTTTTAGAATTATTATAGTTTTTTTATCTGTGTGAACTAGACGATAAAATTAGTTAAAATTATCTGTTAAAACGGAGTCCACAAATATGAATTAATGTAGAAAATGTTTTTCGACTTTCCTTTCTTAATTAAATTTATTAAGTATACAAGTTTTTGTAGTAAAAAATTATATGTATGTATAAGAAAAATGCAATAATTTAAGTTCCTTATTGAAAAAACAAAACGAATATGAAAGCAGCGAATTAGCGTTTGCTATCAAAGCCAGTGCGTTCCACATCTTTTCGAAATCTACTTGTTTGCATATTTTGAAAGCTAAGAGGGTCATTCATAACCTGAAGAAGGGATATAGCTCAAATCAAGCTCGTGCATTAAGGGATGACATTTATTTAAAAAACTCATAGACACAAATACTAACTCGTAAACTGAAACAAAAAAAAAAAAATACTATGGGCGTGAGAATTTTTTTGTCTCTCCCTTAAAATTTCCTAAATTGGAATGAGTTGGTTTTGATAGCAAACGCTTTATTTCACTTACATACATAAGTACATATGTATTCTAAATTATATTAAGTGCATGCATATATATTTACCTATGTATACATACATACTTATGTATATAAATATACATACAAAAAGTTTTCCCCATTTCAAAAGAAGCCTTCCAAGTTCCATTTAACATTTACCGAAAGAGTTTGTAATTTTTATGGTTAATCGCCTCAAATTTGTTGCTTCATTGGTTTTGGTATTTATCTAATATATGTATGTATGTATTTGTTTTATTAACTTTAATAATTTAATTGCAGTTTTTAACAAGAATAAAAGTTAATTATTAAAAGTACATAATGCGTATTTTTAAATAGGGCTTACGATTCGATCTCGAGCAGTGTCGAGAAATTCGAGGATCGAGAAAACCGAGACTCGGGTTCTCGATTAAATCTCGTTTCTCGGATTTCTCGATAACATACTGTGTCAAAAAATATGAATATCAAAAATTTCTCGTATGTCATTGGGAAGAAAAAATTTTATATTATGAAATTTTAATTGTATTTCACTCGGAATTTTGTGAAATACACCAGGGAATGGCGTAAATGGCACATATTCATACACATGTAAGTACATACAAGCAGAACAATCTACGAAACAGCATATTATTCTTATATCGCTATTTCTGCGATGTAGTTGAATGTCGAGAAGCTCGCGAGCCTTTCGAGATTTTCGAGAATCTCGCGAGAACGAGGGCATTGTCATCGAAGAGGGTATTTTCTCCAATATTCCTACCCTTTATTTACTACTCAAACCATATTTTGTTTTATTTCTTTATTTTTATTTACTTTATTTAACTACTTTCGATAAATTTTTTCTTGAAAGGAAAAACAAAATAATCACAATTCATTAAAATAGCACATACAATAAGAATTTTTTTACAATATTAAACAAAAACAATTATTTAACAAAAAGAGGTATTATTTAAATTTGAAAATTGGAATTAAAAGTGTTCATATGTTTTGATTACTCATTGTTTTTTGTTATGAATACTCATACATATTAATATTTTCATTTATTTTGTGTGGGAGGAAAATGGATGTTTTCATATTTTTTATTTTTCAAATTGCTTAGAATACTGTTTTTGACTGTAGTGTTTAGTACTTGTTTTGCCGTTTTTTAGATTTTCATACATTTAAGCTAAGCACAGTAGTTGGTATATAGGTAACGCGTTATGGCGTACATATGTATGTATTTTGTGAATAAACACAAAAGAGGAAAGTTTATACAAATATGAACATAACTACATTTAAATAATGCCATTGATTGTAACACATTTAAGGAAAGCCAAAAGAGTTAAGCTCTTCTTCTCGCTTTTGACTTTTCTGTTTTTAGCGTTATATTTATGAATTAACATAAGTAGTATATTGCAATTACATACATAGGTTAGATGTTTAGAAGAGCACATCATCATCGCCTTCATCCAATATATTAGCCTGTTGACGTACATCTATGCCCTGCTCCAAAAGCTCAGCCTTCAATGCCTCAGACTTGGCACGCGCAATGCGTTTCTTATCTTGAATCTTTTTTAAACGATAGAATTCCTCACGTTCCAGTTCATCCAGCTCGGATATAATGTAAGCGAGTGTTCGATCGATGCGTGGAATGATAACTAGAGGAAGAATTATAAAATATAAAAACATTTTTTGTTTTCGATTTCCCTTCGTTTTGTTTTTCCGACAAGGTAGTAATATGATCTATTGTGGAATGATTTGCCAAATTTGTTAAGGGGTGATGCAAAATTGTTCCACAATACATCATTTTTTCTACTTTAAATATATTTTGCTTTCCTTACCATGCTCAATGGCATTTACTCTTCTATTTGTAATCTTGATTACTTCATCCAATGTTACGAATGACGTTTGCAGTGATGCCAATTCAACTAATAACTTAACAGCACTTTGATAATTTTTCTTCAATTTCGCTAGCTGTTGTCCACCACGCGCCAAACCGGCCAATTCGTATGTGTCAGCACCATCCTGATAGGATTCGAATACGGGTAACGTAACACCAGCCACATTATCCTTCTTTGTGCGTATTTTAATTTGTGCTTTAGTCACATTTTGTAAGACTACTTGATTGAAATCGCCAGTGGTGAATTTGGCTTCGGCTAGCGAGAAAGCTGCCTCTTTCATAACTTCACCCATGAGGGTTTTGGTCTGTAAAAATGAAGTGAAATTATTATTACATGTATGTACATTTGCTTGATTAGATGTTGGTATTTTTTGTTATATATCAAGAAAAAAAACTGCTATAAATTATTTGGCAATTCTGACCGAGTGCCAGCGGATACGTCAGAGATGCTTAGGCTAATCTCGATCATAAGATTCTCAACCCACATTGATTGCCCCATATTCCATTAAATCAAGCATTAGACCTACTGACAACATTCGCTAATACATATATCCATGCTTTTTTCTAGGATATACAGGGGAAATTTTCCAATAATGCCTCACGCCCCCAAAAAAACGACTTGTACCGGAGGTTAGGGGAGGGGAAGGGTGTTCTGAATCCGTAAAATTTAGGCGCCGGACGTACCTCGTTTTCGAGGAATTTATGGTTAAAGTTTAGTAACCCTCAGTATTAATTCGATAGATAAAGAAAAAACACAGTGCTTTTGCGCAGAACACTTTTCTGCGTTGGCGGCCTTCGGCCGCGCTTATTTAAAATAACCCTGGGCTACGCCACCAAAGTCCGGATGTACAACCTAACCGTGGCTACCGCCACGGTGATGTCCTTCTGCGTAGTACACCCTTCAGCGTAATATCTATGGCCCCGTCTACAGTACTTTTGCGGCCATTTCAACTCGCAAAATTGTACAAGCACTTACCTTGTACCTATGTCAGTTGTGTGTGTGTGTAAAAATTGGTAAAAATTTAACAACTTTAACAAATTCCGGGAAACCCAGGTACGTCCGGCGCCAAAATTTAACAAATTCAGAACCTACTTGCCCTCCCCTACCATCCAGTAAGAGTCATTTTTTTGGGGGCGTGCGGCATTATTGGAAAGCCGACCCCATTTCAACTCACCTCAATAATTTTACCCAATATCATACGGAAACGCATTTGTAAGGCATCGGCCTTCTTTTTGAGCAGCCCGTGACCTTTTTGTGCGCCAGCCAGACGGGACTTCATCAACATCTGGGCACTGAAATTGGAAAATTGTTAAAGTTTTAATAAAGGCCAATACCAAAAGGTTCTACGGAGAAAGGTTCTTAGCAAGCTATAATTACCGTACTTTGAAGGGAATATCCCCGTTTTAAAATGAAGAAACTACTTACCCGCGAGATGGGAAAATTGGTAACCTTTCTTTGCCTGACATTTTTCTTATATATTTTTTCTCTCAATAGATTTTTCACAACAATTTTCCTGAAAAATTCAAGCACACACGCAGCAAAACAAGATATCAATTGGTCAGCTGACAAATGTCAAATCAAATGTCATATGACTAACGGAAACAGGTGACATCTGCAGGGTAGCTTTCGGTTGGCGTGGACAGCGCCATCTGGCGGTGAAGTTTCACAGGATATCGAGATAGTTTACTAATAACAATGTACCTACCTACATAAATACAAATTAAAAAATTATATAAATGAAAAAATAAGCTAAAATTGGATTGGAGTCGATTGACAAAGAAAAATAAATAAAATGCTAATTAAAGGTATCTATTAAATGCAATATATAATTAAAAATGAGGAATGAACGGTAGACAATAGAAATACAAATCGAAACTAAATAAGAACTCAGAAAATCACTACACTTCTTTTTCGAAGCAAAATATTTATTATCGATAAAACTTCATTTCCGTTTTTGTATATATTCACGTGAATTCAATAAGGAAAATCAATATTTTTTTTTATTATAATCTACTTCCATTGCATTGAAAATCAACTTGCAAATGAATTATTTCTCATGAAATTATTTTATTCTACAAAAATGGCCTATATGTACATTTGTAACAAGATTATTGTAATTATTATAGCCAGACTGCAGATCTTTATGCAATTGCATATTTTTAAAGAAAAGATATGTATAGCGATATGATACCAAAGAGAAACATTTAAGTTATTAACTAAATATTCTAAAAATGCAATTTTTAGTGGCTAACACGAAACTTATTTTTTACCAATTTTAATTTTGATTTGGGTAAGTGGAAAATTAGTTGAAACTATTAACGGCGAAACTGGGGTATATGCATAACTATTTCGAAAAGGGCATACATTTTTCTCAGCAGTACTCCTTTCGAGAGTGGAAGTTTGAACCAAACGAGACTTGAACTGGGACAGGAATTTCAAATCGAATTTTCTGAATTTCAAATGTAATTTTCTGAATTTAAATTGTAATTTTCTGAACCCCAAATGCAATTTTCCGAATTTCAAATGGAAATTCTGAATACCAATTGGAACTTTCTGAATTTAAACTGAAAAAGGTATAGAACGCTTCAAAATAATCTTTATCTACATACATAGCTTCCCGAATAAACAATAAGGTTGTTCTCTGTGTCTAATATTTTTGCCGAGATATCATGATATCTTGAGAAACTTGCCACACAGAGAGAGCGCACCTTTAAGAAAATAAAATTCTAACTGACTTCATTGTGAACTAGCATGTTAGTCATATTCTTTCCACTCTTTATACAATTGTTGTCGCTTTGCTTTGCTTGCTTCAATTTCGAATTAATTAATTTTTTATCTGAATAAAATAAAATACTTAAAAAAAAGAACTAGAAACATAAATTCAAACTCACTTCTCATAGAAGACCATTGTGAATGTAATAACATGGTTGCATTTCCCGTGATATTTTTCTCATGATATCACATATCACGGGTTGGGGTATGAGAAATTTGCCGAAGCTCCAAATTTGACAAGACGTGTATTTTGTTGTTGTGCTCGGCAAATTTATCACACTTATGTCATCTCGGCAAATTTGCCAGGCCAAAATCACAGAGAGAGAACAACCTTAATGCAAATTAATAAATATTTGACGATGTAAAATTAAATTTTTCCGAGATTTGACCCGTTCCTCGTAACTATTGTACTTAAATTCACTATATGTACATATGCGCTAGTATGCAATTATCTTGATCGAAAAAATACAAAATTCTTTTAATTTAAGTTATTCTAAGTCGCCAAAAATTAAATATTCATCGGATCTTGGTAATATTACACTCAAAGTTTTTGCAAATAAACATGCTAATTTTTTAAAAAATAAAACTTTTCTGATTTTTACAACTTCTTATAAAACTTAATTTGAAAATAAAACTTTTTTAAAAAATCGCACAAAAATTACAAAATTTTGATTTGGAATTTTGTCATTCAGCGAGGTTTGGTTAAATTACTACAAGTTGTACATCGTTGGAAGCGTATTTTAATTTTCTTTCGAACGAAGTACTGCTTGTGATTATCGTATTTGCGACTCCACGCAAATAATTTTTGAATGAAGTGACACAAAATTACCGTTATCACAAAAACCTAACCATACAAAAATTAAGAAAAATGGTTCCCAGCTCAGCAGGCCCATGCCTATCTTCCACCATACCTGAATTTATTTGTATTTTTTGACTGTAACATAGTGTAATGCTACTCAAGTGCTCTCTAAAAATGAAATTAAGAACAAAAATATTCAACGCTATGCATACTTTATTGAGCTTTGAAGGCGTACGAACGTCACGTTCGCCATTCTGGAATCGCCCATATGTACATATATCATATTTCCCCAACCTCGCCCCCTAGGTTTGATGCCAATATAGTCGAAGGTACCACATACAAATTTCCGTCCGATCGGAGACGGTTAAGGGGTGTTTCAAAAAGATCAAAGTTCAGAAAACTATGGAGAATAAAAAAATTAAATTAAATTTCTTGTATATGCCGGCTACAAAATAACGTTATTTTTAACAATAAACAAAAAAATTTGTTTCTGTTGAAATATTCGTTTTTATAAACGTTAAAGCATAAAAAATCCATTTCGTTTCAACTGTTATCAAAAAAAATTATCAAACATTTTTTTGGTTTGATAATTATCAAAACAATTATTTCAAAAAAATATTGTTTCAACTTTAAACGAAAAAATTAACTTTCCAATAATTTCGTTTTCTGTGAACAAAAAAGATTTTACATATCGTCGTACCATACGAAAACTTCTTCTTCTTCTTGATTGGCGCTTAACCGTCTAGACGATTTTGGCCGAGTCCAACAGAGCGCGCCAATTGCTTCTGTTTCGTGCAGCATGGCGCCACTTGGGAACACCTAGGGAGGCAGCATCGCTGTCCACCTGATTTTCCCAACGCAGTGGAGGTCTCCCTTTTCTTTTGCGTTCAGCGGATTTCGATAGAAACGCTTTCTTCGCTGGAGCGCCTTCGTCCATTCTCACGACATGACCTGTCCAACGCAGCCGCTGGATCTTTATTCGCTGAACAATGTCGATGTCTGTGTAAAGCTCGTACAGCTCATCGTTAAATCTCCGTCGATACTCGCCCACGCCAACGCGCAATGATCCATAAATCTTACGAAGAACTTTTCTCTCGAATACTCCAAGTGCCATCTCATCTGATTTTGAAATTGTCCATGCTTCTGCGCCGTACATGAGGACTGGAACGATGAGCGTCCTGTAGAGTGTGATTTTTGTTTGTCGAGAGAGGACTTTACTTTTCAGTTGCCTACTTAGTCCGAAGTAGCATTTATTGGCAAGCGTGATTCTTCGTTGGATCTCCGTGCTGACATCATTCTTGGTGTTAATGCTGGTTCCCAAATAGACGAAGTCCTTAACAGTTTCGAATTTGTAGCTATCAACATTGACGTGGCTGCCAAGGCGTGCTGTTTCTTTGTGTCATGACAGGAGGTACTTCGTCTTGTCCTCGTTAACCACCAAACCCATTTTCTTAGCCTCTTTATCCAGCTTGGAGAAGGCAGAACATACGGCGCGAGTGTTAGTGCCAATGATGTCGATATAATCGGCGTACGCCAGCAGTTGTACACTCTTGTGGTATAGAATGCTTCCTGTATACGAAAACTAGCATAGGTTTTTTTGTGGCTGACGAAAAATAACAAGTTCAACTTTTGGCTGACGAAAAGTAACAGGTTCGACTTTTGGCTGACGAAAACTATCAATTTCGTTTAAACAACAACAATTTTAATGTAAAAACAGTACATAATTACTGATACTTTTCGTCAGCCAAAAGTTGAATAAAAACAATTACAATTTTTGTTAATTTTTTTGATACCAAGGAAACAAAATTTATATTGATAAAAATTTATTGATAATTTGTGAAACGAAAAAAGTGTTTTTGATAAGCAACTATACAAAATAATTTTTGGATATTTTTTACTGATATTTTTTATTGATATTTTTTGAAACAAAGTTATTTTGTTCATTTCGTTGAGCAGCCATACCAGAGGTCGCGCGTTCCAGCCCGGACCTACACCAAAAAAAATTTAATTTAATAAATTTTCTAATTATTTAAAGCCCAATTAAGCGTTTTTTAAAATAGCAGTCTCCCTTCGGCAGTGGGCGGCATATCCCCTGAGTGTATTTCTGTCATAAAAAAAGCTTTCCACAAAAAATGCATTCGTAGTCCGGAGCCAACATAAAACTGCAAGTTATGAGTCAAATTAGAAAACTGAAATCAAAAATTTTACTCATATGGCACGTGTACCTTACCTTCAAGCAGGGATGGTAAATGTGGTACAATTGTACTTTTTTTGGTACATTCCGGTAGTCAAAAGTACATAGGTACTACGCTGACATATTTGGTAAATTTTTGTCAAATAATACATCACTGCATCTCAAATCCATTAAAACAAAACAAATAATGTTGTCCCTTTGGTTTTAGAGTTATTTCCAAAGCGTGAATTTGACCAAATAGAGCAAATTAATGCTGAGTTTAGAGCTTTAGCAGAATATGAGAGCCTTAAAAAATTTAGAAATTTGAGTATATGCCATTTCTGGGAAGAAATTAGGTTAATAAAAAATGAATTAAATGTACCAATGTTTTGTAATATTTATAGAATTGCTCAAGGTATATTATCGATTCCACACTCATCCGGAAATGTAGAAAGGATATTTTCCTTGCAAAATTTAATCAAAACGAAGTGTAGGAATCATCTTCAAATAAATGCCCTTTCCAATTTATTAAAAACTAAGGACTTGTTGAAATCAACAAACAGTTGTTGTCATAATATAAGTATTGAAAAAAAAAATTGCTATCAACTGATTTATCAAATGATCTCAAAGAAGAAGATTTGTTAGCATAGATTAATCTAAGACGAAGTTTAATATGTACATAAAATCTTTTGTATCTAAAACGTTTTTGTTTTGTGAGATATTTTTGCATTGAATGGGGCTGTGTATTTAAAATAATTTAATTTTAAGTAACTTTTTATGCTACTAAAGGAATTTAATAAAAAAATTATATGAATTTAAGCTTTAATAATAATTTTAGAGGAAAGATTTTGCTTGGAAAAGCAATATTATTTTGGAATGGCTAAAAAAGAAGATATAATTTGGGATTAGTATAAGTCCTTAGAAAAAATTTCTCCCAAAAATGATGGTACATTTTCCTTTGATTTGGTACATTTTACTTGCTCAATTAGTACAAAATCAGAAAACCCATTTTCCATCCCTGCCTTCAAGTAAATTTATACATAATTGCTTCCTCTCAACTGAAAATTCGAATCCGAAATCGCTGTACATATAACATATGTACATATGTACATACATATGTATGTACATACGTACTCTGCTATAACGAAGAATAAATAATAGCTTAAAAAACTAAAAAACACGCTTTAATCTTAAAAATCGTACTAAAAATTGAGAAATAATTTAATTAGAAACAAAATGATGAACGAAAATATAAGTATTTAAGGAAAAGCGTGGGGTGCTCAGTATGTAAAAAAATATTTAAAATCGGTGTTTTTTTACTAATAATTTTATTTTGACTTTTTTGAGATTTCATATATCGTACTCTTTAATTTCGCAACTAGGTATATTTTTGTACTAGGTGTACGAATCGAATATTTTCATGTTCAAATATTATTGAGCACCCCCACGCTTTTCCTTAAATACTTATATTTTCGTTCATTATTTTGTTTCTAATTAAATTATTTCTCAATTTTTAGTACGATTTTTAAGATTAAAGCGTGTTTTTTAGTTTTTTAAGCTATTATTTATTTTTGACTTTTTAGTGAAATTTTTCATTAAAGGATGTTTTATGCGGACGCAAGAATAAAAGTAAAAAGAAGTCTGATGGGATGTGGTGTTCTCCGAAATAGATCTACATACATATGTATTTATAACTTCTACCAAAAATCCCAATATGCAGTGAAGTAAACTAGCTTATTATGCAATATTTTCCAAACCCTTTTATTCAAGGTTTTCCAAACTAGTTTGGAAATACAAAATTTCCCAAACGTTTTGTTATATTTTACAATCAGAAAGTGAAGAGAAGTTGAGGTGAAGCATTTGAAAAGAACAAAAAAAAAAACAGAAACCTGATTGAATAAATTCGAATTTAGACAATAAAGATCTGAATACGTTTGTAGCGTAATGGTGAGGTATGCTGCCTACGGACCAAGGAGCTCAAGTTCGAGTCCCGAGTGGCGCATTTTTTTTTACACTTACAAAACATTGTATAAAAATGTAATTAGGGTTCCTTTTCGTTGATTCAGCACTTACTATTAAATGAATTACAAACAAAACCAGTTCTTGCTTTGCATACATATGTATGTACATGCGATTGTTTTAATTGCAAACACAACAACGACAAAACAGAAAGCTTGTTACACAAAACACAAAACCAGTTCTTGCTCTGCATACGTATGTACACTCAGAGAAAATCAAGCTAAATTTCAGTATAGCGGGCTTGAATCAAGCTTAAAACGTTTTGAAAGTCTGTTAAGCTCGAAAATGCTAAAATCAAGAATATATTCTTATTCTTAGGACGATATTTTTGAGAATAAAAGGCTTATATTAAGAATTTTCCCATTTTGAAATAAGCTTATATAAACTTGTTTTCAGCATTGTCCATGATTGATTTGAGAATGTTTGAATCTTATTTGAAGAATGTCCAACTTTGTTTTAGGAATTTTTATTCTTGATTTTCCACATTTTCGAAATTCAAAATTCGAAATCATTAAACCCACCTAACAAAATAAAAAAAAAAATAAAGTTGTTATTTCAATGCATTGTATTTTATTTTGCCTAATTTTCAGACATGTACATATATATAGTAATATATATAATATAGTAATATATATAATGTACAATTAAATTTTTACATACATATACATCTATGTATTCCGCAACACATCATATATTATAAAACTATAAATATTTATTTATGTAAAACAAGTCTTAAGGCAATGTTATCACAATAACTAAAACTACTTATAACCATAATTATTACAAATATTTAATTCTGATACAAATTTTCCATTATTTATATAATATACATATATGTGTTCATATGGAACAGTAACTTATGTCGAAATGCAAATTTTCAAGATATTCGTAAGTTTGCATAATTTTCTAGCAATTCCCCGCACAAGATTATTAAGTAAAATCATTGAGTCTGACTAGTTTAGAGCCTGACAAAGAGTTAAAAAAACCGCAGAACGTACTCTCTGAGATGCATTATTTCAGCTTTTTAGAAACTGAATAATTTTTTTCCTTAAGTACACTTTACACGTACTTAAGCTACTGTTCCATATGAACACAGGTATGTACATGTAAATATGGGCTAGTGAAGTTACAAATATTTCTAATATATACATTTTCTGTTTCTGCACTTACATATTCTAGGAACAATTTCATATGATTGAAAATGTTTGTCACATATGGTAATATGAACTTTGACACCTGTGCGACACCCCTTAACCGTCTCCGATTGTGACAAAAAGTTATATGTAGCATCTTCGACTATATTAGCATCGACCTAGGGGATGAGGTTGAAGAAATATGATATAAAATTTTTCGCATACATTTGGGGACTACCCTAATGTACATATTTATGTGTACATATAGCGAACAGATAACTCACCCTTTAAATCTGTCTCCAAATTAAAATCCAACAGAAGTTTCCTCAGCCTTTCTTCATCTTCTGCTTTTTAAACTCTCATCCGAACCCACGGGCGCAGCGTATATATATATGTATGTACATTGTACATGCGGTTGATTTCATTGCAAATACAACAAACCCAAAACAGAAAGCTTCAAGCTTTATTTTTGAGTGAATTTATGCATTGAGTTTATCGCCATCGCTATGAGCGATCGCTGGCTGTTGTGCGTTAGTTCGCTCGCTATTTGAGTGGTTATACGTTTTTCTTTGAACATTTGTTTGTGATTTGAGAAGAATGTATTTTTGAGCGTTCGTGAGTGAGTTTTTCCGTACCCTGCAAGCTTGTTACTTATTGGCTTGTATACGGGAGTGAATTGAAATTCATAGAGGCTATTTTGAAGAAAGGTAACATAAAAGCCGCAATGAGGCATAAAATGTAATGTTGAATGTCCTACTATATGATGCCGTTGGGCTGTTGATGTCATGTTTCGAATCCGGAGGAGAATAGAAATAATAGAGAGAAAACACAAAAAAGTGAATGTTGGAAATATAT
This sequence comes from Urophora cardui, assembly GCA_960531455.1. NCBI lineage: Eukaryota > Metazoa > Arthropoda > Insecta > Diptera > Tephritidae > Urophora > Urophora cardui. The sequence goes on along the minus strand of OY482671.1, from coordinate 29,898,234 downwards.
AATTAATTTAGTTAAATGTTGCAACTTTTAGGATGGGATGAAGTTACATACATACATACATACATACATACATACATACATACATACAGGTGAAGCTAATAAAAGCGTGTTAAAAAAAGAAAATAACCCTGCAGTTCACAGTGGCTAGTTCCGAACTAGCGATATTACAGACCCTCAAAAACCACCACTAGCTCTGCGCTAATCTCCATTACATGTATTTAACTGGCGAATTTAACAAGGGCATGTCCTACGAGGGGGTCAATTGTCTCTTCTATGCATTACCTCCCACTAGCTATATCGCTAGCCCCGAACATACCATCTATTTCGCATGATTCAGGAGACAAGCCATTTCGCTAGAGATAGGAACCCAGCATTCTTGCTAAACACCAAAGACTATCTATTACAATAGTCACAGAAAGCTACACAATTCACCAGCTATAAAAGTGGAGCGATTTCGCTAAACACCAAATACTATCTATTACGATAGTCACAGAAAGCTACACAATTCACCAGCTATAGAAGTGGAGCGATTTCGCTAAACACCAAAGACTATCTATTACGATAGTCACAGAAAGCTACACAATTCACCAGCTATAGAAGTGGAGCGATTTCCCTAAACATCAAAGAATTTCAATAGTCATACTAGTCACAATTAAAAAAGCAAATATTTTTTTTTATAAAGATTCATTTTTGTTTATAAAAATTCATTTGTTTTTTTTTTTAAATTAAGTATTCAAGTAATACAAGTTTTTTAATTTTTTTTTTTAAATAAAAATAAATAAAAATATTTTTTTTTTAATTTAACCTTTTTCTAAGGTAATAATACTGTGTCATAAATTGAGAGTTTTTGTCTGGAGACGGAAAAATTCCCACACGGAACGAAAAACCACTATCCATATAGTAAAACCATCAACCGTTTTGCTACCTGAGGTCAAATTTTGTTTTTATTGTCATTTTAAATATGCGAAATTTCGCCTTAGTGGTTTTTAATTAATGGAAAAAAAGGTTAAAATACATGTCCAGAAATGTGTGGGAAACAGTAAAATTGCACGAGCTTTAATTTCGTTCAATACTTTAACCCGCTAACACTTCCACCAAGAGGTCGTTTTGACCTCTTTTTATATAGTCCATAAAAAGTAGTATTTTGAAGGCCGAAAAAGGGTTAAATTATTTGCCATAAAATTTCACTAAGTCTCCTAAGACAATATCTTTGTATAAATAACCCATAATAATAAAAATTAGTTTATAAAAAGCTTTTGTCTGAGCCCCCAGTGAAATGTGTGGATAGTTGTCTTTCGTTCCGTGTGGGAACTTTTCCGCTGCCAAAAGTGCTGTCGCACATGTTATTTAAAGTATTAAATAAATTAATTAAACTTTTATAACCGAAATTTTTTTGAAGTGTCTTTTCTTTTGTAACTGTATTGCCTTTCTAAGTTGGGTTTCTGGCGAACCGCTGCAGCCCTCATTAATTGGAATAGACTCTGGAAATGTTAAAATAAAGTATATTAGCTTTTTCATTTTCTATGCTTATATACGTGAGTTTATAATTTCAAAAAAGTATTATTTACTTACCTAGCAGAGCGGAATACAAATTCTCCATTGCTTTTAATGGTTTTTTTCCATGTACCCCTTCTATATTGTAATCTTTCGTTATGTCTTCCGTCAAAATATTTTTCAGTGTTTTTTTAACTTCAGGCTGAAGCAGCGATCGCATTGTTTTAACCTTCGTAAAAATTAAAAGAAACATATTAAAAAATAGACGAATTGCTTTCATTGTTTTGATTTTAGAAGAGTGGTACATACATACATATTTTTGCACATTTTTACTTACATATTTGTTCCTATTGTTCGGTGTTATCTCGTTGTTTAGATGACTAAGATTCGCTTCTGAAGTTATCGGGAAGATGGAAGAGATTTCATTTTCCTCTACTTGTTGAAGCAAAAGTTGATTTATTAAAATTTTTTTCTCTGCAATGGCTTCAATCGCAATTTGAAGTTGTCCTATTAAGAAGAGATATTTATTATTATTAAAATATATATCTATTTATATATATATTTATATACATACATACAATATTATAATATCAACTAAAATAAAATAAAATTATATAAAAATAAAATAAAATAAAAAAATAAAATTTAATTAAATACAGTAATGTAAAACTAAAATAAAATAATATAAAAATAAATTAAAATAAAATATTAAAATAAAATAAAATAAAATAAAATAAAATAAAATAAAAGAAAATAATATAAAAATAAAAAAAAATAAAATAAAATAAAATAATATAAAAATAAAATAAAATAAAAGAAAATAATATAAAAATAAAATATAAAAATAAATACAATAAAATAAAATAAAATAAAACAAAATAAAATAAAATAAAATAGATAAAGAACAATACCTTTGATCATTTTCATATCTCTCTCCATTGCTGTTTTGAGATCTTCAATGTTGTTGCAGTTGCCGTTTTCATGATTATCTGAAATGTATGTATAAAACAATGAACAATTGTACATATATTTTTTATAATAAAAAAAAATAATGTAAATATTTCTTAATACTTACGGTTATTGTCTGCCTGTAGAGCTATACGCCTGATTTTTCTTGGTAAGCCAGCCATTTTTTATCCTTTTTAAATTATGCGAAAAGAGAAATTCATTATTATTTATTTTCTTTTATTTTGCATTATTAATTTAATTTGGTTTTTATTTACATTAAATTAATTTAATTTAAATTAATTTAGTTTAATTTTTTATTTATTTATTTTATTTTATTTTATTTTATTTTTATATTAATTTTTTATTTTATTTTATTTTATTTTATTTTATTTTATTTTATTTTATTTCATATTATTATATTTTATTTTATTTTACTTTACTTTATTTCATATTATTTTATTTTATTTTCTTTTTACATTACTGTATTTAATTTATTTTATTTTATATTATTTTATTTTATTTTATTTTATTTTATTTTATTTTATTTTATTTTATTTTATTTTATTTTATTTTATTTTATTTTATTTTATTTTATTTTATGAATAGCAGTGCAGCAAAGGCATTATTATTAAATTGTTATTGTAAGGAAAAACTATTCCCTTTGATTCTACATCTTTAAGCGAAAATGTCTCATATATATCAGAAGCCTCAAAATCTGCTAAATTTATTCCTAAATTCACTGAATCTATCGGTTCTTTGTAAAATGTTCGAATGTTTTTTAATCGTCGTCCTATAACTTTTCCGCCTTGCTCCTGGCTAAATGAATCAACTTGAAAAGGAATATTATTTTTTATATAACAATAATTATCTGGGATTTTGGAACTTAGCTTGAATCCTTGAAAAAAGCAAGATTCAGCATTTTTACCTAATATCCAAGGCTCGTTATCATTACAGGGAAGTTGAACCTTTTCTTCTACAATCTTCCGGTATATTTGCTGTAGAATTTGTGTTGGTTTTTTAACAGATTTTTTCATAGATTGCAAATAGTTCTCAAAAGCATAACATGAACCTTCCGTCGGATTTTCTACTTGTTCAATAGTTTCTTTCATGTGTAGCAGATTATGAACATTGTAAGAAACGCTGTTTTTTCCGAATAAAATTGGAAAATTTTCTACAAAGAGGTCAAGCATAGATTGTGAAGTTTCCAAATTTGGTTGACACTGCTTCGCGCAACATAGAAGTCTATATGAGCAATGAAGCAATAAAAACTCAAAATAAATGTCATCATGTACTTCATTTTTTAGAGAAATCACACCAGTATACAACAGAAACTGTCTGAATTCTGTGGCCTTCCAATTTAAAATTTCATTTAACGACCTGGGTTTTCGCGCAAACTCTTTTGGAATATATTTCCGCATTGATACTAAATTATCGGATATATTACTTTTGTTGACATTTGGTATATTATAAGTCACTTTATTTTTCAAAACTCTTAACAAAAATTTTCTCATAACACCTTAGCCCACCAAGTGCATGCAATCTAACGGAATCTGTTTAACCATTAATACGCCAATGGTTTCAAATGGTGACTTTCTTTCTTTATAAGAATTAACGTGATGGTTCGTATATCTTCTACTCGAAAAATCTTCATCTGTTATTAAAATACCTGATGTTGAGCTGTAGGTTAAAACTTTATCAATCTTCTTTCCTACTTGGATGCACTTTGTACAACCGTGTCGAGACGTATGTAATGGTGTGCCAGTAACAAACGCCCTTGCTGGGGCATCGCAAATCACCGCTCTTATGTCAACTTTAATTATTCGCCCTGACTGTTGGAGACCATTTTCTTTTAAATTCCTCAATTCCATAATAGTTTTCTCTAAATATTCATCCAAACTTTGTGGTTTGGTATTTCCAATATACACCCCTATAGGAAATATGGGACAACTTTTTAAATTGTTTACTCGCACTAGGATGGGCCACAACTGAGCTCTTGAGCTCTTAAATAAAGGAAGTCCGTCGATGTTTATATCTATAACCAAATTTGCAGGTAGATGGATAACGCTAGATATTTTATTAAGCTGTTGGGCCAGTCCTAAATGAAGGTATGATCCTCCACCTATAGAATCGATTTGTGGTGGAATTGAACACTCGAATTTGTAAAACATTGATACATTCAAATTTTCCTCTTTCAGAATTCTAACCAAATGTTTTGCACATCTTCGCGAAGGTTTATGTTCAGAATACCACTGTTTTAATTTTTCATTTAAATTTAATTTAATTGGATTCAACACTTCACATTCAAGCACATTAGTTAATTCACTTCCCGTTGCCGCCTCTTCTAAATTGCCTTCCACTTCATTTACACCAGATTTTTCCTCACCTATCCCCATCACATTAATTAATCCACTTCCCGTCGCCGCCTCTTCTAAATTGTCTTCGATTTCATTTTCCTCACCTACCCTCATCATTTTCTTCACTAATCTTTCCTTTTCACTTTTTACTAACCGCCTTATGTGCCTCTTGCTATTCATTATAATTATTACTATTAATAATAATAGTATTTACCTGTATTTATTTTATAAATTTTCTTTAACAAATAACGCAATTGTCTTCGACACGTTCGAACGTTTGATCAATAATAAACTGAAAAAGCTACAGAAATTCAGAACAAAGAGAAAAAAAAAATAACGGGATAATCTCATAGCATATCGTCTGTCAGAGATCAGCAGAAGATTTATTTCTTTGCGCCTACTCGCAAAAAAAATGTGGGTATGCTCGGTGGCGATGCAAATTGACACATTATATATACATATTGTAAACAAGTTTGTTTGCTGTGTTTGTGGACATCGCAACAGATCTCTGGCTTTACGAACAGAAAACAAGCAAAAACGAACAAGTGCCGACAAAAACACAGCAAACACAGACCGAAGACAACTAAACTATCTCTTTAATGCACTACCAATGCACCAGAGAAGTAGACAGTACTACCCCCTTTATGCACTACCTATGCACCTGAGAAATAGACAACGCCATAGAGTTAGTGGAATCACTAGTCCTTAGGTAGAAATCGCCACCAGAAAAACTGCAGGGAAATAAGCACATCTCACACTGAAAAACTCCCATTCAGTGTATGAATACACACGCTTTTTCGTTAACTTATGCGTACAAGCAAACATACAGTGAACTACACTGCGTATACGTAACTTGTTTACATACATACAGGTGAAACTAATAAAAGCGTGTGAATAAAAACGGAAAAACCAAAACAACAAAACACAAGCCACAACTTAAGTATCATTAGCACGAAGTCAAATACGAGTATGTTTGGCCGGATAGCAATTACAGCAGAACACTAACAACAAAGCAGTGCAGTCAACAGCTGCTAACAGCCAACAATGGACAGCTGGCAGCGATGCCGACGTCAACAGCGGAAATCAACAGTTGTGCAACTCACGGGTTTGCATACGTTTTCTTTCTATTGCCTTTTTTTTGGCTTTTGCGCATGAAGAAAGTACATACATACATGAAAACATGTTGGCAAATTGTTGCTCTTTGAGTTGTCGTTGTGGTTGTTGTATGTAGAATTTTTTTTCCTTCATCGTTACTGTGTAACCTAAATCAAACGCAAGTCGTCAATTAACGCACGCACGCAAATTTTTCATATGCGTTGAACCAAAATTGACTTGCGTGCGTGCACAGATAAAGAAATAGAAAAATATAGAAAATCAGAGAAAATATTGTTATTTTGTGGAATTTGTACCTAACACACACGATATCAAAAGCAAGTGTCAATTTTTTTGCAAACAATCGACCACAATGCTTAATTTCAACTGTCACGCAAAACAAAAATTGGGCGTCGAGTTAGCTTTTTACGCACGCCGTTCAATTTCGGTTACTCCCATACAAGTTGTATGGGCATGAGAAATTTTTGACAGTAAATTGACGGCGTGCGTTTGATTTAGGTTACACAGTTACTCATGCGAACGTAGTACATACATACATACATATTAAAATGCTTGTATAAATATTGGCGGCAGCACATTCTTGTTTTTGGTTTTGCCACGAAGTCAAAGGAAAGAAAAATGACAGTTGTTGTTGTTGTATTAGCAGTACTAAGCCCTGCCTAGGCAACACACCTTTGTCATAAACTATCATCAATTTCATCTAACGGTAGACCGAGGAATGTTGCAGCCTCTATGGGGTTTGTCCAAAGGGACATCGGTGTTAGATGGGTTGGTTTTGAGGGGCATGTGAAGAGGTGCTGAGTGTCGTGTGGTGTCTCTCCACATGCTGGGCATACATTTGGTATGCTTGAATCAATTCTGGACCTGTATGAGTTCAGTCTGCTGCAGAATCCCGATCGGAGTTGCGCGAGTGCAACTCGTGTTTCTCGCGGCAGATCGCGCTCTTCTTCTGCTATAGGTGGTGGTTGGTCTCTGATTAACAGGTATGCCGGACGGACGGACACATAGCTGTCAACTGTGTCGGAATGGATTTTATTGAGGGCCTGCCTATAGGTTGCCGGATTGAGCGGTTGTGGTATGTAATTTTCCACCTCTCTGCGTAAGTCAAGAAGGTGTTTTCTGACATGACGGGGGCGTGGTTCTGGCTCAATTAGATGACTATTAGGGTGGTTTCTTCTATAGCATCCCAGTAAGAATTGCTTGTCTAGCATGGTGTTGTGTTTCTTGACAGGGAGTATTTGAGTTTCAAGGTGAAGGTGGTGTTGTTGTGTCATCTGTAGGCAACCTGTGGCGGTCCTCAATGCAGTGTTTTGGTATGCCTGTAGCTTCGTCCATTGGGTGGTGCAAGTCCCCGGCGACCATATTGGCGACGCATAATTTAAGACCGGCCGGCCAATTGCTTTGTACGTCGCTAATAGTGTTTCCTTGTCTTTGCCCCATGTGCTGCCGGCAAGCGATTTGAGAATTTTGTTGCGACTTTGTACTTTATTGGCAATTGCGGTAGTATGCGCGGAGAATGAGACAAGACTGTCGAACGTAACACCTAAAATTTTAGGATTGTTCGTAGTTGGTATCCTGGTGTTACCAATGTGGATATCCAATTCCAGTCTTACCTCCTTCGTCCATGTCGTGAATAGGGTCGCGGAGGACTTACTTGGAGACAAAGCCAGATTTCTCGAATTAAAGAAACCGGAAAGATCGGAGAGATAGTTGTTGATTTTCGAGCATAGGTCGTCTATGTCGGTGCCTGACGCCATTATCGAACAGTCATCGGCGTAGGAAATAATGTTAACTCCTTCTGGTGGGGAAGGGAGTTTTGATATGTAGAAATTAAACAACATTGGGGACAGGACACCACCCTGGGGAACCCCTTGTTTAATTCTTCTTGCCTTAGATTTTTCGTTCCTAAAGTCCACCGATGCATGTCGACCACTCAGATAGTTCGCGGACCATCGTTTGAGTCTCGGTGGGAGGGATGATTGTACTAGGTCCTCTATAAGGGTGGCGTGGTTGACCGTGTCGAAAGTGCCACGAGGACCGTTCTCGCGCAGGGGCGCTTTTGATTGAGTCCTTGAACTATCTGGGTGTTAATGGCGTTTAGAGCTGTTGTTGTGCTGTACGTTTTGCGGAAACCATGCTGGTGGGTCGCTAGTTGTATATGTTCGTTGAAGTAGGGGAGTAGTACGGCCTCAAGTGTCTTGACTACTGGGGAAAGGAGAGATATCGGGCGATATGAGTCCCCTTGGTTGGCTGGTTTCCCTGGTTTCAGTAGTGGGACCATCCTTGCCATCTTCCATATATTGGGTATGACAAGAGTGGTCAAAGACAGGTTGAGGACCTCCGTTAGGAATCTTACTCCCATCTGTCCGAGGTGTTTTAACATCAGCATGGATATTCCGTCTGGTCCGACTGATTTAGACGATTTCGCCTTCCTAATGGCTTCCTGAACCTCCGTGCTGGTGATGTCAAGCTGCGCATCGTTGTTTGGTTGTTTGCGCATTTTTCTGAGTATTCGACGCTTGGCTCTGTCTACCGGAGGATGTGGTAGGAATAGCCGACCAAATTGGTTCGCACATCGCTTCGGGTCCGACTCTGCTTCACCTCCAAAGGTTATGGACACTTTGTCCTTCGGCTTCGTCGGGTTAGACAGGGCTTTCACGGTTGCCCAGAGCTTGGCAACCCCAGCAGAGAGATTGCAAGATTTCAGGTGTTCCCTCCACTTCGATTTTTTGTGTTCGTCCACCAACGCCCGAATTTCCCGGTTGAGGTCCTTAATGCGGGGGTCTCCCGGGTCGGTGTGGCGGATCTGGTCTCGCTCCCTGGCTAATGTAGCGGCTTCACCCGGAAAGTTGGGTCGGATCTCTGGGATTCTACCCGCCGGAATGAAGCGTGCATTAGCTTTGGCAATGACCTTGCGGAATTTTTTCTCGCCGCCGAGCACATCGGTCGGAGCGGGGAGAGCACCGAATATGCTCTCTGTGTATTCTGTCCATCTGTCCCAGTCTGCTTTGTTGTGGTTAGTGTATGTTCTATTGTCAGTTGTTATGAATTCAGCAGGCATATCTATCGAGATGATTATGGGAAGGTGATCTGATGCTAATGTCAAAGTAGGTTGCCAGTCTACGTTGTTTATCAGATTTGCGCTAACAATTGTAAGGTCTGGCGAGCTGCAGCACCTTCCCGTAATCCTAGTGGGGGCCTCGTCGTTCGCCGTGCAGAATGTCGATCCGTCTATCTGATCTGCAAGATATTGGCCTCGTCTGTCTTCTGACAGAGCCGATTGCCATAGCTCATGGTGAGCATTGAAGTCTCCTACCACCAACCGATTATCCCCCGTAAGCAGTGAACTGATTTCGGGGAGATATTGCGGTGGGCAACAGGAGACTGGTGGAATATATATGTTGTATATCTGCAGTTCGACGTCGCCTGCTCGGACTGCTATGCCCTGACATTCTAGGGTAGTGTCCACGCTGGTTATGTCTGCTTCGATTAGGCGGTAATGCATGGAGTTGTGTGTGATGAACGCGAGACCACCACCATTACCTCTTGCGCGGTCTCTACGGTGAATGTTGTAGTCTGCATGGTTAATCAAAGCTGAGTTGGAAGTCAGCTTTGTTTCCTGGACCGCGGCTATAGGTATCCTATGCCGGTTCATAAAGTCAGTTATCTCTGCGATCTTTCCGGTTAGACCATTGCAGTTAAGTTGTAAGATTTTAAAATGACGCGGAGGGGTGGACGTAACTCTAGGCGTTAGAGACTGTGCTGTTCTGGCTGGCATATTTGATGTTGTGTGCTGCCTTTGGGGCGGCGGTTGCCTTCCCATAGGAGGTGGCATCGGTAGTGCCGATGATGATCCAGCTAGACAGCATGGTGCAATGTAATTAGCATCCCAGTCTCTGGTTGTACGCAAGCCAGAACACCTGCGAAAATGACACCAGTTATTGCATGAGTTGCATTTTACTGAGGTCATGCTCGCAGGTATCCTGGCGTTGCATACGGAGCACAGCCAAATGATTGGCTGTAATATGTCCCGTGAGTTAGTTGGAAACTGCCCAGGTCTTGTGTCTCTCCTGGGTCGGGTTGATGTAATTGTTGCTGCTGCACCATGTGAAGCAGCTGAATGCTGCCCGTTCCCTGATGGGGATTGCGGCGATGTTTGTGCCGGCTGTGGTTGGTGCACGCAGCACGGTGCCACGAATTGGGGCGTCCATTGTCTGTGAGATGTAAGACCTGAGCAGTTTCTAAGGTGACTCCATCCATTGCATGAGTTGCAACGTACAGATGTTACGTTGCGATGGAGTCTCCCTAGGCAAACGCAGCAGAAGTACTCATCAGGTCCAGGATTAGGTTCTATACCTGATATTAGGAGGAGTATTTTGAGCAAATTGGCTGCTAGAATTTGCTCAATAGGATGTAGTTTATGGGTTGTGTGTGCTGGTCTAAGCAGGGTTAGACTGAAATGACAGCCCTTGGTCGGGGAAACCCCGAGTCATTCCGGTACGTAGAACCGGCTGTCGTGGGAATGGAAAAATGACAGTAGTCAGCTGTGGTTATTGTATTAGAAGGGTTACAAAAAACAAAAAAAAAACAACAACAACAAAATTGCTTTCGCACACAACATTTGTAAACAAAAAATAGTAAAAGCGTGTAAAATACCAACGTACCTTTTTTCAGAGAAGGCTCTGCTATTTTTCGGTGGTTTCCCTGTTTTTATTATTATTTTTTCTTTTTAAACCATTTCTTTACAGCACAGATGTGTGCACAAAATCTTTTTTCGACTATTTTTTTGCAACGTACACACCCACAAAAAAAAAATACACACAAGTAGAAAACAAAAAAATCATAAAATACAAAAAAAGTTACATATTTTTTTGCGCAGCGCCACGTCCTTCAACTGTAACCACTTGACTTTCAGCCCAGCCACAACACAGCCAAGCAGGCAACGTCGCAGCGGCAGTGGCAACGACAGCGACAGCGCTCGCAGCTGCATCATTTTCCTTTCATTCGTCGAAGAGATAAACATTTAGTACATTTTCGTATGCCATAATCTACGGTTCGCGTTCCTTTCGCAATAAATCTTTTTTATGGGAATTTTATGAAAAATTGTATGTACTACAGTGAAAAAATATTAAATAGAGCAAATAATAGAAAATAATAAAATAGAGAATCTAAGAGTTGAGGAGGTATATTCAAACAGCAACCTGTGAAAACTTAAGGTAAGTATTTGTTTCTCGACTTTTTCAATAGTAAGCATTTCTCTTCAGGCTTTTAAAGCAACAAGTATGTACATAAATATTTTGACCTTTTTTCATCCACGCCGCAGCTCAGCTGCTCACCATGCCTCTCCCATATCTATCATTGGGTGTTCGCTTCTCTCTATGCATTCATGTTGTAGTAGGTATTTTGGGTGTGCATTTTGCGTATTAAATACTGGCAATTTTATTAGCAATTTTTGTTGTGCATACATATTTTAACATACATACATAAACACATACATATGTATGTATGTAGCTTCGCTACAACAAACGCATCCTAAAGCATGCCGCACATATGTATATATGTACATATTTAGGTTAAATTTCATATTACCTTTGGAAATTAGAGAAACTTCAATTGGGACCCAAATTTGCATATATGCATCTTCGACGGTAGTTGTACTTTCAGTACTTAATCACCTTCAATAGGAACCACATAGGAGTCGAGTGGAAATCGGATGCCAAAGTTTTATTAAGGCCACCAATTTAATACATATGTACATACATATCTACATGTGAGTGGTCTACTCTCAAAAGTCCCTATGTGAATTTTTCATGTGAAGTCACAAATTAGAAAACAACACTAGGGCCTCAAGCTCTATTTTATTAACACGCTTTTATTAGTTTCACCTGTAGGTACATACATATGTATGTATGTAAACAAGTTACGTATACGCAGTGTAGTTCACTGTATGTTTGCTTGTACGCATAAGTTAACGCAAAAGCGTGTGTATTCATACACTGAATGGGAGTTTTTCAGTATGAGATGTGCTTATTTGAATATTTTATTATATTAAAAAATTTAAACCGCAATATGACAGATTTTTGCAAATTCAATGCTTAATATTTCACATAGCTAATTTTGAGACAGCAATTCTTCACATAGAAAGTTTTAAGACAGTATTTTTTACATAGCAAGTTTTGAAACAGTATTTTTCACACTATAAATGAAACATAGACCTTTGAAGGAGTATTTTTTTGTTTAATGCTTTTTTTCCCATAACACAGAAGGATTTGGCAATAAATTTTGAATGGACATTGTACACCTTTAAATACTGGTACACAATCCATCAAAAACTCAAAATCGAAAAATATTCACATAGAGACTTTTGAGAGTGGACTACTCAATTCTTAAATAGGGTGTTATTAAAGAAAATTTCTGAAATAGGGCGTTATTTACGAAAATTTTGAAATAGGACGTATTTAAAACAAATTCTGAAAAAGGGCGCTTTTGAAACAGGTTTTGAATTAGGGTGACCTTTTACTCAGTCGTCGATATGTAGAAACATACCTGGGTAATACTGAGTAGTAATTGGACTATTACGTACTTAAATACTTTATATTTTGATCTTGAAGTAATGAGTCCGTACTAAGTACTTTCAGAATATTCAAGTACTAGTACAAGTACAAGTTTCAAGTACTTGAAAAGAATTGGAAAATCGATTCAAGTACATTTTTCAATTCTTTTCAAGTACATTCAATTCTTTTCAATTACTTTGAAGTATTTGCTAAAACTTCAATTCTTTTTCAATTCCTTGTACTTGTACTTGCACTAGTACTTGAAAATTTGGCAATGCAAGTACCAGTACTAGTACAATTCTTTTAAAATGTACTTGTCACAAGTCGTACTGGTACTTGATATTACCCAGATCTGTGTAGAAATACATATATCGCTATCTTAGAGTTCTTCTTCTTGATTGGCGCTTAACCGTCTAGACGATTCTGGTCGAGTCCAACAAAGCGCGCCAATTGCTTCTGTTTCGTGCAGCATGGCGCCACTTGGGAACACCTAGGGAGGCAGCATCGCTGTCCACCTGATTTTCCCAACGCAGTGGAGGTCTCCCTTTTCTTTTGCTTTCAGCGGGTTTCGATAGAAATGCTTTCTTGGCCGGAGCGCCTTCGTCCATTCTCACGACATGACCTGCCCAACGCAGCCGCTGGATCTTTATTCGCTGAACAATGTCGATGTCTGTGTAAAGCTCGTACAGCTCATCGTTAAATCTCCGTCGATACTCGCCCACGCCAACGCGCAAAGGTCCATAAATCTTACGAAGAACTTTTCTCTCGAATACTCCAAGTGCCATCTCATCTGATTTTGAAATTGTCCATGCTTCTGCGCCGTACATGAGGACTGGAACGACGAGCGTCCTGTAGAGTGTGATTTTTGTTTGTCGAGAGAGGACTTTACTTTTCAGTTGCCTACTTAGTCCGAAGTAGCATTTATTGGCAAGCGTGATTCTTCGTTGGATCTCCGTGCTGACATCATTCTTGGTGTTAATGCTGGTTCCCAAATAGACGAAGTCCTTAACAGTTTCGAATTTGTAGCTATCAACATTGACGTGGCTGCCAAGGCGTGCTGTTTCTTTGTGTGATGACAGGAGGTACTTCGTCTTGCCCTCGTTAACCGCCAAACCCATTTTCTTAGCCTCTTTATCCAGCTTGGAGAAGGCAGAACATACGGCGCGAGTGTTAGTGCCAATGATGTCGATATCATCGGCGTACGCCAGCAGTTGTACACTCTTGTGGTATAAAATGCTTCCTGTATGGTTAAGTTCTGCAGCTCGTATTATCTTTTCCAGCATCAAATTGAAGAAGTCGCACAAAAGTGAGTCACCTTGTCTGAAACCTCGTTTGGTCTCGAACGGCTCGGAGAGGTCCTTCCCAATTCTGACGGTGCTGGTGGTGTTAGTCAGCGTCATTTGGCATAGCCGTATAAGTTTAGCAGGGAAATCAAATTCAGACATTGCGGCATACAGGCAATTCCTATTCGTGCTATCAAAAGCGGCTTTAAAATCGACAAAGAGATGGTGTGTGTCGGTTCCTTTTTCATGGGTTTTTTCCAGTATTTGTCGTATTGTGAAGATCTGGTCGATGGTAGATTTACCAGGTCTGAAGCCACACTGATAAGGTCCAATCAGCTTGTTGACGGTGGGCTTCAGTCTTTCGCACAATACACTTGCTAAGACCTTATATGCGATATTCAGGAGGCTTATCCCACGATAATTGGCGCGTACTGTGGAGTCTCCTTTTTTGTGGATTGGGCAGAGCACACTTAAGTTCCAATCGTCGGGCATGCGCTCGTCCGACCATATTCTGCATAGGAGTTGATGCATGCTCCTTATCAACTCTTCGCCACCATGCTTGAATAGCTCGGCTGGCAAGCCGTCAGTGCCCAGCGCTTTATTATTCTTAAGCCGAGATACTGCTATACGCACTTCGTCATGATCAATTGGTGGAACATGCCTACCATCATCTGCTATTGAGGATTCGGGTCGTACATCTTCTCCTTCCGCAATTTCACTGTTGCCATTATCTAGCAAGGAGGAGAAGTGATCCCTCCACAACTTAAGTATGCTCTGGACATCAGTTACCAGATCACCGTTATCATTCCGGCAGGAATTTGCCCCGGTCTTGAAACCTTCAGTCATCCGCCTGATTTTTTGATAGAATTTTCGAGCATCGTTCCTACCCGCCAGCATCTCAAGCTTTTCACACTCGCGCCTTTCAGCCTCCCTTTTCTTCTTTCGAAAAAGGCGCCTCTCTTCCTTCTTCGCCGTTCGATAACGCTCCCATACGCTTCGCGTTGCGCCCGCACACAATGTAGCCCTTTAGGCGGCGTTCTTTCTTTCCGAGGCATCGCGACATTCCTTGTCGTACCAGGTGTTTTTGCGGGCTCGCTTGTATCCTATAGATTCCTCAGCGGCGATACGAAGTGAACGAGCGATGTGTTCCCATTCCTCAGATACATCGTTTGTTGAGGGATTGCTCTCAGAGAGCAGGAGTGAGAGCCGAGTGGTGTATTCATTGGCTGTCTGCGTCATGTACAGCCTTTCGACTTCAAACTTTCCTTGCTGTCCTGTTGGCACATTCTTTGCTGCACAGAGGCGGGTGCGTACCTATCTTAGAGCTATCTTAGAGTGCAAACTGTGTAAGTCCATCTTTATGAAAAAGTGTATTTTTATGTAGAACGTTAGAAAAATCAAATACGCCCCGCGCTAAACCAGTCTGTGACTCTTGTCATATTTCTACTCGTTGTTATTCAGTGATACGCAAATTGTGTAAGTCCGAAAAGCGAAGAAAATTGTGTAAGTCCAAAATATTTACATGAACAGAATTTTTTTTTCATTTTGGATTTTTTTATTATTTTTTGTTTTTTGTCTCTCCTACAAGGTTTTAAAAAAGGACTTACACAATTTGCACTCTAAGCTAGCGATATGTATGTACACGGAGAAAACTATATGGATGTCCATCCATATATATGGATAATTCTGTCTGATCCATAATCTATGTATAACATAGCAATATAATGGGTAGCACATCGCTAGCTTAGAGTGCAAACTGTGTAAGTCCATTTTTATGAAAAAGTGTCTTTAAGTGTAGAAAGCCAGAAAAATCAAATACGCACCACGCTAAACAAGTCTGTGATAGTTGTCATATTTCTACTCGTTGTTATTCAGTGATACGCAAATTGTGTAAGTCCAAAAAGCGAAGAAAATTGTGTAAGTCCTAAATTTTTATATGAACAGAATTTTTTTTTTCATTTTGAAATTTTTTTATTTTTTGTTTTTTGTCTCTCCTACAAAGTTTAAAAAAAGGACTTACACAATTTGCACTCTAAGCTAGCGACATCAAAAAAAAATTTGTAATTTATAAAGAAATATGGATATGGCATCCATTATATGGATGTGGCACCCATAGTTTATGGATCAGACAGGATTATCCATACATATGGATGTGAAATCAATATAGTTTTTCAGTGTACATATACTACATGGCCGTTGAAGCAATTCATTACGGATCACTAACATATTTAACCTCTAAAATGATTAATTTTTATAATGACCTCAATACTATAGCAGGAAAATCCTGCGCCATTTCATCATCTCCTCCTCATCCATATGTACATATGTATGCCATGGCATGCATGTACACACGTATGTACATATTTACACATCCAAGCACCCATTAGCTATCAGTCATATCAATTACAAAAGTCAAACGAAATAAACGAATAAACAATCAAATAATGGAAGCCTTTTATGCGTGGAAATCTGTACATACCCACCAAAAAACCTAAGCCTTATTTAAGAATTAAAACCGCAGATTTAAAGGCTTACGAAAAAAGGCCTGAAAATTATAAGGGTAGCAAATTTGTATGGCGTAAAGCTTAAAATAAAATTGATTTTCCTGTGTTGATGTCATCAGGCCATAAGGAGTACTCTCTCTCTCTCTATCTCTCTCTGACAGCACACCTTATTCCAAAGGCTTATCAGCCATGCGACATAAGGCCTAGATAAATATTAGAAATATAGGAGCGGACAAAGTGAATGAATAACAAAAGCAGCGCTGCCAGCATACTCCTTTTTTAGACCTAATTTGCCAACAATAAGCAAAACTTTTATGCAGGGTATGTACATATATATGTACATATGTACGAACTTTCTCTTCTAAATTACCTCTTTTTGTCGCTTCATATACAAAAGTGTACAACAAAACAAACAAACGAAATATATGTGCATACATGTGTAAGCTTTGATAGCTTTTATATGTTAACTTCCGTTTTATACTCGCACTACATCATCACCACTATAACTTACAATAATTGAGGGCATCCCACCTCACTCACCTCACACCAACAAAATTAACTAGCTTTCGCGTGGCTCTTCTCACAAGTAGCATAGTAGTGTATAGTAACATAATCGATTTCCGTCATAATTTGTTTTATTTTCTTCTTTCAAATGAATACATTAACGACCAATATGAAGTACTACATTGCGTATACGCAACATTTAAAAATAGGCACGTATTAGAGGCATTTTATGTTAAAGTGAAATCGTGTTTTTACTGTTCGCTCATTTGAACTAAAGGTGGGAGGTTAACATGCTAGTGGAATAGAAGGCCAAGGAAGTTGGGTTCCCGCTCTTCATCAATCCTCAATTTAAGGCTAAGTAATATTGAATTTTAAATGATGAATTTTTCAATGGGACAGAGTAAATGCTATACATGTATGTATGTACATATGTATATACCAAAGCTGTAAAAGATTCAACTCATTTGCGATTCGAAATCAGTGAATTTGTTCGGCAATGATTCAATTCGATTTTTCTTGGTTCGTAATGCGGTATTGAAAATTTTAACTCAGCACTCATTAAAATGAGATATCAATATCTCCAATCGTTTGATTCAAATCATTGAATGCTGATATCAAGGCTGCACAACGATATCAACAAAAATATTTTGTTTTGTTGAATATCAAATAAAAATTAACAAAAAAATTTTGTTTTGTTGAATATCAAATAAAAATTATTGAAATTATTTCGTTTCGTTGATTATCAAAAAAAAATATCAAAATTATTTTGTTTCGTTGATTATCAAAAACAAAATAATAATAAAAATTTGTTTCGGGCTTACGGCTTCATTTTACTTTGAATTTTTATTAACGTTATTTTTTTTTTTGATAATTTTTTTTGTTGGCCACCGAAACAAAATTTTTTCAATATTTGTCTTTTTTAATAAACAACAAAACGAAATTTTTTTTCATAATTTTTTTTGATAATTATCAAAACAGTATTTTTTTGTTCAGCACTTAACGTTAAAATTTTTCAAAGTTGAATTGAAAACAAAATATTTTTTCGGTTATTGATAAAAAATAACGTTAATGTGCAGCCCTGGCTGATATCAAAATTTTTTAACACTGAATGCTCATTCTGACGATTTAAATCATTGTGTGCATTCCCAAATCAGGGCCAATCATTCAGTACAAATTGTTTGAAACAACCCTCGTTGCTACAGTAACAAGCAGTTGTTTATTGAATGAAAAAAACTGATTCAATTCAGTTAAATTTTGCACTCATGTTTGGATTGGGAATGATTCTGCTGCATTCACTTTCTCTACTGAATGCTTTTCCCGCATTCAAAATCACATTCAATGATTTTTTGATTCGAAATTTAAAATCCTTTTGAAAACTGATTTCAATATTTACAATCGTGCACACTTTTTTGAAAAGAATTATGGGTGAATGAAATCAAAATTGTTTGAATCAGTTTACAGCTCTGGTATATACTATACCGTAGCCGACTTAAATTTAAGGTAGGGCAGCGTTGGTTTAACGTAGGGCGAAAGTAAATAATGTATTCCAATTGATCTGACATCGAGTCATGGCTTCCAAAAACAGTCAGCATGTATATCACTTTTCTCTAGTTCAGTGACGTACATTGGGTCGTATTAATAAAAACGAAGCAAATACTTTTACTCAAGATTTTAGAAATTTGACATCAATTTGTATGAACCAAATTTCAAAATTTGAGTAAAAGGTCTCAAATTTTAAGTAAAAGCAAATGCTCAGCTTTTATTAATATGACCGATTGGTTCAGATTTCTATCTGTCTACCGAAAGGGACGGCTTTACATTAAGGAACCACGGTCCGAGAAGAATTACTTTCTCAGGGGTGTGGAGGGTCTCTCACAGATCTTAAAACTTGACGGAGGCTTATAGTTCAGGAGATATTTGTTGGTAATTTTTTGGTAGTTGGATGGGTCCAAAAAGAGAATTCTGCCGGCTGAGGGTTATTTTTTTAAATCCCGGCCGAAGCAAAAAAGTGTTCTACACTCATACATATATACCAGACCTGGGTAATATCAAGTACCAGTACGACTTGTGACAAGTACATTTTAAAAGAATTGTACTAGTACTAGTACTTGCATTCCCAAATTTTCAAGTACTAGTACAAGTACAAGTACAAAGAATTGAAAAAGAATTGAATTTTTAGCAAATACTTCAAAGTAATTGACAAGAATTGAATGTACTTGAAAAGAATTGAAAAATGTACTTGAACCGATTTTTCAATTCTTTTCAATTCTTTCAAGTACCCCCACAATGCCCGCCCCCCCCCTAGCTACGGGCCTGATACTATAGAGTTCATAACTCGTTCAGAACTGGGTTTAAAGGGATAAAGAGCGGGATAATTGGTAGAAAGTCAGTTTGTAATACCAGCGTGCTATCCAAGCTATGTATAAGTTTTTAAATGTAGAATAATTTCACCTACAACCGTAGTTCTATTAGCAGCACCTATCCAGGGTCTTAGGGTTTGAACTATTCCAAAACTCATCATATTAGAGACAGTTCAGAACTCGTTCTAAGGCTTTGCAGAGGGGTTGATTGCCACTACGTTAGACATCACCGTATAAGAAAAAACCAGTTGAAAGCATTGCGTTGAGATACATCAAGAACAAATCGTGTCATTTTATGAGATAGTTCTTGGTCGATAAAAGCCTCGGCATATGAATATTTGCTTGCAATGATTGACATTGTTTTTATGACAGGTCATTTTTCTTTTATTGTTCGAGTACTTTGTTGATAAATTGTTTTTATACATGGATGGAAATTCTGTCGAGTTTAAATATCACTGCAACGCGGTTATACACAAACATACGAGCATACGTTAGTATATGCATATGTATACGCAAATAAAGTTATTACATGCCAGAATTAAGTTATGTATGTACATTAGAGCGTATCGCCAAAAAAAGTTTAAAATGTTCCCCTCTGGTTCGAATGTTTACTCCTTGGAGATTTCAAAAATGGAAAAATTTTTTTTTTCGGCACCCTGTAAAAACAGCGAAATTCGTTTTTTGCTTATAACTTTTCTATTTGGTGTTTGATTTTAACGAGCAATATATTGTTGTAAAGGTTTTAACCCGTGTCATATTTCGTCCATATAAGCCATTAACCTGCGACACCAACTTTAGCTTTTATTAAAATTTATTTAAAACCAACACCCTGTATTAAAAAAAAAAATTTTGAATAAAGTAAATTTAGCCTTGAATTTAGTTTTGACATCATTATATGAGTAAAAAAGATTATTACTTATTAATATTAGCTCTGTTTAATGAACAAAAAAAGTTAGGAGCAGGTTAGAGCAGAGCAAAGTAGGGCAGCTGTCGAAATAGAGCAACATAGAGCAACTCAGAGCAGAAATGCCATGAAGAAGTACATAGTACACTCAAATGATCTATTGGAGCTCATTTAGAATTACAGAGCCACCATTCTTGCAATTTTATTCTGATACGGACTTGCAGGAACTACAAAATTCTAATGATGTTATAAAAATACCTGATTAAGGCTTTGTTCAGAAACTCAGTTTGAAGCGCAATCTGTTTTTGTAGTACAAGCAGAGCGTTCATAAACGTAAATTTTGCATGAAGTGTCGCTCATCACAATCATCAAAATAATAATTACTGCCGCTTTTGCGCTTCATGCTGCGTTTCTGAACATAGCCTAATATTTCCAAACAGCAGTGATTGTAACTAATTATACTAATTATAACCTAATAATTTACTCAGATTTTCTATGCCATTCTCTAAATACTGAGCGATTTGAACAGTAAGTGATTCTTGTACAGAAGTTGCCGACGAGGAACGCCTAGGTTATATACTCGCTAAAGTAAGTAGCCGAGAACGTTACAGAAAATTAGAGCCAAGAAAAGATTTAGCATAAATGCATTACATTTATTTCCTCATTATATGCAGGTAAATATTCTTTTTATACCATTCATGGGAATGAAATGGTATTATAACTTTGTACCGAAACACGAATGGTGAAAGTACCAGAACGAGGCGTTGCAGACCTACGAAAATATATACCAATATGATCAGGATCATGAGCTGAGTCGATTAAGCCATGTCCGTCTGTCTGTCTGTCTGTTTAATCGCAAACTAGTCCCTCAATTTTTGAGATATCTGCATGAAATTCGGAATGTGAGTGTATTTTTAGGAGAAGCTTATCATTTGTCGGAATCGGCCGAATCGGACCACTATATCATATAGCTGCCATACAACCGATTGTTCAGATATATATATTTTAGGGTATAACTTCTCCATCTAAATAATGATACTTCTTTTTCTAAGGAATCTTTGTATAAATTACCCAGAGAATTGAAAGTATAAATTAAACAATATCAGACTATGCAACTTTTCATTTCCCCATTCATGAAAGGTATGCAGTCTTTGGTACGTCCGAAGTCAGCCGCGCTCTTACTTGTTTTTTCTTAGTATTCAGGAAACAATTTTTTTTTTCAAATACAGGGTGTTGGATTTAGTAAAAATAGAATAAAAGCTGAACATGGCATGATGGGCTAAAAGTTTCTATGGATGAAATATTGCCTTGGTGAATACCTTTCTAAAAATGTATCACTTTTGAAAATCGAACGTAAAATATAGAAATTATAGAAAAAAAAACAAATTTCGCTGTTTTTACAGGGTGACAAAAAAATTAAAAAAATTTTTTTTTGAAAACCTCATAAGGTAAGTGTTCAAACTGGGGGGGAACATTTTCAACTTTTTTTCCTCCATACACCGTGATACGCTCTAATGTACATATCGACACTTCCAAACAAAACTGTACTAAGTCTGAAAACTGTATTTTGCAGGAGAATCTCTCAAACTTTATACTCGATATTAAACTTCAGTTGTATGCTAAGTATATTTTCACTTGTAACTTCTGTTTGGATTGAACGACCAATACCAAAACTCGACAATATCAAGGTTAGGGTACACTTTATATAAAACCACAAGAAAAAATAATAATTTGCTACGTGGTTTTTCATGGCAAGCTCTCAAAGTTTTTATTCTGTAAAATGTACTAAGTCGACTTAGTACAGTATTGTTTGGAAGCGTCGATATGTTGCTATAGTGTAAGGGACTCAATGAAAATTTAATTAAAAAAGAAATCCTTAAATTGTGTAAAGCCGATTCCACATAAAACTTTTCTCGCTTTACGTTACGCCTTTTTCTCAGGCTGCACATTAACGTTAATTTTTATCAATAACCGAAAAAAAATTTTGTTTTCAATTCAACTTTTAAAAATTTTAAATGCTTAACAAAAAAATACTTATTCGATAATTCTTCAAAAAAAAAAAAAAACAATACTGAAAAAATTTCGTTTCGGTAGCCAACAAAAAAAAATATCAAAAAAAAATAACTTTAGGGACATTCCATCGTGACTCCTGGGACATTTGACTCCAGAGCTTAGTCAACTTTGAATTATAAAACTGACATCGGGACTTAAATTGCTATGAAATATATTTATCGACATGGATAAATATCCAATACAACAAATGCATTAAAAGAATTGGCTAAATAATAACAAATAGCTTTGTAACTACTCAGTAAATGAGTGTGACTCCTGGGACACCGAAAAATCCCTTGGTTGCACCTTTATGAGCACGAATACGAATTTTAGATCAACTATTCAACTTTCACCTACAATTTGTATATGGTCGAATAAACATACTGCATAGTACCATATTCTATAAAGATATTTTATATATTCAAATTCAATTAACTATTTTCAATATTTAAAATTGTGACTCCTGGGACAAGTTTTTGTGACTCCTGGGACAAGTGCGAAATATGTAATATACTAGATTATTGATATCAGTTTTATTATTGTTTTAGCCCTTTTTGACCAAGTTATTCATAAATCTCTTCCAGCAGAATTGAAACCAAGCCAATTAAATAAAAAAAATAAAGTGAATGCAAAATAATACTTATATTTACTTCAAAGGTCTGATTAAATACACTGGATTTTACATATAGATAGGATGGTCGCGTTTAGAGTATTTTTTGGCTGTACAGCAGTGATATTTATTTAAAACAAGTCGAATTCAACATCTCTAGAAACAATTATTTAAAACTATATAATAAAAACTAAAAACATTTCAAAATTTCGTTTCAGAATCTTCTATTTTAAGTACAGGTTTGCCCTAATACATTAGAGTTCAGAATCGTGTGACTCCTGGGACATATTTCAAAATAGTCTAGAAACCACAGTATGACCCTATTAACTTAAAAAATGTATTTAGACGGTGAACAGCCTTTTAATCCTTACTTTCATAAATATCTGGTTTCACAGGGTCATACCTGAGGTTACCAGACCAATTTTTATGCCTTTTCGTGTGACTCCTGGGACACCCCATATGAATCAATTATATGAAGATATACACAAAAATCATATATCTTATTTTAATTTTTTGTGATGCAATTATTTAGATTTTTCTCTGCTTTACTTGGATGAGTTGCAATTTTTTTTTACAAGTGAAAATATAGCTGATATAGCAATGCAAACATGACCAAACTTTTTCCGCAAAATAGGTGTGAAGTCAAAGTTCTATGGACAAAAATTTTGGGTTTTAACATATTTTTCTATATTTCTGTTACCAGATTAGGAAAATATACACATTTAGTTACAGGTAACTGAATAAATAGGAATGATTAGTAGCATTGTAAATTTTATGTCGTTTTCCTCTTTTGGCTGGAATGTCCCTTTAATACCTGTGTTCAATAACAAAAAATTGTTACGACTTTTTCTTAAAAAGTGTCATTTATATTTATACGAAAAAGTCGTAAAAATTTGTTGTTATTGAACAGAGCTAATAAAGAAACAAGAAAATTTCTTTTTTTTTTTTTGATATTTTGTTTTCGGTGATCAACGAAACGAAATAATTTTGGTAATCTATATTTGATATTCAACAAAACAAATTTTTTTTGTTGATAGCATTGTGCAGCCTTTCTATGTCAAAAATTTTTTTTTTTAATTTTTGAAAAGGCCTCGATTTTTCAGAATTTTTGTATATGTATGTAAGGTTGGATGTAAACATTTCCATCGAAAAATTACGTAAATTTTTATGAGAAATTAGCAAATTCATTTTAGACACATTTGTCGAACGACGCAGAGAGAAAGAGACTGAAATATGCAAATGTGAAGAGCTTGATCTAAGATGCTGATCCAGTTATGAAACGAAACACCAACGTATGACAGAAGTTTATTTATTTTTTGTTGTTTATTTTTCCTACAGGGTGTGAATATGGTGTATTGTGGAACGATTTTGCGTCATTCCTTGTCAAATTTGTTTCGGTTATAGTTTTGGCGATGTCCCATCTACAATATACATGCATACATACATATGTATTTTATGAATGTACACTGTACAACCTAATTTGCATGTATGTAAATTATTTGTAGGCTCGTTTGATCGGGTGCAAATAAAAACTAATTTTTATTCACGAGCCTACAAATAATGTATATTCAATATACATATTTTATTGATTCTGAGCTATTTTTGTTAGTTCCTTAGTTTTTATACATAGTAATTAACTTCCATCATTTATTCAAGTTTACTGTGTATGTATGTATGTACATATGTACATATGTAAACGAGGTATTTATTGATTAAAATACTCAAATAAATTCATTCACTCATCCACTTGTATAAAACACCACAGTAGGAACATACATATCGACGCTTCCGTACAATACTGTACTAAGTCTAAAAACTGCCTTTTGCAGGTGAAGCTCTCTCAGTTGTATGCTAAGTATATCTTTGCTTGCAACTTCTATTTGGATTAAAAAGTCAATAATACCAAATCTCGATACGATCTAAGATAGGGTACTCTATATAAAACCGTAAGAAAAAAATAAAACTTACTACATTGTTTTTCGTACTAAGCTCTCAATATTTTTATTCTGTGATAATCTCGAATTGTACTATAGGTACATTTTTGCTTATAACTATTGATTGGATTGGATACCAAATTTGACAGCATCCAAATTAAGACACGTAATACTTGAAAACGCCAAAAACAAGAAAACGTACTAAGTCGACTTAGTACAGTATTGTTTGGAAGTGTCGATATTAACATACTTAATTGCAATTAATTATGCAAATTAATCCGACACCAATTAATTTCTAATGATTCCCATTTTTATACATATTATGTATGTATGTATGTATGTACATATGTATGTATGTTCACATACCCAGCAAACAGACTCGTAAGCCTAAGCTTAAGCTAAGTTGTTAAACTGGAATACACTGGCAGCGCTGCTTTCTGCACTCATTATCTCTGCTCAGCACCAAGGGAATTGAGTTTTTATGAGCAAAGAGAACGTCAAAATTGCGTATTGTAGATTTTTGTTTCAGTTTTAAATTTCTACTGACATGCAATAAAGTGTTTGCTTATGTGCGCACGCTCATTTCATTTCGATATACATATATGTATACATACATATATGTACATATGTATGATCTACATGTACATATGTATGTAAATGAATGAATAATAACGTTTCAACCCTAGCAGAATGTATTTTTTACTATTAAATGTGAATTATGCAGCTAAACAAAAAACACCTTATTATTAAAACATTTGTAAGGTATTCATACACCACGTAAGGCCTGAATATCAGGTCATATTAAGGCATTAAATAAGCCTTATCTTACTGGCGATTAAGTCTTAGAAATAAGGTGCGCTCTCAGAGAGAAGCAGTGTTCCTTATGGAAAATCAGCCTTATTTTAAGCCTTAGCCCATACAACTTTGCTTCCATTATAATTTTCAGGCCTTATTTCGTAAGCCTTTAAATCTCTGTAATAATTCTTAATAACTAAGGCGTAGATTTTTTGCTGGGTTCATACCTACCCCAAATGAAATGTAATTAACCCACTCAATGAATTTCTGCAATTTCAAAAACTTTCGCTTGTTGCAGTTATCATTGGTCGCTGGCGCAAGCACATTCTCGCTCAACGTCTCCACAGCCACCTCCACCACCACGATCAGCAGAAGCAACAGATATCTCTAAGACGCCAACCGTCAATATCTTACACAAGCATTCTTTTTGTCGCCACTGCCCCTTAAATACACCACATCCCCCACACAATCGCAACAGCAATATTATTACTACTGCAATGGAATATAAATTGATAACCGAACAACGTTACAGCGATGTCATTCGGCATTTATGTGATAATTTCTTTGCCGATGAACCATTGAATAAGGCGGCTGGTTTGTGTCGGCGCGGTGAGGGACATCGCGAGCTCGAGCATTTGTGTTATGAAACCTTAAAGGATAATTTGAGTTTAATGGCTGTGGATGGGAATAACGATGTAAGTGCTTAACAAAACCATATATGTATATTATTATATTATATTATATATATTATTATATTGTGGAACGAATTTCCGTCATCCCTTGACAAGTTTGATTTTTTTATGAACCGGTTTCGTTCGAAACAAGATGCTGAAGATGCACATAGCCGAAACCGGTTTATAACAAAATCAAACTTGACAAGGGATGTCGGAAATTCGTTCCACAATACATCGCAATCCTACCCTGTCTGAAAAGCAAACAACAAAAAAGAAAAAAAGGGAAATAAACCATTCAATTGCAACAAAACAAAATTTTTGTAAAAAATATATGTATTTAACAATTCTCCCTTTTTCAGATTGCCGGCGTACTGCTCAACGGCGTCGTCTATCCCAACGACATTGTACACGCTCAAGAAACCATTGAACTGAGCGATGATGAACGTTTCAAGAAAATCTTTCGTTTGTTGAATGCGCACAATTTGAAAGCGAACATTTTTGGGCACTTCGATGTGGAGCGTGCATTTGAGTTGCGTATGTTGTCGGTGGATGGCCGTTTTCGTGGGCAAGGCATTGCTAAGGAGTTGGTGCAGCGGAGCGAACAGATTGCTAGAGATTTTGAATTCAAGGTGAGTGGGGGGTGACTGGTAAAAAATTCAGCAATTTGAATGCAAATTTACACAGTTCCATTCGAGGGAAACACATTTTTAATGGTGTTCTTAGTTTTAATCAACGAAGAAGTGGGAACACAATTTACATACATATGTTAGCGTATTAATAATAGAGTATTACAAACTTTCCTTTACGCTTCTTTCTCTCCTTCAGCTAATGAAAGCCGATGCAACGGGAATTTTTTCACAAAAAATACTAAAATCATCTGGTTTCAAAGTATTGAGCGAATTTTACTATGACAAATACGTCGATGAGTTTGGTAAGCCTTTTTTGTCGGTGGAGGCACCGCATATTAAATTACAGTTATTATACAAATTATTGGAGTAAGAAGAGAAGGAATTGTACAAGTACCTTAAGAGGCATTAAGAGAAAAGTGAAGGAAAAAGTGAATCATTGAAAGAGGCGAATAGAGGGGCAGAAAGTAAGTACATGTGTACATTAGGGTGGTCCTTAAAAATTAAATTAGCGATTTTCTTCGGTCTCACAGCCTACATCGGTGACAGAACGGTCAAAAATACCACATATACAACGCTTCCAAACAATACTGTACTAAGTCGGAAAACTCTGTTTTGTAGGAGAGGCTCTCAAAGTTTAAACTCGATATGAAACTTCAGTTCCATGCTAAGTATATCCTCGCTTGTAACTTCTGTTTGGATAGAACCATCAATACCAAAACTCGACAATATAAAAGTTAGGGTACGCTCTATATAAAACCGTAAGAAAAAATAAAAACTTGCTACGTTGTTTTTCATGGCAAGCTCTCAAAGTTTTTATTCTGTAAAACTCTCGTATTATACATATGTACACTTTTGCTTATAACTTTTGATTGGATTGTCCGATTGATACCAAAATTTGACAGCATCTACAGTGTTGGAAAAAATAATAGGGACACGAGAAATATTTTACAATTCTCCATTTATTTCATTTTATGACCAAATAATAATTACTATATATTGATAGTTACACGGAGAGGACTTGCTTCAATGACTCTGGGGTGGTTTTTGTATAATAATTTAATTTTTATAAACAAAATAATGAAATGTATAATTTAAGTTGGAAAAAATAATAGGGACAAACTTTAAATTCGATTGTTTTTTCAAATAATCTACAATATTACTGCTGCAGTTAGATTTAAACTAAAGTTTAATTGAAGCTCCTTCATTTTTTATAACTTCCTTACATCTTCGTGGCATAGGGCTGACCAAATCAGCGCAATTTTCAACCGAACAAATTTACTTTTGTGTCATCAGATTAAATAACGTTATTCAAGTTGTCCGGCAACATGTTCCTCTGAGCGAATTCAGTTCGTTGGCTTACATTATTTTTTCTCAGATACGGAGCTTTTCTGGGATTTTTTCCACTTAGTCCTACTTCTCGAGGTCTGTTGCGAATTGTTCTACTCAAAACAGGATCATTTAAACCCTCCTTGATATCATTAGATGGCGATTTACGCATGACAATGACCCCAAACATGCCTCCAGAATGGAAAACTCATGGTTTGAACGTAAGAAAGCTGCTGTTTTGGAGTAGCCCTTACAGACGTCGTACCTCAGGCCTATAATAATAATAATAATAATACAATGGCGCTATTATAACTCTGACGAGTTTTATGGCCGAGCTTCTCTCCCAATTCGAGGTGTGCTCCTTTTTGTTTTTCCTACTAATTGGGTGGACCTACAGTTTTATGCCGGCTCCGAACGGCGAATGCATTTTTTGTGAGAAGCTTTTTCATGGCAGAAATTCACTCGGAGGGTATGCCGCCCACTGCCGAGAGGTGACCGCTGCTCTTAAAAAACCCAATAATTGGATTTTTTACTAATTAGAAAAATTGTTTTGGTGTTTGGCTCGGACCGTGGTTTGAACCCGAGACCTCTGGCATAGCAGGCGAGCACTCTACCCACTGCACCACAGCAGCCACTGCACTCAGGCCTATAGGGAACATTAAAGACGATGGCGGATCAAAAATGGAAAAATAAGCAAGAATTATGAAAAAAAAATTAAAGAAGCTTGGTACTTAATACCGGTTGCAAATTGCGCTGATTTGGTCAACCCTATGCCACGAAGATGTAAGGAAGTTATAAAAATGAAGGAGCTTCAATTAAACTTTAGTTTAAATCTAACTGCAGTAGTAATATTGTAGATTATTTGAAAAACAATCGAATTTAAATTGTTGGGGTAAGTGGAAAAAAATTCAACAACTATTTACAGCGAAGGTTGAGTGTATAGCTATTTCACGAAAAACCATTTTCGATCATCAGCACTCTTTTCGGAAGTGGATGCACCGGGGATTGAACCCGAGTCCATTCCAACTTCAGCCGCAATGACCCAACGGATAAACACACTCGGCCATTGAGACTCTGTGCAAGCTGTTGGATTTTCCCCACTTTTGCCTTTTTCATTTTCAACATTAACGTTAGTGTGTATATGCTTTTGCATATATTCTCCACAAACGTGCTGAATTTTTGTTGTAGGCAGTTCGCAATGAACATTGTTGTTGGTATTTATTTTATGTATATACCAAACAACGTTAACAATTTTACTTGAAAGAGTTTTTAGTGCTTAGCACGAAATTTTTTTATTTTTAATTCAATTTTTTTAATTGTTGGGGTAAGTGGAAAAAAATTCAACAACTATTTACAGCGAAGGTTGAGTGTATAGCTATTTCACGAAAAACCATTTTCGATCATCAGCACTCTTTTCGGAAGTGGATGCACCGGGGATTGAACCCGAGTCCATTCCAACTTCAGCCGCAATGACCCAACGGATAAACACACTCGGCCATTGAGACTCTATGCAAGCTGTTGGATTTTCCCCACTTTTGCCTTTTTCATTTTCAACATTAACGTTAGTGTGTATATGCTTTTGCATATATTCTCCACAAACGTGCTGAATTTTTGTTGTAGGCAGTTCGCAATGAACATTGTTGTTGGTATTTATTTTATGTATATACCAAACAACGTTAACAATTTTACTTGAAAGAGTTTTTAGTGCTTAGCACGAAATTTTTTTATTTTTAATTCAATTTTTTTAATTGTTGGGGTAAGTGGAAAAAAATTCAACAACTATTTACAGCGAAGGTTGAGTGTATAGCTATTTCACGAAAAACCATTTTCGATCATCAGCACTCTTTTCGGAAGTGGATGCACCGGGGATTGAACCCGAGTCCATTCCAACTTCAGCCGCAATGACCCAACGGATAAACACACTCGGCCATTGAGACTCTGTGCAAGCTGTTGGATTTTCCCCACTTTTGCCTTTTTCATTTTCAACATTAACGTTAGTGTGTATATGCTTTTGCATATATTCTCCACAAACGTGCTGAATTTTTGTTGTAGGCAGTTCGCAATGAACATTGTTGTTGGTATTTATTTTATGTATATACCAAACAACGTTAACAATTTTACTTGAAAGAGTTTTTAGTGCTTAGCACGAAATTTTTTTATTTTTAATTCAATTTTTTTAATTGTTGGGGTAATTTAAAGTTTGTCCCTATTATTTTTTCCAACTTAAATTATACATTTCATTATTTTTGTTTATAAAAATTAAATTATTATACAAAAACCACCCCAGAGTCATTGAAGCATGTCCTCTCCGTGTAACTGTCAATATATAGTAATTATTGTTTGGTCATAAAATGAAATAAATGGAGAATTGTAAAATATTTCTCGTGTCCCTATTATTTTTTCTAACACTGTATATATTAATAGGCTAACATTTTTCCCATACAAACAATTGCCAGGCTGTTTAGCACATTTAACATAATCATATCCACATAAAATTGATATGGATGTGTTCGTATGAGTCAGGAGCAGTGCATAGGCATATAATTTTTTCTATAAATTATTTAATTTGTTTATAATTAATAAATAAAATTTTTAGTTACGAGAAATAGATATCGTAAACGTGTTTACAAATATCGAAAACACAGTGGAAGAGTCGCTTTAATTTAAAAGCCCTCTCTCTATTTTATATGCATTGACCCAATTTACGCTCAGATCAAAATCAACGCGGCCAAATATCTCCTATTGCTTTTCCATTAAAGCGAAAAATGAGAGAGAGTGCGGGAGAGCACACTGAGTAATTTTAATTTTGACCATGATTTCGCGTCGGACCGTGATCAAAAGGGCAAATCAGTGTTGCGGTACAACTGGAATTTGGAAAGTGTTGCTTATCTCCGCGAAAAAGAATAATTTTTGTACCAATACAAAGTTGAAAAAATAAATTGCATGGTCGAATTTCGAGCACCGGCGATACTAGTCTAAATTAAGACACGTAATACTTGAAAACACCAAAAACGGGGAAATGTACTAAGTCGACTTAGTACAGTATTGTTTGGAAGCGTCGATATGAAGACTCAAAAAATGTATTTTAATTTTTTTTTTAAATCTAATACCCAAAATCGATACTGCTGTACTCAAAGATACCATATACAAATTTTGGGTCCGATCGGAGAAAGTTAAGGGGTGCTGCAAAGTTCAGATAACGATGTCGGACCGCTGTGCGATACCCCTTAACCGTCTCCGATCAGGACCAAACTTTATACTTGGTATCCTTGAGTACAAGACTATCGATTTTAGCAATTAGATATAAAAAATTTTACTTGAAAATTTTTTTAGTGCTTAGCACGAAATTTATTTAATTAAATTTTTAATTGTTGGGGTTAAGTGGAAAATAAATTCAACAACTATTTACAGCGAAGGTTGGCTGAGCTTGTACAGAGTCGACCATTGAGCGTATAAAAGCGTTCGCACATTGCGGCTGAAGATGGTATGTATCACGGGTTCGTCCCCGTGAGGAGCATCCACTTCCGAAAAGAATGCTGATGATCGAAAATGGTTTTTCGTGAAATAGCTATACACTCAACCTTCGCTGTAAATAGTTGTTGAATTTCTTTTCCACTTTCACGCAAAAGCAAGGCGAATTACGCTGATCCAACAGTATAATAATAACTACTTAAATATGTATTCTAGATATACAAACATATATTATAAACAATATAATTATATGTGAATACCAAAATATTGTATATGTATATTTTCTACATTTTATAATGGATGCAATAAGCCCAAAAAATATTGGCTAAATATATTACAACAAATATTTAACATTATACATATATGTATGTACATGTAGTATGTACATATGTATACATATGTACCTACATATGAATGTCTGTTTATGTATTCCTTAACCGCGACAATAAACTACATTTTGTACGCGCGTGATTTATACTTTTTATGTTCTATGTACAAACATACATACAGAGTATATACATATATAAAAATATATATAAAATATAAGAGTTAATGGAAGAAAAAATATTCATATTATAGCAAATATGTGTTATTAATCGTACTAGTTTAGATAAAAAATAAATTGAGAATTTTCCACAAAAATGCATTGTAGGTGCAGTTGCGTGCAGTATGCAGACTGCTACACATAGATACTTATTCAACAAAGGTTATACATTTGCATGTAGTATTTATTAATATGTAATGATGTAATGACCTTGTAAATGAACAAATAAAAATATGTAAAAGTACACTCGCAAAGCAATTAAAAATTTAAGATGGAATTTTCGAATGAACAAATTCGTAAACAGAGCCGTTATACTTATTACTCAAAGTTAAAAGAAAAGTTTTATATGAATTATCAAAGTTGAACAAAGCATGTTAAGATTTTGCGCTGAAAAGAAACCCGAATTCGAAGTGAATGAATACAAAGTAAAAGTTGAAAAAAAAAAAAATTAATAAAAGTTCTAGTATGTAAGGAAGCTTACAAAAAAAAACATAAGTTTTTTTTAATCAAAATTAAAATATGTATAATAATAGTACTATGTGAGGATGCTTAAAACACACAAAGTTAAAAAATAATGAAAATTAAAAAATAATCAAAATTAAAAAATAGTCAAATTTAAAAAAAAAAATTAAAAAAAATAAATTAAGAAATAAATCAAAATCGAGGAAAATTTTTCAATATACATAATTATCAGAGTTGAGCAAACCATGCTAAGATTTTGCGCTGAAAAGAAAACCCGAATTTGAAGAAAATGCATACTTAAATAAGTTGAAAAAAAAAAAATTAATAACTATGTAAGGAGGAACACAAAATAAAAAAAAAAAACAAAAAATTCAAAATTCACAAAAGTCAAAATTTAAAAGAAAATTAAAGTTAAAAAAAAAATCAAAATCGAGCAAAAATTTTTAAATGAATTTTCGCGTCGAGAATTATTGAAATGGAAGCACAATTCTTCGGATATCGGCCGATGGGAAAATAAAATCCATACAATACAAAATTTCAGCTTTTCCCTTCATATATGTACATATAACAGAAATGGAGAAAAATGATAAAAAAGGCACACGAAGAAAAAATTCACAAAGACAAAACCCGGGTTTTCCAAGTCAAAAAAATGTAAGAAATGAAACCTACTTACTTTTGGAACTGGATATTTTTTTTAAATCGAAATAAAAAGATTTCACAATACACAACTGCTGTTTCCGAATCATAAACTAAAAACGCAATTTTAGCTAAAGTACATCTGTAAATAGAGAAAACATTTGTATGCACATGAAATACACATGTAGGTATGTATGTATACCTACTTGTTTATAATAGCTCAGCACAATAACATTTTGGCACAATAATTACTTGGTAATTTTCACTTTCATTTATGCATATTATCTTAACACTGCTTATTTGGTATACTTAAAGTGTTTTTTTCTAAAATTCCATCCAGCTCAAATTGAGTTGAGTTTAGCGCCTTTTGAATATAAATCAATTTAGTGTTTTTCTTTTTCAAATTTATAACTTTAAATTTTTAGCTTCTACTTCATATAATTACAAGTTTCCACTTACAAATCGATCACAACGGACATCACATTTATAATAACCTTACCTAATACGTATGTACATATACATACATACGTGCCTAAAATAAGTTTTTACATTTAAAATTCTCTTTTATTTTAATTCTTTTGCACTTATGTTATCTTATCACATTTCAAACACTCGCTTAGTAACACTGCTTTCTTAATATAAAATTAAATGTAATACATAAATAAAATACAGTCCAAATCCTCTAAACATACATATCTATGTAGGTATGCCACCCTAATACTTCCATTCGAGGTTTAATATATTATTGTTTTGGTCGTTTTCCTCTTTTGTTGCGAATTCAAAGCTTGTACTTGTACTCCTATTTATTTATTTATTTATTTTTTGTTATGCATTACTAAGCTTAAGGTAGCGCTTGTGCTTATGCTTTGGTTTTTCTTGTAACACATTGACATGTACACATGTGCACACATGTTGGTAGTATTCATTTATCCTAATTCGTTTTCTTAAAGTTTTTTTGAGCGGCAACTGCTTTTCGGCAGTTACTTAAACTACTTAGCTGCTGTGTTCCACTTTAGCTCTCTTCTCTAGAATCTTAATTTCGGAAGATCAAAATTACATCCTCATCGGTGCCATATGCCTTTCGTGCCACATCCATGGCGCTTGTTGTGCAGCGGCAAACATCTGGAAGTCAAAGAAGCAAAACGGAAATAAGTCTATATTTTTTTGTCTGATTAATAAAAACTCACGCTCGTCGTGCACTTCCGGATTGTGATAATAGATTAATTGTGATTTTAAATCATAACCACATAAGACCACATAATGTCCAGCATAACTTTGCGGTGTGCATGTATTAGCAACGATACAAGAAAGTTGAAAACAACTTAAAAAATTAGCGAGAAAAACAATAACAAAATTTAACAAAAATTATATAACAAAGAAACTAATGGGAACAAAAAATTATTTAGAATTGTGGAAAATAAATTATAAGATGTTTTTTCTACCTCTTTCTACCATCCGACAACATCAACTCCACTCTCATACACCCTTACTTACCCAAATTTCTCCAATACATTCTTTTTACAAATTTCACATTGCAGCAACATTGCATTCGTCAACAATATCACCGGACCACGTTTACCCAAATGTTGCAGCAGCACTTCCATTTCAACTGTACGCTTTTCCACGTGCAGCCCATGATTTCGTGCTTCCTTAAATTTACGTGTTACACGTTTTTCATCTTTATCGATTACTTTCGTATAATAACTATTTTGACTGTAACTGGGATCGATACCCAAGGTTTTCGTGTAATATTCATGGTGTACTTGAAAGCGATGCAAAATGTAGCATAAATCGATTGTCCATGTGCTAGAACCGAAACCCTCCTCGGCACAGATTTTATCAAAATCCCGCAGTAGTGTTTGCCGTTGTGCCGACGTTAGTATCATAATGATGCACGAGATACCGCAATCCCAATTGAAACGTTGTTGGTAGTGCGTTAGGTTGTAGTGCTTCTGATCGGGTAGGGCTGTGGTGTGAATTTCAAAAGTTAATTGCAAGCAGATACTAATATACATACATATGTACATACCTTCCATCTCTTGTTACAAAATTTAGCAAGTCCTCTTCAAAAACAAAAGTAGTCGTTCGTATTTTTATGAATTTATTGCCCGAAAATTCCTTTGCACGATCCAGTTAGGCAAATTTGTTGTTTCAATCAAGGTTGATATATGGAAGGCAGATCTAGGATATATGGATCAATCTTGGTTTCAATAGCTTTGTTCGTTTACGGATATTTTTTGATGTTTTTCGAAAATTTTTAAAAACAAACACTTTGTCGCCGTTCTTTTACGCCAAATCTCCAACAGAAGAGAACCAACTGAGAGAGAAAACTGACATTTCATTTTGTGAGAAGCTGTTGAATTCTGTTGGACAAATTTTTGCCAACAGCAATTTTCCAACAGGAAAACAGCTGATCAAACAACAGCTGACTTGAATTTTTGCAAGTAACAAGATTTGCAAAATATACAAATCAATTATAAAATTGGAAAAATACACTAAATTGGCAACAAATATGGATAAATTAAATATGCAAAATAAGTTACATACTTTTTGCGAAGTATTTGTATGCATATTATGTACCTTAGTAAATTGTAATCTCCTTTGCGGGAATATATATTAACGGGGCCGCTGTGGTGCAGTGGGGAGTGTTGTGGCCACTGTGGTGTGGCGGACAGTGGCTAGTCTGCCATACCAGAGGTCATGGGTTGGATCCCCAGCCTGGATAGAGGGAAAATTTATATATAATGATCCACGATCCGATAACAATTAATTTTCCAGAGGGTAGGGGTGGTCTCACAGATCACAAAAAACAAAGTACTACCCCACAGACGCTTATAGTTCAGGAGACATTCCTTGTTAAATTAATGTATGTATGTGTAGAACATCTTTCTGCGTTGGCGGCTTTTGGCCGCGCTTCAATAAAATTACCGTCAGCCGGCAGAATTCTCTTTCTGGATTAATATCCATGGAGCAATCCACAGTTGTTTTGTATAGAACACCTTTTGCCTTCAGCCGCGCTTTACAAAAATAACCCTCAGCCGGGAGAATTCTATTTCTGGAGAACTTTAATATTATAATTTAATAATAGTTGAAAGTGTTAAGATAAGATGAATTATCATCTACAGAATATTTCCTGAAAGTTTCACTGAGCCTGGATAGACAACAAATTCTAACTAAAACCCAATTATCCGGATTTTAAAAATAGCAGCCACTCTAGGCAGTGGGTGGCACACCCTCCGAGAGTAGTTCTGCAGTGGGTCGGCTTCAGTATAATGCGCCCGCCGTATTTATTTTCAAACCACTGGAACTTTCGGGAAATCTTCTATGGATGTTAATTTTACTAATTATAACACTCCCGATCGCTCCGCAGATATAATTCGAGAAAGGAAATTTTGCTGGCTGGGGCTATTTTTTTTAAAGCGCGGCCGTTTTTTTTTTGGGCATAGTGATAGGGAATGTTGACTGTCCCTCAATTCTTGAGAATATACATTTCTATATTCCCAGTCGGAATTTCCGTAATTTTAATGTTTTCAGAGTTGGCTTAAGCAGAACGGTATACAGCGCAAATGCACCATTAAATAGAACTATGTCTGAGTTTAACTATTTCTCAGGTTTCTTAGATATTGACTTTACTGATCCGATACAGACTGCTCTTGAACTGAACACATATCTTGCGCGCACTTAACTTCCGGTTTACCTTTATATTTAAGTGAAACTTTTGTATATGTATACGCATATCTCATTCAATTTTTCGTTTTCTGTTATATTTTTACTATGTATTTATTCAGATCATAAATTTATACTTATTTGTTATATTAAATTACGCTTAAATGTCTGTGTAAATATGAACTATTTTAGACATCAATAAATAAATAAAATAAATAAATACCGCCAACGCAAAAGTTTGTTCTACTCAAAAGTACTGTGGATCGGTCCATAGTGGGTTATTTTTTTAAAGCATGGCCAGGGCCGGGTGCATTAAATTGAAATCTCTTCTGCGGGGCAGCAGACGCGAAGACATACTGCGGTGGAAAACAGTATGGACATGGGTACAAAGAAAAGCAATTGTTAGTGTGATAATTATTACAATGAAATCCTATTTATTAGATAGTAACAGCGAACCCCAGCGGGTTAGGGGTCTAGAATATACCCGTTGTAAGGAATGCCTGTCGTAAGACGCGACTAAAATCCACCGGCCTAGAAGGTTGATTATGGCCAGAAAAAATCGTTCGCACGACAGTCGGGCTAGTGTCAGAAGGGACTAGTACCCGAGCGTACCGGATTTATCCGGCAAAGGACTGTCACATCCCCTACACTCCCCAAAACCTTCGGGGAGTGTGTTGGTGGCTACAACAACAACAACATGAAGTTAATTGTATTGCAGATACATACATACATATGTGCATATATCTCCACTGTTTTCAGGCAGAATTGTAACTCCATTAGCATTTATATAGAACAAACAGTGCCGATTTATTATAAAAGCGAGTTCCGGATGCATTTACGAACTTCAAAAAACCTTTTTGCGAGCCTATGCGAACGATTTTTAGATTGAGGAGGTTATCGCGAGGTGACAAAATACTGACCTCAACGAAACCCAAAACGAATCAAAAGAAATTAAATAAGAAAAAAACTATGTTTTATTTATTATTTTTATGTTATATGTACATATATACATAATTAACAGCAATAATTTCCACCAATTTTATTATCATTTTAATTTTAATCCTTTTTATCCTTTGAATTTGGGGCTTGTGAATGTAAATAAAAATCAGCTGTTTGCCAAAGCTGTTGAACTCTGAAAATTTTGTGTTCGTTTACCTCTTACGATATTTTTCTCTTGTGAGAGGATAGGTGACATTGTTCTCCAACACCTGGCTGTTGGAGGCTGCTGAGTAAATGCTGTTGGAGAAAGTACGCGAACAAAGCTAATAATAGCTTTGTTCGTTTACGGACATTTTTTGATGTTTATCGAAAACTTTTAAAAGCTAACACTTTTTCGCTGTTTTTTTACGCCAAATCTCCAACAGAAGAGAGCCAACTGAGAGAGAAAACTGACATTTCATTTTGTGAGAAGCTGTTGAATTCTGTTGGACAAATTTTTGCCAACAGCAATTTTCCAACAGCAAAACAGCTGATAAAACAACAGCTGACTGGAATTTTTGCCAGTAACAAAATTTGCAAAATATACAAATCAATTACAAAATTAGAAAAATACACCAAATTGGCAACAAATATGGATAAATTAAATATGCAAAATAAGTTACATACTTTCTGCTAAGTATTTATATGCATATTATGTACCTTAGTAAATTGTAATCTCCTCTGCCGGAATCAAGGCAAACTCATTCATATGGTAATGGTAAGTGAACAGCTGACTTCTTCTTCTTCTCGTTTTTAACACGCTGTGTACAGAAGAATACAGGAGAATGTCAAACAAAGAAATATTTGAACTCTGCAAAATTTGTGTTTTTTTACTTCTTACGATATCTTTCTCTTGTGAGAGGACAGATGACATTTTTCTCCAACACCACCTCTCGGCAGTGGGCGGCATACTCTCCGAGAGTATTTCTGCCATGAAAAAGCTTCTCACAAAAAATGCATTCGCCGTTCGGAGCCGGCATAAAACTGTAGGACCTACAGTGTAGGTCCACCCAATTAGTAGGAAAAACAAAAAGGAGCACACCTCGAATTGGGAGAGAAGCTCGGCCATAAAACTCGTCAGAGTTATAATAACGCCATTGTATTATATGTATATTATTATTAGCCTTTAAAACTACCGATGGTCAGTCGATCGGATTACTATGGATGGTTTTCCAGAACTACTTCAGCGAGAAAAAAATAATGAAGTTTGTCAAACATAGTCGACGTCCAAACACGGGGACAAAAAGTTGAGCAACCCGCTGCTTTTGATCGTTTGTAGGCCAGAAGGCGACGAGGAAAAGAGGGGGACACCAAGTCGGTGCTCCGCCAACACGCTTGTGGACACGGACAAGGTTTATCCAAATAGAGGTTATATTAATAGCGTTTGTTGAGTGTAGGCCATGGTGGAATTATAATGGTGGAATCAAATGAAATTATGCTTCTTACTTATTAATCAGCTGATGGACAAATGTGCCAAATTTTCAGCCATTATTGTTTTGCTTTATGTCTTCTACACATATTTCCGAGAAAAGTAGTGAAATCGCGTATGCAACTAGTTTTTCTGAGGCTATTATTATATTATTATACACTTTGTGTGATTTCTGTGTTGATAATTATACAATTATTTTTCATTATTTCAAGCGGTGAACGCTTGTCAGCCATTTTGAAGAAACTTTTCGAGCCGATTCATGAATTGCACAAATTTCAATAAGTAAACAAAATAAAGAAAAACACGTGTTTTTGCATTTGACTGATCAGTACATAACAGTAAATTTTGTTGTTGCCATGGTACAATAACTTGAGGTAGGCGCATGGGCGAATCCAGAAACTACTTTTTTTATTTCCAAAGGTAGAGTGTAATGTCAAAATCCAAGCGAATTATAATCATGGCCAATAGGAATGAGCGAGTTCCAAGCGAATTCAGAATTTTAAGAATTTTTAATGGGGATTTTCTGGATTCACCCCTGCGCCTACCTGGTATATATATACATATATGTATATATATACATATAATTTCACCATGCATTCTACCCAAGGCAGATCTAGGAAGGTAGGCTCGGTGGCGAATTCAGAAACTACTTTTTTTATTTACGAAGGTAGAGTGTAATGTCAAAATCAAAGCGAATTCACATCATGGCCAATAGGCACATGTCAGACGGTCAATATATATTGATGAAATCCGTGGATCGCGATTCATATTGACAGTGTAGCATCGAGTATTGATGGATCGCGATCCTGGATCGCGAATTTTTAGAAATTTTGCGATCCGCGATCCGGATCGCAATATTGACAATACGGATTGACTGTATAGCATGAAAATTTTGCGATCCATCAAAATGCATGTATTTTTAGAAATTTTGAAATCCGCGATCTGGATCGCAATATTGGCAATAAACGAATTGAAAGTGAAAGTGTGAAAAGGACGGAAGTAAAATATTTTGAATCTCAGAGCGAGAAAAATATCGCAATATTCATATTGAACGTGTAGCACCAGTTTGGGATTCATCAAACCATCAATATGAATCGCGATTCAAATATCGCTCAGATTTTAACTAAGGCGAATTCTCATTTTGACATTACACTCTACCAATTACAATAACAAAATACATGGGAAATTTCTGAATTCGCCACCGAGCCTACCTTCCTAGATCTGCCTTGATTCTACCCAAAATCTCACCAAACAGACCTACTACTTCCGTTTTCATGTGTTTCTTGTTTCTTTATATATGTCAAATCACATAGAAACATTTTTTCCAATCCGTTTTGTTTGACATTCTACAAGAACCTTCTTCGCCATGATTGGCGGAATACCGTTTAGTATACATACACTATTCCAATCAGCTTATCTACTGCGATATCCTTCTTTAGATAATTCTTGGACACGGACATATCCACTAACCTTCCCGGCGCTTTTCAATACTGATGTGAAACATCGAATTTTCGTTCGATACTATCATGGAGCATAAGATCAGCTGACTTCTTCTTCAATCTTCATAAACACACGAACACAAGCATTTTTTTTGTTGACATATGCCACACACACACGCACCCTAGCATTTCCATAGGAGCCGAATCTGTCAAATTCTTCTACATTCCTCTTTGCATGACACTTATGGCCCCACTATGTATGAAGCATGATGCAATAATAAAATGGTGGACGCAGCATGGGACGGTTATTTTGTTTTTGGAATAGTAAGCTGTCAAATTATCGTCTTTTGTTTTGATTTTTCTCTCTTGCACGTGTTATTCGCGGAAATAGCTTGTGTGTTTTTGGCATTCTTATCTACGGCCGTTCAACGGTAATCGCCTATTCTCTTTTAGCCGCTACGACCATATAGAATTATTGGATCATGGTATGAAGGTATGTCGTCATGCGAAAACCTTTATTGTTGAATCATGGATACTATCGATATTTCAAAAACATCGATGTTACTGCTGGAAAACCATCGATAGTGGTCCCATCGATAGGTTAAAAGGCAACCATCGATAGTATCGATAGTTTATTATATTGTTACGTATTTGTCGATAGCTCGATTATTTCTATAGGGTTCGTATCGCTGAATTGTTAAATAAAAGTCTTTATTTACTTCTTAATTCACACTGCTTTATTTCACGACTAAAAAGTCTACACTTGTTTTACTTCACTTGATGTTAACACTTCTACGGTTAAATTACGACTGACTCTGGAGCGCCTGCTCGCCGCCTTATATAGTCTGTCAAACGCAATCTGGAAAATTCTGGCAACACTGGAAATTATCTGGTATCTTCTTCTAGTTCTGGCACTTTCCCTAGAGATGTGTTCAATCATTTTAGTGATGTAAGTGGAGAACCGATTATATTCGCCACACTGCCCTCCACCTAAGTCTGATCGTCCCGATCTGACACATTACTTGTCCCAAATGCTGCTAGCCTTTCCAGATGAACCACTTTCATTTTATTCCTTGGTCTTCCAATCGTTTGTATGCGATACACAACATCGTTGAGCCGTTTAATCACTTTGTAGGGCCCTTCCCAAGTACACTGCAATTTCGGGGACAAACCTTTCTTTCGCTGCGGGTTGTATAGCAAAACTAGATCTCCCTCAACAAAACCTTCTGAGTTCATTGCCTTGTCGTATCTGGCCTTCATCTTGTCACTCATGATCTTTGTTCGCTGTCTTACAAGTTCATGTATTTCTCTCATTTCCTCTTCCAGAACGTTGTTAGATTGTCTGGCATTTATTCCCGCATCAGCACTTATCCCAAATTTCAAGTCAGCTGGCAGTCGAAGATCACTACCAAAGATTACTTTTGCAGGAGTCTGACCTGTTGTATCGTGTACGGCCGATCGATATGCCATCAGGAACAGAGGAATATGAGTGTCCCAATCTCTCTGGAACTTATCAACCACTTTTCGTAAATGTTCCTCTAATGTTCTGTTAAATCTTTCTACCATGCCGTCTGATTGTGGATGCAACGCAGTTGTTCGGGTTTTCCTAATACCCAGTGTTTTGCACAGCTCCTGAAACACAACTGATTCGAAGTTCCTTCCTTGGTCAGAATGTAGCTCTATAGGTGCACCATATCTCGCCACCCAATTGTTGGTGAATACTTCGGCTATAGTTTCTGCTTCTTGATTTGGAATCGGGTACACCTCCGGCCATTTGCTGAAGTAATCCATGACCACCAGTACATATTTGTTTCCAAGTTTGCTAGTAGGAAATGGCCCAGCTATATCCATGGCAATTCTCTCAAATGGTGCACCTGAATTGTATTGTTTCATCAGCCCATGACTCCTGGATTTGGGACCCTTAGCCTTTATGCACACATCGCAGTTCGCAATCCACTCAACAACTGTCTGACGGCAGCCGACCCAATAAAACCTCTTCTTGATTTTCTCTACCGTCTTTGTTACTCCAAGATGACCTCCACTTGGACCATTGTGTAGTTCATTTAACACATCCGGTATTCTTTTCCTTGGAACAACTATCAATGTTTTAGAACTTTGACCATCTTCACTCTCCCAAACACGATGTAGGCAACCATTTACCAATTGCAAACTATTCCACTGTGCCCAATATGATTTGGCAACAGGACTTTCTGCTGACATCTCTTCTTTTGATGGTCGTTCGTTTTGCTCCAAACCAATCATTACACGTGCCAGATCTGGATCTTCTATCTGACACTTCCTTAATTGTTCCGCATTCCATTCGTCTGTAGATGTTATTGTCATTAGCCGAACATCTATGATGTCTTCCTTCTCCTCAGCTTTAGAGCAATGCTTGCATTCAAGATTACATGGTCGCCGCGACATTGCATCAGCATTTCCATGGGTACTGCCTTTGCGATGGTCTATAGAAAAGTCATAATTTTGTAGTCGCTCAATCCACCTTGCTAACTGACCCTCCGGATTTCGGAATTTCAAAAGCCATTTTAACGCTGCATGATCAGTCCTGACGTGGAATCGTTGACCATAGAGGTACTTATGGAAGTGTTTGATGCATTCTACCAATGCCAATAGTTCTCTTCGTGTTACACAGTAATTTCTTTCCGGTTTCCCAATTGATCGGCTGTAGTATGCGATAACCTTCTCCTGTCCGTCGATTTCCTGTGACAAAACACCTCCTATAGCATAACCACTCGCATCAGTATCCAAAATAAACCTCGCTCCTGGAACCGGGTATGCTAGCATTGGAGCAGTACAAAGCCGATCTTTTAACGTTTGGAAAGCCATTTCTTGTTCCTTCCTCCACTCAAAAGTCTTATTTTTCCTCATAAGCTCCGTGAGACTATTTGCTACGCTGGCAAAATTTGGTACAAATCGGCGATAGTATGTGCACAGCCCAAGAAAGCTTCGCAATTCATGTAGATTCCGAGGTCTTGGCCAATCTTTTACTGCTTCTATTTTTTCGTTATCAGTGCAGATGCCCTTTGTAGTCACTTTATGTCCCAAGTATTTTACTTCTTTCTTGAATAATGCACATTTCTTAGGACTTAACTTGAGACCAGCGCCAGCTATTCTTCGGAAAACTTCCTCCAAATTTTTGAGATGTTCATCAAAGCCTTTTCCCAATACAATGATATCGTCCAGGTACACAAGACATGTTTTCCAGTGCAATCCTTTCAGTACCTGATCCATAAGTCTCTCAAAGGTAGCTGGAGCATTACATAATCCAAATGGCATCACCGTAAATTGCCAAAGACCATCGCCAACACTGAAGGCTGTTTTCTCCTTGTCTTCCTC
The DNA here is from genome assembly GCA_960531455.1 of Urophora cardui. Classification (NCBI taxonomy): domain Eukaryota; kingdom Metazoa; phylum Arthropoda; class Insecta; order Diptera; family Tephritidae; genus Urophora; species Urophora cardui. Next base: position 29,854,217 of record OY482671.1, on the reverse strand, counting down.
TTTTACTTCGACTTGCCAATAGCCGCTTTTCAAGTCCAGTGTTGAAAACCATTCCGTTCCAGATAGCGAGTCCAGAGTGTCGTCAATTCTTGGCAATGGGTAACTATCCTTTTTCGTTACATCATTCAGTTTCCGGTAGTCAACGCAGAATCTCATCTTGCCATCTTTCTTTTTAACAAGTACTACCGGAGAACTCCATGGACTGACTGATGGTTCAACTACCCCACTGTCGCTCATTTCTTGTATAATCTGGCTCACCATTTGACGTTTCGCTAATGGAACGCTGCGAGGAGCCTGACGGATTGGCCTTGCATCACCGGTGTCAATGTGATGCTTCACAATATTTGTCCTGCCTGGTTTTGTACCATCCTTATCAAATATGCTAGAATACTTGGCAAGTAATTCGTTCGCCTTTCTTTTGTGATTCTCCTGCAGTTCTTCTGTCCAAGCATTTATTTCATCTGAAAGATCTGTATTGCTAGTAGAAACTTCTCCTTGGGATTGTTCGCAATTCATGATGATGTCAACCTCTTCGCATTTTCCCAATATAGCACCTTTGGAGAGTTTGATTGGTGACTTGAACTCATTAAGTACTCTTACTGGTAGTCGTCCATCTTCTTTTGTCATAGCCAGGGTTTTTCCAACAAGTACATCGGATTTAGTTTCTGTTTCTGCTTCGACAACCCACAATTTGTTTGTCCCACAATCTCCATCAATCTTTGCCCAAATAATTGCCTCGGACTTTGGCGGTATCTGCTGATTCTCTTCCACGAGCACTTTCTTACTGCTGCATCTCTTATCGTAGCCAAAATTTAGCGGCACCTCCAAGTTTTTGTAACTCATAACCTTGTTTTTCATGTCAATCTTAATGCCTTGGTCGATTAGGAAGTCCACACCAATTATGACTTCATCAACAATTTCCGCCACTATGAAGGTGTGTAGTACGACAACATTTCCAATTACAGTTGATTTTTTGGAGCTTTTCGGCCGTTTTGTTGAAGTCAAAACCTCTGGTTTTTCTTTTCCTCCTACGCGTTTCGATGCTAACGCATCTTCTTCAGGGAGTCTGTTTATTGGATAAAACATAAAACGAATTACATTAAATCAACATCACATTTTTTTATAAAAAATCACAATACGTATATATGTTTACTTTCGCACATACATATTTAACTTACATTTAACAAATTTTTTATGCATAACTAAAAACAAAAAACAAGTAAACAAAAACTACATATGTATTTAATTTACATTCTCGCACTTGTTGCTTCGTCCGTTGACTGAGATCGCCGTCATATATGCACAATTTATGTTGTCCACATCTTCTTTGTAATTCATTGTGTAGTTGATTTTTTGTTGTATTCGTAAGCCCTCTAACGTCATTCTTGTTCTCTCTCTTCGCTCATAGTCCAATATTTTGGCATTGTCAAAATCCGCTGTGTGGCCTTTATTCGTTAAATGTTCTGCTAGCGCTGTTGTTGTTTTCTTATTTTTGGCGTCTGTTTTATGTTCGTTAATTCTTACTCCTAATGCTCTCTTTGTTGTCCCAATATAAATTTCGTTGCATTTTTCTCCTTCCCTCCCATTGCATTTGATTTCGTACACAACATTATGTTGTTGTTCCTTGTTTATTTTGTCTTTCGTTTGTGTGAATATTTTTTGAAGTGTTTGGTTGGGTCTATATGCAAATTTTATTTTGTTATTTCTTGTGATATTTTCCAACTTCTTATTGTCTGTTAATCCCGGTATGTATGTAACACCTGTGTATACGAATTTTTCATTTTCTTTTTGTTGCTCTATATGTTTTTGACTGCAGTTGATTTTTTTTGTTGTTGTTGTTATCCATTGGTCTATTAGTTTATTAGGGTAGCTATTTTTTTGTAGTATATTTTTGATTTTTATGTTATTAGTTTTCATGAATTCTTCATCACTCAAAATCTGTACTTTTTTAATGAAACTTATTGCAGTGTTTCTTTTTTGACTCCACGGATGATTTGAGTGATAGTTAATCATTCTGGAGGATGCGACTGCTTTTGAATACCAATTCGTTTTTAACTTTTTATCACATTTAATTATTTCTATGTCTAGGAAGGGTAATTTATTTTGTTGTTCTTTTTCTATTGTGAATTGGATTTTGTTATGTTGTCTATTTAATGTCTCTAGTATATCTTCCACGTCCTTTGTCTTGATTATAGCAAATATATCATCTACATATTTAATTATGTATTTGATACATATGTCCTTACTTTTAATTTCAGTGATGCTGTCGTCAATTATTTTATCTAAAACTATGTCGGCAACAGTGGGTGATAGTGGATTTCCCATTGGCATCCCATAAATTTGTTGATAAAAAGTGCCATCGTATGTGAAGTAATTGTTTTCTCTTAAGCAGAATTCTAGGCATGTTTGAAATTGTTTCCTTGTCAGAGTAGTATGTTTTTTCAGAGTTTCCCATTGATTCATGATCGTGCGGATTGCTAGTGTTATCGGTATATTAGTAAATAGGGAAACAACATCAAAAGATATTAAAATTTCATCATCCTCCACCGAAATATTTTTAAGGTTTTCTTTTAATTCCTGCGAATTCTTTACATTAAGGGTGTCCGAAATGATATTTTTCAATATTTTTCCTACATGTTTGGAGAGTTTATAGCATGGGACACCCACCGATGATGAGATTGGTCTGAGTGGAGTGTTCTCTTTGTGTATTTTGGGTAAACCGTATAATCTCGGCGCTGTTGCTGCGGTGCAGGTTAGTTGCTTTTTTAACCCCAGATTAATGCTATGTTGCTTGTATAAGTCGTTGATGATGTTGTTGTTTTTTCTCAGCAATCGTTGTGTGGGATCAGTCCTTATTGTTTTGTATGTGTTTTTGTCACTTATTAATTTTTCCATTTTTTCTTTGTAGTCCAACCGGTACATCATAACTGTTTTGTTTCCTTTGTCCGCGTTTGAAATAATTATTTCTTCTTTATTATTGTTGATGAACCTCTTTGTGTCTTCGAAAATTTTTAATATCAGTTTCTCTTTAGGATTGTTTCTTAGTTTGTTTTTGTATGTGTTTATTTTAGTAGATACTTTACACCTTAATGTGTCCTTCTCTCGTTCATCGTCCACCGCTTGGATACCTTGTTCTATGTCGGCAATCAAATGTATTGGGGAGAACGTTTTTCTTGAGACTGGTAAAGCAAATTTATTCCCCATAGATAACAACCATTGGCTTTCCGGAGGTACTACTAAATCCGTTTTGTTAATAAACCAGTCTTTATTTGTTGTCAAACCGTAAGCCTCAATGTTCCTTTTTACTTGAATTTGAATTTTGTTTTTTAGTTGGTTTTCTGTCTGTACTGCTATTTTTTCTCTGAATTGTTTTTCGTTTGACAAAACTAGATTTAGATCTTTTTCGGTCAACCTCTTTTTAAGGTCATCCCTAATGTGACATAAGCTGTTTTTGATTATTTTGATTTGTATATTTGCTTCTTTTATTTCCAAATTTAGTATTTTCTCTGTGAAATTCTTCTGTATCCGTTCCATTTCCTTTCTCGTTTTTTCTAACCGGAAACCCTGTACAATTTTGTTCGTTTTACCCTTTAGATGTGGCGGTGTAATTCCAAAATCTTTACACTGCAATAGAAACTTAAGTCTTTGTTGTTGTTTTGCTAGCTTTTTGCTGATTTTGTTGTATTGTTTGATGACATAGGTGGTGACGTCATCATATTTATACCTAATATGTTGGAAGAAATGTTTCATCTTTTTTGTTTGCGTTCGTTTTATGTTTTGCAGATTTTATTTCGGTTGAGCTCTCCGATTAGTTAATATTGTTTCTTTTTGGGCCAAATTTTTAATTATTGTTGATTTTTTGGAGCTTTTCGGCCGTTTTGTTGAAGTCAAAACCTCTGGTTTTTCTTTTCCTCCTACGCGTTTCGATGCTAACGCATCTTCTTCAGGGAGTCTGTTTATTGGATAAAACATAAAACGAATTACATTAAATCAACATCACATTTTTTTATAAAAAATCACAATACGTATATATGTTTACTTTCGCACATACATATTTAACTTACATTTAACAAATTTTTTATGCATAACTAAAAACAAAAAACAAGTAAACAAAAACTACATATGTATTTAATTTACATTCTCGCACTTGTTGCTTCGTCCGTTGACTGAGATCGCCGTCATATATGCACAATTTATGTTGTCCACATCTTCTTTGTAATTCATTGTGTAGTTGATTTTTTGTTGTATTCGTAAGCCCTCTAACGTCATTCTTGTTCTCTCTCTTCGCTCATAGTCCAATATTTTGGCATTGTCAAAATCCGCTGTGTGGCCTTTATTCGTTAAATGTTCTGCTAGCGCTGTTGTTGTTTTCTTATTTTTGGCGTCTGTTTTATGTTCGTTAATTCTTACTCCTAATGCTCTCTTTGTTGTCCCAATATAAATTTCGTTGCATTTTTCTCCTTCCCTCCCATTGCATTTGATTTCGTACACAACATTATGTTGTTGTTCCTTGTTTATTTTGTCTTTCGTTTGTGTGAATATTTTTTGAAGTGTTTGGTTGGGTCTATATGCAAATTTTATTTTGTTATTTCTTGTGATATTTTCCAACTTCTTATTTCCAATTACAACTTCGCATGTAACTTCCCCTAGGACTTGGGTATCCTCGCCTGTTGCCGTACGCAATTTTGCTCCATACAATGGCCTTATTTCCTTCTTTACCAAGTCAGATCGAATGATGGAATGAGATGCTCCCGTATCCACAGTCAACATTCGCTCCATTCCGTCCACCAAACCACCAATAGTAACATTACTCGTGCTTCTTCCCAACTGAGAGACAGAGATTATGGGGCATTCCATTGTGGGGACCAGCCCACGCCCCTTTTGGCTGGCCCGCTTTAGTTTAACGACTCAGTTGATTTGGGCGCTTGTTCATACCCATCAATATTCCGCTTGCGCCCATCGGCAGTGCTGAACTTACTGGAACTATTGCTGCAGTGGCGTGCTATATGTCCTATTTTTCCGCATCTGAAGCATTTCACAGCATTACTTTTCTTTTTCTGCATTTCATTCAACGCCTCCCATATTTTGCTTAGTAAGTCTGGCGTTTCCACTTCCACACGATGAGCCTTGTAAGTGGGCTTGCTTAATAGAGATGCCGTTTCCTGTGTCAAAGCATATGAGACCGTTTCAGCGAAAGTTCCCTTTGGGTTTGCATAGGTAGCCCGCTTCGTTTCAATATCTCGTATTCCATTGATGAAGCTTTGAATTTTCATTCTTTCGATGAATTCTTGAGGTGCTCCTGCGTTTGCCAAATGAGCTAGCCTCTCGATCTCAGAAGAAAATTCTTGTAACGTCTCATTTGGTTTCTGGAAGCGATTCTGCAACTCCATTTGATATATCTGCTTCCTGTGCTCTCTACCATAACGTCTTTCAATGGCACCCATAATTGCGTCATAGCTGTTCCTTTCGCCCTCGCTAACAGTCTGTAATATTTCTGCTGCAGGTCCTTTCAATGCTACGAACAGGGCAGCGACTTTGTCCTCCGCACTCCAATTATTTACAACTGCCGTTTTCTCAAATTGTAGCTTGAATACTTGAAATGGACCACTTCCATCAAACGACGGAGGTTTTATCTTCTGTGTAGCAGTTGAAGCGACTGGACGACTTAGTTGAATATCCTGGAGACGGGCTTTCAATGCTTTTACATCGTCCTCTAATTTTTCTTGTCTTTCTTCAAGGACCTCCTTAACTTGTATAATTTTTGCATCCTGTGCCTTGAATTGTAAGGACATGCGTTCTTCTTGTGCCTCCAACTGAGCCGCAATGCCGGACACCTGTGATGAAAGTACTGACTGTTGCAATTCCATTTTTGACGTTATCTGTGCCTGTTGTTCTTCGATTTTTGTCGACATCTGTGCCTGTTGATCTTCCATTTTTGCCGATATCTGTGCCTGTTGTTCTTCGATTTTTGTCGACATCTGTGCCTGTTGATCTTCCATTTTTGCCGATATCTGTGTCAGCACAGCCAATATCGAGTTCATGTCTACGTTTGCTACTGACTGTGGAGCCTCTTCCTTCTGGGTTTCTTCCTTTTGCACCTCTTCCACATCATCGTTGAAATCAAACTCATCTACATTAATGTTATATGCTTCCATAGCTACTCTTAACCTTGCCTGTAGTTCAATTTTATTGCCGGTGGTACTCAGGTTTCTCTTTTCTAACTCCCTTTTAAGTTCTTGGATTTTCAGATCATTTAACTTTGCCATTATTCTTATTTCGTTATCCTTGTCTCGTTATCCTTGTTTCCTTATCCTTGATTCGTTATCCTTGCTTCGTTATCCTTGGTCCTGGAATTTATTTAACAATTCCAATTCTGACACCAATTGTTACGTATTTGTCGATAGCTCGATTATTTCTATAGGGTTCGTATCGCTGAATTGTTAAATAAAAGTCTTTATTTACTTCTTAATTCACACTGCTTTATTTCACGACTAAAAAGTCTACACTTGTTTTACTTCACTTGATGTTAACACTTCTACGGTTAAATTACGACTGACTCTGGAGCGCCTGCTCGCCGCCTTATATAGTCTGTCAAACGCAATCTGGAAAATTCTGGCAACACTGGAAATTATCTGGTATCTTCTTCTAGTTCTGGCACTTTCCCTAGAGATGTGTTCAATCATTTTAGTGATGTAAGTGGAGAACCGATTATATTCGCCACAATATGTACGTACTACGTAGGTAGCCCGTTAAAGGGAAATGTGGTACTCAAATATTTAATGCACATATAAATACATATTGTGGCGAATATAATCGGTTCTCCACTTACATCACTAAAATGATTGAACACATCTCTAGGGAAAGTGCCAGAACTAGAAGAAGATACCAGATAATTTCCAGTGTTGCCAGAATTTTCCAGATTGCGTTTGACAGACTATATAAGGCGGCGAGCAGGCGCTCCAGAGTCAGTCGTAATTTAACCGTAGAAGTGTTAACATCAAGTCAAGTAAAACAAGTGTAGACTTTTTAGTCGTGAAATAAAGCAGTGTGAATTAAGAAGTAAATAAAGACTTTTATTTAACAATTCAGCGATACGAACCCTATAGAAATAATCGAGCTATCGACAAATACGTAACAATTGGTGTCAGAATTGGAATTGTTAAATAAATTCCAGGACCAAGGATAACCAATCAAGGATAACGAATCAAGGATAAGGAAACAAGGATAACGAGACAAGGATAACGAAATAAGAATAATGGCAAAGTTAAATGATCTGAAAATCCAAGAACTTAAAAGGGAGTTAGAAAAGAGAAACCTGAGTACCACCGGCAATAAAATTGAACTACAGGCAAGGTTAAGAGTAGCTATGGAAGCATATAACAATAATGTAGATGAGTTTGATTTCAACGATGATGTGGAAGAGGTGCAAAAGGAAGAAACCCAGAAGGAAGAGGCTCCACAGTCAGTAGCAAACGTAGACATGAACTCGATATTGGCTGTGCTGACACAAATGTCGAAAAAAATGGAAGAACTACAGGCACAGATATCGGCAAAAATGGAAGATCAACAGGCACAGATGTCGACAAAAAATCGAAGAACAACAGGCACAGATATCGGCAAAAATGGAAGATCAACAGGCACAGATGTCGACAAAAATCGAAGAACAACAGGCACAGATAACGTCAAAAATGGAATTGCAACAGTCAGTACTTTCATCACAGGTGTCCGGCATTGCGGCTCAGTTGGAGGCACAAGAAGAACGCATGTCCTTACAATTCAAGGCACAGGATGCAAAAATTATACAAGTTAAGGAGGTCCTTGAAGAAAGACAAGAAAAATTAGAGGACGATGTAAAAGCATTGAAAGCCCGTCTTCAGGATATTCAACTAAGTCGTCCAGACGCTTCAACTGCTACACAGAAGATAAAACCTCCGTCGTTTGATGGAAGTGGTCCATTTCAAGTATTCAAGCTACAATTTGAGAAAACGGCAGTTGTAAATAATTGGAGTGCGGAGGACAAAGTCGCTGCCCTGTTCGTAGCATTGAAAGGACCTGCAGCAGAAATATTACAGACTGTTAGCGAGGGCGAAAGGAACAGCTATGACGCAATTATGGGTGCCGTTGAAAGACGTTATGGTAGCGAACACAGGAAGCAGATATATCAAATGGAATTGCAAAATCGCTTCCAGAAACCAAATGAGACGTTACAGGAGTTTTCTTCTGAGATTGAGAAGCTAGCTCATTTGGCAAACGCAGGAGCACCTCAAGAATTCATCGAAAGAATGAAAATTCAAAGCTTCGTCAATGGAATACGAGATATTGAAACGAAGCGGGCTACCTATGCAAATCCAAAGGAAACTTTCGCTGAAACGGTCTCATATGCCTTGATGCAGGAAACAGCATCTCTGTTGAGCAAGCCCACTTACAAGGCTCATCGGGTGGAAGTGGATGCGTCAGACTTGCTAACTAAGATATTGGAGGTGTTGAATGAATTGCAGAAAAAGAGTAATAGAGCTGTGAGATGCTTCAGGTGCAGGAAAACAGGACATATAGCACGTCATTGTAGCAAGGGCTCCAGTAATTTCAGCACTGTGGACGAGCGAAAGCGCAAGGCTGACGGGTATGAGCAGATGTCCAAATCAATAGATCGCCAAAAAGGGACCATACAAGGAAATACTGATGCCGTATTGCGAAAACCATGTAACCTCGAACGAAAGAATTCCTCCAGAGCTGAGCGGAAGGGAGTCGTCGTAAATGTTCGGCGAATGACAATAACATCCACAGACGAATGGGATGCGGAACAATTAAGGAAGTGTCAGCTAGAAGATCCAGATCTGGCACGTGTAATGATCGGTTTGGAGCAAAATGAACGATCATCAAAAGAAGAGATGTCAGCAGAGAGTCCTGTTGCCAAATCATATTGGGCACAGTGGAATAGTTTGCAATTGGTAAATGGTTGCCTACATCGTGTTTGGGAGAGTGAAGATGGTCAAAGTTCTAAAACATTGATAGTTGTTCCAAGGAAAAGAATACCGGATGTGTTAAATGAACTACACAATGGTCCAAGTGGAGGTCATCTTGGAGTAACAAAGACGGTAGAGAAAATCAAGAAGAGGTTTTATTGGGTCGGCTGCCGTCAGACAGTTGTTGAGTGGATTGCGAACTGCGACGTGTTCATAAAGGCTAAGGGTCCCAAATCCAGGAGTCATGGGCTGATGAAACAATACAACTCAGGAGCACCATTTGAGAGAATTGCCATGGATGTAGCTGGGCCATTTCCTACTAGCAAACTTGGAAACAAATATGTACTGGTAGTCATGGATTACTTCAGCAAATGGCCGGAGGTGTACCCGATTCCAAATCAAGAAGCAGAAACTATAGCCGAAGTATTCACCAACAATTGGGTGGCGAGATATGGTGCACCTATAGAGCTACATTCTGACCAAGGAAGGAACTTCGAATCAGTTGTGTTTCAGGAGCTGTGCAAAACACTGGGTATTAGGAAAACCCGAACAACTGCGTTGCATCCACAATCAGACGGCATGGTAGAAAGATTTAACAGAACATTAGAGGAACATTTACGAAAAGTGGTGGATAAGTTCCAGAGAGATTGGGACACTCATATTCCTCTGTTCCTGATGGCATATCGATCGGCCGTACACGATACAACAGGTCAGACTCCTGCAAAAGTAATCTTTGGTAGTGATCTTCGACTGCCAGCTGACTTGAAATTTGGGATAAGTGCTGATGCGGGAATAAATGCCAGACAATCTAACAACGTTCTGGAAGAGGAAATGAGAGAAATACATGCACTTGTAAGACAGCGAACAAAGATCATGAGTGACAAGATGAAGGCCAGATACGACAAGGCAATGAACTCAGAAGGTTTTGTTGAGGGAGATCTAGTTTTGCTATACAACCCGCAGCGAAAGAAAGGTTTGTCCCCGAAATTGCAGTGTACTTGGGAAGGGCCCTACAAAGTGATTAAACGGCTCAACGATGTTGTGTATCGCATACAAACGATTGGAAGACCAAGGAATAAAATGAAAGTGGTTCATCTGGAAAGGCTAGCAGCATTTGGGACAAGTAATGTGTCAGATCGGGACGATCAGACTTAGGTGGAGGGCAGTGTGGCGAATATAATCGGTTCTCCACTTACATCACTAAAATGATTGAACACATCTCTAGGGAAAGTGCCAGAACTAGAAGAAGATACCAGATAATTTCCAGTGTTGCCAGAATTTTCCAGATTGCGTTTGACAGACTATATAAGGCGGCGAGCAGGCGCTCCAGAGTCAGTCGTAATTTAACCTTAGAAGTGTTAACATCAAGTCAAGTAAAACAAGTGTAGACTTTTTAGTCGTGAAATAAAGCAGTGTGAATTAAGAAGTAAATAAAGACTTTTATTTAACAATTCAGCGATACGAACCCTATAGAAATAATCGAGCTATCGACAAATACGTAACAATATGTATGCATGTATGTACTTACGTTCCCATATTTAAAAGAATAAATAATAGCTTAAAAAACTAAAAAACACGCTTTAATCTTAAAAATCGTACTAAAAATTGAGAAATAATTTAATTAGAAACAAAATGTTGAACGAAAATATAAGTATTTAAGGAAAAGCGTGGGGTGCTCAGTATGTCAAAAAATATTTTAAAATCGGTGTTTTTTTACCAATAATTTTATTTTGACTTTTTTGAGATTTCATATATCGTACTCTTTAATTTCGCAACTAGGTATATTTTTGTACTAGTTGTACGAATCGAATATTTTCATGTTCAAATATTATTGAGCACCCCCACGCTTTTCCTTAAATACTTATATTTTCGTTCATCATTTTGTTTCTAATTAAATTATTTCTCAATTTTTAGTACGATTTTTAAGATTAAAGCGTGTTTTTTAGTTTTTTAAGCTATTATTTATTTTTGACTTTTTAGTGAAATTTTTCATTAAAGGATGTTTTATGCGGACGCAAGAATAAAAGTAAAAAGAAGTCTGATGGGATGTGGTGTTCTCCGAAATAGATCTACATACATATGTATTTATAACTTCTACCAAAAATCCCAATATGCAGCGAAGTAAACTAGCTTATTATGCAATATTTTCCAAACCCTTTTATTCAAGGTTTTCCAAACTAGTTAGAAAATACAAAATTTTCCAAACGTTTTGTTATATTTTACAATCAGAAAGTGAAGAGAAGTTGAGGTGAAGCATTTGAAAAGAACAAAAAAAAAGAAACCTGATTGAATAAATTCGAATTTAGACAATAAAGCTCCTAATACGTTTGTAGCGTAATGGTGAGGTATGCTGCCTACGGACCAAGGAGCTCAGGTTCGAGTCCCGAGTGGCGCATTTTTTTATTTTTTTTATTTTTATTTTTTATTTTTTTTTTTTTAGAGAAATTTTTTTCACCTCACGTTTACAAAACATTGTATAAAAATTTAATTAGGGTTCCTTTTCGTTGATTCAGCACTTACTATTAAATGAATTACAAACAAAACCAGTTCTTGCTTTGCATACATATGTATGTACATGCGATTGTTTTTATTGCAAACTCAACAACGAAAAAACAGAAAGCTTGTTACACAAAACACAAAACCAGTTCTTGCTTCTTGTGAATTGAAATTCATAGAGGCTATTTTTAAGAAAGTTAACATAAAAGCCGCAATGAAGCATAAAATATAATGTTGAATGTCCTACTATATGATGCCGTTGGGCTGTTGATGTCATGTTTCGAATCAGGAGGAGAATAGAAATAATAGAGAGAACACAAAAAAGTGAATGTTTGAAAGATATAAAGATATAATAATTTAGTTAAATGTTGCAACTTTTAGGATGGGATGAAGTTACATACATACATACAAACATACATACATACATACATACATACATACATACATACATACAGGTGAAGCTAATAAAAGCGTGTTAAAAATATAAACTTTTATTAGAAACATTATAAAATTAATTAAAACCCAAAGTTTAAGTAAAAAGTTCAATACAAAAAATAAATCAATAACTATTCAAAGTAATACCATGTTTACATATAACGAGATTTTCAGTAAATCTCGATTCGCCAATCTACCCGTTTACATATAAAATGAAATCTAGATTTGCTGGGAGAGGGATTGTCAACTGTCAATTTTCCTTACCTGCATGACCCAATAATAATATGGTCGTAGCAGTCAAAAGAGAATAGGCAACTACCGTTCGATGGCTGTTTTCACGAATGTTATTTAACTTGAAAAACGCTAGCAAACACACAAGCTTTTGCACGATTAACACGTTAAAGAAAGTATAATTAAAAAAAAAGACGATCATTTCATAACCTATAAAACAGAAAGAAGAAGAGCGACTTACTATTGCGATACGATTCTTGTTGGGCCATACTTACTGGCGTCCATTTTGTTTACTTTTCATTTTGACGTTTCTCCCAAATTCGCCAAAAAAATATCGATAACACGAAGAACACAGGGTTGCATTGAGAAAACTATCGTGATAATCTCGAGATTCATTTTAAATCGCGAATTTTTGGTAGCGGATTTTTGTATGGCAAACCTCGAATTTCAATCGAAGATTTTGTGTCAACCTCGAAAAAAGTAGATAATCTCGTATATGTAAATGGCCTATAAGAATACTACATACACACATTTGTACATCTACAGTTGTCCACAAAATAGGAGAAGAGCCGAAATCATAACCTAAAATGCTCAATTCCCATTAAAAAAAAAACCCGTTTTATTTGCAAGTTTTTTCATAAAATTATTCACTAATCTTTTATTTACATATTCACAGCGAACATATTCCAATCAAGTACCTTAAAAATTATAAATCTCAGTTTTTTGATTAATTTTATTAAAAGCAGGGACCGATTTTAATCGTTATTTTCATTTCTTCGGATGAAAAAATCATTATGAAAACTTCGTTAACAATAAAATGCAAGTATGCCGATACAATGATTTTAGCACATTCTATCCAAATATGAGCTCATCTTTAATCTAAAGATTTTTATTTTTTAAATTTTTAAATAACCATTATTTACGATTTTTATTATTTCGATCAAAAATAATTTTTATTATTGGATTTAAATTTTTCCGATGAAACTTGATCGATATTTTATGATTTTTATTTTTTCGATCAAAAATAATTGTTATAATTGGATTTAAATTTTTCCGATCAACTTTAATCAATATTTTTTTATTTTTTCTCCGATCATAGTAAACTTTTTCAAACGCTAGTGAATCCTATATTTGATGGCTTGATTTTGACGATTGTGCCAACATTGGCCAGTTCTATTTGAGAACAAAATTTGCAAAAAAAAAAACAAGTTTTTAGAGTTTATTACGATCGGAAAATTTTAAATCCAATAATAAAAATTATTTTTGATCGAAAAAATAAAAATCATAAAATATCGATCAAGTTTCATAGAAAAAATTTAAATCCAGTAATAACAATTATTTTTGATCGAATAAATAAAAATCATAAAATATCTATCAAATTTCATCGAAAATATAAAAATCAAATTATAACGATTAAAAATGATTTTTTTTATTAAAAAGGATAATCGTTACGGTCCCTGATTAAAAGACGTTACCAAGTAAAATACTACCGATGGTTAAAAAAAAACCATCGATAATCGCTATGGCATCGGCCCCATCGATAGTATCGATAGTTCAATCCATGGCCAAACTACAACTATTCTAGTTGCATCATGGTTCAGTCGATGGTTTTCCAGCACTAGTGATGGGCGAGTCCGAGATGTTTAGACAATCGAGAGAATCGCCATCGTTGCAAAATCACAATCGAGTCAAAAGCTGACTCGCTCCTCGACTACCAGTGTTGCCAGAACTTTTCCAGAGTTCCAGCTAGATTCTCAAAAAAAAAAAGCTAGAAAAAGCTAAAAAAAAATTGTTTCACACATAAAAAAAAAAACATTTAAAGCTAAAAAAAGAAGCTTAAAAAAATACGAAATTAGTAGAACTTGGAGCGAGATCTCCCCAAGCGAGAGCAGAAGAGTACTCTATTTGATATCCTTTCCGAGCAATATCAAAATTGTTTCAGTTTTCTTTTATTTTGTTTGTGTTTATTACTTCTCTTCCTAGTACATAGTTACTATTGTCGTTTTCGATTCGCCATCACACAAGCGAGGTCGGATCGAACAAAAATGTTTGAACCCATAATAAGTAGTAGCCATACTCGCTAACTGGTCGATAAAAATTTCCCTCTGCTCGCTATCATTCACGTATAAATTTGACAGAAGGAAATTTATAGCCAGCAGAGAAATTGTGAATCGAAAGCGACTAATGTTAAAAGCGAGTATAAAAAATTGTATGCTTATACACGAAGTATAGGGAGTAATGGAGTATCTATTGACAAGTACTCCTGGATTAGTAAAACGATGATCCCAAGTCCTACTGCGTATTTTAATGCTTTATTAATAGGTGATTTCCCGTGGCAGTGATCCGGACAAAAAATTTGCAAGCCACTGTAACAACAATTTTTTGATCCTGATGTTTCAAAACACACATAAATTCAAAGCCAATTTAACAGGTCGGTTCAAGATACATACACACATACACGCCGTGACCTTAATGTCGAACTCTCGTCACCGAGATGTCAAAACTATAAGGAAGACGAAATAATTTGACATTCACGGGCGAATGATGGATAAACTCAGAGAATGAAGAATTTGACGAAAAGAATATGCAGAAGTAAACAAATTGGATAGGTGTTGAAGAAGAACAAGAAGTCAGCCGATCTGAAGAACCGACCTGTTTAGTGGAGCCTGCATAAGTTATTTATTTTCATATACTATGTATATGCAAATTTGTACTTCAGTGTCAATAAAATTAACGAAATGTTAAAAAAAAAAATGTTTTACATTCATATAATGGTAACTATGATGACTGTATGTATGTATATGAGCAGCAAGCAACGCTCATTTTTTGGGGAGTTTTAGCAAATAAAGAAGCTAGAAAAAAAGCCAAAGCTAAATCAGAATTTTTCCAGCTAAAAGACAAGAAAAAAAGCTAAATCTAGCTTGAAAAAAGCTAGAATGGCAACGCTGTCGACTACACAATCGAGATGTTTTCGCGATTGTTCCGAGTCGGAGGTTGTTTCGATGACATCTCGACGACACAAGCGAGATGTTTTTGCGATTGTTCCGAGTCGGCGGGCCGGCTGTTGTTTTGATGATATGTTTTAGTTGATAAAAGGACCGTTCGGCGGCAGCAAATTGCTGCAAGTTGCAGAAAAAACTGCAAATTCGCGTTTTTTGAGGCATAAACTCAGTCAAAATTTGCAGAAGAGAGCGCAATTTTGACAGTTCAAAGAAGAAGAAAGCTGCAAAGTTTTACTGATAAAATTTGTCGTTGCAGAGTTCAGTAGACTGAAAAAACATATGATTTGCAATCATATGTTTGCAATTTAAAAAAAATTCGAAAGTGATTTCAAGTCAAAAAACTATGAAAATCGGGAATATATGTGATTCAATAGAAAATGAAGTGAGAAAATTATATTATTTTAATTTATAAAGTTTATTTAAATGATTTAATTTGTTTAATAAGGTACCAGCTAAAAGGAAACGTGTTAATGACACCGCAGTGGGATCATCGTCTGCACTCTCGGGATTCTGCTTGTTGAATCGCAAATAGGAGGTTGTATACTACTTAAATGGGAAAATTGTCCATTAATGTCGCACGCCCCGAAAAAATAACTTTTTCACAGATCTTATAACAGAAATAAAAACCTTCGATTTCATTTCGTAAAATTTTAATTTTGTTATGCACTTGTGAATAAAGACAAACAGCTGATCTGCTGCAAATTTTGACAAATTTCTGTTCGTTGAAATGCCAGTAAATTTGCATAAGTTTCTCTCTTTCGGAGAGCAAGACATATATTTCTTTGTTTGCAAATTGCTGCAATTTGCAGCCGCCGAACGGACCTAAAATAAACGGAATGAGGGTTGTTGATAAAGAAAGTAGGATTTTTAATGGAAGTGAGGTAACTACACATATAAATGAACCAAATTGAAAAATATGCTATACATAGACGCTGCATTTTTGAAATCGCAATAATAACTAATTATTTAAACATTAATAAATTTTCTGAAGTAAGACGCTTATGAAATAAATGAATTTTACGAGTAGCAACAACGGCAATAGACTTGTACCACTCTGTATGTTTTTAAAGCGGTTTTGATATTCAAGCGGCAACAACAAATCATAGATAACTAGATACGAAACTCTTCATTTCGTGAGAGCGCTGTCAAAATGCGCATTTTTTATAACATTTTTCATTGGTGCCACTCTGTTCGAAAACTGAAAATGGGTATTTTACATAGTAATTCTGGGAATTTTTCGGCTTCTTTATGTTATTGATGACTATAGCAATAATAAATTTTTGTTTATACCAAATTAATATAAGGATATAACCACAAAAGTGATACACAGGATAGTATGATTTTCCCACATTCCGAATATTCGTGTTCGAAACCCAATCTCAGACAAATTAAGAATAACGCACAAAAAGTGGTGAACGATAATACATGTAGTTGGGTGGTAATTTTTAAGAAATATTTTACTCTATTTTGCAATTCTATTAAAATGTGAATATATTAGAACTGAAATAAATTATTATATTATATAACCGGATATATATATAAATCTACTGAAGAACCGCTGCCCGCGTTCCATCTCATTAACATATTTTTTATGATTTTAACTGAAACACAATTTTTTCGAGTTGAAACAATAAACTGCACTGCATACTACACACAAGCAATACAATTAACTCGGTATTTTTCATAATTCTTTATTATTTCAACAAAATTTAACACATAAAACAAAAAATCTAAATCCACCAAATATGCCAATTTATTCTGGCACCAGCAATTTGCACAACAGCTGATCGGCGGGGTTTTATGTTGTGTTGATGCTGGCAACAAAGCCAAATAAAACCCCTGGGAAAATCGCGAAATTGGGAGAGCAAGAAAGAGTTTCGTATCAAGTCATCTTTGCAACAAATATTATAAGGTTGTTCTCTGTGTCTAATATTTTTGCCGAGATATCATGATATCTTGAGAAATTTGCCACACAGAGAGAGCGCACCTTTAAGAAAATAAAATTCTAACTGACTTCATTGTGAACTAGCATGTTAGTCATATTCTTTCCACTCTTTATACAACTGTTGTCGCTTTGCTTGCTTCAATTTCGAATTAATTAATTTTTTATCTGAATAAAATAAAATACTTAAAAAAAGAACTAGAAACATAAATTCAAACTCACTTCTCATAGAAGACCATTGTGAATGTAATAACATGGTTGCATTTCCCGTGATATTTTTCTCATGATATCACATATCACGGGTTGGGTTATGAGAAATTTGCCGAAGCTCCAAATTTGACAAGACGTGTATTTTGTTGTTGTGCTCGGCAAATTTATCACACTTATGTCATCTCGGCAAATTTGCCAGGCCAAAATCACAGAGAGAGAACAACCTTTATGTATTTTTTGCAGCGAGTCCAAGATGTTGTAGGGTTGCTTTGAAAACGAGAGGAATCGTTGGCGAGTCCGAGATGTTTTAAGGCTGGTATCGACCTCTCAAGAAACAGCTCAAGAAATTTTTGGATTTATTTCTTGAGTAAAAAATAGTAGTAGGCAAGAAATTTTGACGTTTAGTAATCCACCGTGAATACCAAGTGAAATGAAGAATAGCATCAAAAACGTAAACAAAATAAACCTAAACATAAGCAATTAGTAAGTTCTTAAAAAATATTAAATAAAAGCTTTAAATATATGTTTTCAATAGTTTCATTTTGTTGTTATTTTAGGAAATCATCGAAAGCGTTGAGGATGACCTTACTGACCATTACTGGTAAACTGTGCTATATTGATGGCCGGAATAGAATAAAATTTGGAAATCGATGCCAACTATGCCCTTGCATCATTAGAAAAATTGTGCATTCTATTTTTCGTTTCTTTTTTGCCATTTTCACTAACGATTTCCACGATTTTTTTTCAACACGCAACAAACGTCAAAATTTCTTTAAGAAATAAATGCAAAACCTGTGTTACTGTGTTCGCATAACGTTGAAAAATAGTATTAAAAAAGTGTATTAAATTTCTTGAGGTCGATACTCGCTCAAGAAAGTTTCACAAGAAAAATTTCTTGAGCATAGGGACACGATATCGAATCAAAAGCATCGATCTGGTACTCAATTAAAATATCGGTTAAAAAGAATCGCGAACCCGATAATATCGAAACTAAACTACTCGATACTCAAAGTATCGGTATCGAAAGCGGTAATTTTCTAGAAGGTGCAACCTTAAAATTTCCTCTAAAATAGTTAAGAGGTACCAATCGACGTGTTCTGGCCTCTAGATTATGAATTCGGAAGCGGAAATAAAAGATTTTTCCACATTTAAAAGATATTTATTAAAACGGTTTAAAATCGCACCGTCTTCTAGAAAGTTACCAAAGACGCAATAAAACTGCATCCTGAGGCATACGCATATCGCTGTATTAGTGCTAGTTCCATGGCATAGTATGCCATGGCTGGGGCCAAAGTTTTGATTTTGACGTAAATCGTTTTCCAACTCATAAAAATAGTTCAAGCTGATTAAAAAAAGTACACAAGTTTATTAAGTTCTTGAAAACATTTTTTACGAACCAATAGCTTTTACAAAACAACAGGTGTATTTAATGCAATCACAGTTGTAAAAAGATATTTGCAAAATATTTAGCATTTTGAAAAATAAACATCTTAAATATTATCACACAATTCTTTTTCATTGAGATTACACGTATCCATCATTGAATTTTTTTGGAAATTTGAATTTAAATTATCTAAACAAAAAAATGATGAAACTCAAGTGGCAGAATAGCTGTGCATTTCATGTTATAAAGAGAAGCCATTGCGCAGTATGATTTTTCTTCCGGACTTCTTCTTTAACCTTACGGCCAAAGCAGAAGCTTACAAGAGGCAAATTTAAAATTTGTATTTCCACATATTTATATTTTAAAAATAATTTTTTTTGTAGTTGTCAAATTGAAACAATTGTCAGAAAAAAGTGCCGAATGTCAAAAAACCTATCGAAATACAAGCTGGCTGATTGGTTTTTAACCGTCTAGATGGTATTTCGTTGGTTTTTTCCTACAAAGCTTACTCTCTTACACCAAAATAAAACTGTATTTGACCACCTCTTTCACACAAAAAACCTTGTAGAATACCAGGAAAAAACGTAGTGTCATATGGGCATTAATGGAAAACAGGCCCTTTTTTTGTTTATAACGTGTCTTTAGTAAGGTGAGAAAGAAAAAAAGATATTGACGATTTTTTTCGCTGAAATGACGATTTTTTATTTGCAAACGTCAAATTATCGTATGAAAATGAAAAATATATAATCCTATATCTCCAGTTATCATTATTTCTATCGCATGGTAGTTGCAAATTGTAAGCAAGTTTCGGTGGTAAGTGTGCGCCTCGTTTAATGTGAAAATCAATAAACAGATTTGGGTAACTTCATACAACTTCATACAATAAACCTTACGAAGTAGCCCAAGCCTGCAGTTATTTCAGCACGTGGATCAGACCTATTTTTCGATATGTACCAGTGATGGAAAATTACTCGTGCTTGTGCATTTTTCGGCCCTTTAGGAAGCAGCTTGTCACTTCTGCACACTCGACCGATTTTCAGCACTCTTTTGCGTTGCACAATTTTTTGGACAAATATGACACAATTTTAATTTTCCATCACTGAATGTACTCATTTGTTCGATACCGTAGTTGAAGTACTCGATACCAAAATATATCTTTGCAAAAGAATCGAGTAAAAAGTATCGGTATCAAATGCAAAAAATATCGATTTGGTATCGTATCGTATCGAAATTCGTGTCCCTACTTGAGCATTTCTTGTACGTCATTTTATATGGAACTTTTGCGTTTCTTGAGAGGTCGATACTAAGCTTTAGCGATTGTTTCGACTGATGGCCATTTACGACTTGACTCGAGTACGAAACCATCGAGAGCATTCGAGATGTTTCAACAATCGAGAGAATCGAATAAAACATCTCGGACTCGCCCATCACTATCCAGCACTAATCGATGTAGTTCGCCTGAAGAATACTAGTAAAAACTTTAAATTTATAATTAAAAATGCAAAAGAGACGAGTGCGTGTTAATAATATTTTGGACAAAATGCATCGTGGCGTTGTCTACGCATGTATGGGCGTTACTCTTTATGGCACATTCTTGCTGGGCATGCGAGCGTATCGCTACTTCACGGTTTTAAAGCCACAACGGAAGGCCGAAGAGCTGAAGATGATTGAGGAGGACTCACTGGATAAGGCAAAGATCGTGACAACATAGATTTTAGTGTTAAAATAAGTATAAATCGTGATTGCTTAAATGTTATGAAATTGTTTCTTTTATTGAGCACATAATTACATAGTGTATAGCATACAGTGAAGTGGCTCTGGGATGCGTAGTCGAAATTCGATAAAAAAAAAGACGACATGTCATCGAAAATGTCAAAATCGGGACAGATTGGTATGGCGGCGACTTCCGGGGGTACAGATTGGTATGGCGGCCGGATGTGGTTGTTGTAAGAAAAGGGACCATAATGACAAGGTCGTAGCAATCAAGACAGAAACGCAATTCCGGAATTGGGAATTGAAAAAACCAATTCATAATTCCGAAAAGAATTTAAGGCTGAGTTCCTAAACCGCAATTCCCGGTGATAGCGTAAACGCCAGCTATTCCACGAATAACATGTGCAAGAATGTGAAATCAACAACCTACAAAACAGAAGAAGAGCAACTTATATTGTCGACGTTCAAACACGGAGACACGAAGTTGAGCAACCCGCTGCTTTTGTTCGTTTGTTGGTGAGAAGGCGACGAGGAAAGGAGGGGGGCACCAAGTCGTCGGTGCTCGGACAACACGCTTTGTGCAGCAATTCTTATCGCCAGTGACCAATCAAAGCGTTCGAAGAATGCCAGAACAAACCATAATGAACAAAAGTTGGCCAGCGACGAGTTGATGTGTTTGGACAAATGGAAGACAGAACAGCGGCACAAAAGAGAATCGTTGGATAATTTCGCGGCAGAGTTGCTGTGTTTGAACACGGACATTGCATTCACGATCGTAATTGGGCAATAACTACAACTTCAAAATCAGCTGAGCACAGCTGTTCGACCTGTTTTACACACATCCCAGAGTCAAGTCACTGTTCTCCATACACAATGCATAATTACTAGGAATGGACTTTAATGAGGCCGGTTTTATGTATCGATTAAGGGCAGTGTTGCCGCAGCCTCAAAAAATTTGGTATCAAAAATTGATACCTTCATGGTTTTTTTCGTATCACCGAAAATTTTTTGGAAAAAACACTTCAATTAATCAAGAAAGCTGTTTTCGAGCTTTTAAACCGTATAACAATTTGATACGCCCATTTTTTTTTTCGTATCACCAAAAAATTGTTTACAAAAACCCTCGATTTCCTTTTAGTTCGGGCAATGTGCATGCATGAAGGCGCCATCTGCCGTCATGTGTGGCGAGCTTTAGTGATTCGTGCTCATTCCTTCCATGGGCAGTGATGCCTACTATAAAGTTTGATAAAATATTGCCCTTTTTTGTATTTCCAAAGACCTTCACAATACATATTTTTCGTGGCATTCACAGATTGTTAAAATTTTTAAGAAAATCTTAAAAAATGGAAAATAATCGGTTAATATTCTTTGATTTTGATTAAATTGTATCAAAATTATTTGATACGGATTAAAAATGTATCAAATTTGTTCTACGGCAAAATAAAAAGTATCTACGTATCTTCGGCGTAAAAAAGTAGCACATTTGATACGATTGTATCAAAACGGCATCATTGATTAAGGGTCTCATCCATGGTATAAAAAATACAGGTATGTGCATTGTCATTTTGACGCTGTCTTTTTGATTAAAAAGCAGATTTTTGAAGTTTGATCTTATGTCAGTTTTGGAGTATAGCGATGCCAGACTTATTTTTTGAATGCGTAGATTTTTGTTTGAAAGTTTGGGTATTTCAGGAATCAAAGGACAGAAAGAGAAAGGGCACTAGTGAGCAGATTTATGGAACTTCCGGTAGCTCCTCTTCGGTCACTCCACAAATCTTCATCCACTCTCCGCGAATAAAGGGTATCGTCGGAAATTGGAAAAATTGTATATCACCGTCTTTGCAGCCATATTTGGTATTATTGCACCGCGGAAATAAGCAACTCATATTGTTAAAATCTAGGGTACATATTTTTTTTGTAATTGGATTGGACATATGTACATACATACATATATAGACTGAAATGCTCACTTGGTATGGTGGTGTACATACACATCGTCGTTTAAAGTGCAAAACCGCGTGACATTTTTGCCAAAAATGAGATTTCATCAAAAATACATTCCTGGCGTCCGTCCCCATCCATTCATGCAACAATTTTGAGATTCACACAACGCAATTCCATATAATGACATAGTTTCAAAACCGCTTTTTTTAGGGAAATTTTTCGAACCAATACCGCGAATAATATGTGTTATTGCTTTATAACTGTACTGTAATGTACTAAACTTGATTATACTTTCATAAACACGAAATGGATTATAAATTTGCTTTATTGAAGAAAAGTTTTTACGTACGCCTGCAAAACCGCGTATACGTCACTATTGAACAAAATAAAAGACGCAAAACCGCTTATAAATACATAAGTAAGCCAATAACTGCATATTTAACTGTTTTTCGCCAAAATGATATTTGGGTTTGCAAAATTCCGAACCGTTTTGAATTAAAGCAGTTTTTACTGTCTCCTGTAAAATTTGGGTGGTAGCGGATACGCGGTATTGCACTTTATGCGACGATATGGAATTATAATAGATCAATCTCCAAAACCTCCCCAAACTATATACCAGAGTGATCACAAAGCCTAAACTGCGATTTTTCGATATCTGTGATTTCGGTGATTGCTATTTTTAAATCACTGTGATTTTAAACTGCTATTGCGATTGCATGGACTGGTATAAAATCATCAGTTACCGGTAGAGATTAATTTTGCGTTTTCTGAGCGACCTGTCTTTATTTTATGTTGATTTGAAAATACATAAGTAATGAAAATCGCTTTATTTATATCAGCAGATGTGGACAAATTTACTAACATTCGTTTGTACAGATCGGCGGTCACCTATGTTAATACTCTGTTACTCAAATAAGCAACTTTTATAATCCACTCACTCACATTCCATTAACTCAACATTTTTTACTCAACATTTCTACTCACCCACTCTTTGCAAAGAGCATATAATAATAATAATAAACTGCTGCTTCCTCCTCTTTTCCTTCACATTTTTATCAAATTAATTGAAATTTGTTCAAATAATATTAAATTTAATACTAGTTTTCGAAATCAAAAAAAAATCAGCTTTTTTATTTTAAGCGGTAAAAAACAAAAGTGTCCGGTTATTACGGTGTGGTCGGTTACTGGCACAGTTACCCTAAATGAATTTGGTGAATATGTTTTAGGGCCGTTTTCACCATCTCCGGTTAAGCACTTAACCAGAGATTTTTGCCCGGTTAAGCAATTTATTTGACAGCTCGCCATACAATTTACGTCAAACTAACCAGCGATTAAATTAACCGGAGATGGTGAAACCGGCCCTAAATCTCACATTAAAAAAAAAAATTTTGTAGGCTCGAAGCCATTTTGGTAGGTTTTTGGTAGGAAAAAAATTTTCTTAGTGGCATCCCTGGGAGGGATGTCAAAAATAAGGAAATCAACAAGAAATGTAAATATGGGAAAGCAAACGCAAAAATTAAAGGACATATGTATTTATTAGAAATGAATTTAGTTAAATTAAAATTGTGTTTTTATTCATAGCACATTTGTTTATAAACTTTTGTATACATAAATTAGTGCATGTTATGCATTAGATAAATGTCTTAGATATAAAAGTACAAGTATGTATATATAAGTAGGATAAGTTTTTTTTTTTAAATAAATTATGTATTTTGTGTTTTTGTAAAGACAATTCTGCCCTTTTATGACCATCAGAATTGCCATACCTTTCCAAATCAGAAATATTATTTCCCAACAATTTTACACAAATTTTACAGAAGCTTTTCTCATCTTTGTTTTCTAACCAACTAAATTTCATCTTCCATTTATCGATGAATTTTTGTTTGAACGGCTTTATTTTCACTGTCTTTGGTGTGAAAATCGCAGAAAACAGCGGCACTACAATTATTTACCATACATATGGTGTGAAAATAATTCATAGCAGCAGCACTACAATCACCCGAAACTATAGCAGCATCGAAGTCACCGTCTGTGGTGTGCAAATCATTCATAGCAGCAGCACTACAATCATCGGAAACTATAGCAGAAATAGCAGCATCGAAGTCACTCGTACAGACGGCAGCAGCCACAGGATCCAAATCGTATACATAAGTATGGTCATTTGCAACAGCTACATCATAGGCCAATTTCTGTGTTGTAGCAGCAGGGGAATTTTCTTCTTTGATAAAATAGCTGGAAAGAGAATATGAGGTTATGAAATATGGAAAAGTATCCTTTAGAAATATAACTTACCTGTCAATGTACCTTTTTTTGCATTTGGTCCAGGGCAAACTTTTCTGATGAAAACAAAAAAGTGTAAAAACCAGCTAATGTGTTTTTATAAATTTTAACTCAGCTATTCATTTTAGAGCAATTGATTTGAAATTTTCCATGGAAGCGCGCACAAAACAAAGATCAGTGAAAAGTTGCCACTGCGGCAGAATTATAAGACGTAAACAATAACGCTGCCAGATTGTAATTTTATACATACAAAATTGAAAGTTGATTCAAAATTTCTGAATTATTTCATACATGAAAAAGTGGGAGTGATTTAGTCCAAGAGGGAGTGGCGGAGTGAGGAGGTCAAACTCGGAGTGAAATCTTCCAATTGGAGTGACAGCGGCATCGCTGCACGTATTTAATACGTGAGTTTCATGCGAGCGCAATAATTAACTGCTTGCCCAGAATGTTGTACTACAGCTACGGACTACATAGCTTACTACATCAGCTGATGACTGATTTTGTGGCAACGCTCGAAAATGTGAACACAATGGTGTAGCTCAGTGTATCTCATATATATCATCTTTTTTATATTTTTGTACAGGGGATTCCTTAAATTCCATAAAAACTCTTTATTTTTTACAAGTTCAATTCATTTTTCAGTTTCTTCGTCCTTCATTTCGAATTTCCGTCATTAAAAAATTGAGCTGTCACACTGTAGCGCGCTACAAAGTTAAAGTTAACTCTACTTCTACTACAGCCACAACTACACGCTACAGACACAGCTACACATTGTGGGCATTGCAATGCAATTGTACTGTTTTAACTTTTGACAGCTCTTACTACGTACTACAGCCACACCATTCTGGGCAAGCAGTAAAACCGAACAAAGTGCTTAGTATCATTCGGTTTGCCATTGGACAAACCAATGATGTGCGGGCGTACATATGAAAACACACATATGTGCTTACATACCTACAAACAAACATATATACGTATGTAGGAAACATACACGCATTGCTTGATCCGCCATCGACCTGCTAGAATGGCAAACCGAATGACAAAGATGACTTGATACGAAACTCTTTTTTACTCTCTCACTTTTATGATTTTCCCACGGGTTTTCTGTGGCTTTGTTGCCAGCATCAACACAACAGAAAACCCGGCCGATCAGCTGTTTGTACAAATTGCAGGTGCCAGAAAGCAAAACACGCCAAAATAAATTGTCACATTCGGTGGATTTTGATGTTTTGTTATATGTGCCCAATTTGGTTGAAATAATAAAGAATTATAAAAAATACAGAGGTAGTTGTATTGCTTGTGTGTAATATGCAATGCAGTTTATTGTTTCTACTGAAAAAAAATTGTATTTCAGTTAAAATTATAAAAAATATGTTAATGAGATGGAACGCGGGCAGCGGTTCTTCGGTAGATTTATATATATATCCGGTTAAAAAATTATTATATTTTAGTTCTAATATATTCACATTTTAATAGAATTGCAAAACAGAGTAAAATATTTCTTAAAAAATACCACCCAACTACATGTATTATCGTTCACCACTTTTTGTGCGTTATTCTTAATTTGTCTGAGATCGGGTTTCGAACACGAATATTCGGAATGTGGGAAAATCATACTATCCTGTGTATCACATTTGTGGTTATATCCTTATCTTAATTTGGTATAAACAAAATTTTATTATTGCTATAGTCTTCAATAACATAAGGAAGCCGAAAAATTCCTAGAAATAATATCTAAAATACCCATTTTCAGTTTTCGAACAGAGTGGCACTAATGAAAAATGTTATAAAAAATGCGCATTTTGACAGCGCTCTCACGAAATGAAGAGTTTCGTATCTAGTTATCTATGCCGAATGATACTAAGCACTTTGTTCGGTTCAAGGCTTATCCAATACAGGTTAAGTTACTTGCGTTTGCTTTATCTTGTTTCTTCTTTAAAAATGTCAATGTGAAAGAGGAGAGAAATGAATTTCAATGTAAAATTTTTCCCAATTCGTTTTGTCTGACATTCACACTTTTTAGTATACATACACAATTCCAATCAGCTTATCTACTACGATATCCTTCTTTAGATAATTCTTGGTTCGGTTTTAATTATTGCGCTCGCATGAAACTCACGTACAGCGTTGCCAGAATGACGATGGCATCGTCATTTTGACGATTTTTGGACTCCATGACGATGGGACGATTTAATGTCACAAAATGACGATTTTAGGAAGTACAGAGAAATATAGATTTATTCGTAATAAAAATTAATTACTTTATACAAATTTCCATAATTAAAAAAAAATTAAGGCAATCTGATTAGTTTTCTTCAATCCTTTTCCAACACTGGTATTATGGTTTTCATAAATCCTTTTACTACATTAGAATGCAAGATTTCCTTGGTTATGAGCGCACTGCCACACGAATAGAATAAGTGCATTCATTGCTCAACATAATCTACCATTCTCCGCCGTAAATGATCTTGTAAAGTATATAAAAAGCAGTTTCGACGATTCTAAAACGACGGCAGCTTTATCGTGCGGAAGAACACAACGCTCTTGGGCAGTACCAGCTAGAATCGCTATGTGCCATACTCCGAACAACTAAATTTTCATTGTGCGTTGATGAATCCACTAATATACATAACCCAATAAACACAAAAGCGAGGATGATATCGTGGCAAATTCGAGATGAATTCGCGGAGATGAATGTTATTTTTCGGATTCGTATCGAGTTCGAGATGGACTCGAGGAAAATCAATTATCGCAATAGCATTTATTAATTTTTTTGGATCTTGCTTTACACGAAGAAATTCCCTGTTGGGCTTTAATTTACTCTTTAAAAGTCCACTCGAGAAATTTAAAAGTTCGGATGACATCGTGGGGAATTCGAGGCGAATTCGCAGAAGAAGATTTTCTAGAATGTATTCGACAATGAGCCCAAATCTCGAATTGCCAACGATACGAGAACAAAAAAATGCGCGAATCGCTAATGAGAGGTGACTCACCTGGGAATTCGGATTCGCCGATCTATCGTCGCAAACTATCGCCGCGATAATATAATCAGAGAAGCGAACTCGTCTCGAATTCGAGGCGAATCCGTTGTGTTTATTGGGAAGTAATACGAAATTACTCAGTCTTGTTGTGAAAGTATGTATAAACTTTTCAGTGAAAGACTATTTTTTGGGTTTGGTCCAAGGCTAATTTATACAGGTTAACCTACTAAACAGCTGATTGCTAACTTTTTTCTACTTTTTTATTCATATTGTGGAGCTTATGTCAAACTTAGGTCAATTTTGACCTTGATGCAATATGATTTCTACAATGGCGGACTATGATTTTGACAGAATACACAAACAATTTACATAGAGTGTCTATGTGTGTATGTACGTATGTCGTACTGCGAAAACCTATCATTGAACCATGGTTTGGTCCGTGTTGAAACCTGCGACGCTATCAGTTTACATAATGCGATAAAACAGTAGATATTTCATCGAAAACAATGTGCCTTATGAAAACAACATGATTGCATTTGTCGCAGATGGGGCAAAAAATGGATGACGATTTTTATTTTTAAATTGACGATTTGGGACAAAAAAAATCTGGCAACACTGCTCACGTATTAAATACGTGTGAGCATGATGAAATAATAAAATGGTGGACGCAGCAGAGGACGGCTATTTTGTTTTTGGAAAAGTAAGCTGTCAAATTATCGTCTTTTGTTTTGATTTTGCCCTCTTGCACGTGTTATTCGTGGAAATAGCTTGTGTGTTCGCTTGTATGCTTGCTGGCGTTTTTTCTGTTTTTGACATTCTTATCTACGGCCGTTCAACGGTAATCGCCTATTCTCTTTTAGCCGCTACGACCATATAGAATTATTGGATCATGCGTGTGAGAAGCTTGTTCTCAGCACCAGCTCAGTGAGCCAGGCCGTGCCGATAATTGCTCTAGAGCAGTGATAGGCGTTTCATAGATCAATTGATCGCGCTCAAATCACACAGACACGTTATGCTCTTTCTTTTGTAAACGATTTAGTCGTCGCTCAGCAAGTGGCGTAGCAACATCATGGGTGAATGTCGCTTCTTTACGCATATTTATATATGTAAAAGCATAATTACTTATACATACATATGTACGCATGCTTGTCGTTTTTATAAACGACCGCATTCATTGAGGGCCAGCAAGCGACTAAACGAAAACGAACCAATTTATTTGCGCTCTCACTAATACAGTTGCATTTCAATTTTGCCTATCACTGCTCTAGAGCAGACATAGGCGGCCCATACCACAATTGTGGGAAGTCGATTCACACGCATGGAGGAACAATAAAGGAGAATGCATAACGACATACCTTCATACATAGTGGGGCCAGAAGTGTCATGCAAAGAGGAATGTAGAAGAATTTGACAGATGTGGCCCCTATGGAAATGCTAGGGTGCGTGTGTGTGTGGAATATGTCAACAAAAAAATGCTTGTGTTCGTGTGTGTTTATGAAGATTGAAGAAGAAGTCAGCTGATCTTATGCATTCTCCTTTAATGTTCCTCCATGATTCACACCAGGGATGCCACTAAGAAAATTTTTTTCCTACCAAAAACCTACCAAAATGGCTTCGAGCCTACCAATTTTTTTTTTTTTTAATGTGAGGATTAAACATATTCAACAAATTCATTTAGGGTAACTGTGCCAGTAACCAACCACCCTACAGTAACCGGACACTTTTGTTTTTTTACCGCTTAAAATAAAAAAAAAAACTGTTTATTTAATTTTTTTTTATTTTGAAAACTTTAGTATTAAATTTAATATTATTTGCACAAATTTCAATTAATTTAAAATGAGTGATAAAAATGTGAAGGGAAAGAGGAGGAAACAGCAGTTTCCAGATAAACGAAAACTTGAGTTGGCGTTAAATGATATTCGGACAAGGTTGGATTGGGTATTAGTGGCTTCCTTTATCGAGGAAAATAGCGGACATTGTTTCCACTTGGTACAGCAAACGCATTTACTACCTAAGTAGGCCTGATGGCCTGTTGTGATACCAGATGGAGCTCTTTATTACACACCATGTAGACGAACAACCTTGTTTGCTTCATATAGCGTAAAATGTCAGCCTGCCTTTCTGTTTTCAATCTCCTCCAGTTGCATAGTGTATAGCATACAGTGAAATGGCTCTGGGATGCGTAGTCGAAATTCGATAAAAAAAAAGACGATAAGTCATCGAAAAATATCAAAATCGGGGACAGATTGGTATGGCGGCGACTTCCGGGGGTACAGATTGGTATGGCGGCCGGATGTGGTTGTTGTAAGAAAAAGGACCATAATGACAAGGTCGTAGCAATCAAGACAGAAACGCAATTCCGGAATTGGGAATTGAAAAAACCAATTCATAATTCCGAAAAGAATTTAAGGCTGAGTTCCTAAAACGCAATTCCCGGTGATAGCGTAAACGCCAGCTATTCCACGAATAACATGTGCAAGAATGTAAAATCAACAACCTACAAAACAGAAAGAAGAAGAGCAACTTCTATTGCTTTCACCATCGTTATTGGGCCATAACAGCAACCCTGAAATCAGCTGAGCACAGCTGTTCGACCTTTTTAACACACATCCCAGAGTCAAGTCACTTGTATCCATTCACAATGTCCAGTTGTGTCTGTGAGGGCAAGTGTACTTGAAGCTCACAGAAAACGTTTCTATTTAGAAGAGTTTTGTGACAAAACTCTACTGAGAAGACAGGTTTTCTCAACAGTGTTGTGGCAAAGTGACCAAATGTACCAAATCAGTGATGTTAGTTGAACGAAGCAAAAACCTACTGTAACGAAGCTTTCTTGTTGCCCCGTTGCTTCTTTAATAGTTGCTGGGGTATACTCGCCGTGTCCAGGGTTCGCTTACAATCAATTTGTAAATTTGGGACGCCGTGCAAATTGTCTTCATGTAATTTTATTCACTCCTTAAATCATTAAATATGTACAATAAATTAACCACATTCTCTTTCCTATAACTTCAATTCATTTCTTATATTTTCTATTTTATTAGGGTATGGGTTAACGGGTCGGTTGTGTTCCGTTAGGCGGATCCCGTTAGTAGGTGCGTGTGTTGGTGTAACCCTGACGCTGGTGTCGCTGTCCAACGATGACGTTAACGGGCCGGTCGGGTTCCGTTAGGTGAATCCCGTTAGTAGATGCGTGTGTTGGCGTAACTCTGACGCTGGTGTCGCTGTCAACGGTGATGTTGCTCTGTCGCGCCGGCGTAGGTGTCTCTGCGCTTTGGCACTCGGGCGCTAGCGTCGCAGCTTCGTGGTATATTCGCGGCGCGGTTTACGTCGGCACGTACGGGCGTGCGTCGCCTGTCTATAGTCGCGGGAGGACCTTTGCGCGTGATCTAAAGCGGTGTTTGGAGGTAGAACCGTCACGCCCACAAACTTTAAACCACGACTCGCTCTGTGAAACTGATTGCACTGGTAGAACCGATCTACAATCAAGAAGCGCTTCGCTAGTAGCTCCGGTCGCAACCACGGCTCCGTGCTGACTGACTGCCGTAGTGCTGTGTCGCTCTATTTATAGCTATTGTGTCCGCTGTCGCTAGCTCGGATGGTTGCGTTGACTTATTGTGTTTGATCGTCGTATTGCCGTGACGTGTTGTGTTCGCTCTTTGTGTTGTTGAGACTTGTTGTGTTTGATCGTTGTGTTGCTGTGTTGCCGTGTTAGTGTCGTGGGCGGCTGTGTTGCTTTTCCATGGGGTTTGTTTTGTGTGGGCCAAATTGTTGTTGTTTAATTTGGTCCTCACACTCCCCCCCCACTTCGGCCCTCGGCTTCCAATATTTTAATATGGGCCTTGCTTGCCGTTACGGTTACCCTATATTTGGGTGTGCGGAATCTTACCCGGGAAGGACTTTTACCCTCGGCGATGCGTAGAAATATGCTCCGTATTTCGTCTGCGATTTCCGGGAACTGGAAATCTGCGTAGCGTTGGCGCATACGTTTGACGCTGTTGGTCAGCTTTGCATTGTAGTCCTGCATATTGGTTGGTTGGGGTTTTTTTTTTTTTTTTTCCTTGCACAAAAACGTTGTGTTCACCTCGATGGTTTGTGATAGAATGGCCGGTGGTTGTTATGTGTATTCTTCGCCTTGACTATTACTGTAAATTTTATTTATTTTAATTTTTTTTTTTTTTTTTTTTTTCTAGTTGCTGGTCGGTCCGTTTTCGGCCGCATGATAAACCTTCAGTTCAGCAATGTTTACCGTCCTCTCTCTCCCGCCGTCGTATTTAACTGACCACTTCCTTACTTGGTCGGTGATGGGTGCGAATACCAACGCTGGTGCTTGTGTTAATTGTGGAGTCAAGTTCCTTCCGGTTGACGCTATTCCTGATGATGGATTATGTCTTGTGGGTTGCGTTTCCTGAAGCGGGAACGCCGAGGTGTCTTGCCTAGGTGGCCCATTGTCGAAGTTCGTGCCTGTGTTCGGAGGATCTGTTGCCTCCTCCTCACCCTCGTTCTCACTATTGTTTATGGCATCCCCCTGATAGGTGATTTCTAATGATAAAAACTTTGCTTGTAATTCCGGGTCCGTTGTCGCCTTTGATGCCACTGCTAATATTCGTTTTCGGATTTCCCGTGTGGTGCCTGCCTGTTCGATACCCAGTTCCTCTGCGACAGAAACTAGTTGTTCCTTTGAAAGGTTGTCCAACCACGTGGTGTCTATCTGGTCAGCCATTTTGTAATCACTCGATATGTAGTCAGGAATGTTCCTTCTGACGCTTGGACGATTTGCAGGGTTCCTGCTCGGGCGCCAATTGTAACGAAGCTTTCTTGTTGCCCCGTTGCTTCTTTAATAGTTGCTGGGGTATACTCGCCGTGTCCAATATACAATAAATTAACCACATTCTCTTTCCTATAACTTCAATTCATTTCTTATATTTTCTATTTTATTAGGGTATGGGTTAACGGGTCGGTTGTGTTCCGTTAGGCGGATCCCGTTAGTAGGTGCGTGTGTTGGTGTAACCCTGACGCTGGTGTCGCTGTCCAACGATGACGTTAACGGGCCGGTCGGGTTCCGTTAGGTGAATCCCGTTAGTAGATGCGTGTGTTGGCGTAACTCTGACGCTGGTGTCGCTGTCAACGGTTATGTTGCTCTGTCGCGCCGGCGTAGGTGTCTCTGCGCTTTGGCACTCGGGCGCTAGCGTCGCGGCTTCGTGGTATATTCGCGGCGCGGTTTACGTCGGCACGTACGGGCGTGCGTCGCCTGTCTATAGTCGCGGGAGGACCTTTGCGCGTGATCTAAAGCGGTGTTTGGAGGTAGAACCGTCACGCCCACAAACTTTAAACCACGACTCGCTCTGTGAAACTATTCTTGATTGCACTGGTAGAACCGATCTACAATCAAGAAGCGCTTCGCTAGTAGCTCCGGTCGCAACCACGGCTCCGTGCTGACTAACTGCCGTAGTGCTGTGTCGCTCTATTTATAGCTATTGTGTCCGCTGTCGCTAGCTCGGATGGTTGCGTTGACTTATTGTGTTTGATCGTCGTATTGCCGTGACGTGTTGTGTTCGCTCTTTGTGTTGTTGAGACTTGTTGTGTTTGATCGTTGTGTTGCTGTGTTGCCGTGTTAGTGTCGTGGGCGGCTGTGTTGCTTTTCCATGGGGTTTGTTTTGTGTGGGCCAAATTGTTGTTGTTTAATTTGGTCCTCACACTACCAAAATTCAAATCGTCCTACCAACCTACCAAAAGGAATAAAACCTACCAGTTTTGGTAGGAAAAGCCCAAAAGTGGCATCCCTGATTCACACGTATTCTTACTCTCTTCATCAGTCGTTTGCCAACTGTCGAACGATAAACATTGCGCCTGACTATGTCGCTTCGTGGTTGAACGCAAGCATTGACTTTATACGGGTAATGCATGTATGTATGTCCACAAATAAAATGCCCGGCGAGAAATTTTATATGATGGAAATGCCTTCGGCGATATGCAATGCCTTTTTTGCTATGAAGTATTTAAAAATAATACATATGATTATGCACTACAAAAGCATTGCGAAGTATTTCACAAAGAGTTTTTGTACTCTTATTTAGATGACTTTTGTATTCCAAACACTCTGTTTTAGCCAACTACCCTTTAATTTTTTTCAGAAGAGATAATTTTTTTTCATTAAAAAGTTCTTTTCCTTTCAAAGGCAAACAACAAAAAACAAAAACAACAAAAAACAAAAAATGTCTGTTCTACATATACGTATGTATATTCCACTTGAAGCGGATCAATTTCCTACTGGGGTGCGCATGCGGAGAACTTGTTTTGTTCTCACCAACACAACCTCATTTCAGATTTCGCCGACCACTGCTCTAGAGCAAGGCCCGGCAAATCGACTCACGTGAGTTAATGAGTATAACACACATAGGCTTACGCTCTGTGATTCACTGCTTGCCCAGAATGTTGTACTACAGCTACGGACTACATAGCTTACTACATCAGCTGATGACTGATTTTGTGGCAACGCTCGAAAATGTGAACACAATGGTGTAGCTCAGTGTATCTCATATATGTCATCTTTTTTATATTTTTGTACAGGGGATTCCTTAAATTCCATAAAAACTCTTTATTTTTTACAAGTTCAATTCATTTTTCCGTTTCTTCGTCCTTCATTTCGAATTTCCGTCATTAAAAAATTGAGCTGTCACACTGTAGCGCGCTACAAAGTTAAAGTTAACTCTACTTCTACTACAGCCACAACTACACGCTACAGACACAGCTACACATTGTGGGCCTTGCAATGCAATTGTACTGTTTTAACTTTTGACAGCTCTTACTACGTACTACAGCCACACCATTCTGGGCAAGCAGTCAGTCGTTGTTTAGACAGCGAAGAAGCAACACAAGCACTGGCTGCGTTGCTTTGTTTTTTATGCGACAGTGTGCCATTGCGTATGGATGACCATGAATAATAAATCATTTTGTACTGCAACCAAATTTTCAAGTTGCAAAATTGCAATGCTTTATTTTTCAATTCATATAATAAAATTTGCTTATTCTTAAAGGTTCTACTAAATCTATAGTTATAACTTACGCCCCATCCTTGCACACCTTAACAAATTTAGTTATGTACTTTTGGAAAAATTTCGTAAATGATATCAACTCTCAACTATTTCTCAATGAATATTCTTCAAATAAATTTTTAATGTATATTTTTTACACTAAAAACTCCTTATAGATATTTTTTTATTATTGGAATTTCCAATATTTTACATTGTTGAATCCAAATTAACTTATAAAAGATTTTTTTAAGTTAATTTCAAATATTTTAGATTGGTGAATCCAAATTAATTTTTTCAAGTTAAAAATTCCTAAGTAATACATTTTTCATTATTATTCAAATATTTATTTTATTTTCAAAACGTTGCTATTTTGTACGTTTGCCCCATTTGCTTAGTTCTTACACCACTGTTGCATAAATCTCTCTGTTCTCACTAACACAATCTCAGTTTTAGTTTTGCCGGGGTCTGCTCTAGAGCATAGCTGTCCAAATCAGGGATGCCACTTTTAGGCTTTTCCTACCAAAACTGGTAGGTTTTATTCCTTTTGGTAGGTTGGTACGACGATTTGAATTTTGGTAGGTTTTTGCCTTCGTTCAACTAACATCACTGATTTGGTACATTTGGTCACCTTGCCACAACACTGTTGAGAAAACGTGTCATCTCAGTAGAGTTTTGTCACAAAACTCTCCTAAATAGAAACGTTTTCTTTGAGCTTCAAGTACACTTGCCCCCACAGACACAACTGGAGGAGATGGAAAACAGAAAGGCATATGACATTTTACGCAATATGAAGCAAACACGGTTGTTCGTCAACACGGTGTGTAATAAAGAGCTCCATGTGGTATCACAATAGGCCATCAGGCCTGCCTGCTGTATCAAGTGGAAACAATGTCCGCTATTTCCCTTGATAAATCTTCTTACGTTTCCTTCAGGATCAGTTGCTTTCCCTCATTATTCCTAAAATGTTATTCCACAAAATGTAATTCCTGATTTCCTGCGCACTGGAGGAGCGATGGCAGCCACTAATACCCAATCCAACCTTGTCCGAATATCATTTAACGCCAACTCAAGTTTTTGTTTATCTGGAAACTGCTGCTTACTCCTCTTTTCCTTCACATTTTTATCACTCATTCTAAAATTAATTGAAATTTGTACAAATAATATCAAATTTAATACTAGTTTCCAAAAAAAATTAAGTTTTTTTTATTTTAAGCGGTAAAAAAATAAAAGTGTCCGGTTACTCCGCAGGGTGGTCGGTTACTGGCTCAGTTACCCTAACTGCTTGCCCAGAATGTTGTACTACAGCTACGGACTACATAGCTTACTACATCAGCTGATGACTGATTTTGTGGCAACGCTCGAAAATGTGAACACAATGGTGTAGCTCAGTGTATCTCATATATGTCATCTTTTTTATATTTTTGTACAGGGGATTCCTTAAATTCCATAAAAACTCTTTATTTTTTACAAGTTCAATTCATTTTTCAGTTTCTTCGTCCTTCATTTCGAATTTCCGTCATTAAAAAATTGAGCTGTCACACTGTAGCGCGCTACAAAGTTAAAGTTAACTCTACTTCTACTACAGCTACAGACACAGCTACATATTGTGGGCATTGCAATGCAATTGTACTGTTTTAACTTTTGACAGCTCTTACTACGTACTACAGCCACACCATTCTGGGCAAGCAGTTAAGGTGGAGTGAAACTGTTCTTTTGGAAATTCAATTTGTTCCAAAGCCAGAACGGCACCCTTGTAGCCCAGAAATAAGCCTGTAAAATTTTATTGACCTACTCGCATGTTTAGAGGTGCCCCCAGCCCCACAAAGTTGAAAAAAATAGCACGATCTGGTACAAATGTAAAATTTCTAAAATTATAAAATCAAAAAACGAAGTATGATGATTGATAAAGATGGCTAAGCTGAGTATTAAAGTGAATTTATTTTTTCTTGAAACAACAACAACAAAAGTTATTAAAGGTCAAAATTTATATTATGCATTTTTTAAATTGCATTTACTTAAAAACTACTTAACCGATTTCGAATATTTATTTACCATTCTATAGGTATTTGGATTCCCTTTAATCTGATATACATTTTATATCGGTTCCATAACACCCTCGCTGCGGGGGTCAACCCCCTCTTTACCCCCCTTACTTTTCATATATAAAATGTATATCAAATTAAAGGGAATTAAAATACCTATTGAACGGCATAAAAACATTCGAAATCGGTTGAGTAGTTTTTAAGTAATTGCAATTTAAAAAATGCATAATATAAACTTTGACCATTAATAACTTTTGTTGTTGTTGTTTCAAGAAAAAATAAATTCACTTTAATACTCAGCTTAGCCATCTTTATCAATCCTCATACTTCGTTTTTTTGATTTTATAATTCTGAAAATTTCATATTTGTACCAGATCGTGCTTATTGCCCTCAACTTTGCGGGGCTGGGGGCAGTTCAAAACTTCGTCCTATCGCCATAAAATTTTGTGGGGTTCATTAACTCGTATAAAGGCAAATTTTGTGGTATGCCGGGATCTCTCATATTTTCACACATTGCTATCTAGCCATGGGTAATGGCGCAATTTTTTTGGCGCTGATACAATAACGCCAGCGCCAACCGTGGCGCCAACTCACGGTACTGGCGCAATAACACCTTTAGCGCAATTGTCATCGAATAATCGATAAATAACATTTTTTCGCTTGTTACTGTTTACCATCCCCGTTTTATTTCTTTTGGCGCAATTCTGCTTACATATACGAGGGCACAATTAATTTTAATTTTCATAATCATTTGGAAAAATATTCCGTATATATGTGAAAATATGCTGGAAATTAGAGTCACTTAGATCACTATCAAGCACACATAATTGTGACGTTGTCATACGTATACATATACTACGGTGCTGTTATTGGCGTTGTGGTTGCGCCATTTTACACTAGCTTTATATTGGTGCTGGTGTTAGCGCACGAAATTGAGTCAGTGTTATATTGCAATAGCGCATCATTGAGTTGGCGCTACATTGAGTTGGCGCTATACTGAGTTGGCGCTACATTGAGTTGGCGCTACAAAGAGTTGGCGCTATATTGAGTTGGCGCTATATTGAGTTGGCGCATTTCCCAAATCGGAGTTAGCGCAATAACACCAGGGTTGGTGTCAGCGCAATTGCGCCGCGCAGCGCAGTGTTACCCATGCCTAGAATGAAATAATCGAGATAAGGCGCATTTCTGTCGTACCCAAGCATGAAAAGAATACTCGCTTATGCATCAAATTACCTTCAAAGCAACAACACCAACTCGACTATTTTAAAATGCTTGGGTACGACAGAAATGCGCCTATAGATATAGACTTATATATATCAAAATGATCAGGGTGAAAAGAGAAATCGATTGATCGTCCGTCCGTCTGTAAACACTCTAACTCGCGCAAAAATTGAGATATTTTGGTGAAATTTGGAATGCAAGTTGGTATCGAGACTGGGACGGTTGGCAATTTGGACGGAAAATAGTTAAAATCAATTGACGGCCACGCCCACTTTTATATATGGGTATTATAAAGTGGCCTAATAAAAACATTTTAAGCGATATATTTGTCAAATATAAAGATAATTCATTGAAATTTTATGGCAGAAGTCCAACTGCGGACATCAAACGAAAAACACCAAAATTTTGGAAAATAGGCGTGGCACCGCCTCTTTTTAGATGCAGGAATATACGAGATTTCTGAGCCCATAACTTGACAAATAATTTATATATAATAAGGAAACTTGGTGTGTACATAATACATAATACATGTTCAACATTTTAGCGAAATCGGTTGACGACCACGCCCATTTTTATACATGGGAACTATAAAGTGGCCTAATAAAAACATTTTAAGCGATATCTTTGTCAAATATAAAGATTATTCATTGAAATTTTGTGGCATGAGTTCTACAATAGACCGGAAACAAAAAATAGAAAAATTTTGGAAAATGGGCGTGGCACCGCCTCCTTTTAGACAAAGGAATCTACGAGATTTCGGAGCCCATAACTCGACAAATAATTGAGATATTATGATGAAACTTGGTTTATACACTTTTATAACTTGTATTAACAGACACGCAAAAATTTATTGAAATCGGTTTATGACCACGCCTACTTTTTTGCAAAGATATTTCTGGAACACGCTTTGGAAATTTGTAACGTGACATCTTCGTAACTGGAAGTCATAAAGGAATGAAATTTTGCACAAAGAATAATATTCATATGCTTAGTTGGATCGCTGATAAAAATTTTGAAAATGGGCGTGGCTACGCCCACTTTATGCAGCACTCGCTTTATATAAAATCCACCAAACGCAAACAAACAATGAAAGCATACAGCTGAGTATCTATCTGAGTTCGATTCCACTCGAACTTAGGCTTCCTTACTTGTTTAGTTTAACTATGTTAACATGATACTTAAATAACCCATAAAAATGTACTATTTGAATTTAATAACTATGTTAGCATTTTAAATGAACATTAAAATATGTAGTAACAGAAATAAATTGAATAAATTTTTCATAGAAGCGCTCTAACAAAAATATTTGAAATTAAAAAAAGCTAGCGCCAAATGGGTTAAGTGCCCAACAAATTTTAATCACTAAAAAAATAGTATAGGTACTGAAGCCATCAATATAATTTTAGCACATTTGGATTCTACAAGCGTTTGATCGTAAAATTTTTGTAATATCGTATGCTCATTGCAACCCTGTATAACGCCTGAGTTGAACATTTCTCTACTAAGTCGGGCGTTTGACATTAAGTAAATTAAAATTGTTTTTTTTTCGATGAAAAATTTTGAAATTTATGAAAAAATTTTAACAAATATATTAGTGGCAGTGAGCATGTTTACAATCCAACATCTAATATCGAATGTCAGTGTGAAGCGGCTTTGAGGTACGATCAACGCGCGACCGACCTAACGCCAAATTGCGATTCCGGCATTAAGTATTCGTAATCGTTATAACTGAAAAAAATGTGACATTTAACAAGTTATTGCTATTTAAACACAAAATTTGCTCTCCTGAACATTTTTCAAATTATTACTTATCCGGTTTGTGCACTAGCACATCGATATGTAATTCCATTTCCAAGTTGACTTCTGATTTTTGGGCGTTTTTTGGCGGAATTGGGCGGTAATTTGGTCGGTAAAATTTTTCAGTGGCAACACTGCTTGTGGATCAATCTTGCGAAACTGTACGAAAATGTTTGTCGTAAGCATGAAAGGAAATGTTAAATAAATATTAAAAAGAAGGGTTTTCAAAACTGAGTTTAAGAAAATGTGCGTACAGATATCGAATGGTAGTAGTATATTAACTATAATATATATGAATATATATATTTCAACAGGCCGCAAACAAACAATAGACAGATTGAGCTTTTGTTGAGACATTTGGAGGACCGCGAAGACATTGCACAGGGGGCGCCAAAAACAACCAAATCGGATGTCGACGATTTTTGGGAAATAGTTGCTGAACAGCTAAATCCCTTTGGGCCACCAGTTAAGGACAAGAGCGGCTGGAAGAAAGTGAGAATATTGTTTAGAAAATTGTTGAGTTCTATATACATACATACATATGTATATTATTTGTATTTTATTTTATCTTAAGGCTTTTTTGGACTACAAAAGTTATGTAAAGCGCAAGGTGGCACAAAACAAAGCTCTTTCAGAAGGAAGCGGATTGTATGGAAGCCAAAAAGAGTGCACTTTCAATGACTTGGAAAAAACGATTATAAGACTTTGCAAGTTGGAGGAAGTAGTATCAGCAGAAAATCAAGGTATAAATGCTGGACGTAGTAGACGGAGTAGAAGGATAAGCAGAGGCAATATTGCTAGTTCTACAGCCTCAGAAATTTCTGAATCCTCAATGCATTATGAGCATGCAAATGAGAGTACAAGACGAACTCTATATCAAAAAGAGTTAAGTATATACAAAAGCACGACTAAAATACTTATATATACCTATTTTCAATAGCCCGCGACGTTGCACAACCCGCCCACAGTATGAGGTGCTGGTAGACCTGATGACGGAACGGAAAGATATTGCAACCAGTGCGCCAATAACGAGCAAAGAGGATGTCCAATCTTTTTGGGACGAAGTGACTGTGCAGCTAAATAACCGTGGACCGCCAATTAAGGACAAGACAACTTGGAAGAAAGTGAGAGGAGGAAAGTAAGCGAAACATTTTCGGGTTAAATATGTACATATATTTTCAGGTTTGGCTGGATTACAGAAGTTTTGTGAAACGCAAGTTGGAGAAAAACAAAGCCATATATAGAGGATCTGGCACAGACGGAAGCTCTCGAATGGTGGAGATTAGTGACTTGGAGGAAAGAGTCATTAGGATTTGTGGATTGGATGCAGATACGTCAAAAGTTGCCAGATACGAAGGTAATAAAACTGCACGTAATGGACGTAGCAGAAGTCCTAGCAGAAGAAAAGCTGCTAGTTCACCACCAGATACGCCAACACATTCTGAATGCTCTATGCAATCTGAGCAAGATGTAGATAATGTGGACGATGTGCTCAACATTTCACATATGAATGACGATAGTGGTGCAAAAGACACTTCTAATCGAGCTGTGCTGCAAAAACAGTTGAGTATACCACATACTAATTAAAATACATATGTACATGCATATATATTTTTTGTTTCAGAAGGTTTCGCCCTAATACAACCCGCCCACAGTATGAGATGCTGATAAGCATGCTGATGGAGCGACAAGATATTGCACGAGGTGCACCGAATTCAAGAGATGACCTTATAACTTTTTGGGAGGAAGTTGAAACAGCGCTAAACAGTCTAGGGCCGCCAATTAAGGACCATTCAACTTGGAAAAAAGTGAGTGGGGGAAAGTGTTTGAAACATTTTTGGTTTACATATGTGCACATATTTTCAGGTTTGGCTAGACTACAAAAGTTTTGTGAAACGCAAGGCGGCGTTCATCAATGCGAAATATAGAGGAGAAGAAGCTCCCAACAAACGAAAATACACAAAAACCATCCTCACTGACATGGAGGAAACTGTCGTAATGATTTGCGGATTTCAACCAGTTATTGCAGAAGCTAAGGAAGCTGCATGTATTGACCGATGCAAAAGTCCTAACAGAAGAGCATGCAATGGACGCAGCCGAAGTCCGAGAAGTATCAAAACTTCACCACCAGATTCACCAATATCCTCAGAAGGCTCTATGCAGTCTACGCATGATTTGGATGATGTACACAACAATATTACTACGCGAGCTCTGCTGCAAAAGCAAATAAAAATACAAGAAAAGTACTTCAGGGAATCGACTAAGCTTGCAAAAAGAGTTGACCGGAAGATGGACGAAATTTCCACAAGCTTACGAGAATTTGTTACAACGCAACAAGATATGTTGCAGGAAACGCGCCGTCATAATAAGGTGATGGAAGAATTGAAACGGGTAATGATTTCTGAAGCATTTCGTGATGAATAGTGTCATTTCCAATTGCATCTTAGGGTACATATCGCACCCTAAATCATATAGTGACACAATTCAAAATTCATTTTTTTTTTAATCAGTTTTATTTTATAATCAGGTACACAGAACATGTGTATCTCCCTTCATTCAGTGTTTCTTTTGACAGAAAAATAACCATTATTAGCTTTGCTTCTTAGAAACGAGCAGCTAGCTGTCAAGTGAAATGAAAACAGCGAAACGAACAGAAAATCAAGAAACGGAAAAATAGTAAAAATTAACGATTAATAATTTGAATGCTATTTTTGACTGTTAATAGTTATTTTGTCGGGTTGGCTTTCCAATAATGTCACACGCCCCGAGAAAAACGACTTTTATTGGGTTGTAGGGGAGGTGGAGTAGGTTCTGAATCAGTTAAATTTAGGCGCCGAACGTACCTAGTTTTCCCGGAATTTGTTAAAGTTGTTAAATTTTTACCAAAAACAACCCC
Organism: Urophora cardui; assembly: GCA_960531455.1. Classification (NCBI taxonomy): domain Eukaryota; kingdom Metazoa; phylum Arthropoda; class Insecta; order Diptera; family Tephritidae; genus Urophora; species Urophora cardui. The sequence goes on along the minus strand of OY482671.1, from coordinate 29,811,652 downwards.
ATTTCCTCATTTACAAAACAAATTTCACTCTTTATTTTAGTCACAACACGTATATTACTAATATATTTAATAAATTTTACAATATTGCGTTAAAATCACTTTTATTAAAAATGTTGCTAATAGCGACTTCACAGGGTGTACTACGCAGAAGGACATCACCGTGGCGATAGCCACGGTTAGGGCACACATCCGGACGGATGGCGTAGCCCAGGCTTATTTTTTATAAGCGCGGCCGAAGGCCGCCAACGCAGAAAAGTGTTCTGCGCAAAAGTTTTCTCTTTATCTATCGAATTTATGTGGAGTTACTAAACTTTAACTATATATTCCTCGAAAACGAGGTACGTCCGGCGCCTAAAATTTACGGATTCAGAACACCCTTCCCTTCCACTACCTCCCGGTAGAAGTCGTTTTTTTGGGGGCGTGTGACATTATTGGAAAGTTTCCCCATTTTGTAAAAAAAAAACATTCAATTTTCATTATTTCTAATTCAAAAATTCAGAAAATTTCAGAAAAATCAAAAGTATTCGTTGTTACTTTGGCAGCAAATAATTTCAGCAAGTGAAAATTTTACTAGCTGAAATTTGGAGCTGTCTATGGTTCTCTTCTGCTATTTTTTTGACTCAAGAAACGATTTGCCAGCCGAAACTTGGCTAACTATTCATAACTATCTAATAATAAACGAATCTATTGCTTATAAAGAAAAAATTGTTTGGCCCTCCTTGAAAATTTTTGAATTTTGAGTTGTGTATCTTTATGATTTAGCATACGATATATGTATGCGTATGTATATTAGAGATAAAAACAGCCTATAAAATACATAGAAATCTACAGCAAAAAAACAAAAGGATGCAAAAATCCCTGGTTAAGTTTTTATGTGTATGAGGTCACACCTGTCACAGTCTTTTAATTGTCAATCTGTTCGGAAATGGTGTCATTCTAGTGTATGTGTATATCTGGTATCCAAAGGTTTTAATTTTTGCATTGATGGGAATAACGGCTGTTTTTTGAAATGCAATATTTGAATTTCAAAATTATAGCGAAAACTGAGTACTATACACACAATGAATGGGATACTCATGATCTTGATCAAGGCAGATCTACGTTTTTTCCAGTTTAAGTTCAGAGTTACAATTGAAGTTCAGAAAATTACAATTGAAGTTCAGAATTTCCAGTTGAAGTTCGCATTTATCTAAACATTCGGCTTATCCATCCCAGCAAACATTCGGACACTTAAAAGAGTCAGAAATGAGTCCTAAATCGGAGCATGAGCGCTCATAAGGAGCTCATTTATGAGTCACAAATGAATGTGTGTGTTTGTCTTGTATGGACTTCAAAAGTAATCAACCGATCTTAAGAAATTTTCACAATAGATTCATGTGGTATTAGCGCACATAAAGAGGTATATAGAATTTCGAAAAATTCGGAACTTTCCGGAATGTAGGTCCAAATATGGACCCAGACCCTGCAAGTCTTTGAGCAATATTGGCATCAAATGAAAGGTGTTGAGCAGACCTTCAACATAGAGTTATTTTCATTGCGATACCTAGGCCGGATCCCCAGATATTGGTCAAAATGTAGAATCGAGTGACCCCAGAAAGTTTCTGAGCGATATTGGTATCAAATGAAAGCTGTTGAGGAGGACTTCAACAAAAAGCTCTTTAAATAGTTATGCCTAGGCTGCTTTCTAAGATATGGGTCAAAGCATGGACCGGGATGACCCCTGAATGCTTCCGAGCGATATTGGTAGCAAATGAAAGGCTTTGAGCAGGGATTCAACTTACAGCTATATTCAACGTGATTTCTAAGGCGATTTCCCGGAAATGGTTCAAATAGTGGGCCCAGATGGTGATAGATGGTCTCGGTAATGTAAAGATAAAGGTAATGGTAAAGGGAAATGGGAAAAGTTTTTTTCACCGCTGCAAAGCGGGACGGGTATTTGCTAGTATAATACAAAACATCACGATGTTCATTAATATTAATTGAGTTAATTAAATTCATAACATTTTGCCTTGAAAAATAAATTGCAAATTATAAGGATTTGTTTCATGAAGATAACCATTTAATTATTGTACAGATATGGTTTAAAATTTTAATAATGCCTCTCATTAATCAAAAAAAAGATAATAAACGAAAAATTCGCCTTTTTGATTGGTTGTTTTTCCGACAGGGTAGAAATATGATGTATTGTGGAACGATTTTCCATCATACCTTGTCAAGTTTGGTTAGGAGACAAACCGGTTTCGGCTAATATGCGCCATCCTCAGTGCCTTTTTTCGTCATTTGTTACGAAGAATCGTCAAATCGTCATTGCTTGGAAAAATCGTCAAAATGACTATAAAATCATCAATTCGGCAAAGTTGCTGCAAGGTGCAATTTTGCACTGTGTATTCGTTAAAGACTTAACAATATCAACCCTGCAGATGAACTGTCATCTGCTTCTCGTCTCTTTCCATTTTCTGACACTTCTGTAGGAGTGAGTAATGACACGATTTTTTTGGGAGTTGACACATAAGCACTGAGTCACTAAAAAGAGTCAACTCACTGAGTTGGCACGATTGTGCTACAACACGTTTGTGTTACAGCACGATTGTGCTACAGCACATTACTTTCGTGCTATTGTCAACCAAAAAGTGTTACTGTGTGCTATCAGAGACTGTGTCAGTGAAAGAGTCGCTCCGATGATGAATTGATATTTGTACGAGAATGGCATAAAAATCAATAATAGAATTGAAGTGATAGGTGTGGGTGGGCAAATATATGGATAATTAATTAGTTAGTTAATGTCGTTTTTGTTGTTGATTATTGATTTAGACCTATGTAGCTGAGATATAGGGTATTTAGGGATTTTTGAGATGTTCATGAAGTACACATTGGGCTATCTGATGGATAAATAAAATATAAATATGTGTGCCAATATAAACTTAGTTGATAAGATCAATTACAAATTTCAAATGAATGTATCTTTTTATATATGCACGATATACGATAATGGGTTAAAGTCCAAAAGTTGGGAAAAATCATCTAGTTTCTGAATATCATAACAAAATTTACCAAAATTAAGGGGAACAACCGAAAAAACCCAAAATAAGTGTCCATACAAAAACGGGTTAGTGTCCGAAAGTTAGTACAATTCATGCAGAATACACCTACATACACCAAATTTGCCTAAATCACCTGGAACAAATGAAAAAATGCATAAATAGGTGACCACCCCAATACCAAAATACATCAAGTGCCATATAAAGTAAGCATGCACAAGATGACGGCTTTGTTCAGAAACTCAGTTTGAAGCGCAACCTGCTCTTGTAGTACAAGCAGAGCGTTCATAAACATAAATTTTGCATGAAGCGTCGCTCATCACCATCATCAAAAAAATAATTACTGCCGCTGTTGCGTTTCATGCTGCGTTTCTGAACATACCCGACACTTAAATAAGTGGCGAAATCGAACGTGCCAGCGGAGTCGAGTGTGCTACTGAGTTAACATGCTATAAACGTGCCAGCGGAGTCAAGTATGCTACTGAGTTGACGTGCTATAACCGTGCCAACGGAGTCAAGTGTGCTACTGAGTTATCATTTTATCGTGAGGTGAGCTTGAGCGTGCAGCTCACTGATGGGAGTTGACACAGAGTCATGACTCAGTGCTGAGTTACCCAAGCCTACACTTCTGCTTCAATGTCGACGTCCAAACACGGAGACACAAAAGGCGAGTTCCCGTGGCAGTGATCCAGATCGGGATAAGAAGTTTGCATGCAAATGCAACAACAATTTGGTGATCCTGGTATTTATATGGATAAAAAAATCTATTACAATCTATACGGATCCGAAATTGATACAGATAAACACCGGATCACAAAATTCGTGTTGCATTTGCATGCAAACTTCTTATCCCGATCTGGATCACTGCTACGGGAACTCGGCAAAAGTTGAGCAACCCGCTGCTTCGATTCTCTTTTGTGCCGCTGTTCTGTCTTCCATTTGTCCAAACCATGGAGGAAAAATAAAGGAGAATGCATAAGATCAGCTGACTTCTTCTTCAATTTTCATAAACACACGAACACAAGCATTTTTTTTGTTGACATATTCCACACACACACGCACCCTAGCATTTCCATAGGGGCCAAATCTGTCAAATTCTTCTACATTCCTCTTTGCATGACACTTCTGGCCCCACTATGTATGAAGGTATGTCGTCATGCGTAAACCTTTATTGTTGAATCATGGTCCAAACACATCAACTCGTCGCTCGCCAACTTTTGTTCATTATGTTTTGTTCTGGCATTCTTCGAACGCTCTGATTGGTCGTTGGCGATAAGAATGACAACACAAAGCGTGTTGGCCATGGAGGAACAAAAAAGGAGAATGCATAAGATCAGCTGACTTCTTCTTCAATCTTCATAAACACACGAACACAAGCATTTTTTTGTTGACATATTCCACACACACACGCACCCTAGCATTTCCATAGGGGCCACATCTGTCAAATTCTTCTACATTCCTCTTTGCATGACACTTCTGGCCCCACTATGTATGAAGGTATGTCGTCATGCGAAAACCTTTATCATAACCTAACTATAGAAGGTCCATGCTAGGGAGAGTAGCTCTTCTTACGCGAGTTTGTAGCTTATGTCAAACTATTGTCTTTTGTTTTGATTTTGCATTCTTGCACGTGTTTTTCGTGGAAATAGCTTGTGTGTTCGGTTGTGCGTTTGTGTGTTCGGTTGTGTGTTCGCTCGCGTTTTCTCTGCTTTTGACATTCTTGAAAGACGCCATCTAACTGTAATCACCTATTTTGCTTCACATAAGACGACCTGGATATAGATTGGTCTTGACCTTTATTGTTGAATCATGAGGTCTGTTTGGTGAGATTTTGGGTAGAATGCTATTTTATGTCAAACTGAAGATGAAGGCAAAAGTTCAACAAACGCATTTGTGCGAAATGCTATTTAGTGTCAAAAATGACGCTTAGGAACAGTGTTGCCACAGCCTCAAAAATTATTGTATCACAAATTGATGCCTTCATGGTTTTTTTTCGTGGTCACGCTTTCCTTTACCGATCGTAAAAACCGTTTATAAAAGGGGCGTTGCACCGTCCTCCGATCCCATATCTGAAGACGGAACAGTCCGGAGGCCGATAGTTTTCGAAATATAAATATTTGTTTTTTTCAAAATACCTTTATTTTGGTGATAACGGGTTGAAAGGACCACATAATCTTTCTGGGGCAAAGTCTACGTACCCATCCACAGTAATCCTGCGTGGAATACCTTCATCGCCTTCATGAGGGAGTACTTAAATTTATATAAAAAAAAACACCTAAGCACAATTACATATGAATGATACGTAGATATTTTTTATTTTGGCTTAGAACAAATTTTATTTTTATCAAACTTTTGGTTGGACCACTCCGCATAGCAGGCATTTTGACTTAAAGGAGGACAGAGCGACAAATATTTAAGAACTGATTCAATGACTCCAAATCAATTCTAGAATCATCTCTGGCAACTAGATCACCCAGCTCGTTTGACCCATTGCATTTTATAGACCTTTTATATTACTCGGTACAGTACCAAAGTATTCATATTTATTTGCATTTGAAATTTAAGTATTATCTTTATATTTTTATATTATAAAAAAAACGATATCGTTAAAACCACGAGCTTACTTTATTAATTTTAATTTTTTTCTCAAAAATTTTTCTGTGTTAGAACACTAAAAGCAGCATATTTTATTAATTTTAATTTTTTTTTTCAAACATTTTTCGGTGATACCAAAAAAACCATAAATGTATCAATTTTTGATACCAAATTTTTTGAGGCTGTGGCAACACTGTTTACAATTTCTTCCTCTTCTTCAGAGATTTTGACACATTTTAGGAAAGTACCCACACAAATTCTGTGTGCGGATTCCTACAAATAGCTAGTCTTCTTTCTCGCTCACATCCTCTGATCCTCTCGCTCTTTTGTGGTAAAATACCTGCAAATCATACGCTTTCCTACACTCAACAAACGCTATTATGGTGTTGGCCGAGCACCGACGACTTGGTGCCCCCCTCCTTTCCTCGTCGCCTTCTCGCCAACAAACGATCAAAAGCAGCGGGCATAACCTAACTATTACAAGTCCATGCAAGGGAGAGTAGCTCTTCTTCAGCGTTTCTGCAGCTTATGTCAAACTATCGTCTTTTGTTTTGATTTTGCATTCTTGCACGTGTTTTTCGTGGAAATAGCTTGTGTGTTCGGTTGTGCGTTTGTGTGTTCGGTTGTGTGTTCGCTCGCGTTTTCTCTGCTTTTGACATTCTTGAAAGACGCCATCTAACTGTAATCACCTATTTTGCTTCACATAAGAGGACCTTATAGATTGGTCTTGGCAGCGGGTTCCTCAACTATTTGTCTTAGAGATGAGAGAAACTGCGATTTTTCGATATCTGTGATTTCGGTGATTGCTATTTTTAAATCACTGCGATAAACTGCTATTGCGATTGCATGGACTGCTATAAAATCATCAGTTACCGGTAGAGATTAATTTTGCGTTTTCTGAGCGATATAACCTGTCTTCATTTTAGAGCCTATACACACTTGCGACTCAATCGATTTAGTCGAATGTTGATTTGCATGGGAATGTATGGAAGCATTCACACTACATTCAATTAGTTGTACAACTGAAACAGTTGGATATGCAGCCCAATTTCATTCCAACTGAAACAGTTGTACAACTGCTTGATCAGCAAGGCGCCCTTCTACGTATTCACACTTGAGACAATTTAGTCGAACGACTACAACAACAACAGTGATATTCGTAGTGGAAAGAGTTGCCATGCTGACAGCACTACTTTTATTTCAATTTTGGTAAATTGTAGAGATTGAATATATCAATTAATATTTTCAAAATGTTTAAAAACAAAAGGTTCGTTTCTTATTAACTACACGATTTCCAGATGGATTTTAGAAAGCGTTAACTGGATTTTAGAAAGGGGAAATTGGATTTTAGAAATGTCAGTTGGATTTTAGAAAGGGGAAATTGGATTTTAGAAATGTCAATTGGATTTTAGAAAGCGTTAAAAGGATTTTAGAAAACAAAATTGGATTTTTGAAAGCTTGAATTGGATTTCAGAATGTGCGTTTAAAATAAATTTTACACAGAATTTTTCGAATAGAAATTCTTTATTGCGTATGAAAGTATAAATTAATAATTATATAAATTTTCGAAAATCCAATTTACAGTTTCTAAAGTCCAATTTCCCTTTTCTAAAATCAAATCGACATTTCTAAAATCCAATTTTCCCTTTCTAAAATCCATTTGGCTATTCTAAAATCTAATTTCCCCTTTCTAAAATCCAATTGACATTTCTAAAATCTAATTTACCCTTTCTAAAATCCAATTGACATTTCTAAAATCCAATTTCCCCTTTCTAAAATCCAATTGACATTTCTAAGATCCAATTTCCCCTTTCTAAAATCCAGTTGACGCTTTCTAAAATCCATCTGGAAATGGTGTAGTTATAGACAAGAATTATCTAACTAAGGATATTTACTTCCGTTTTCATATGTTTCTTGATATTGTTGTTCTCTTCAAATGTCATTAATCGCATTTTAAAATAGAAATAATGAAAATGAAATTTCATGAAAATTATTAATGGCTGATTTTTACTATTTTTCCGTTTCTTGTACTTCTGTTCGTTTCGCCTTTATGAGCGTAATTCCTTCCGTTTTTCTCTTTTCATTTACTTGACAGCCAGTTGCTAGTTTAATAAGAAACAAAGCCAAACAATGTATGCACTTTTTGTTTATTTTATTGTTTTTTATTTATTAATCAAGTTGACAGCTGACAAGAAGGTGCTTTCATGTAAGAATGCAGATAAACTTTAACAATTTAATACTTCATCACTTTATATGAAGACCACTAATGTAAAATTTGCTGAGTAAAATGTGAACATTGGCAACACTATGTCATTGTCAATCGCACGACTATTTAGTCTCAAGTGTGAATAGCTGCCACCGATTCGACTAAATAGTTGGAGTAGTGTGAATACAACAGTCCAATTCGACCAAATCGATTGAGTCGCAAGTGTGTATAGGCTCTTATGTTAACAAAATAATAGCAATAACAACGTATTCCGCAGTAATTTCGCTGTTTGTAAACATTTTTCAAAGATAAATTGTAAATTCAATAATTTTTTTTTTCTTATATTTCTATATACGTATGTGGTCTGCTCAAAAGTATAAACAAAGAAATTTATAATGCTTTTGCGATTGCGATTCACATAGGTGAACTGCGTACTTGGTACATCGATAGCAGTTCCCAATAATAAAGGCTGGTATCGACCTCTCAAGAAACAGCTCAAGAAATTTTTAGCTTTATTTCTTGAGTGAAAAATAGTAGTAGGCAAGAAATTTTGACGTTTATTATTCCACCGTGAATACCAAGTGAAACGAAGAAGATCATCAAAAACGTAAGCAAATAAACCATTTTGTAAACATGAGAAATTGATAAGTTCTTGAAAAACATTAAATAAAAGCTTTAAATATTTGTTTTCAATAGTTTTATTTTGTTGTTATTTTAGGAAATCATCGAAAGCGACGAGAATGACCTTATATTACTGCTAAACTGTGGTATATTGATGGCCGGAATAGAAGTAGATGTAAGAAATTGATGTCAACTTCCGCTTTGCATCATTACAAAAATTGTGCACTATATTTTTTCCGATTAATTTTTCCATTTTCACCACCATTTTTATCAACATGTAACAAAAGCCAACAGACGTCAAAATTTCTTTAAGAAATAAATGCTCGATGATATATTTCTTGGCAAAACCTGTGTTGCTGTGTTCGCATTATGTTGAAAAATAGTGGTAAAAAAGTGTATTAAATTTCTTGAGAGGTCGATACTCGCTCAAGAAAGTTTCACAAGAAAAATTTCTTGAGCTTTTCTTGTACGTCATTTTATATGGAACTTTTGCGATTCTTGAGAGGTCGATACTAAGCTTAAGTAGTGAACTGCTATTTTGAAAAAGTGATCGCAATTGGATTTGCGATTTTTTATTCACAGTGAAAAAATCACCGTTTGCGATATATCGCTCATCACTAATCAGGGGCGGATTTACCTCTAGAAGCGCCCTGGGCAAACAAATCAAGCCGCGCCCCAATATTTCCAAAAAAAACCGTACTTGCCTTCGTGTGATGACATTTCATTACTGATATATTTTACGGATTGAAAAAATTTGATTCGATTCTTATATAGGTACCAAATTTTTTCCATTTTCTAACCTTCAAAATGATCTGATCTTAAACCCTAATTATTAGGTGGCACAGATTTCGCAATATCAGGTGTACTCGCGTACTTTTTCCAGCAGCTTTTCTCTGTTTGCCTCTATCACTCTCTATCTCGCCAAATATCATTCTTCCTCTCACAAGAGAAAAATATCCAAAAAAGTAAAAAAATGCAAATCTATTCAAATCTTGCAGGAAAGATGAACAGCTGATCAAATTAAAATTATGGGAATTAACAAAATATATACAAATCCTATATTTACAAAAATTTATACGAAATTTGTATTACTTTAGCTTAGTTTCAGCTGTAGATTATGCCTGCATTGTATTTTACTAATAAAGAAACATGTATGTATGTATATAAATGCGGAGCTGCGGCTGCCTGCTGGCATTGCATATTGACATACATACATACGTACATATAAGTTAGCAGAGGGTAACCGGCGGACTTCCTACATTAAGCAACAAACATACAATGCTGCTGTTATCATCCGACATTTAGCTCAAGTACAGATGCAGACATAATCAAATGTTATTTATTTACATCTTTCATAATTAATTCGTCCATATTTAACTTTTTTAATTTTGAATTTCAATTTTGCAATTTTCGCAAATTACAAACATATGTTTTTTCATCAGCTGTTTTGCTGCTGGACAAATGTGATGGAAAAAATTTGTCCTGCAGAATTTTGCAGCCTCTCACAAAAATAAACGTCACTTTGCTCTCTCATTTCCATCACTTCTGCAATTTTTTTGCGTAAAAAAATGGAAAAAGCGGATATTTGTTGCAAAATTGTAATAAATTGCAACAAATTGCTGTACGCGAATACAACTATCATTAAATTGCAGTTCATCATACGAATCTGAAAAACAATTTTATAGTGAAAATGTTTCGTCCTGAAACTAAACTCACAATTTTTGACAGTAGGGTGCCTCCCAGGTAGCGAAATCTGGCTTTCTGGCCCAGAATCTACCTGGGTTAACCTAGCTGTCGATCAATTGATTTATGCATTTTTACCTTTTTGGTTATGATCAACAACGGAGTCATTTTCTTTTCGAGGGGTTTGAAAAAAAAACAATCAATTTTAGGGATTTTCGACAGTTTTTTTTTTTTAAATCTTTCATTCTTGTTGTAATACTGAAAAAAAAAACATTTTTTAGTAAATAAAAAAAATTTTTTTTCTTTGTCTTAGTTTTGGCGCCCCTATTGAAACGGCGCCCTGGGCAGCTGCCCATGTTGCCCCAATGTAAATCCGCTCCTGTCACTAATTTGTCTCCGTGTTTGGACGTCGACAATCTTGCTTTACCACTTTCTTCCGCATTTCACAAAGCAAAAAATTTTGAAGCTTCGTGAAAAATGTCTGGCTTAAATTTGACGGTACGTGTGCATCCTGTTGTGCTATTCCAAGTTGTGGACGCTTATGAGCGCCGAAATGCCGATTCACATCGCGTGATTGGCACGTTGTTGGGTAAGTTGAGATATTCATTGAATCAAACAAACCGAGAAAACTAACCACGTTTGTGTGTGACGTTGATGCCGTCGTTACCGTCATCACCGATTTTGCAATTGCAGGTTCCGTAGACAAGGGTGTAGTTGAGGTGACCAATTGCTTTTGTGTGCCACATAAGGAGCATGATGATCAGGTGGAGGCTGAATTAAGTTATGCTTTGGATTTGTATGATTTGAATCGCAAAGTTAATCCCAATGAAAATGTCGTCGGTATGTAAATATGTGTATACATCAGTAGCACTACATAACCTCACTTTCTTAATTGGGCTGTGCATTTCTTTCCGAGCTTGTGTATTTAATAAATAAATACTATTTATTGATTTACATAAATTCGATTGAGCGATTATGTAACTCAATGTTCCAATGCTATTGTTAAGAACTATAGATGAGTGTATGTATTATATTCGGTATCAACCGAATACAAGTTTTGCTAACTTACTCGATTAATATTCATATAATTTTCCCCACAGGCTGGTGGGCCACCGGCAACGAAGTGACAAATCACAGCTCTGTTATCCACGAATATTATGCTCGTGAATGTAATAATCCTGTACACTTAACAGTAGATACATCCCTGCAAGGTGGACGTATGGGATTGCGCGCTTACGTCTGCATTCAGTTGGGAGTGCCGGGTGGCAAGACCGGTTGCATGTTCACACCTATTCCCGTGGATGTGACCTGCTATGAACCAGAGACATTTGGATTGAAATTGTTGCAAAAAACTATCGGTGTTTCACCGCCACACCGTCCCAAAACCGTATCACCAATGTTGGATTTGGCACAAATTTCGGAAGCGGCCAATAAATTGCAAGGCCTACTCGATTTGATACTGAAGTATGTTGAGGATGTGATCGCGCACAAGCAACCGCCCGATAATGCTGTGGGACGGCAGCTACTCGATTTGATACACTCGGTGCCGCACATGACACACGAACAGTTTACGCAAATGTTTAATGCTAACGTAAGGGATTTGTTGATGGTGATTACATTGTCGCAGTTGATTAAAACACAATTACAATTGAATGAAAAATTGACCTTTTTGCCAACAAATTGAATTTACAGGAGGTTCAGTAGTAGTGCCCGAATTATAACTTGTGTTTGTAATTTATCAATTATTGCAATTGTAATTTATCAGTTGGGAAGAGGCAGTTGGCGTGCCAATGGTTGAGCATAAGAGTTATAGTAAAATATTTAAATATATTTGTACGCTGCGCGCAAAGCGAAATTGTATGTATTTTTAACACGCTTTTATTAGCTTCACCTGTATTTTCATTTATGAACACTGGCGAAATAGTTAAAATAATAAGCCGCGGGCTATTTTTGACATGAAGGGGATCTTTTTAACAGCACACAAAGTCAAAAGAGCTTATTTATTGTCTGCATTTTTCCCATGAAACTTTATACATACTCATTGCCAACAACGTACAATGAAAACAAAAAATAATAATACAAAAGTGGGTGTTAACGCAAAACGGATGAGCTAAATCGTGAAATTGTATTTGCAATTGCAACGATAGACACAGCAAATGCAAACAAATTAAACAATGGCAAATACATACATAAATACAAAGCATAGTTATAAGCAGCAAAACTTTAAAATTATAGCAACAACACAAAATGCAATTTTAATGGCTAAATTGCCTTTGAAAGACGATGACTGGGAAGCGGTCAAGGTCGTTACGTTTGCCGCGGTCTATTACCCATATAATAAAGATCTGGCCAGCTGTGCAACTTAAACGAATTCGCGGTGCTAGCGAGAATGGGAAGCATGACGAAATGGGACAATTGGAATTTTGAAATGGTTGCAGGGTTTTTGTTGTTCAATACACACGCAAGCATATCTATATATATAAAAATGATTTGGTTTTTAATTGTAACGCTAAAACTTGAAAACGGCTGAACCAAATCAAATACTTCCTTAGGGGGTTTGTTTGTTGTAACCCCGCGAAGGTTTAGTCGAAGAGAAAATTAAAAAATATTAGGGGGGGTGGCACCTCCCATATAATCTTAATTTTTAAAGCTGATTATCTCTAAAAGAGTTCAGGTAGGGAGCTGAAATTTGGTATAGAGGTAGGTGATATCAAAACCCTTCTCACGCAGAAAAGTGGGGGTTATCAGAAAAAAAGGGCGTGGCACCTCCCATACAAACTTAATTTTTCAAGCTGAATATCTCTAAAATTGTTTGAGGTAGGGACGTGGAAATTGGTATGGAGATAAACGATAACAATTCAATATTAACGCAAAATAATAGGAGTTATACGAAAAGTGGGCGTGGCACCTCCCATACATACTCAGCGTTGGAAGCTGAATATATCAGAAAAAATAAATGGCAGGATCCTGAAAATTGCTATAGAGCTAAATGATATTAAACCACCCTTACGCATAAAAGTGTGGGTTATCGGAAAAGGGGGCGTGGCACCTCCCTTACACACTTAATTTTTTAAGCTGAATATCTCTAAAAGGATTTAAGACAGGGACCTGGAAATTGGTACAGAGCTATATGATATCAAAACAATTTGTGCTCATAAAAGTGTAGGTTATCGAAAAAGGAGGCGTGGCACCCGCCATATAACCTTATGCTGTGGTTATGGTACCAATCAAAATCGGAAACATTTCGTGATTGGTGAGAGGTGGTTATGCTTACATTGGTGATTGGAGCGCACATACACAACATAACACATGATAATTACTGAGCACATACACAACATAACACATTATTACCTCTGAAACCTCGTTTGCTGGCTGCCTGTTTCACACAGCAAGTTTGCTGGATGTGAGAGTCCGAAAATTCTCTCACCGTCGGAGTGCACAACAACAATTACACGGTGCTCGACCAGCTTGATTGGTAGCATAACCAGGCCATTAGTTTTTCAAGCTGATTGTTCTAAAGGAGTTCAAGGTAGCCAGCTGAAAATTGGTATAGAGCTAAATGATATCAAAACCATTCCCACGCATAAAAGTGGGTGGTACCTCCCATACAAACTTAGTTTTTCAAGCTGAATATCTATTTTGTTCAGAAACTCAGTTTGAAGCGCAACCTGATTTTGTAGTACAAGCAAAGCGTTCATAAACAGGCGAGTTCCCGTGGCAGTGATCCAGATCCGGATACAAATTTTGCAAGCAAATGCAACAACAATTTGGTGATCCTGGTATTTATATGGATAAAAAAAACTATTACAATCTATATGGATCCGAAATTGATACAGATAAACACCAGGATCACAAAATTCTTGTTGCATTTGCATGCAAACTTCTTATCCCGATCTGGATCACTGCCACGGGAACTCGGCAAACGTAAATTTTGCATGAAGCGTCGCTCATCACAATCATCAAAAAAATAATTGCTGCCACTGTTGCGTTTCATGCTGCGTTTCTGAACCTACCCATAAGCTTCACCTGTGTATGAACATATGTATTTATGTATGTAAGCATCGCATACCTTTGGGCGAAAGCATGTGTATTAATAGCTTTGTTTCTCTATCCACTAATTAACGTTAATAAACACTAATTTTTAGATTTGACATATAATTTGTGTTTCTTTGGTTTCTCTCCAGTAAAAGAGAGCGAACTGAACGAAAATTGAGAGAGCACTGAACGAAACTGGTGAGAGCGGTGTAGGGTTAATTTAACTTTGTTTTTTATTGATCTTGTTGATCATGATTTCTATTGTGAAATTTGAAATACATAACTTCAAAAATTTTCCTCAGAGAATTTTTGAAACTTAAAAAATTAACAACGAATTTTGTTAACGTATAATTTTAAATAAAATTTTTTAAAAAATAAATATATATGGAATTTTAATTACCATATTTGGCGATCCTGCTTCTCTTCAATCAAAATCAGCTACCTACAACAAAATAAATATTCTGCAACTAAACATTTTAACGATTTTTTGATGCAATTCAATAAATATTGACGATCACCCGCTGCTGTATAATATTGATCAATTCCGAACAATTTAGCAACAAATACATTCAATTTCGATTCACAACTTCAATCAATCGGCTCATCCTATACTACTTATATGGTGAAATCACATTTGCATTGATACATATGTAGAATTACCAGATTTTGTTCGTCTTTTGAATGTTCTCTTCATTTGCTATTGACATTCTCAGCAACGTATCATAACCTCTTTCTTGAAGTCTTCTCATTTATTTCACTGTTCTGATTGCATTACATCGCATATCTTTACTTAAGGTATTCAATATTTATAAATACGTATTTATGTATGTATGTATATGTATATAAAATTTTTACCTATTACATATCTTAACTCATTACTGTTTTAAATTTTATCCTGAAAATATTCATCTGCAATCTGTTAACTCCATCTCCAGTATACCTACTTATTTAATAGATACATATTTATTTTAATTACGTTATTATGGTGTTAACAAGAGCTCAAAATAATTTAACTTTATTAGAAGAAAATATACCACTTACACATAGTCCAATAACTACACCAAGATTACAACAAAACAATTTTTCTACAGTAACTTCTTCTAATAATATACTTTCATCTATTCTTATAAACACAACAACAGTTACACAAAATATTCTTCCGATGCTAATTTTTTCAAATTCTCTGTCCACACCTATAGTTACTATGTCTACTCAAAATAATCAATCATTACACAAAAATTTAAAATTACCACAGTTTTGGTCTGAAAGTCCAGAAGTATGGTTTATTCATTGTGAAGCGCAGTTTGCAATAAATAATATTTTTGACGATTTTATAAAATTTCATAATATTTTAATTGCTCTTCCTCAAGAAATTATTACAAAAATATTAGATATTATTAATCCTCCACCAATAACAAACAAATATGAAACTATTAAGAAAGTATTGTTTGAGAGATTGACTAAATCTGAAGATAATCGATTAGAACAACTTTTCTCAAATACTCAGCTGGGAGATCGTAAACCCTCTGAGTTATATCGAGAAATGAAATGTTTGATTGGTCCAAATTCAATTATTGGACAAGAATTACTTTACAAACTTTGGTTACGTAAATTACCTCAACAAATTCAAGTACATTTAACATCTTGTGATAAAGAATCTTTAGATAATAAAATTTCTATTTCTGACAAAATGTATAATCTTTATATAGTCCGAGATACGGCAGAACAAATGTATCCCCTCATCTGTTATTTACCAATGGACAGTGGTAACTGACGTATCCTAAGCATATTAACACATCGCACATGGGTTGCCTAGCTAAAACGCGTACGAAAGGTACTAAATATTTAAAACAAAAACTAAAATTTTTAGGTATACTCCCCTTTTCTGTTATTTAAAAAAACGATACACCAGACGATAGAGGGCAATTAGGAGAGTCCAAAAAACATGGGTTGCCTATCAAAATCTGGGGCAAACTGGAGGGTTGCCAGCTTTGAAAAGTGCAAAAAAATAGGTTATCTCCCCTTTTCTGTTATTTAAAAAAACGATACACCAGACGAAAGAGGGCAATGAGGAGAGTCCAAAAAACATGGGTTGCCTATCAAAATCTGGGGCAAACTGGAGGGTTGCCAGCTTTGAAAAGTGCAAAAAAATAGGTTATCTCCCCTTTTCTGTTATTTAAAAAAACGATACACCAGACGAAAGAGGGCAATGAGGAGAGTCCAAAAAACATGGGTTGCCTATCAAAATCTGGGGCAAACTGGAGGGTTGCCAGCTTTGAAAAGTGCAAAAAAATAGGTTATCTCCCCTTTTCTGTTATTTAAAAAAACGATACACCAGACGAAAGAGGGCAATTAGGAGAGTCCAAAAAACATGGGTTGCCTATCAAAATCTGGGGCAAACTGGAGGGTTGCCAGCTTTGAAAAGTGCAAAAAAATAGGTTATCTCCCCTTTTCTGTTATTTAAAAAAACGATACACCAGACGAAAGAGGGCCATGAGGAGAGTCCAAAAAACATGGGTTGCCTATCAAAATCTGGGGCAAACTGGAGGGTTGCCAGCTTTGAAAAGTGCGTGAGTGATTTCTAAATAAAGGAAAAAAACGGTTAAATACATGTCGTATAGAAATATGTTGTTTGGAAACATATAGTAAAATTTCACGAACTTTAATTTTGTGGAATACTTTAACCCGCTAACACCTCCACGAAAGGGTCGTTTTGACCCGCCTTTTTTTAAAGTCCGAAAAAATAGTATTTTGAAGGTCGATAGAGGGTTTAAATATTCTAGAAAATTATTCGCCATAAAATTTCACTAGGGGTCCCCTCAGACAAAATCTTTGTATAAATAACCCAAAAGACCACAGAAAGCAAAAAACATATTCCTTTGTATTATTTGTAAGTATTGTTCACATACAGAACCAATTTTTCTAACAGAAATAAATTCACGCCATGAAATATGCAACAAATTTTATATGACTTTACCTACATTAGATAGGGTCGAAAAAAAGTTGTAAAAGTCCGCACCTAAATTTGAAGCTTATGTTGAGAGGGTTAATGCACACAAAAAAAAATTTGTTTACCCCGCGAAATACCGCCGAAGTCGCTTTTTTATTGTAGCTTTGTTATTTGACATCTAATTTTTTAAGTTTATATGTTATCATTTTGGTATTTTAAGAGCTATATATTTTCTTTCTAATTCAATTCCATACAATTAATATATGTATTTACTCTTTAATAAATTCATACTTTATTTAATCAATGAAATGTGTACATACATATTAAAATACAAAGTTTATTCTGAATCTGACTCATCAGATGATGCTAGGTCGTAATTTAATTTTTCTTCTTCGTCGCTCTCTTTGTCCTTTGTCACCTGTAGTACATCTTCAACTTGTAATGGTGTATTGAGAAAGTAAATGTTCCTCAATTTTTACAATCATGCTTATGAATAAGCTTACAATTAAGCTTATAAAAACTGTATTGCAATAAGCTTACAATGGACAATTGTTGTAACCTTGTTCTCAAGTCATATTAAATGTCGCTTACTTCCTGGTCTGTTGGGTAATTTATGGACATAGAAATAAGTTAGCTGGTCCAACTATGTGAAAACGACTTCAGAGTTCAAAAGGACATCAGAAGAAAATATATAGCTCTTAAAATACCAAAATGATAACATATAAACTTAAAAAATCAGATGTCAAATAACAAAGCTACAATAGAAAAGCGACTTCGGCGGTATTTCGCGGGGTAAACAAATTTTTTTTTGTGTGCATTAACCCTCTCAACATAAGCTTCAAATTTAGGTGCGGACTTTTACAACTTTTTTTCGACCCTATCTAATGTAGGTAAAGTCATATAAAAGTTGTTGCATATTTCATGGCGTGAATTTATTTCTGTTAGAAAAATTGGTTCTGTATGTGAACAATACTTACAAATAATACAAAGGAATATGTTTTTTGCTTTCTGTGGTCTTTTGGGTTATTTATACAAAGATTTTGTCTGAGGGGACCCCTAGTGAAATTTTATGGCGAATAATTTTCTAGAATATTTAAACCCTCTATCGACCTTCAAAATACTATTTTTTCGGACTTTAAAAAAAGGCGGGTCAAAACGACCCTTTCGTGGAGGTGTTAGCGGGTTAAAGTATTCCACAAAATTAAAGTTCGTGAAATTTTACTATATGTTTCCAAACAACATATTTCTATACGACATGTATTTAACCGTTTTTTTCCTTTATTTAGAAATCACTCACGCACTTTTCAAAGCTGGCAACCCTCCAGTTTGCCCCAGATTTTGATAGGCAACCCATGTTTTTTGGACTCTCCTCATTGCCCTCTTTCGTCTGGTGTATCGTTTTTTTAAATAACAGAAAAGGGGAGATAACCTATTTTTTTGCACTTTTCAAAGCTGGCAACCCTCCAGTTTGCCCCAGATTTTGATAGGCAACCCATGTTTTTTGGACTCTCCTAATTGCCCTCTATCGTCTGGTGTATCGTTTTTTTAAATAACAGAAAAGGAGAGATAACCTATTTTTTTGCACTTTTCAAAGCTGGCAACTCTCCAGTTTGCCCCAGATTTTGATAGGCAACCCATGTTTTTTGGACTCTCCTCATTGCCCTCTTTCGTCTGGTGTATCGTTTTTTTAAATAACAGAAAAGGGGAGATAACCTATTTTTTTGCACTTTTCAAAGCTGGCAACCTTCCAGTTTGCCCCAGATTTTGATAGGCAACCCATGTTTTTTGGACTCTCCTCATTGCCCTCTTTCGTCTGGTGTATCGTTTTTTTAAATAACAGAAAAGGGGAGACAACCTATTTTTTTGCACTTTTCAAAGGTGGCAACCCTCCAGTTTGCCCCAGATTTTGATAGGCAACCCATGTTTTTTGGACTCTCCTAATTGCCCTCTATCGTCTGGTGTATCGTTTTTTTAAATAACAGAAAAGGGGAGTATACCTAAAAATTTTAGTTTTTGTTTTAAATATTTAGTACCTTTCGTACGCGTTTTAGCTAGGAAACCCATGTGCGATGTGATAATATGCTTAGGAACTGTCAGTTACCACTGTCCATTGGTAAATAACAGATGAGGGGATACATTTGTTCTGTCGTATCTTAGACTAATAGTAAATCAGAAATTTCTTCAATTTCACAAAATTCTCAATTGGAACAAAGTATTCAAAATTTAACTCAACTAACTTCCATACTTTGTGAAAACTTAAATAAATTAACACTTGATGTAAATGAATTACGTACAAGATCAAGATCACGAAGTAATAATAACAATTATAATAAAGGATCTTTCAGATTACGATCAAATTCTCCTAATAATTTATGTTGGTATCATTCAAAATTTGGAAATAATGCATTTAAGTGTATTAAGCCTTGTACATTTTTTAATTCTAAACAAAATAATTTAAACTGAATTGTTCTATCATGCCGGTGGCTGATGATAGAAAAGAAATTAAACCTGCTAGCCGCCTTTTCGTTTTTGATAAACATAACAATCTTAATTTTTTAATAGATACAGGAGCTGTTGTTTCAGTAGTTCCTATTAAAAAATTCAAAGAGTTTAAGAGAAATTCAGATTTAAATTTATGTGCAGCAAACGGAACAATTATTCAAACATTTGGCTCAAAATTATTTAAAATTGATTTGGGATTAAGGCGTGAATTTCATTTTCCATTTATTTTAGCAGATTTAAAAACTCCAATTACACAGGTCGACAAAATTTCAACAAATTTTTTTACGGAAATAAAATTCTACTTTTCTAAAGGATTTCGGTGCGCTGAATCCGAATCTGAAGTCAGATTTTCTGTAATACGTACAGATTTTTAGATATTCATGCCCAAATGGGCGAAAAACACGTTTTTTGCCTATTTTCACTCCTAAATATCTTTTAAATTACTTACTTATTTTAAAAATTGATTAAAGCTATTGAAAGCTCGGCCATTTCCCTTGAAGACAACGTTTTAATTTTTCGGATATCTAATTTAGGTATGTAGTAATATATGTTTTTGTACAACAAGGTATTTGTCGTCGAAAACTACGGCAGCATTTGTAGCATTTTATAGGCGCAATCAAATTTTGTAGTTGCTCAGCAGAACAATTTTTTTACGAAGACACTTACATACGTCCATAATATAATAAACTGCCTAAAAGCGTGCTTCAAAATTTTTAATTATTTTTGTATGGAGAAAATATTGCAAAACTAATGAAGCTTAATATGCAATATTGCAAGTTACAAGAAAGATATATGAAATATTAAAACGGTTTCTTCAAGAGAAATGTCCGCGTTTTCAATAGCTTTAATCAATTTTTAAAATAAGTAAGAAATTTAAAAGATATTGAGGAGTGAATATAGCCAAAAATCGCGCTTTTGGCCGTTTTACACATGAATATCTCAAAAACTGTACGTATTAGCGAAAATCTGACTTCAGATTCGGATTCAGCGCACCGAAATCCTTTAGAAAAGTAGAATTTTATTTCTGTAACAAAAACTTGTCGACCAGTGTTATTGGTGCAAATTTTTTAGAAAAATTTGGACTTTTAGTTGATATTAAAAATAAACTAATCATAGATTCAGAAACAAAATTAAAAAATGTAGGCTCTTTGGGTTTCTGTGAAATTTTTGAATTAAAGATACCATTGGAAATTAACAAATTTACCGAATTAATTAAACAATTTCCTGAAGTTATTTCTGAACCAAATTATAATAAAATAGTTAAACATAATACTGTTCATAGAATTGAAACTAAAGGTATTTTACCTACTTCAAGACCACGTCGTTTAGATCCAGTCAAACTTAAAGTAGCGAAAACAGAATTTGAGTATTTAGTTAAAATTGGTGTTTGTAGGCCTTCAAGTTCTTCTGCTGCTTCGCCGTTACATTTAGTTCCTAAAAAAGAAGCCAATGATTGGCGTCCTTGCGGAGATTATAGAAGACTTAATTTTATTACAGTACCAGATCGTTATCCACTTCCACACATTCATGATTTGAGTATCGATTTCAAAAATAAAACAATATTTTCAAAATTGGATTTAGTTCGCGCTTATCATCAAATACCAATAGCATCTGAAGATATATATAAAACTGCAATTACAACACCATTTGGTTTATTTGAATTTGTTCGTATGCCTTTTGGTTTGAGAAATAGCGCTCAAACATTTCAGCGGTTTATAAATGAAACATTTTTCGGACTTGATTTTGTATTTGCATATGTAGATGATATATTAGTAGCAAGTGAAAATGAAGAACAGCACTTTGAACATTTAAAAATTGTTTTTAAACGTTTAGAACAATATGGCTTAAATATTAAACCAACAAAATGTGTTTTTGGTTCACCTGTTATAAACTTTTTGAGTTATGAAATTTCTGCAAACGGAATTAAACCATCAAAAGATAGAGTTGAAATAATAACTAATTTTGAAAGACCAAATTCTATAAGTAAACTGCAAAAATTCATTGGAATGGTAAATTATTACCATCGATATATTCCAATGATTGCAAAGGAACTTCTTCCTTTACATCAAATTGTAACAATTGCAAATAAGAATAAGAACAAAACTATTAATTGGACTAATGAATCTATTTCCGCTTTTGATAATGTTAAATACCTTTTTGCTCAAAATACACTTCTAAATCATTTTGATAAAAATTCTAAGTTATCTTTATCTGTTGATGCTTCAAATGTTGCAATTGGAGCTGTTTTACAACAAGTTAAGAATGATACTTTGGAACCTTTGGCTTACTTTTCAAGAAAGTTAAGTTCAGCAGAATGTAAGTATTCTACTTTTGATAGAGAACTTTTAGGTATATATAGAGCAATTAAACATTTTAAACATTTTTTAGAATATATATTTACTGTATATACAGATCATAAACCATTGACATACATTTTAAATTCAAACACTGAAAGATCTCCAAGACAAACACGACATTTGGAATATATTGCACAGTTTACCAATGATATACAACATATTTCTGGAAAGAACAATATTGTGGCAGATACATTATCAAGGTTTCCAGAAATTGATGAACTTTCAACAAGAGACATTAGTTTTCAGACTTTGTTTGCTGAACAACAAACTGATGAGCTTCTTAAAACTATGATATCTTCTCCAAAAACTAAAAATAATTTAAAAGAAATTAACATTTCAATTCATAATTTTAAAATTTGGTGTGATAAATGTAGGGTTAATTTAACTTTGTTTTTTATTGATCTTGTTGATCATGATTTCTATTGTGAAATTTGAAATACATAACTTCAAAAATTTTCCTCAGAGAATTTTTGAAACTTAAAAAATAAACAACGAATTTTGTTAACGTATAATTTTAAATAAAATTTTTTTAAAAATAAATATATATGGAACTTTTTTACTGGACAAATTTCCACTAGCAAGACACTAGCAAGAAGAAGAAGAAATGTCAAATGTGGAAAAAGGAATTCAAATTTGTATTGGAAAATACAAAAGTAAATACATACGTAGTAAATCAAGTTATATAGCTATTTTTACTTAAAAAAAGGTTTAATATCGACACGGGAAGTTATTTATAATGTATGGATGCAGGCAAACTAGTCCTATATTGAAATATATATACATTAGACAGCGGCTCAAATCAAGAACCACTATGACCTACCACTCTTTGCTATTAGACAAATTCATATTCATACATGCAGAGATTTTTAAGAACTGTAACAATGCGATGATGAGATTGAACAAGTAGCTGTAGAAAGTTTAAGGTTAGTCTACATCGGCTTGTTTCTAACCAATCGAAATACCAGGAATTGTTTACTTCAGCGAGTATGTCAGTCGAAATTTGTTTTTCTAAGGCAATAGAACACTTAACGGGATATATTAAAATCCATATTTTTATTTTCTGATGATGATCTCAATTTGTTATTCTTTCTTAAATTTTCGGGCGTGTCTTTTATCTTTTTTCATGCGCCAAACAATCATATCGTCGTTTAAACTGCATAACCGCTTAAGTGAAACTTTCATAACCGCCTATGCCAATATTGAGATTTTCCAAACTTTAACTCCTGGTGGTCTGCTCTATGGATTTATACCATAGATTTGGACTTTGGGAAGCTCTATATTTCCTTCTAATATTCTTTTCACCTCTGAAGTCGGAGAGTTGGGCGGTTATGAAAGTCTCACTTGGGCGGTTACGAAGTGTAAACGGTGATATGTCACTAACATTTGCTGATTCAAGTTTCCTAATCTACTCTGCTAATATCTCTCATTGAGAGCAAATGTCACTTTACTCTCACAAATTTCGTTAAAAGAGATTAGCAAGAAATGTTAGTTAATGTTTTGCTGGAAAGTAAAGAAAAGAACCTCATACACGGAATTAAAGCTTTTCAGTGTGAGATGTGCTTATTTATAACTAGCTGACCCGCCAGACGTTGTTCTGCCTAAAATTTATTCCTATAAAGCCTAAAGAAAAAGTTCTAGATTACCGTGTTGCTCACCATTATCTTAAAATCGATAGTAATGTCTGCGAATACTAAATAATTGTCAATTCTCTGAATATCCGTATCCCGAACCCTATCCATATCCTTATCCCTCTCCCTATCATATAGTCACCCTGTGTCCACATTTAGGTCAATAAATTCGGAACCGGGTAAGATATCGTTGTGAATGATATGGGTATGTTCAGAAACGCTGCATAAAACGCAACAGCGGCAGTAATTATTTTTTTGATGATTGTGATGAGCGACGCTTCATGCAAAATTTACGTTTATGAACGCTCTGCTTGTACTACAAAATCAGGTTGCGCTTCAAACTGAGTTTCTGAACACAGCCATATCTTAAATTTTAGGAGAGACGCCTAGAAAATGATTGTTGAAAGTTTCATTCATTTCTATGCAGTCGCTTTGTGTGACGCGGCCGTTATGGTAACAAACCACATTTTTGGTCACATTTTCCCACATTTCAGTCAATAACTCGGGAACTGGAGGAGATATCCAAATGAAAGTTGTCCTGAATTTCAAGTTGGACGTTAAGTGATAGAATGGTGAAAGTTTTATGCAATTCTATTCAGTAGTTTTTGCGTGATGCGCGCACATTCATTCATACATACGGACAGACGAAAATTCTAAAAATTGTGGATTTGGGTTCCGCTGGTCAAATAACGACCTCTCATATAAGTTTTTCTTGTATATCTTCAATGTACAGACATCGACCTGTAACAGATTTCGAAATAAGAGTGCTGCTTTTTGTACCGACTCCATTTTTATGTCCGCAACTGTTGATGCAACAAAATGCGCCGCTGCTGAATGATTAAGGGGCGTATTATATAACGATTAAGCTTGCGAAAAACGATCTATTAGAATAAAAAAATAATGAAGCAACATAGATAATAACAATAACAACAACAAAAAAACAATAACGTTGCATAAATGTGGCAATAAAAATAAAAAACTCAAACTTATAATGATAGCTTCAAGCAAATTTGGTGAGGTCAATTGAATTATTACTCCATTACACTGGTCGACAAGTTTTTGTTACAGAAATAAAATTCTACTTTTCTAAAGGATTTCGGTGCGCTGAATCTGAATCTGAAGTCAGATTTTCTGTAATACGTACAGTTTTTTAGATATTCATGCCCAAAAAGGCGAAAAACACGTTTTTTGGCTATATTCACTCCTCAATATCTTTTGAATTACTTACTTATTTTAAAAAAGCTTTGAAAATGCTGACATCTCTCTTGAAAACCCCGTTTTAGTATTTCAGATATCTTTCTTGTAACTTGCAATATTGCATATTAAGCTTCATTAGTTTTGGAATATTTTCTCCATACAAATATAATTAAAATTTTTGAAGCATGCTTTTAGGCAGTTTATTATATTATAGACGTATGAAAGTGGCTTCGTAAAAAAAATTATTCTGCTAAGCAACTACAAAATTTTATTGCGCCTATAACATGCTACAAATGCTGCCGTTGTGTTCGACGACAAATGCCTTATTGTGCAAAAACATATATTACTATATACCTAAATTAGATATCCGAAAAATTAAGACGTTGTCTTCAAGAGTATGTAAGTTATTTAAAAGATATTGAGGAGTGAATATAGGCAAAAAACGTGTTTTTCTCCTCTTTGGGCATGAATATCTAAAAAACTGTACGTATTACAGAAAATCTGACTTCAGATTCGGATTCAGCGCACCGAAATCCTTTAGAAAAGTAGAATTTTATTTCTGTAACAAAAACTTGTTGAAATTTTGTCGACCAGTGTTATTAATCGTTAGCAAAGTAAGCAATTCCAATATACAAAAATACATACTTATGTACTTGTTGTATGTATGTACAAATGTACATACATATGTATGTACATTGACTGAACTAAGACATCCGGTTAGAAAATTCGTTAGTTAGGCAGAGAATGAGGCGGACAGTGGGTGGGTGGTTCGTTATGTAATAACTTGTGAAATTGTGAATAATTTTGCCTGTGTTTGTTATTGTTATTAGAGTTTATCTTGTTGTCGTAATGCTTGACCGACTGCTTGTCTGCTAAATGTCGCATAGGCGCGCAAAGTTTAAATATGAAAAACAATTTTAATAAATATGTATTCCTTAAAAAATATTTCTAAAAACAATGAAAAGAGGAATAAGTACAAAAGTTAAAATAAAATCTTTTTTATGTGTATGTATGTATGTATGTGTGTCACTCGGTCTTATTTTAATTTTAGAACGGGGAAGCATTGAAACCCTGAGTACGAGACTTCAACACGTTAAACCTACGATACCCTACATAAATATCTATATACTTACATACATATGTATGCAAATATATACTACCTGTCTATATTAAATAAACATACATATTTCTATGTAATTTTATCAACATAGTTTTATATTATGTCACTTCACTTTGCGGGAGTAATGTGATGCCTTTTCCTATGTAGGTATATTTTAAACCATCATCAACCTAAAAAAAGTGGTTGATCAAATACACACACGTACACCCACATACAACCGCACTTTCGCCGGCCGGCTAGACAAAAAGGCAGTTTTTTCTCATTCAATGTAATTTACATGCATTTGCCCATAACAGGCAGCAAACAGGGGTAAACTAATCTTAATGTGTTTTTGTTTCCTTTTTTTTGACTTGGTACCTACATTATGCAGGCAGTGGAAATAATTACACTGGATCACAAAATGAAATTTGTTGTCTGTACTTTGGACGCCACTATCCTATCTATATGTAAAATCGGTCGCTGATTCCGAAAATCGAGTTCATTTTTGAATCTATGGAAAGGTTTTTGAGATATCTGCAATTTACCGTTATTTGGCCAATGGCTCCACTTAAGCCTGTATATGATGCAGGATGACTCCACAATATTTTAAAGAATAGCGGTGACATTTGAGTCTAGGTTTTGACTTATATGTAGTATATGTCGAAACGGTTTACAAGTGTACTGCAAAATGGAATGGCTTCACACTGAAGTCTTAAATATTGTTGGTTTTCCAGCAATGAAAACTGATGCGCAATACTGGCAGTATTCTGGAATTCTGATTGAAATTGCAGAAAACCGAACTCTTCCGAACCACGAAAACTAGTAAAATACATAGTAAATTAGAGCTTATATATAAATATATGAGATTAATTTTGAGAAAATGTGAGGAAATTGAGTTAACGGCTAAATTCTTAATTTGTCCATACATTTTTTGTTTAATTTGCTATAACTTTTTAATTAAACACTTTATGAAAAATTATTCAGGTACAGAAACGTCACGTAATAAGGTCTAGATTCAAACTCCATACTTAGTTTTTTATTATTAACTAGGATTTTTTCATGTCTCTAAGTCCACTACCGACCAATTTCAGCCCACTGTGCGGCCATCGCCGTGCGATAGTCATTGGGCATAGTCATGGAAGTTGTTATGTTCCCTAAATGAAATGTAAGCAGGAAAGTATTGATGATTGTAGTACGTACCTTTGGGCCTACTGAGTAGATATACATATGTACATATGTATGTATGTAAAAACAAACCGCAATATGTACACGGAAAAAACTATATTGATGTCCCATCCATATTTATGGATAATCCTGCCTGATCCATAAACTATAAATGTCATATCCATATAATGGGTGTTATATCCAAAAAAAAATTGTAATATATACAAAAATATGGATATGACATCCATAGTTTATGGATCAGACAGGATTATCCATAAATATGGATGTGACATCAAATATAGTTTTCTCCGTGTATGTATACATATGCATACATTTGAATTACATACTTGAATTAAACCAAAAGATTAGCCATATAGAGCGCAACAAAAAGAAACAATTACTTTACCAATCTCACAGGCGGCAAATAGGGCACAAACTCGCATGCAGATGAATGTAATTCGTAGACTTGTTTAAGATATTAGTTACCATCCCAACAACAGCATAATGTAGATATGTATGTAGGTGGAAAAGAAGTGTGCGTAAGACCTACATACACCCTACGTATTTAGTTAGTACAGATGTGCACATACAGGCACATACATATGTATAAACGCTCATTGCATCAAATGGTCTGTCTTTTCGATCAAATTTGAAATTAGTTGACGCTAAATGTATCTAGTGACATAGATACATATTAACACAAATTTAAATATGTATATATGTAAATACGCAAATATGTTCGTAATTGATGCTGTTCATTTGCTTAAAAATCAGACAGGAGATCCAGATCTTTACCGCAAACAGCAAAATAATCAGTTTTTTTTTTCATTCAATAAAAAACTGCTCGATACTGTAACAACGAGCGTTGTTTTTTCAAAAATTTTGTACTGAATGATTGGTCCTAATTTCGAAATGCACACACCTAATGATTTGCATAGTCTGAATGATCATTCAGTGTGTAAAAAAAATATTGACATCAACATTCTTGATTTCAATTCAATGATTGGAAATATTGATTGCTGAATGCATATCTCATTTCGGTGAGTGCTGAGTTAAAAATTTCAATGCCACGTTCCGAAAGAAAAAGAAAATGAGTTGAATCATTACCGAAAAATTCACTGATTTCGAATAATGATTTGAATCATTTACTGCATTGGTAATTATAAGCTAAAACAAGCTAAGACAACAGGACGAGATTCTAACTAACATGATTCATATGTATTTATGTTTGCTAACCTACGTATTTTATGCTAAATTTATTAATGTATTTATTTATTTTTCTCGTTCACTACATTTATTTTTGATAGCTGTCACCAAAGTTGCAAATAAGCAAGCAAGTGGTTGTTTAGCAAGTTGAACCGTTTTTTTTAACACGCTTTTATTAGTTTCACCTGTATGTATATATGTATGTAATTTCTTGCTGCTGTCCAAATATATGCAACATACATATTTACAAATGAGATTAGATTATAACCACCGCTATGTTCCAACAGATGGCGCGCGTGTATTTATATTTTTAAAATATTCACTTATTTCTAGGTCGACTGCAAGAAATATATGAAAGACTTAAGAAACGAACTTGCTGACTAGGAAATTAGATACATATGTATATTCCAAGATTTTGATTTAAATGCCTATACACGCATAACTTCAGATTAAAACATATTTACTTACTAATTTCTAGTTTGTCTCCGGTAATTTCTTCACTTCATCTTCTAGTTTTTCAAATTCTTCCAAAGGAGTGATGCAACTTTTTGAAATTGGAATTTTTTTTGGGCTCAAAAAGTGGTTGCGTAATTGTCAGCTCTGTAAATTGTCGGGAATGCAGTTCTAAGTTATTTTCTTCTAGCTTTTCTAAAAAATGGAGTGCATTTGAAATTATTGGGTAATAGTTATTTCTTTTAAATATCCTAATAAAATTAAATACATATACCTTTCATTGACTGCATTATGTACATGGCGTTTTTAAAATTTGAAAGAAAAATAAAAGGCTTATAGTGCATATGTATGTACATACATACATATGTCTGACATCCACTGAGATGCCGGAAATATTCCGAAACACTCATGTTTGCGCCACTGCATATTTTATTACCGCATAAGCTGCGACACATTTGCGTATCTAATTCTAAAAGCTATTTATGTATATATGTATGTAGTTCAGTTCACACTTAATTTTTCAACATCCCAAATATGGAGAATAAATAGAGCAAATTGTTGTTGCAAATTAACAAGAATCTACAACGCAGCCGCCACACCGATGAACACATATGTACATATGTACATACAAGCACCACCGAGCAAGTAAGCATTGGTGACGCTGTTTGATCTGACTCAATCTAACTAATTTTTATTTGTTTTTTTGTTCTTGCAACATTAAATACCGATAACATTTAAGTACAACCTTTTGTGGGTTGCTGTTATAATAATAATATAATACAATGGCGCTATTATAACTCTGACGAGTTTTATGGCCGAGCTTCTCTCCCGATTCGAGGTGTGCTCCTTTTTGTTTTTCCTACTAATTGGGTGGACCTACAGTTTTATGCCGGCTCCGAACGGCGAATGCATTTTTTGTGAGAAGCCTTTTCATGGCAGAAATACTCTCGGAGGGTATGCCGCCCACTGCCGAGAGGTGACCGCTGCTCTTAAAAAACCCAATAATTGGATTTTTACTAATTAGAAAAATTGGTTTGGTCTTTTGCTCGGACCGTGGTTTGAACCCGAGACCTCTGGCATAGCAGGCGAGCACTCTACCCACTGCACCACAGCGGCCACTGGGTTGCTGTTGCTGCATAGTAAATACGGAATGTGCATCATCGATCAATTAATGCATGCGCAATCATGTTGCCTCAAGACTCTTATTGGGCATGATTTTCGTATAAATAACGGTAAATGCGAACGACAATGCATCAAATCAACAACAGCAGCAGCCGCTCTAACAACCGTCACAGTACACAGCGTTTACGCAGCTCCACGCAAAAAGAATTCCACAATCAATAAAATGAAACCTCTGGTGAGTGCTAAGGAAGAAGCAGTTTAAAGCTACTTGGATACACTAATCCTTTTCCTCTTTTTTCTTTCCTCTAATCACAGCAAGTTTTCCTTATTGTTTTCATCTGTTGTGTGGCCGCATGCTGGGCGGCATCCATTCCCGAAGCGAGTGGCCGTGGGGATGCGCCGGCTGATTTGACGCAGGATAAGAAAACTGAAAAACGTGGCATTTACGGCTTTGGCTATGGTGGATATGGAGGTTACGGGCATGGCTATGGTCATGGTTATGGCTATGGGGGTTATCGCGGTTATGGTGGATATGGCGGCTATGGTTATTATGGCGGCAGTCCCTACTATGGCGGTTACTATGGTGGTCATGGCGGTTACTATGGTGGTCATGGAGGTTACTATGGTGGCTATCATTAAATTGGCTCGTTGTCGAACCAGATCCGTTCACTTTCACCCAAAGCAAAAACATACATATGTAT
Source organism: Urophora cardui (assembly GCA_960531455.1). Classification (NCBI taxonomy): domain Eukaryota; kingdom Metazoa; phylum Arthropoda; class Insecta; order Diptera; family Tephritidae; genus Urophora; species Urophora cardui. The sequence goes on along the minus strand of OY482671.1, from coordinate 29,781,095 downwards.
GTGGTGCGGTGGAGGGACATGCAGATAACCAGTACATCCTTACATACATATGTACGTATGCATGTATGTATGTACATATGTACATAAATTAGTAAATTAGTTGTTTCAGACGCTATTTGCCATAAGATGATGTCTTCAAGTTTGAATGGAACTTTGTGGTTTCTTTTTTGTGTTTATTTTCTGGTTGAAGCAAATAAAGATCTTTCATAAAAAATAAATTAAATTATTGAAATGTTTTTATGGCTTTTGGGGTTTATGATGCGATTGGAAAATATATTGGGGTTATTGGATTCAATAGCTTTAAGTAGCATCAGGGGCGGATTTACCTCTAGAAGCTCCCTGGGCAAACAAATCAAGCCGCGCCCCAATATTTCCAAAAAAACTGTACTTGCCTTCTTGTAGTGACATTTCATTACTCGATTCTTATATAGGTACCACATTTTTTCCATTTTCTAAACTTCAAAATGATCTGATCTTAAACCCTCATTATTAGGTGGTACAGATTTCGCAATATCATTAAATTGCAGTTCATCATACGAATCTGAAAAACAGTTTTAGAAAATGTTTCGTACTGAAGCTAAACTCAAAATTTTTGACAGTAGGGTGCCTCCCAAAAGCGAAATCTGGCTTTCTGGTCCAGAATCTACCTGGGCTAACCTAGCTGTCGATCAATTGACTTATGCATTTTTACCTTTTTGGTTATGATCAACAACGGAGTCATTTTCTTTTCGAGGAGTTTGAAAAAAACAATCAAGTTTAGGGATTTTCGACAGTAAATCTTTGTATTTCTGCACTTTCTCGGCTGCACGTTTTTTGTTTGCTGCGCCGCTTAACTTTTTCATATTTGCACTCATTCTTCAATTTTTCACAAAAACATTAATTCACTGACACTTTTTTGATGTTTTTAACTCGAAACGACTTTTAAGACCACATAAAATGTACGCAGCGCATTGTATAGAGGGGCGAACTATTCAAATTAACCAGAAACAGAAAATATTCAGATCTTAGTTTCCTTTGAAAAAGTGAGCTCGCGCATTTCCCTGAAAAAATACTTCAATGCCTACTTGATTTTTAAATTTGAAATTTCAATTAAATTTGAATCTTTCATGTTATTTTCTGCACACAAGCTGCTAAAACTTATGGCGTTTTCGATTCTGGCAAAATGTCGCACTTATTCTGCACTTTTATCGGGCTGTCAATTTTTTTGTTCTATTCCACATAGATTCAACAAATTTTTTCAGGGTTGATTGTTCTATTGAAAAAAATGTCGCACTCTCCCCGAACACAGGGCAGCATTTTCTGCCTTTAATATGAACAAGGGGTTGCATTATTTTTGTTTCATACATTACATGAAAAGTGCAACATTTTCTTAGGGCACAGGGCGCATGTTGATAATGTTGCCTTGTAATAATGCAGCATTTTTGTTCAGAATCGAAAACGCTATTAGTGTTTACATATCGCTCATTTGCTGCAAGACCGGCATAAATAAAAAAGAACGTGATTTTTGAGTTAATGCTGCAGAATAGTTAGTTACATCCAGAGCTGGAAAAAACCAAGTACCAGTACAATTACCATTACCAGTACTCAGTAATTGAAAAGCCCAATTACCAAGTATAAGTATATTATACTGGTACTTGATACTCAGTACGTACATTTTTCAATTCTTTTGCAATTCTTTTCCAATTACTTTCAATTCTTTTTCAGTTGATTTTCAATTACTTTCAATTCTTTTTCAGTTGTTTTTTCAAATCTTTAATTTTTTTTATTCCATTGTAAATATAAGATAACAGTTTAATAACAAGAAAATATTAAAACGAGTGCATACAATTTTTCGCTCAACTGAAGCTGATGGAGCTAGTGGTGTGTTTGTTCGTATTTCCACGTCCAAGATTATGGGATATTTTTTTAAACTTGGTAATTACATCTCAGGATCTCGTATATATTCTCTCCCAATTCGATGTGTGCTCCTTAACATTTTTCCTACAAATTGCGTGGATCTACAGTTTTTATACCGGCTCCGAACGGCGAATGCATTTTTTCATAGCAGAAATACACTCGGAGGGTATGCCGCCCACTGCCGAGAGGTGACCGCTATTTACAAAAACCCAATAATTGGGAATTTAATTAATTAGAAACATTTTTTTTGTGTTTCTCCGGACTGGGGTTACAACCCCAACGTAGTAACGTAGGCGAGCACTCTACCCACTGCACCACAGCGGCCCATAACATGTATGTACATACAACATAACATGTACATACATATATATGTACGATCGGAGAAAATTTGAAAATTTAAAAAAGTAGCATATTAAAAAACCCACCCTAATGTACGTATGTATGTATGTATATTTAATAAAGAGTTCTTATAAGGGAATTTTCCTGCTTTTAGTGTCTGTAATATTTAGTATCCGATGTATCTTATGTAGAGGTTAGAAGAAAATACAATAGTTAAAATAAATTCATTGATTAAACTCCATGTAATTGAAAAGAATTGGTGGTAATTGGTGGTAATTGAAAGTAATTGGTGAAAGAATTGAAAAAGTTGTACTTAATTACCAATTACCAGTATAAAGTAATTGTACTTGATACTTGAATTTTTTAATTATCAAGTAATGGTACTTGGACCAAGTACAAGTACCAAGTATATTCAGTACTTCACAGCTCTGGTTACATCATACTTCATTTGAGTAAAAAATTCTTTATGATTTGTTGAAAACTAAGCGCTTCAGATACAAACCAAATGTTGCATTTACTTGCGCACCATATGGCGGTTGAATCTCAAAATTGCCCTTCCTGAAAAGTTGTGTATTTTGAAAAGTGAAAATGAGCAAATGAGCGATATGTAAGTCCCACTAGGGCGAAAGTTAAGAACTGTACCAATGTACTGAAGTGTACTTTGATTAATTTTTTCTCTGTAAAAAATTGAAAAAATCTTTCATTCTTGTTGTAATATTCAAAAAAAAAAAAAAAATGAATAATAAACAAAAAAAAATAAAAATTTTCTTTCTCTTAGTTTTGGCGCCCCTATTGAAACGGCGCCCTGGGCAGCTGTCCATGTTGCCCCTATGTAAATCCGCTCCTGGGTAGCATCCCTGTCAGCTGTGGGTAAAAAAACAATACAGGAAAGTATTGGCTTGGCAAGAGAGGCTCGCCAACCAAACCACTGAATCTCAAACAAACTGGTTGGGGGAGACCGGAATTACAGCAGAGTGTTCCCTAACTGAGATAATGCTATTTCGGTGGACTATTCTTCGTGTTATAGCAGGAAACCCAGAAAACTGTAGTCATGCATGATCCACTTAGCCAGTCTTATTCCATTAATAAAATGGAAGCTATTGGGGAACTACCTTCTTCTTCCTCTTCTTCTTCTTCTTCTTCTTCTTTTTCTTCATCTTCTTCTTCTTCTAAATTCGCGACTTTGTTAGAACGTCAACGATGCTGTATCAGATCAGTCTAATGTGCCCTAGCGGCTCTTTGGCTTTTGATATTGATCTCTCGATTCGATTCGAAATATTTGATGAAATTCCTCCTACATTCTAGAACAATCTTTTCGTCCCAAAAACTGGATGGTAAGTTGCGTAAGTCCCACAAAATTACCACGGTGGCACTCATGGCTGGCCACAATGTACTTGATTAATCCACTCGATTGTCTGGAGATCCGCATATAAAATGATTCAAGTCATACTTACCCTTACATTTTGTAGTTTAGACTACGAAAACTTCCATGGAGCTTCTTTCTCAATCAAATTTTTCTTTGTATAATGATCTTTTATCTACCTCAAAGGCGAAAGGTCCTTGGAAAAAAGAGCTTGTTCTATTCAGAGATAACTCAGATGACCATTTTATCCAGATCTAAGACCCGATGTATGATTCAACCATCATTACGTCATCATCCTGGCCTCAATGCCTAATGTACCCTTTAGTTCACTACATTATACATATCTATTATTGAGAGAGCATGCAAGCATTATTTGCTTTCTTCTAGAAATTTCTTCTTATCCGAGCTTCAAACATATACTTATATACATAAATATGTATAAGTTTTGACTGGCGTAGATACACCATAAGACTAGGAGCCAAAACTGCAATGTTGTTGTTTGATCTTCTAGCCAGAGTTCATCTTGTAATGATATGTAATTTGATCTAACTATGGGCCTAAATGTGTTACCCGCAATGACCCAGTATACCATACAATTCTAGTACTTTAGCACCATCATAAATGGTTCGCAGTCTTTAGTCCGAATTCATGCAGATTTAAATAGCTTTCTGGACCTCCGTGGATTTATCTATTCTATTAAATCAGATTCTCCAATTCAGTGCAGTTCATGATCGTGGGCATTTTCTATCCAATCCGAATGGATGCAGATCAGCGTTGGGCATGATTCAACTAATTTTGAGTGCACTCAGCCTGCAACTACCACTCAAACCTGAGTGGTAGTTAAATATCTAATTTTAACAACCACTCGAGATTTAACTACCACTCAAATTGAGTGGTAGTTAAAATCCGGATTTAATTACCACTCAATTTGAGTGGTAGTTGAAAATGAGTGGTAGTTGAAAAATGCCCATCCTTGATGCAGATACTAAACTTGGTTTAAAAGCTGTCACTGCATCCATGGATGAAAATCCTTATGTAATAATTTTACATTATTGAAATAAAACCAAAAACAATTAATTTTTAATACATATTAAATTTTTATTTACATTAGTATAGTATTATAGTATATATAGCAAATACCCGTCCCGATTCGCAGAGACGAACGAAAGCTTTTATCGTCGGTCTTCTGCCAGAAACACGAATGTGAAAATTTTTTAAGTGCGATGTCTGCTCTTTACCGGGTATATATTGATGTAATAACAATTAATATTTGTATAAATGCTTGTGTAAACATACATACATAATATGTACGTGTATGTACATAAGTATATATACAAATATTAATTGTTATTATATCAATACTAGCTGACCCGGCAGACGTTGTTCTGCTAAAATTTATTCCTATGAAGCCTAAAGAAAAGTCTTTGATTACCGTATTGCTAACCATTATCTTAGAGTCCATCTTAATGACTGCGAATAATGAAAAATTGTCTATTCTCTGAATAAAAGTTATAGTTATATTCGCCGCGACAAACCTACTTCCCCCGATCCCTATCTCTATCCAATCCCTATCTCTATTTCAGTCTCAATCTCAATCTTAATCTCAATCTTTATCCCTATCCCCATCCCTATCCCTATCCCTATCCCTATCCCTATCCCTATCCCTATCCCTATCCCTATCCCTATCCCTATCCCTATCCCTATCCCTATCCCTATCCCTAACCCTAACCCTATCCCTATCCCTATCCCTATCCCTATCCCTATCCCTATCCCTATCCCTATCCCTATCCCTATCCCTATCCCTATCCCTATCCCTATCCCTATCCCTATCCCTATCCCTATCCCTATCCCTATCCCTATCCCTATCCCTATCCCTATCCCTATCCCTATCCCTATCCCTATCCCTATCCCTATCACTATCACTATCACTATCACTATCCCTATCCCTATCCCTATCCCTATTCCTATCCCTATCCCTACCCCTATCCCTATAGCTACCTACCGGGACCTTCCATCAACATCCGGGCCCACTACTTTAGCCATCTCTGGGAAACAGCCTTAGATATCACAATGAAAATAGCTGTATGTGGAAGCCTGCTTAACGCTTTTCATTTGCTACCAATATCGTTCGAAAACATTCAGGGGTTCACGCTTTGACCCAAATCTTGGAACCCGGCCTAGGCATCACTATTTAAAAAGCTCTTTGTTGAAGTCCTCCTCAACAGCTTTCATTTGATACCAATATCGCTCAGAAACTTTCCATGGTCACTCGGTCCCACGTTTTAATCCATATCTGGGAACCCGGCCTAGGTATCGCAATGAAAATAACTTCATGTTGAAGGCCTGTTCAACACCTTTCATTTGATACCAATATTGCTCGAAGACTTGCTGGATCGATCTGGGTCCTCATTTAGGCCTGTATTCCGAGAAGCTTCCTCTTTTTAGAAATTCTCTATACACTACTATGTGCACTAACACCACATGAATATACTGTGAAAATTTCATAAAGAACGGCTTATTACTTTGGGAGTTTGTAAAGGACACACATCCACAGATGCACACATACACACATACACACCGATTTTTCCAATTTTCGGACTTTTCCGGAGGGATTTCCCAAAATTTTCTTCCGTACGAACCATCTCCTCGAGAATACGAACAACTGACAAAAAATTTTACAGAAATCGGCCCAGCCGTTCTCATCTGATGAGGTTAGTAACATTTTTTACACCATTTTTATATATATAGATATACCCTATAAAGAGCAGACATCGCACTTAAAAACTTTTCACATTCGTGTTTCTGGCAGGAGGCCGACGTTATGTTATAATGGGACTTTCCCTTTACCTTTACCTTTACCTTTCCCTTTACCTTTACCTTTACCTTTACCTTTACCTTTACCTTTACCTTTACCTTTACCTTTACCTTTACCTTTACTGAAACCATCTCTGGGAAACCGACTTAAAAAATAACAATGAGAATATCTGTATCTGCTCGACACCTTTCATTTGATACCAATATCTCTTAGAAACATTCGAGGGTCATCCGGGTCCACGTTTTGACCCATATTTGGGAAGCCGGCCTAGGCCTCGCAATGAAAATAACTCTATGTTGAAGGCCTGCTTAGCACCTTTCATTTGATACCCATATTGCTCGAACACTTGCTGGGTCACTCTGGGTCCATATTTGGGCCTATATTCCGGGAAGTTCCCACTATTTCGCAATTCTATATAGCCTATTATGTGCGCTAAGATGACGTGAATCTACTGTAAAAATTTCATAAAGATCGGTTGATTACTTTGGTAGTCCATAAAGGACACACACACATACTCACATTCATTTTTATCCCTGCAAATGTGCGATTAATCCCGAAAGAGATTTGTCCCGGATAGATCTCTTTCGAGAACAATCGGTCCACAATTAGTCCCCGATTGTTCCCGTACGGGTATAAAGGTAGACTAATTGTAGACCAATTGTTCCTTAATGGGTATAAATGTGGATTAATCGCTTTCATTCCGAACGAGTACAAATCTAGATTCCTTAAATATAGAAATTTTAAAAAAATATGCAATGTATTTAAAAAATTTTAGAGCAACCGGTAAAACGAATTGAACAACCTTTCTTTTAATAACAATGATGAATAATAATTTTAACAAAATGTTGCCTAAAATATTCTATGAAAAAATCCTTTACATTACGCTCATATAATGCATACTCAAAACTTACAAATTTTTTATTTATTTATTGAGATTTTTTTTCAAAAGTAAAACATTATATAATCTTTATTTATATATGCATTAACATTTACAATTTTTTAAAGATTGTTATTAAAAATTGCCTGGGCGAACAACTTGGAAAAATCTACATTTGTACCCGTTCGTGCTGGAAGCGATTGATCTACATTTGTACCCGTTGGGGATGAAAGCGATTAATCTACATTTGTACCCGTTCGGGATGTAAGCGATTGATCTACATTTGTACCCATTCGGTATGTTAGTGATTAATCTACATTGGTACCCGTTCAGGTATACAAGTTGAACAATTAGTCTCTTCATAGGACATGCTCGAACAAATGCGAGAAATTCACTCCATATAAAGGGATGTAAAATTGTATTAGTCGCATGCTCCCTTGCGATTGATCCCGGACACGTCCCGGATTAATCGCATTTTTTGCAGGGATATAATAGATAGTTACATACATACATACATATCGCTAGCTTAGAGTGCAAATTGTGTAAGTCCTTTTTTCAAACTTTGTAGGAGAGACAAAAAACTAAAAATGAAAAAAATCAAAATGAAAAAAAAAATTTCTGTTCATGTAATTATTTTGGACTTACACAATTTTCTTCGTTTTTTGGACTTACACAATTTGCGTATCACTGAATAACACCGAGTAGAAATATGACAAGTATCACAGACTTGTTTAGCGTGGTGCGTATTTGGGTTTTCTAGCGTGCTACATAAAAATACGCCTTTTCATAAAATTGGACTTACACAGTTTGCACTCTAAGCTAGCGATATATGGAATGCAATATAATTTAATTGAATATTAAATTATAAAGATATGTGTACATACATATATCGGTAAAAGGAAAAATAACACTGGATCACAAAATGAAATTTTTTGTCTGTACTTTGGACGTGACTATCCTATCTATATGTAAAATCGGTCGCTGATTCCGAAAATCGGGTTCATTTTTAATTCTATGGAAGGTTTTTGAGATATCGGCAATTTACCGTTATTTGGCCAATGGGTACACTTAATCCAGTATAACTCTTTAACACAGTGAGTTATATTCCTTAGGGTGACACCAAACGAAAGAAAATTAAATTTCCTTTTCATGGCTCCTATAACATTTTTCTCTAACTCTTATAGTTTCTGAAATATTGACGATTAAATTTTATAAAGATCGGTTGCAGAGGCATTGCGCGACCTGGCTGTATTTACTTGATCGCCTATAACTTTTCCATTTTACAATGGATTTTCATCGTTGATAGCTTATTTTTTTGGTAATAGAATAGAGCTTCATGAAAAGGAGTAAAACCGAAGGTAAAAGTATTGGTTTTAAAGATATTGCCTGACAAAGTCAATTTTTTCTTCAAAAAATCGTAAAAAATCGAAAAAATTAAAATTTAATCGTCAATATTTCAGAAACTATAAGAGTTAGAGAAAAATGTTATAGGAGCCGTGAAAAGGAAATTTAATTTTCTTTCGTTTGGTGTCACCCTAAGGAATATAACTCACTGTGTTAAAGAGATATACAGGATTAAGTGGACACATTGGCCAAATAACGGTAAATTGCCGATATCTCAAAAACCTTCCCATAGAATTAAAAATGAAGCCGATTTTCGGAATCAGCGACCGATTTTACATATAGAAAGGATGGTTGCGTTCAGAGTATTTTTTGGCTGTAGAGCAGTGTAATCAGTTATTAGCATGTAGTAGCAGAAAAGTTTCCGAGGTCTAATTCATATTCTCTGACAAATTTTCCCAGAGTTCTTTCTTCTCATCATTCTGAATTAAAGGTATTATTTTTATATGATATCTCTTTTTATTAGAATCTATTCCCCAATTTTTCACGTTTGGGATAGGGACTTTTTCAACGATACTTTTGTCTACGACTTGGCCCTCCGAAAAGTAGGTTTTTGTTTTAAATAAAGTCGTATAAAAAAGTTCCAAGGAGCCTTTTTCGGAACTTTGCAATTTTAATGGCATTGAGTCGAAGTATTTCGTCGCATGACGATGCGGACTTTCTTTTGCGCTTTCTTGCCAGGGCAACATTTTTAAAGTTAAAGATGCCTTTGGCGGCCATTTTGCACAAGTAACTTGTATTTAAACCAAAAGATACTTGTTTCTGTGCTATCATATAAAGTAATGAGCACAACAAAAACAGGTAACTAGCAGTTACTTGCTTCCGTTCTATAACAGGAGATTTAGGGTGGTTCCATACTCCTAGGCCGATGCTAATCCGAGCGGAGACCGTTAAGGGGTGTCGCAGAGGGGTCAAAGTTGATATTACCTTTGGGACCCTTGTGCGACACCCCTTAACCGTCTACGATCGGGACCAAAATTTATATTTAATATCGTTGAGTTTGGAACTGTCGATTTCGGGCATTACTTAGATATAAAAAAATTTAATTTGATTTTTGAGTCTCCATACATTTTTATGAACTTTGACTCCTGTGCAACTACCCTTAACCAACTCCGATCGGAACCAAAATTTTTATGTGATATCTTTGACTGTGTTGTTAACGATCTAGGGGTGAGACCGAAGAAAATCACTAAATTGACTTTAAGGACCACCCTAATGTACATAGTATATTGATTGCAGTATATTTAACTTCACAAATGCGGAGAGACTACTTAACATGCAGAGCAGCCCTTCACATGTCACTCGAATTTACTCATTTGAACCCTTGACCAGATATACATATGTATGTATGTATGTATGTAAATCTTAGTCTTAAACCCAACTGCCGGTGGAGTGGATTTTCTTGAGCAAATATTTTGAAATTAAGTTAATCAGCAAGGACTCGCCCCTTCAGAGCCGCCTATAAAATGGTGGCGAAGTTCGTAACGCGATCACATGGCGATCAGTATTAGTTGCATGCAATCCCTTAGGTTTGGCAATTTTTGTAACTGAGAATGGCGATGAATGTACATACTACATACAGACATATGTACATACATATGTACTACTGTGCAACTACATGAAGAAAATATGAGTATGTATGTAAGTTCAGGCGTGCAATTGCAATTGTTCAAATAGATCACAGCACCGAAGATTACGCGTTGACATCAAAGAAATTTAAACCCTTTTTGTTGTTGGTTTTTGTTTCTTTTTCCTTTTAACTCTTTCTTTTTTTCTTTCATAGCTTTGCAGTACTGACTAAGTTTTCGCGGTTTAAGTTATTGCAATACCAAACGCAAAATAGCGCTGCAGACAAAATGCAAAATTTTCGTATAAATAACGGTAAAATCGAACGACAACGCATCAAATCAACAACAGCAGCCGCTCTAACAACCGTTATAGTAGGATAAAGCTTACGAAGCTCCACGCAAAAAAGAATCGCACAAACAGCAAAATGAAATCTCTGGTGAGTACTGGTGCTGGATGGGACTTGGATTCTACAGGAGCTTGGGTGACTGGATCTCCGTAAATTAACTAACCATTATTCCTTTTATTTTGTTTTCTCCCTCCACTTCACAGCAAGTTTTCTTCTTCCTTGTTGTCATCTGTTGCATGGCCGCATGCTGGGCGGCAGCCATTCCCGAAGTGGAGGCTAACGAGGATGCGCCGGCTGCTTTGACTTTGGAGGATGAGGAGGAGAAGAAGACTGAGAAACGTGGCATTTTCGGCTTTGGCTATGGTCATGGTCATGGTTATGGTTATGGACACGGTTATGGACATGGCTATGGTCACGGCCACTCGGGCGGCTATGGTTATGGTGGTGGTTATGGCTATGGTGGTGGTTATGGTGATGGTTATGGTCATGGCGGCCACGGCGGTTATCCACATTTTGCTGGCTCCAGTTACTCCTTCCAGTCTGGCGGCAGTCCATTATATGGTCCACATGGCGGTTATGGCTTTGGTGGTGGTTTCTACCATTAAGTTGTTTATTGATTGAGAATGTGAATAAAGATTTTTCTGTATAAAAGAAGAAAATATCTATTTATAAAATACATACATATATTCCTTTTATTTGGTGCTAGAATTTGGAACGCTGCAGTAAATGTCTATAGAGAAACGGTATTTATTCGCCATATACATACATACTTATTTACCAGGAATATTTCCAGTAAAAGCGACACACAACGTAATTTTCTATAGACATTTAACACGTACTTTTCATTGCATTTCTACAGAGGTATTGACAAAGTACCTCTTTTGGGGCTATACGGAGACAATGGAACCATAGATTCTCTATACCATTGTGCTGTTTTCTAATAAAAATGCATGCCATTTATACATGTAGATACATACATATGTATATGTATAATTCTTGTATTAGCTTATACATTTTTATTTTTTATAAATATGTGTTAAGGAATACATATGTGTATAACTGTGTATAACCTTCATTTTTAGTAAAAAATGAGTGAATTATCTCTAATTAACCATATTTTGATATCGAAATCATTCTTTCATTTCCTGTAAACAAACTCTCTAAACATCATGCATTTTACAGAGAGAGATTAGGAGTGGGAAAGGGTGACGGATGAGAGGGGAAAGGGAGTGGAAATCTAAGAGATGTCGCACAGTGCTTCGTCTCCATATAGTGAATCGGCAAAATTAGAGGAGTAATCGCAGAACAATGAAATTTAGGTCCGTACAGCTGGACCCCGCATTCCACGAATTTCAAAAAAAGCTATCTCATTAATTTGTGCTTAATATGTGCTTAATAGGTCCCCAAATAAAAAAATTTGTGCTCAAATTTTAAGGGCTTTTTTTTTAAAAACAAGAGTGCGGGGTCCAGGTGAACGTTCCGCTGGACCCCGCACTCATTAGGCTTAGCTTAGGAAAATATTGAGTATGCAGTTAATTTGTGCTTAATATGTGCTCAAAGAATGTGAAAAAAAATTTTGAAAAAACTGCAGAGATGGGCATTTTTTTAAAAAACAAAAGTGCGGGGTCCAGGTGAACGTTCCGCTGGACCCCGCACTCATTTAGACTTAGCCTAGGAAAATTTTAAGTATGCAGTTAGTTTGTGCTTAATATGTGCTCGAAACCTGTGAAAAAAAATTTGCGAAAAAAGTGCAGAGATGGGCATCGATACATATATGTATGTATATATGGAGGTGGGGTATATAAGACGAAGCCCACTGTGAAATTTGAATTGTATGTATCGATGCCCATCGTTCGGAACGTTCACCTGGACCCCGCACTTTTGTTTAAAAAAAAATGCCCATCTCTGGAGTTTTTTCAAAATTTTTTTTTCACATTCTTTGAGCACATATTAAGCACAAATTAACTGCATACTTAAAATTTTCCTAGGCTAAGTCTAAATGAGTGCGGGGTCCAGCGGAACGTTCACCTGGACCCCGCACTTTTGTTTTTTAAAAAAAAGCCCTTAAAATTTGAGCACAAATTTTTTTATTTGCGGAAAAACTAAGCACATATTGAGCACAAATTAATGAGATAGTTTTTTTTGAAATTCGTGAAATGCGGGGTCCAGCTGTACGGACCTATGAAATTTTGCGCACAGACATAAAATACTAGAGATAAGAAAAAAACGAAGTTTTGACTAAATCGATGCAAGGACATGACTACCTCCCATATGTCCTTGATTTTAAAGTTGTGATTTCAACTTCAATTTCAAACAGAATGAAATCAAATTTGGTATATATTTATAGAATTATGCTTTTAAACTAGGTTATAAAAGCCTCCGCACACGAGCATGATTTAAGGGTGTTTTAGGCAAAAATCGTGTTTTCGGCGTTAATTACCCTTAAATAACGTTGTTTTGCCATACAAAAATGCCAGCTGAAATCACCCTTGAAATGCGCATTTCGGCGAAAACACTCACGAAATTACTCTAGAATCGGTCTCTTCTCTAAATTTTATCGATTATAATCGAAAACATCTTTACCCATCGCTAATATTTCACATTAGCTGAGTTTTATTTTAGCGCATATACATCTGCGCTAAAATAAAAACGGCTATTAAATTTGTTCGCGACGGTTTCTTAGATATATTCTCATTGTATATTGCATTAGCGATTCCTTAATTATAAAAAATTTAATTTGGTGGGAGTATTTTATTAATGATATTTTCATTTAAGTTGACCATGTACAAATTTTTATTTGGCGCAGGAACAGCGTAACTGAAACCCGACTAAATGAAATTACTCAAAAACGTGTGTGAATGCGCGTGATTTCGGAAAGTGATTTCGGCTAATCAACGTAATTTCAAATGCTCGTGTGCGGAGGCTTTAAGTTTCGTTCTTTTATGTGAAAGGATATAACTACCTCCCATATATCCTTAATTTTTCAATTGTGATATCAACTTCAATTTCAAACAGAATGAAATGAAATTTGGTATATATTTATAGAATTATGTCTTTAAACTAGGTGGTAAGTTTTGTCCTTTTATGTCCAAGGACATGGCTACCTCCCATATATCCTTTTTTACAAAAAGTAATTTTTAGCTTAACGTGTCATCACAATACATTAAAAACTAACTGTAACATATATAATTACCGTTTTAAAATCAAGGATTGACTACTCCCGTTAATTATTGCAAAAAATGGTTCTAATTTGTTCGGAAAATATGTTGGTTGTTATAGTTGAATACACTATTTTATTGCAAAATGTAAATATGATTTTGGCACATATCAAATTGTAACTTTTAAAAGCGCAATATTATTAGAGTTAACATAAAAACAATTTTTTATTACAAAATTTTTCCATGAAAAAAATAAAATTTTTGGGGTGTTAAATAAAGTACCAAATTAGCGATTTCCGGCATAATTTTTGAACATTTTTTTTTTTGGTAGCAAGACCTCCTAGCATAGAATCGAAAATTAAAATAAAAAATAGTCGTTTTTCTTGTTTTTTTTTAAATTTTGTCAAACTTTGTAAAATTTTTTGTGTCTCACCTAAAAAAGTTAGTATTACATGCACTCAGAAAAAAAATCATCAACACGATTCATGTAAAATTAACACGATCGATCTTTACACATAGAACAGCAACAATTTTTTCAAATTACACGATGTTTGAAACCTGATTTTGGCTTTGTAACTGTCATCTGAAAATTTGGTAAATTCAACCAAATTTTATTGTTGATACAACATGAAGAAATTTTAAAATATACAAGATGATTCAAATATAAAATTTTATTCCTAAATGTCATTTGGAATTTGGTTCATTTAACATGATGATAGTGTCAATATAAATTAAAAAAAATGTTAGAAAAATGACGTCCCAATTTTAGTGTTAATACAACATGAAAACAAATGTGAAAACAACAAGAACCACAATTAACAATAAAATTTGGTTGATATAACACGAAACAATGTTCAAACATAAACGTCATTTGTAATTTTGGTTTATTCAACACGATCATAGTGTCAATGTAATCTAAAAAAAGTGTTAAAAAAGAACGTCAAAACTATCTTGAAACATATTTTTTTGATCATTTGAAGTCTGATTTTCGTGCAAAACGCAAATTATTTTTTTAAAAAAAAAGGAAGATTTTGTGCCGTGGCAGTGATGCGAGTTTAGCATCATTGCCAGTTCGCGATAGTGGGTTTTCGATTTATATTTTCAGTTTGCAGGTGAGTTAAAAGAGGATTACATTTTTGTTTCTAAGAGTATTTAATGTTCAATGTTTTATTTTTCCTCTTCATAGGTTGCAATATCACGAGGAGGTTTTTTAGCGAATGGGAGTTTGCGTGCAGCATGCGGTTTTTGCATTAGCGGCCAAACATTACTCGGTGCAAGTGATAGTACTACCGCCCATGTATAAACTATCGCCGGTACATTTGTGTTCGTATGAGAAGGACGCCTTCAATTTGGTCAGTTGTGCGGGTGATGTACGAATGTGCTTAATTGAAGTGATGATTATACATATATTTTATGTTTTATATGTTTTTTTATTTAAAAAAATAAATTGTACAATCAACAAGACTTTCTAGTTAATTTAACAATAAATTTAATGTAAAATCAAAAAGATGTTATTGTTAATTCAACAGGACCATTTCGTGTTAATTTAACTAGCTTTTATTGTAACATTAACTAGTTAAAATTGTAAAATCAACAGGAAGACTCAATACTTTTTAGTGTTAATTCTACAGTTGTCATCCTGTTAAACTAACACGTGACAGTAGTGTTAAATTTACACCATTACATGATGGCATACATTAAGCATCGTGTTGAAAAAAATTAACCACAAAATTTGTTGATTTTTGGTTGATTTCACACTATTTTTTTTTTTTGGTTGTGTATGTTTTTTGTCAGTATTTGTCACATATTTATAAAAACTGTATATTTTATCCTAATTTGGCTAATTTCCTATAGCATGAAAGAAAAAATAGTTCCATATATTAATTTTGGTAAATTTTTTCCATACCATATATACATATAAGGTTCTGTTGAATTTTCTAAAATTTTGAAAATATGGCTTTACAAAATTGTACAATTTCTACATTTCCGGCAAAAAACAATGCAATTTGTTTACAGATTCTACTAGACCACTTCAAAGTTAACCAAATTCGCAAATAAAAAAAAAAGGGGTTCATTTTTAATTTTTTGTTTGACTCCACCAACCTTTAGTAATTTTTTGAACTCCAATAAAAAAGTCGCAAATGTTTCGATGAAACTAGTCACCTTTCTGAAATAAATCATTTATCAAAAGTTATTTCAGCTATTTCGGCATATAATGGTAAGCAAATGTGGCCGCTGTGGTGCAGTGGGTAGAGTGCTCGCCTGCTATGCCAGAGGTCTCGGGTTCAAACCACGGTCCGAGCCAAACAAATTTTTCTAATTAGTAAAAATCCAATTATTGGGTTTTTTAAGAGCAGCGGTCACCTCTCGGCAGTAGGCGGCATACCCTCCGAGAGTATTTCTGCCATGAAAAAGCTTCTCACAAAAATTGCATTCGCCGTTCGGAGCCGGCATAAAACTGTAGGTCCACCCAATTAGTAGGAAAAACAAAAAGGAGCACACCTCGAATTGGGAGAGAAGCTCGGCCATAAAACTCGTCAGAGTTATAATAGCGCCATTGTATTATATTATATTATTATTATTAAATGTGGCAAGTTTCAGAGTAATACGATTTAAAATGAATTTTTGGCAATTTTTTTTGTAACACACTAAAAATCATATTACCTTAAAACAGTTTTGCCTCAAAATTGTACTGATTTTAGCGACCTCTATTGGCAACAAAAACATGAGATTATAAATTCTATTTATACATTTATTCCAGGTGATATATTAGCTTCACAAAAATACATATTACCCGAATAAATTACGCAGTTTATTTTATCTTAATTTTGCCTATGGGACGAAGCACTGTGGGTCGGGTCTCCAGATGTGGATTAAAACGTGGACCCGAATGACCCCGGAATATTTTTAAGATATATTGGTATCAATTTCTATCGAAACCCGCTGAACGCAGAAAAAAGGGGATACCTCCACTGCGCTGGGAAGATTAGGTGGACAGCAATGCTGACTCCCTAGGTATCCCCAAATGGCGCCATGCTGCACGAAGCAGAAATAGCTCGCGTGCTTCATTAGACTCGGCTAAAATCGTCTAGACGGTTACGTACCAATTAAAGTAAGTAAAGGTATCAAATGAAAGGCATTTTTTATAGAAAATTTACATAGAAATGAATTCATTATTATTCCTAGGTCGGGTACCAAGATGTGGGTTAATACGTGAACCCGGAAAACACCGGGATATTTCTCATGGATATTGGTATCAAATGAAAGGTTTTGAGCTGGAATTTTATATGGAGCCGTACCCATTATGATTCCCAGATATGGGTCAAACGTGGACCACGGAATATTTCTCAGGGATATTAGTATCAAACGAAATGTTATGAGCATGACTCTTCAATAGAAATAAATTATGGGTACAGGAGTTGACCCGGACGCCACGTAATGTTTTTAAACAACGATGGTATATAATGCTAAACCCGGTTCCCTAGGGAAAAGGAAAGGGGAAGGGTGTTGAGAATGGTAAAGGCAAATGCAAAGGGATGGAAAAGAAGTGGGAGAATATAATGAAAATGAAATGAAGAGGATGGGGAGAGAGACAGTAAGACGCGGAATTAGAGAAAGAAGAAGAGAGGAAATGAAAGGGAGAAAGACAGAAAATGAGAGGTAAGAGAGAGTGGTAGAGAAAGGGAAGCGGAAATGTGACGGGAAAGCAAAAAGAAAACGGAAGCGGAACTAAAAGGAAAGGGAAAGATAAAGGGAATAATAGAGGGAAAAGGAGTGGGAGACTAATACGAAGGATAAAGGTATAAAGACATTTCTTCCTTCACTTTTTTTTAAAACTTACCTGACTTTTGCTGAGGTAAGCAGCCCGAGGAAAGTTCGGCATCTAGATACTAAGAGTCAATCTCGATATCAATCCAATATCCTTACTAGGGCTCTTAAAATTATTCGACTATTCGATTAGTCGGTTAACCGATTAATCGATTCATAACCGTTCACTTGTTAAAAATTCGGTTGATGATATTCGATTAGTCGCCTTTCCTCAATTATTCGAATAATTGCTTTCCTTCGACTACACGATTTTTGTAGAAAATCGAATTTCAAAAATCGAATATTCAGTAAAAATTTTTTACAGATAATTTTAAAACATAAATATGCTTATTGTGTTAATACATACATTTTTTTGAAAAATCTGCGACAGAAAAGGATGTAACTTGCTCCAATGAAAAAAACTATTTCTGCGGTATTTCGCAGGATCAAAAAAAAAAATTCGTCCCGAAACCCTATCAACATACAGAAGTGTCAAATAAAGAAGTTACAATGAAAAACTATTTCCGCGGTGTTTCACGGGATCAAAAAAATGTGTCCCGAAACCCTATCAACATACAGAAGTGTCAAATAAAGAAGTTACAATGAAAAACTATTTCCGCGGTATTTCGCGGGATCAAAAAAATGTGTCCCGAAACCCCATCAACATACAAAAGAGTCAAATAAAGAAGTTACAATGAAAAAACTATTTCCGCGGTATTTCGCGGGATCTAAAAAAAATAAATTTGCCCCGAAACCCTCTCAACCCATTAAACAATGAAAAAGAAATTATCAAACGTTTGAGAAAATATTGTTTCTAAAGTTGAGAATCAGCATATATGTATGTATATCATTTGAAAATAAACATATTTTCAACTGTTCATCAACCATTGTTTATCAATTTTAGATTAGCTTACAACACATTTGAAAAAAAAAAAAAAAACTTGTTTCGTATTTTGTACTATTTCATGAATTTCAACATGTGAAGATTTGAAGGAACGAAGAAATTTTGTGTGTTTTCAAATTTCAGTCAGCTTTCGTTGTTCTAATTTAAATGGAGGACCTACACACCAAAATGTCCATATCTGAACAATCGGTTGTATGGGAGCTATATGTTATAGTGGTCCGATCTTGACAATTTTCGGTAATCCCGTTTGGGTCCATATGGGTACAAATACTTCAAAATTTCACGCCGTTAGCTGTTATAATGGAGGAGTTATACACCAAAATGTCCATATCTGAACAATCAGTTGTAGGGGAGCTATATGTTATAGTGGTCCGATCTTGACAATTTTCGGTAATCCCGTTTGGGCCCATATGGGTACAAACACTTCAAAATTTCACGCCGTTAGCTGTTATAATGGAGGAGTTATACACCAAAATGTCCATATCTGAACAATCGGTTGTAGGGGAGCTATATGTTATAGTAGTCCGATCTTGACAATTTTCGGTAACCCCGTTTGGGCCCATATGGGTACAAATACTTCAAAATTTCAGGCCGTTAGCTGTTAAAATGGAGGAGTTATACACCAAAATGTGTATATCTGAATAATCGGATGTTGTGGAACTATATGTTATAGTGGTCCGATCTTGACAATTTTCGGTAACCTTGTTTGGGCCAAAATGGGCACGTCTACTTCAAAGTTTCATGTCCTTAGCTGTTTAAATGGGGAAGTTATGCACAAATTACATCCAAAAATTTCATGTATATCTGAATAATCGGTTGTTTTCTATATGTTATAGTGGTCCTACGAGGGCACAATTAATTTTAATTTTCATAATCATTTGGAAAAATATGCCGTATATATGTGAAAATATGCTGGAAATTAGAGTCACTTAGATCACTATCAAGCACACATAATTGTGACGTTGTCATACGTATACATATACTATGATGCTGTTATTGGCGTTGTGGTTGCGCCATTTTACACTAGCGCTATATTGGAGCCAGTGATGTCATTTTCACTTCGATCGAAGTATTTCACTTCACTTTTATGCCCGTCACTTCGACACTTCCTCTTTCCCCAAATCACTTCGATTTTTACCAATCAGAATTAACTTACTTTTATAATTTATTATTACAAATCGCTATCTTAGAGTGCAAATTGTGTAACTCCTTTTTTTCAGACTTTGTAGGAGAGGCAGAAAACAAAAAATAAAAAAATTTCGAAACGAAAAAAAAAATTTCTGTTCATGTAAATGTTTTGGACTTACACAATTTTCTTCGCTTTTTGGACTTACACAATTTGCGTATGACTGAATAAAAACTAGTAGAAATATGACAAGTATCACAGACTTGTTTAGTGTGATGCGCAATTGATTTTTTTAGCGTTCTACATAAAAATACACTTTTTCATGAAAGTGGACTTACACAGTTTGCACTCTAAGCTAGCGAAATTCTAATAAAAGTTGCATATGCAATTATGCAAGAGGTAAATTATGGCATCCCTCATTGAGATGAATAATCGATTTTTTAAAAGCTCCTCTTATCTCTAGGGTTTTATCGCTTTTTTTTAAAGTTTGACACAGGGCCCCGGAGCGGAGTTCGAAGCAAAAAAAAATTGGCAAATAATAGCTCGTGCACAATTCATTTAAAGCAAAGTGAAATTCCAGATGCTTGCTGCAATTAACACTTTGACAATTTCCATTTACTTTTTTGCTTTGATTTATAACACTGATTTTGTGCAAAACATTCTGGGAATCGACTTTTTTCTGATTATTTCAAATGATATTTTTTACTCTTTATTGTTCATTTTACGTAGTTGCGCGAAATCGCTAATATAAATGTAGATAAACAAAGAATACACACACACATATGAATTAATGTATATCATTTTATTTCTTTTGAATTTTCAAAATAGAAATAATGAATATGAAATGTTTTGTTTTTTTTTTAGAAAAAAAATAACCCTTAACAGCCAAAAATAGCATTCAAATAACTATTTGCTAATTTTTACCATTTTTCCGTTTCTTGATTTCCTGTTCGTTTTTCATTTTTTCTAAATGTTGTGCTAAACAAGTTTTGAAAGTTTATTTTCTTCTACAATTTTTTTTTTTAAAGAAAGCATTAACTTTGTCATCCTCAAGCTATCCGAAAAGGTATACCAATCGAGAAAATTTGAACTGTGGTGGATATTAGATTCCGCCAAAACATGAAATATATAAAATCGCCGTTTTCTCAAAAAGTTACCATTGGGTGATTTTGGGTTTGATAGAAATTTGTTAGTGAAGCATTGAACATTGATATTCTGCAATGGTCTGCCCTTCGTATTAAAATTCGTTCTACCCTACCGTGTGGTATTTTAAGTAAAAGTTTATATTTTTACATTGAATGAATTATAACCAGTACCTGTTATGCTTAAATAAAATATAATTTTTCAAGTACATACTTAAGTATGCAAAAGAATACTTAGTACATTCTCGTTATCCAATGCCCTCACTCTGTAATTCGATTCGAAAGAAAATTCCATATTCCATATTCCATATAAACTATATTCTACAGTTTACGAATGTGCTTTCGAATGTAATTTCACTTTAGGATAGAACTACAGAGTGCGGGCCCAGGAATAAAAAAGATCTCGTATTTATATACATGAAACAATATAAACAATTGAATATGCTGCATTCATATATACATATGTACATAATGTACGACCGCCGCGCTTCACTTCTATTTACTTCGAATCACTTCGATTTTTCAGCCGCTTCACTTCACTTTAAAATTTGGCGGTGACAACACTGATTGGAGCTGGTGTTAGCGCCAGGGTTGCCACTTTGAAATTTTTTTTCCGACCAAATTCGTCTGAAAAACCTACCAAAATAGCTTTCAGCCGACCAAATTTTTTTTTTCACAAAATTCGTCATTTAAGCTGGTTTTTGAAAATTTATGTATTTTTATTTATTCATTTAACTGGTACATATATAGGAACTTATACATACATATCACTCTTCAAATATTTTCACATGTTTTAGCTTAAAATAATAAGGTACGAATGCGTTTGTACATATGTATGTACATTAATTTGTGTATGTAATTTATGTTAACATTTTAAAATAGTTACGACTATGGTTTAACAGGTCTCCAAGTAGGTATACAAATGAGATCAGAACTTTAATTAAATATCAAAATTGAATCTAAGATCTTTTTTAGTGCATAGTGCTTATTTCTAATTTGTTTCTGAGTTTGGTTTTATTAAAGAAAGTGTAGAAAATTTGCGCTCCGCTGCAGCAGAGCTGTGTGGAAGCGTAAGCAAATTAAAAATAAAGTTTGTGAGCCCGCCAAAGCAATTTTCATTAAGCGCATTTTTCATCAAAGAAAGGGGTTTCATGCGTATACGTTCACCTTCTTTTCTCCACTTTACACAAAACTCTGCCGAAGAGAAACACAAAAAGTATTCAAGCAAACTGTTGCTGTGAGAAAGAGACATGAATACATGAACTTTCAAACGTTCTTTCAACAGTGTTGTGGCAGAATCTAGCAAATCAGTGATGTTACTTGAAGGAAGGTAAAAACCTACCAAAATTCAAATCGTGCGACCATCCGACCAACAGGAAAAAAACCGACCAGTTTTGGTAGGAAAAGCCCACTTATCACATCCCTGGTTAGCGCACGAAATTGAGTCAGTGTTATATTGCAATAGCGCATCATTGAGTTTAGTGATGGGTGAGTCCGAGATGTTTAGACAATCGAGAGAATCGCCATCGTTGTTAAAGGCTGGTATCGACCTCTCAAGAAACAGCTCAAGAAATTTTTGGATTTATTTCTTGAGTAAAAAATAGTAGTAGACAAGAAATTTTGACGTTTAGTAATCCACCGTGAATACCAAGTGAAATGAAGAAGAGCATCAAAAACGTAAACAAAATAAACCTTTTTGTAAACATAAGCAATTAGTAAGTTCTTAAAAAATATTAAATTAAAGCTTTAAATATATGCTTTCAATAGTTTTATCTTGTTGTTATTTTAGGAAATCATCGAAAGCGACGAGGATGACCTTATATTACTGGTAAACTGTGCTATATTGATGCCCGGAATGGAATAAAATATGAGAAATAGATGCCAACTATGCCCTTGCATCATTAGAAAAATTGTGCATTCTATTTTTCGTTTCTTTTTTGCCATTTTCACTAACTGCTTGCCCAGAATGTTGTCTACAGCTACGGACTACATAGCTTACTACATCAGCTGATGACTGATTTTGTGGCAACGCTCGAAAATGTGAACACAATGGTGTAGCTCAGTGTATCTCATATATGTCATCTTTTTTATATTTTTGTACAGGGGATTCCTTAAATTCCATAAAAACTCTTTATTTTTTACAAGTTCAATTCATTTTTCCGTTTCTTCGTCCTTCATTTCGAATTTCCGTCATTAAAAAATTGAGCTGTCACACTGTAGCGCGCTACAAAGTTAAAGTTAACTCTACTTCTACTACAGCCACAACTACACGCTACAGACACAGCTACACATTGTGGGCATTGCAATGCAATTGTACTGTTTTAACTTTTGACAGCTCTTACTACGTACTACAGCCACACCATTCTGGGCAAGCAGTAATGATTTCCACGATTTTTTTTCAACACGCAACAAACGTCAAAATTTCTTTAAGAAATAAATGCTCGATGATATATTTCTTGGCAAAACCTGTGTTGCTGTGTTCGCATAACGTTGAAAAATAGTATTAAAAAAGTGTACTTATTTTCTTGAGAGGTCGATACTCGCTCAAGAAAGTTTCACAAGAAAAATTTCTTGAGCATTTCTTGTACGTCATTTTATATGAAACTTTTGCGTTTCTTGAGAGGTCGATACTAAGCTTAAATCACAATCGAGTCAAAAGTTGACTCGCTCCTCGACTACACAATCGAGATGTTTTTGCGATTGTTCCGAGTCGGCGAGTCGGAGGTTGTTTCGATGACATCTCGACTACACAAGCGAGATGTTTTTGCGATTGTTCCGAGTCGGCGAGTCGTAGGTTGTTTCGATGACATCTCGACTACACAAGCGAGATGTTTTTGCGATTGTTCCGAGTCGGCGGGCCGGCTGTTGTTTTGATGATATGTTTTAGTTGATAAAATAAACTGAATGAGGTTTGTTGATAAAGAAAGTAGGATTTTTAATGGAAGTGAGGCAAATACATAAATAAATTAACCAAATTGAAAAATATGCTGTACATAGACGCTGCATTATTGCAATCACAACTAAACAGTGTCGTGCATAATAATAATAATTAATTATTTAAACATTTATAGTCTTTTCTTTTAATAAAATTTTAATTTATTTATGTATCTGTTTTATTTGAATATCTTTTCTATTCTAAAATATTTTTTTAAAAATCATTATTTACATATATAAAAATCAAAAGTTGCTTATTTCATTTTATATATACATAAGTAGTTTACAATAACAGTATTTTACACATTAATAAATTTTCTGAAGTGAGACGCTTATGAAACAAATGAATTTTACGCGTAGCAACAACGGCAATAGATTTGTACCACTCTGTATGTTTTGTAAAGGTCCCCACAAACAGAAGCGATACGATACAGCCCACACAGCAAAATCGTGCATGACGCGATACGATTTTACTGTGTGTGCTGTATCGTATCGCTCCTGTTTGTGGGGACCTTAAAGCAATTTTGATATTCAAGCGGCAACAACAAATATTATGTATTTTTTGCAGCGAGTCCGAGATGTTTTAGCGATTGTTTCGACTGACGGCCATTTACGACTTGACTCGAATACGAATGAAAACCATCGAGAGCATTCGAGATGTTTCAACAATCGAGAGAATCGAATAAAACATCTCGGACTCGCCCATCACTAATTGAGTTGGCGCTACATTGAGTTGGCCTTAGGGTTGGGCGATATATATCGATATATCAATATATCGATATTTTTAAAATAGTACAGCCGATAATATCGACGATATTTTGAACTACCGTGCATCGATAATCGATAATTTTTTGCCAATTCGAGCCAAATTCGATATTTTTCATACATTTCTGATTCGCTTCGAATTTAACAGCAGAACATTTTTTAAGAAGTGGTATAACCATAATGTCCGGGTGCTTGAATTTACATTACTTTCTTCTTCAAGCAATTCTTAATGATTTTTATGTTTATACTTCAGGATTCGTAGAATATCTGTAGATCCATCCAACTTTAACCACAAATATCTAGTAAACTATAAGTCTGCGGCAAGTTTGGATTCCAGTTTTGAGATCTGTGAGAGCACCTCTAGCCCCGTGAAGAAGTGGTTTTTCGCGGGACGTGGTTCCTTAACGTGAAGCCAGCCCTTTCGATATATTGATATATCGATGTTTTTACACGGCATAAATCGATGTTTTTTTAAATATCGATACAATATATATCGATATATTTTTCCAATTTGCCCATCCCTAGTTGGCCTATACTGAGTTGGCGCTACATTGAGTTGGCGCATTTCCCAAATCGGAGTTAGCGCAATAACACCAGGGTTGGTGTTAGCGCAATTGCGCCGCGCAGCACAGTGTTACCCATGCCAAAGAACGTAGGCAAGGTTAGGTGAAGAAGAAAAAATGACGTAACCCATAGTCGAGCGAGTGATTTTGCATGACCGGCAATCCAGGAGTTGCCTCGCACTATTCTCCGCGAAATAGAAGTATATGGAGGAATAAATGGAGACAGAAAGAAATGAAATGAAAGAAACACGATGCCCATGACCCCTGTTGGGAAAATCTCTAGTTCATAACTCGTGAGCAGCTAGATCATTTTTCGACACTACTAGTGCGAGCACAATCTCTTTTGCGTCATGCAAATTGCATGTTAGCAACTGGTGAATATAACACGGGGGTGTAAATTATCCACCGCTGGATTACCTATTCGATAGTTCAGAACTGGTTAATAATTTTTGCAAATTCTACAGTTTACATCTGTTCACTATTTATTGATTTCCCTACAAGGACGCTACAGGTCTTCATACACATCTATATGTACATACATCCATGCATATCCATACGTATACCCCATAAACATTTTCCTTAATTCTCAACTTATGCAGTTGAGAACTAACATTGACATATATTGATCTGATGTTTATTGAGTATGTACATGCAAACTACTGCATATGAAGACAGCGGTAGACTTACAGCATTGGGCATACCCAGGTGCACGAAGGTGATATTTTGCTTACCTTGGAAAAAGTTAGATATAATTTTTAGGTTACCCAAAATATGTACCTACATAATTTTGTTATCATAAAATTTTCTCAAGGCTTGACAAGGGTGGAAGAAAATTTCAAATAATTAAAACCATTTTTTGAAACAGTAGGTAATTCATAATTGAATTTATATTAACACCAGAGGATTTCTTAACTGGAAAACAAAGATGATGATCATATAGAAAATATGCACTTGTTTTCGAATGGATTTCTGCCCCAATTAAGGTACAATAAATATTGGAAAAATATATATTCACATTAATTTCAAAGATAAATGTTTACTGGGTATATTTTCATACCATCGTCGTTTGAAAGCAAAACCGCGTATGCACGCATACGTACAGTAGACTGTTATGCTGTTTTGCACTTTAAGCGACAACTTGTGACACAAATGCAGATGAAATAAAGATTTCTTCGTACATGAACAAGAAACTACCACATTGATGGTTGGTTGAAAATTAAACAATTAGGAAGAAGAACGCAAGTCAAATATGAAATGTCATGGAAACATGAGTGCAAAGGAATTTGACAGCTATCGATACGAAAACAAAAACAAAAGGCTAGTGTGCGTGTGTATTTTGAAGAAGAGGAAGAAGTCAGCTCATCGGATGAAGTCTCCCTAAATTACCCATGAGCCCGACTTCAAATTTTAGAATTTTATAAAAATCTTGATCTGTCCAAAGGCTCTGTTGCCACTTTTATGCCTTGTTGCGACATTTATATTTTTATGAATGAACCGCTTGTAGTATTTTACACTTGCTTGCCCTTTTGATTATGGACTTTGGTGGTTGATTTGAATGTGCATATATGTATGTATGTATGTATATATATTTTTACGTTGGTACATATATGTACATATGTATGTACGTGCAAATGAATATGAATAGAATCGAGGCAGATAAAGGAATAGAATTGTGAATTTGTCGCGAATATGGGTTCAAAACAACTCCTGGTTTGCGCGTCACGACAACGAGAAGGCCTATTCGGTATACTTTTCAAGTAGCGAATTTTCCCTTCTTGTAGATTTACGTTCTTTGCCTACAGTAGTGATGGGCGAGTCCGAGATGTTTTATTCGATTCTCTCGATTGTTGAAACATCTAGAATGCTCTCGATGGTTTTCATTCGTGTTCGAGTCAAGTCGTAAATGGCCGTCAGTCGAAACAATCGCTAAAACATCTCGGACTCGCTAATGATTCCTCTCATTTTGAAAGCAACCCTACATTTCGGACTCGCTGCAAAAAATACATAACATTTGTTGTTGCCGCTTGAATATCAAAATTGCTTAAAAAAGTATACAGTGGTACAAATCTATTGCCGTTGTTACTGCTCGTAAAATTAATTTGTTTCGTAAGCGTCTCACTTCAGAAAATTTATTAATGTATTAATGTTTAAATAATTAATTGTATTTATTAAGCACGACACTCTTTAATTGTGATTGCAAAAATGCAGCGTCTATATATAGCATATTTTTCAATTTGGTGCATTTATTTACATATGTATTTGCCTCACTTCCATTAACAATCCTACTTTCTTCATCAACAACACTCATTCAGTTTATTTTATCAACTAAAACAAATCATCAAAACAACAGCCGGCCCGCCGACTCGAGACAATCGCAAAAACATCTCGCTTGTGTAGTCGAGATGTCATCGAAACAACCTCCGACTCGCCGACTCGGAACAATCGCAAAAACATCTCGGTTGTGTAGTCGAGGAGCGAGTCAACTTTTGACTCGATTGTGATTTTGCAACGATGGCGATTCTCTCGATTGTCTAAACATCTCGGACTCGCCCATCACTAGCCTACAGTTCTACAGTGATTGAGGGCCAGCAAGCGACTAAACCATGATTCAACCATAAAGGTTTACGCATGACCACATACCTTCATACATAGTGGGGCGATAAGTGTCATGCAAAGAGGAATGTAGAAGAATTTGACAGATACGGCCCCTATGGAAATGCTAGGGTGCGTGTGTGTGTGGCATATGTCAACAAAAAAAAATGCTTGTGTTCGTGTGTTTATGAAGATTGAAGAAGAAGTCAGCTGATCTTATGCATTCTCCTTTATTGTTCCTCCATGGACTAAACGAAAACGAACCAATTTACTGCTCTAGAGCAGTGATAGGCAAAATTGAAATGCAACTGTATTAGTGAGAGCGCCGTAATAGCGCAAATCAATTGGTTCGTTTTCGTTTAGTCGCTTGCTGGCCCTCAATGAATGCGGTCGTTTATAAAAACGACAAGCATGCGTACATATGTATAAGTAATTATGCTTTTACATATATAAATATGCGCAAACAAGCGACATTCACCCACGATGTTGCTACGCCACTTGTTGAGCGACGACTTATAGTCCAACTCTAATGCACCGTATGCGAATGCGTGTGCGTATGCGCATCTAAACGTTTTCATGCGTGCGGCCCTGGCTGCTCCAGTGTATGCGAATGGTTGCGTCTGTCAATTACACTACATACATACATATATACAATTCCCGCCATTGTTATTTTTGAAAATACATATTTTACCAATTCACGAAAGATTTAATAAAATGTATAATGGATGAGGATTTAGAATTGATATTAATTATTATAGGAAGTGTTATTGCCGTATATACGGAATCAAAATAACAAAAAAAAAAAACCTACCATTCGGGTACGTGATTTGTATTTGGAAAGGGAACTTAGTGGTTTTTTTTCATTTGTTGAAAACCCGCGATTTGGATCAATTCCAAATTAATAATAATATAATAATAATAATAATAATAATAATAAGACACTGGCGCTATTATAACTCTGATGAGTTTTATGACCAAGCTTCTCTCCCAATTCGAAGTGTGCTCCTTTTGTTTTTCCTAATTGGGTGGACCTACAGTTTAATGCCGGCTCCGAACGGCGAATGCATTTTTTGTGAGAAGCTTTTTCATTGCAGAAACATACTCGGAGGGTATGTCGTCCACTGCCGAAAGGTGACCGCTATTTCTAAAACCCCAATAATTTTAATTAATTAGAATAATTTTTTGGTTTGTCCGGACTGGGGTTAGAACCCGAGACCTCTGGTATAACAGGCGAGCACTCTACCCATTGCACGACAGCAGCCACATAGCCAAATTGCTATCCGTTGACTTTTATGTATTGTAAGAATTACAATTGCTTTGCCTTAAAATACCAGACTTTGAAAATTTTGGTTAATACAAATATATGCACAACCTCTGAAATCTGGTGTTCTGTTATACCAAGGCGAAAACTCCCTATTCATTATTTTTTTACAGTTAAACTTATTTAAGTTTCAATTATGTATTTGCACACGGGTAACTACATATTTATATGTAATTTAAATTCATGTACTATGTACATGGGTATGCAGATAGTAATTAACATATAATTAATATTAACCGTTTCTAAATATGTATATTTAAAATCCCTTTTAATTAACATTTCTGCTGCCAAACAAATTTTCACTACTTCACCTTAAATCAATTTAACGAAATTTGTGCGATTGCATATGTATACCGATGTAGCAACCAACCCAATATTGGCTGCGACACGCATAGAAAACGCATAGAAGTAGAAAATTTTCAACTTAGCTGCATTCGAATGCGTGTTCGAAATCATCTTCGAATTTTCTATGCGTGTGGTGCATTTACATGCGTGCCACTGGAGTTTGCCTCATTTAAACACAGGTATGCAACACGGCTGTCAGTGACACGCACACGCATACGCATCTGCATACGCATCATTAGAGTTGCACTATAAATCGTTTACAAAAGAAAGAGCATAACCTGTCTGTGTGATTTGAGCGCGATCAATTGATCTATGAAACGCCCATGGAGGAACAATAAAGGAGAATGCATAATACCATGTCTCCACATAACGTGTTTCGCTCTTTTTTTTTCTGCATTTTCTCTCTCAATCTCGGTTCGACGTGGAAACCAGTGCCGAATCTCGCTAATTTCCATACAAATTTCTGAGAGCGAGTGAAGATTGAAACACTGTTTCATTCTGAATCATCTTGCCAACCTCGATGATATCGATGTCATCTCTAATTTTGTATCGTAAATCTATCGAAATCTCACACAGCCCAAAACAAAAACGCAAAAATAAGCAAACATACAAACATTTAAGAAGAGCAAGAAAGTGAAATGTTAAACTGAATCATGATCAGCCACGTGGAGACGGGTTATTTAGCGAGATGGTTTGCTAGATGTTTTGTTGGTGAAACAAGTTATGTGGAGACGGGCTTTTAGATCAGCTGATTTCTTCTTCAATCAATTCATAAACACGAACACAAGCATTTTTTTGTTGACATATGCCACACACACACGCACCCTAGCATTTCCATAGGGGCCGAATCTGTCAAATTCTTCTACATTCCTCTTTGCATGACACTTCTGGCCCCACTATGTATGAAGGTATGTCGTTATGCATTCTCCTTTATTGTTCCTCCATGGAAACGCCTATCACTGATCTATGAAACGCCGAGGTATGGTATATATGCATGTATAAGTGCACCTGCATTAGGGGTGTCCGAAATATTTAGACTCCTGGTCTAAACATGCCGGCCCCCTTGCGACAAGCAATATGTCTAAATGGTGTTATTAAAATGGAATTTATGCCACAGATAAGTTCATATTTTATACATAAGTATTTCATGTTATGGCTAATTGAAACATATACGTGGATTTGGTGTGCATAAAAATTCAAAATATTGTTAATATATGTATTATGACCGTCTACTGCGAAGTATGTACACATGTGTGAGTATTAATTTTAGGAATCCATTTTTTTTCTAAAAATTTATATGCCCCCGAGACGGTGAGGCCGAAAATCGTCCCCCGGGTCATGAGACCTTCGACAGGGGTAGGAAGTGCACTGCCAAGCATTATTTGCGCATACACGTCGGCGCCCAAGGTTAGGCGCACGGGAGAAGCGCGATAAAATTCCTGATCAGCAAGCCGCATGAATTGGAAGCGACTTGCTATCGTCGGTTCGAGCGCATTTGACGGGCTGAGGCGGAGGTGGTGGGGCACGATGGTTGCTTGGGCGATCACGGTCCCAGCGATGCCGTACTTTCCGCGTATTTTCAATGAACAACGGCCTCGTTCGTTGGGTATTTGGATATCGCGCACCAACTCGCGATCCACGATGGTGTTTGGGGCGCACGGATCAATCAAGGCGCGCACTAAATTAAGGCGTCCAGCGGCTTCAATACGCACAATTGCCGTAGGCAAGATTGCGCAAAATGGTCTTGCCAATGATGTGGTCGTGGTAGAATCGCGCCCAGTTCGGAAGCCATGATTAGGGTATAACGTATTGTTCGGGCGGCTGTTGGGTCCTTTAGGCTCATCGTTTGCTGATCGTTTGATATACGGTGCCGCTCTTCCAGATGATCGGCGTGGTGTGCTGAATGGAGATCTTTCAACGCCACCGCGTCGGTCATTGGTTGAACGGCGTGATGGTGTGAATGGAGTCCTCTCACGTACATCCCGTTCGTGACGAAGTAATGGCCGAAATGATTGGCGCTGGTTAGGTAGGGGCTCGACATGGCGCACTTCTTCCCTCTCTTCCCTGTCCTCTTCCTCCATTTGTTGTGCCCATGATTTCTCTGGACCGGTCAATGAGATCGAAAGTGCGTCCAGGGACAGATCCTCCTCTTCGGGACACACTACTTCTTGCCCAGCTAAGTGCAACATCGTGTGGTGCTTTTCGCCACATCGCCGGCAGCTGTCCAGGCTGCTACAAATATCCAAGGTGTGGAAGGGAGACAGGCAGTTCGAACAGTATTTGTGGATTAACACCACACGAAGCCTTTCTTCTACCGTTTTTTTCCGGTACAAAGAGCAGAGCCTAATGCCATGATTTTTGTCGCAGAGGCGGCAAGGCGCCGGAAAAGCGCTTGTCTTGGCCTTGGAGTTACGGCGTGCCTGTGTAAAACGACCCATTGCTGAAGCGAATGTTTATTTTTTTTTTGAATTGGACGATATGTGTGCGATGTATGATTTTGTTGCATTTGAATTTTATTTAGGATATAGGTATAATTGTTTGTTTGGTTGTAGTTTGGTGGGTGGCTAGTGTGGATTAGTGGAAAAGCTGAATGGACATTTCAGCGTTTTCTTTGTTATCGCTAATGGTATGGTAACGAATTGCCTATCTTAACGATTGTCGTTACGGCTATGGCTACGAAACTGTGCTTTGGTGCATTTCGCTACACTGAATTTATTGAATGAAATCCGGCTCGAAGGACCATGAATATTTCGGATGGGGAATGATAATCCTCGGACGAAATTAATTTGGAATGAAAGACCAGAAAAAAAGGTTTAATGAGTAAATTGGAATGGATTTATTAATAGGAGTTTTCTGATGCACATATGTAAATTGGAAAACATGTATATATGGATTTTGTATATGTGTATTTAAAACATAGGAGTTTTGAGGGATGAACTTACCGCTGTGGTTGGATAATCGCAAGTGACTTTTGACAAAAAGGAGGAAAGCGCCCTGACCGGCAGAAAATTTAGCTTTCGTTGGGTCAACGGTTTTATACATATATGTGCGTTTGTACATGCCCTGTAAAAAAATGTGCGATCAATGCCGAAAGAGATTTGTCCTCGATTGATCTCTTTCGAAAACAATCGGTCCACAATTAGTCCCCAATTGTTCCCGTACGGGTATAAATCTAGACTAATTGTAGACCAATTGTTCCCGAACGGGTCTAAATGTAGACTAATTGTAGACCAATTGTTCCCTAACGGGTATAAATGTAGATTAAGCGCTTTCGTCCCGAACGGGTATAAATGTAGATTAATCGCTTTCATTCCGAACGGGTACAAATCTAGATTCCTTAAATGTAGACATTTTACAAAAAATATGCAATGTGTTTAAAAAATTGTAGAACAACCGGTAAAACGAATTGAACACCCTTTTCTAATAACAATTTTAACAAAATGTTGCCTAAAATATCCTATGAAAAAATCCTTTACATTACGCTCATATCTGTGCCCGCAAATTAAAGTAGCCCAACTCGAGATAATGCGAAATTGAGTTATTGTTATAGTGTTAATCTTTGGAGGAAAACCCATCGATCTGTCTTATCCCCATTTAAATTGGAGTAATATTTAAAAAGTTATTAAGATATAAAAATTATCCTAACTCAGATAGAAATATTTTGCACCAGTTAAAACAACTTATCTTCTAGCAAATCTGTTAAGTCTAGTATTGTATGAAAAATCGTTTTATTAAAACATCCTAACTAGAGTTATGTGGGTACTTCATGGACGTATTTATTTGCGTTTTCAGTTTATTAAAAAACTTAACTTCAGTTAGGAATTATAATTTTTTTTTGTCAATTTTGTTTTCATAGCCTAAGTGGAAATAGGTTATTTTAAGTGATTTTTTTTTTTTTATTTTTACACAATTTATCTCGAGTTAGGTTTTTTTGTTAGAATACTTTTCTCATTTCATGCGTTATTATCTTCAGTTAGGTTTTTTTGTTGGAAGCAGGTGGATATGATAAACTGAGATAAGAGATTTTTCAAGGATATATATTATAGAAATTCAATTAATTATTATATAATGTATACATAAAACACCTTTTTTCATCAATTAAACTTTAATGTGGCCGCTGAGGTGCAGTGGGTAGAGTGCTCGCCCGCTATACCAGAGGTCTTGGGTTCTAACCCAGTCCGGACAAACACCACAAAAAATTTTTCTAATTGATTAAAACCCAATTATTGGGTTTTTATAAATAGCGGTCACCTCTCGGTAGTGGGTGGCATACCCTCCGAGTGTATTTCTGCCATGAAAAGGCCTCACAAAAAAGCATTTGCCGTTCGGAGCTCGCATAAAACTGTAGGTCCATCAAAATTGTAGGAAAAACAAAAAGAAGCACACCTCGAATTGGGAGAGAAGCTCGCCAATAAAACTAATCAGAGTTTTAATATCGCCAGTGTATTATTATTGTTATTTTTTTTTTTTATTTATTAATATTGATAGTTAAGCATAAAAGCTAGAAACTAACAGATATTCTTTATATAGCACTGGCAACTCATGCCTTCGGCTAGTTATTATTGTTATTAAACTTTAATCGTGTTGCCTTTTACAAGGTATGGATCCTGGTAACATGGAGGAAGAAGACTTTCTAAATATGGATTATAGTAGCGACGACTCAATTAAGGACTAATTTTTTAACGATAGTCAGTCGGACACGGGGTCAAATAGTGCTGATTAGCCTATGCCTTCCTACACCTTTTTGCGATCTTCTGAATATTTTTATACACGCTTTATACACTTTCTATTTAACTGTG
This sequence comes from Urophora cardui, assembly GCA_960531455.1. NCBI lineage: Eukaryota > Metazoa > Arthropoda > Insecta > Diptera > Tephritidae > Urophora > Urophora cardui. The sequence goes on along the minus strand of OY482671.1, from coordinate 29,747,033 downwards.
CATGATTGTGTTTCCGGACCACCTACGTGTTATATGTGGCATGAGACCCTTGCAAATCGTGGTGGCAATGGAATACCATCGTGCTTATTCAAACACTTAAATAGTTTACCATTCAATATTAAACATGTCGGTTTTTATAGCGATTGCTGTCCTGGCCAAAACCAAAACTCTTCTATTAGTACTATGTTTTAAATCTTCATGCAAGGTGATACTAACATTCAGAAAATTTATCACAAGTTTTTGGTTCCTGGTCATACGCATATGGAGTGTGCTGTAGACATGCCTTAATTGAACGAAAAGAAAACGAATATAAAGATTCATCACTGGGTTTATAAACATATGTATTTTGCACATGACCCTATATGTCGGTTCCATCACCGCGCTCCTTTTTTCGGCAGTTCCAGCTGCTTTAGCTTTGAACCTCTCGCTTGGGAGTCTTCATTAATCACTTCCGGATAAACCAAGCTTCTTGTGGTGATTTCCCTAGTACCATGCCTTTTTCAGTATTCGGTAAAATAAAACGCAAATTCAGTTCGGGTTGAAAACGATCCGCGGCTTAGGATTATGGATTATTTTCTTCAGGCCCAAACAACAATGATTAGCGAAACGATTTTTATTTTATTTCATTCATTTCAAACAAAAATTAAAAGTCAAAAACTCTAAGACTTCTAATTCCACTACTTAGTTAGTTATATCCACTTAAATGGTCGTTTCGGGTCGTTTTCGACCCGAACGTAGGTCTACGCTTAAAAACACTTAACTCGAGTTAAATGGAAATAAAAACCTTATTGGGAAGAATTCGACACAATAAAAGAACTTAACTAGAGTTAATTCTGCTTTTCGTAAAAATTGCATCCAATAAAAGCACTTAAGTTATAAAAGACAATTTTTTGCAATTAACCTTGCTTTAAGATTTCTGGTTCACAACTATTCCTTCTCTAACACTACAAATCCATTATTTCACCTTTTAAAAATCCGAATTGGTCCAATGGTTTGAATTTTGACAAAAAATTGAGTTTTCTCCGTTCACCATATTTTGAGTTAGGCTACTTTAATTTGCGGGCACAGATATAATGCATACTCAAAACTTACAATTTTTTAAATTTATTTATTGAGATTTTTTTACAAAAGTAAAACAGTATATAATCTTTATTTAAATATGCATGAACATTTACAATTTTTTAAGGAAAAATCTACATTTGTACCCGTTGGGGATGAAAGCGATTAATCTACATTCGTACCCGTTCGGGATCTACATTTGTACCCGTTGGGGATGAAAGCGATTGATCTACATTTGTACCCGTTCGGTATGTTAGTGATTAATCTACATTGGTACCCGTTCGGGTATACAAGTTGAACAATTAGTCTCTTCATAGGACATGCTCGAACAAATGCGATCAATTCACTCCATATAAAGGGATGTAAAATTGTATTAGTCGCATGCTCCCTTGCGATTGATCCCGGACACGTCCCGGATTAATCGCATTTTGTACAGGGTGCATACGTTGCAAGGTATATATGCATGTATAAGTGCACATGCATTAGGGGTTTCCGAAATATTTAGACTCCTGGTCTAAACATAATTAACAAATTAGAACTTAAAATTTATTGAAACTTAGTAGGCAGATACTAAAGCAATTTAGTAACAAGTGGGTAACATGATATTTTTTTATTTTTATACTATATATGTATGTATCCAGCATCAGCTACTTCCAGCCTCCGGCAACTCATTCCGCGTTACTCAACAATTTGCGTTTCCTTTCCAATTTCAATTCTCGCTTCAGCGCCTTCTGCTCCAGCTCCTCCGCATGTTCAGCAAAGAGGGCATGCATAGCCGGATACATGAGATGAAAGTGAGCTAAATCAACTAACGAAACTTGCATATTGTCAAAGGCTATGGACACGTTATTTATTGGCTCTTCAGCAGCACTACCGCCCAATAGCTGCGGCATACGCGGCAACTTGGCATAACGTTGCGAAAAGTGTGTGAGTATAATGTGTTTGGCCTGCATTTCACGTCCTTGCGCGATGGCTTGCGATATGGTGCTGTGCATTTTCACTTTTGCCTCTTCCAACAAATCATCTTCCATGGTGGCCTCGTGTATGAGTACAGTTGATTGGCGACCCAGCTCAATGAGATCGCGACAGGGCATGGAATCGCCACTATAGGTGATTTTTACGGGCTGCTCACTGGCGGCGGCCATTGTTTGAGGCAGCTCAAGGCTGACGCCAAAGGAATGTGGACAGTGACGTACCATACAAGTGCGAACTGCGCTAATGCCCATATCTGGACGAGTTTCTGCCAGTAGCATTGGTTTCTCCAACATTTCTGCATTGCCTATGAGCGTGTAGCTATCTGCTATGTGGGCGATGCGTTGATTGTAAAAATCTAACCAGGGTTGTATTTGTAGCGGCGCAAATATGAGCAATTTACGTTCGATCGGTGGCACATCCACTTCCTGTAACAGTCGCTGACGCTCGTTCAGCAAGCCAATCAAGCCAATGTGATGATCGGCGTGCAAATGCGAAATGTAGATTGCTTTGAGTTGACGCATAACAGTTGCGGCATGCGTCTTCCCATAGAAACGCACTATTTGACCGAGCGTACCTTCGCCACAGTCCAATAGCACATAAGAGTCAGCAGCTGGTTGTATCAGGATAGCGCTTACATTGCGCGTTTTGTTTGGTATGCAAGAGCCGGTGCCGAGAAAGGTGATTTTCGGGTATTCGGCCGTGCTGCAGTTGGTAGTTGGTGCCGGTAGCGCCTGCATTTGTGCTTTTAATTTGGTGAGAAGGGCTGGGAAATCCTCCAATGCTTGTGTTTCAGCAATGTATTCGCTGGGATTCAATTGCGCTTCCATGCTGCGATCGAGACCTTGGGAAAGAGGAAGGATAGGGGATTAAATGTGTGTTAAAGCAATTATATATTCGTTGTACTAACCTTTACGTGGTCGCAAATGAAAATTTGTCAGCGAGTTTATGCTTGTAAGTTGCACTGGAATACGCTCAGCATCATTTCCTTCATCTGTCTTCTCTAAGCTTTTCTCATCATCTTCACCACCCATATCGGCTGTCTCGCTGAGCTTTGTTTTCTTTAATTTGTTGCTTATATGCATATTCGTTGTTGCTGCTTCTTCCAGCGCTTCGTTTAGTAAAGGAAATGTACGCGCATTCAACAAATTCAATTGAAATTGTATGCGATGCGCCGCTACATAACCAGAAAACGTATTGCGGCTGGAGTTTACATACAAATGCTGTGTTCGTTGCGTGAAGCAATGTTCCATGAAATCGCGATAACGATTATTTTCTAAAATGAGTGCTGGCGTGAAATGCACTACTACTGCCACCTCATTGTCCAAGTCTTGTTGCAATTTGACGAAGATTTCCGCTTGCGCTTCTAAAGCAGGCACATATTCTTCGCTGGGAATATCGAGAAATACAAATGACAGTCCTGTTTCACTTGGTTCGCTTACATCTTTCGAATAGACCACTGTGCCATTGTCTAGCGTAATGTCTATGCCATTTTTTAGCTGACCCAGTAGCGGACCTGGTGGCACACCACGTTCCACACATTTCACCAAATTCAATGCGCCGGGTCGAGGTTTCAAGCGACAAATGTATGCGACAACCATTTGATTTTGCGCGTCCACCAAGGGCGGACGAATGACTTCTGATGAGGTTGTTGACGTTTTGTAAAGCGGCACATATTTAACAGTCATTACAGTGTCTTCGAAATCCTTTAGCTGCGTGCAATCCCGCGTGTTCACCTGGCATAGAGAAGGAAGTGAGTCATGTATATATGCATTAATCATACTTTATTATTCATTTATTTACGCTTAACGCCAAACGGCTTTTATACTTAGCGACATTGCACATGACAATGATGCTTGAATCTTAAACATACATACCGTCAGTGTTTTCAATACCACAAAACGCTTCATGCTATGCAATATGCTATCCAAATGTGGTGGTCCGTGCAGCACCATCTCACTCACACCCGCATCCTGCACGGTTAACGCTAATCCAGGAAACCCGCCAACTGCCGGCCAAGTATTGCGCGTCACAAATATATGTTCTAGGCGCGCCAGCTTTGTTTTATGCTCGTGCGCCAAGCGTTGTGTGCCCTCGCCGCAATTGAATAGATAGCGCGATTGATCGGTAAACAAATAGATGGAGCTGGGTGATCCATTGGCACCAGCACCCAATACCTGTAAACTCACAATGCCCGGTATGTAGGGTTTAGTTTTCTTTTTAGCCACCTGCAATTGCTTATCACGCCGCAGCTGTGGTCGTGGCGCTGTTTTTCTTTGAAGCGTTGTGGTGGAAGTGGCTGCTGTTGCTAACTGGCTAAGCATAGCATTTAGTGTATTATTTTTTGCTGTCTTCACCACTGCTTGCTCGTCTGATTTGTTCCCATCTGCCGTTGACTGTTGGCTTTGTTTCACATCTGTGCAGATGGGACGAGTTTGCGGTGCCGGTTCCATTTCTTGATATTTTCTATTTATAAGGTAGACGTAAAGCTTATTGTTGGTTTTCACACGTGCAATGCTACGTCTTAGTGTTGTGGTTAAAAACATTCGTGTTTATCTATAAAACTAAACTTTTGCAGCTGGTTTTCGGTTGGTTTTCGGCTAGAAAACACATGCGTCGGATAAGTAAACAACAACAATGATGTTGAATTGACTTTAGTAAACAGCTGATTAGATTGTTGTCATGTTGTTATAGGCTTGCCATCACTTTTTAAATTAATTGTTTTTTTTAATTTTGGGTAAATTGTACTACGTTTATACGTCGGCAAATTCATCAAATCATTTCATGAATTTCCGCTGCATAAACGAAATAGCATGAATTTAATTGCTCACGAAAATTATCAGTGAATTTCCCTATCATTTCATGAAATTATGAAGTACAAGTCCGGCAACGCTAAACAAGCAGCTGTTCAACCAGTCAAGGCAGATTTAACAGGTAGGCTCGGTGGCGAATTCAGAAATGTCCATGAAGGAATAATGAAGGAGAATGCAGGCGATCAGCTGACTTCTTCAATCTTCATAAACACACGACATAAGCATTTTGTTTTTGTTGACATATGCCACACACACACGCACCCTAGCATTTCCATAGGGGCCGGTTCTGTCAAATTCTTCTACATTTCTCTTTGCATGACACTTCTGGCCCCACTATGTATGAAGGTATGTCGGCATGCGAAAACCTTTATTATTGAAGGGTCGGCTTTCCATTATTCCAGCACGCCCTGAGAAAAATGCAGGGCGGTAGAGGGGCTCTCACAAATCTCAAAACTGAAAACCAAACTTGCCGGAGGCTTATAGTTCCCGAGATATTCCTTCTTAAAGTTGTGAAATTTACTATGTAAAACACTATACACACACACAAATATGCGTGTGTTTTGTCGTCACCACTGAGGCTTTATATCACCCAACAAACATATTTCACGGTTCAAAATTACGTTTGCACAAAATTATTTGTACAACAACGCTGAAGGGTGTACTACGCAGAAGGACATCACCGTGGCGGAAGCCACGGTTAGGGCACACGTCCGGACGGATGGCGTAGGGTTAGGTTTACAGTTAAATTCAATCTCTGTCATAAATACCGCATAAACGAGTCCATTTTCGAATTCATGAAATTAAGGGCCGTTTACTCAACATCTGATTAATTTAACCGCTGGTTAGTTTGACGTAAATTGTATGGTGAGCTGTCAAATAAATTGCTTAACCGGACAAAAATCTGTGGTTAAGTGCTTAACCGGAGCTTGAGTAAACGGCCCTAAGAGTTCACGAATTCTGCCGTATACACGTAGTAATACGGTGCTCTTCTCATTTCTCATTGCTTTCTCTCCAACAAGTGACGAATTTCCGAGACCGAAATATTTGCAAGTCCTGAGTATAATAATATACATTGCAGCATTTTCTCATGTTCGAGCATGTTAAATGAACATCCAAACCTAGAAGGTAGATACCCAATTACGCGTTAAGTTGTTTTATATTTGCTCTACTCATACATATGGCAACACTTGAGGCCGTTTGTTGAAAGCTCCAAAAGGGGGGAACGATTAAAAGTGACAACAGCTGGCATTGCTTTGTTGCAAGACCAATGCATACAGGTCGTCTTATGTGAAGCAGAATAGGTGATTACAGTTAGACGGCCCTTTTCAAAAATGTCGGAAGCAGAGAAAACGCGAGCGAACACACAACCAAACACACAAGACACACAACCAAACACACAAGACACACAACCGAACACACAAGCTATTTCCACGAAAAACACGTGCAAGAATGCAAAATCAAAACAAAAGACGATAGTTTGACAAAAGCTACAAATACGCTGAAGAAGAGCTACTCTCCCTTGCATGGACCTTCTATAGTTAGGTTATGCTTTGTTGGTGGAATTGCAGCTAGTCTTGCTGTTTTGATCCAGTCGTTTCAAATGTGATACTTTTTTAAGCCAAAGATACGAAGGTAAATCTAATTTTGGCTTATAACAAATTTGGTACCTTTTTAATCGGCATGAAATAATATTATTGAAATTTGATACCATTTAATCCATGTCAAGGAATATTAATGTATTCTTGTTCATTTTCTTAAAAATTTCTACAACCTGTGAACGTCTTTGAAAATATCAAAAATTCGAAAAATCGAATGCTTTCGATTGATAAGTTGTAGAAAAACGAAGAAAATGCAATATTTACGAAGAATAATTTCAAGTTTTCACTAATAAATTTATGCGAAATTGCACCATTTAAATTTTTTTTAAGGTCCCCAAAAACAGAAGCGATATGATACAGCCCACACAGCAAAATCGTATCGCGTCATCACAGCCACATATGCAATTATGCATGACGCGATACGATTTTGCATATGTGTGGGCTGTATCGTATCGCTTCTGTTTGTGGGGACCTTAAATACGAAAGTGGGAATACCAAATTTTTTGGCAACACTGATTGCAGCAGAAGCAGCAGAAGTAATGGCGCAATTTTTTTGGCGCTGATACAATAACACCAGCGCCAACCGTGGCGCCGCGCACGGTTCTGGCGCAATAACACCTTTTGCGCAATTGCCATGGAATAATCGATAAATAACACTTGTTTGCTTCTTACTGTCTACTATACCCGTTTTATTTCTTTTGGCGCAATTCTGCTTACATACACGCTGGCAGAATAATTGTGCCACAATTAAATTTAATTTTAAAAATAATTTGCGTATATTTGTGAAAATATGCTGGCATCTCATTTTTCGGCATTTTCATTATGGGTCGGCTCCACCCTATTAAAAAGAAAGATTCCGGGTCCGGGCGCATTATATCGAAATTTCACCTTACCATTTACCATGCGTAACAAAAATATACTTTATGCTAATAAATATTTTATTTAATTTATTTTGTATTATATTTTTCTCTCCTATTCACAGATAATGTCAATTTTGTCTTCTTTATTTGTGAAAGTAAAATATCAATACCCTTTCGTATTAGCGATGGTTCGGTATTGGCGTTAGCATACATAATTGTGACGGTGTCATATACGCTGTGCTGTTATTGGCTTTGTGGTGGTGCCAATTTACACCAGCGCTAAATTGGTGCTGGTGTTAGCACACGAAATTGAGTCAGTAGCCGTGTTAGACATACGGTGATCCTAACCCAGATAAAAATTTTTGCATGTAAATGCAACAACAAAGATTTCAGCTCGATTAAACCAGATAAATTGCTGGTTCAATTTCTGATCCGCCCTGTTCGATTTGTTTTTTCCGTGCTGATTTGGCAGCACAGTGCTTTTTTGATTTGGCAGAACTAAAAAGTGACATTTGTGTATGTATACATATGTATATATACATATACCCTACAGTAAATTTGTTTCACTGCTAAATGATCATTGATGATTCTTTGTTGAATATTCATCATTATCGTTTTGCGTTGGTGCAAGCGAGCAAGCTATATTGAAAAAACCAAACGAAATACCATCGAGGCGGTTAAAAACCAACTAGCCAGCTTGTATTTCGGTATGTTTTTTGACATTCGGCAGCTTTTCTGACAAATTTTTCAATTTGATAACTATAAAATAAATTATATTTAAAATAAAAAATATATGGAAATACAAATTTTAAATTTGCCTCTAGTAAGCTTCTGCTTTGGCCGTAAGGGGAAAGAAGAAGTCCGGAAGAAAAATTATACTGCGCACTGTATGTATACTACAAAGTGTGAATGTCAGACAAAACCATCTTCTTCAATCTTCATAAACACACGAACACAAGCATTTTTTTTATTGACATATGCCACACACACACGCACCCTAGCATATCCATAGGGGCCGAATCTGTCAAATTCTTCTACATTCTTCTTTGTATAACACTTATGGCCCCACTATGTATGAAGGTATGTCGTCATGCGAAAACCTTTATTGTTGAATCATGGACAAAACGAATTGGCAAAAATTTTTCCTTGATATTCATTTCTCTTCTCTTTCACATTGACATTTTTAGAGAAAACACACACATAAAAACGGAAGTAATATAACCTCTATTTGGATAAGCCTTGGCTATCCCGCCATTTGAGTTTCATAATTTATTTCAGTAATTTAAATTCAAATTTCCAAAAAATAATTTTTTAAATAGTTATTTTCATTTAGTTTGAAGTTTAAAGTCAATCAAATTGTTTTTGAGGGAGTATTTGTCTCTTTTCAACGTACAGAAGAATTGTTTTTGCGCTATTTTAACTCGGACGAGTTTTATGGCCGAGCTTCTCTCCCAATTCGAGGTGTGCTCCTTTTGTTTTTCCTACCATTGGACAGTTTTATGCCGGCTCCGAACGGAGGCATATAGGCATGAGGAAAGCAAACCATTTATTTGAAAAAATTCAGCAGCCTTTATATTCACCGATGCCTCCTCATGATGAATTTCATCAGTGTTTCATAAAGGATTCATTTCAGATTTTTACTGCTGGGTATATGTTGTATATGTTTCTTCTTCTTTTTAGTTCTTTTCAAGTGCAGCCAATTTTCATTATGAGCCGGATTGTTTCAGTAAAAATTTATCTTAACCCAGACCCAGATGTAATAACTGAAATGCCCCTAGTGTTGTATTGCAATAGCGCATCATTGAGTTGGCGCTACATTGAGTTGGCGCTATACTGAGTTGGCGCATTTTCCAAATCGGAGTTAGCGCAATAACACCAGGGTTGGCGCCAGCGCAATTGCGCGGCGCAGCGCAGTGTTACCCATGCCCATAACCTAACTATAGAAGGTCCATGCAAGGCAGAGTAGCTCTTCTTATGCGAGTTTGTAGCTTATGTCAAACTGTCGTCTTTTGTTTTGATTTTGCATTCTTGCACGTGTTTTTCGTGGAAATAGCGTGTGTGTTCGGTTGTGTGTTCGCTCGCGTTTTCTCTGCTTTTGACATTCTTGAAAGACGCCATCTATCTGTAATCACCTATTTTGCTTCACATAAGAGGACCTTATAGATTGGTCTTGCCCATGCCTAAGAAGCATGATTCAACTAATAGCCCAGTTAGTCGAGAACGTAAACCCGTGTACCGTGTCAGCTGATCCAACCTATTTAATGGGATTTGTATGTAACCGATTATTCAACGACGTACGACAAAGAGGCCCGTACCGCAGAAATCAAAATCATTTTGATTTTTTACGTAAAAACGTGGCAGCTGATCGCTCGCATGGTTGCAAGGTAGAAGGGTTGCCAGTTGAACATTTTTAATGGAAAAAATAGTATGTCTACTTAAACGAACCATTTATTATTACTTTAATTTTTAAAAAGAAAGGAAAGAAAACGTTTATAAATTTTTTTTAAATCCCAAACAAAATGTAAATATATATATATATATAAATTAATAACAAGATAATAGCTTTGTTCAACAACTTTACTTGCAAGTACTTGCAAAAAGAGCGTCAATGTCAAATTAAAGAGTAAAAACGAGAAAAAGAGAAAATTATCAACCAAAGTAATTGAACACAAAATCGTAAACATTCGCAAGAAAACAGCTGATACGCTGTTTTGACAATTTGATTTTTAGGTTAGGTTGTAATTGAAATTTTTGAAATTGGAAATGAAAGGAAATAACTGAATTGGGAAAACAAAATTCTACTTTGGCTATTCCACAACATCATCAAGATTCGTTTTTGCGCTAACTTATTTAGTACACAATTAGAAATTTGCGTTTAAAATGTTTGTATATTTCGAATTGAAATTTTTGTGATCATATATTTTTGACACTTCTATTTTTTTAAAGCTGCTAGTAGTTGCAAGTGAAAATTTTACTTGCAGCGTTTATCAACTCTCTCGAGGTCTTACTCTCTCAATTTGGCTCTCTTTTGCGAATTTTTTGGGTTATTGAACATAAATTCGTAACTATTCGTAAAAATATGTAAAAATTTTGAGATATTGAACACTCCTAATAAATGAAGATATTACTGAAAATTAAAGCAAAAATTGTATTTATCCACAATGGTGGCGGTATTTTCTTAATTGATAACTCTTGGTGGTCTTCTTCTGCAATTTTTCTACATTAAAAAGTTATAAATTGCCACAATAAATCTGAGTTTCTGTAACAAAATCAATTAAAGTGATGTCACACTAATACGATCCACACTTTGTCACCACCTATTTATACTAGAAAAGATATGAGTTACAGAAACTCAGTACAGATTTCTTAATTAAACACAGATTTTTGTGAGAATCTTGTTGCTTCCCAATATAATAAGGTTGTTCTCTCTCTGTGATTTTGGCCTGGCAAATTTGCCGAGATGATATAAGTGTGATAAATTTGCCGAGCACAACAACAAAATACACGTCTTGTCAAATTTGGAGCTTCGGCAAATTTCTCATACCCCAACCCGTGATATGTGATATCATGAGAAAAATATCACGGGAAATGCAACCATGTTATTACACTCACAATGGTCTTCTATGAGAAGAGAGTTTGAATTTATGTTTCTAGTTCTTTTTTTTTTAAGTATTTTATTTTATTCAGATAAAAAATTAATTAATTCGAAATTGAAGCAAGCAAAGCAAAGCGACAACAGTTGTATAAAGAGTGGAAAGAATATGACTAACATGCTAGTTCACAATGAAGTCAGTTAGAATTTTATTTTCTTAAAGGTGCGCTCTCTCTGTGTGGCAAATTTCTCAAGATATCATGATATCTCGGCAAAAATATTAGACACAGAGAACAACCTTAATTTTTTTTATGGATTTTCAATTGTAAATTTAATGTTCTGACTGTGTTTTTTGTTATTTTATGTTTTAGCCCTTGATAACTATCACCAAGGTGTGATGGAAATATATTGAGCAGCAACAAAATTACAAGAAAAATGTGTTTTAATTACCAACTAAGCAGTAAAAAAGTAACAAAATTAATAAAAAAAAAAAAGTCGTCAACGACAATTTTAAAAACGATTAAATTAGTATTTTCTTATCATTTGGCAAATAATGCACAGTTGTGTATTAAAGAGTAATCCGCATAACACTTCGAAGATTAGTAAAAATCTTGTTCGCTCAAAAATGACTAAATGGCAACCCTGCTAAAATGTAAACAAACTTTATATATATGGAAATATGTGTGAGTAAAACAGCTGATTGCTACGGGCTCAAAAAATCCTAAAAATTGCATACGGGCGTTTGCGTCAGCGAGCGGACCACACGTTCTCGACTAACTGGGCTAAAAGGTTTTCGCATGCCGACAAACCTTGGGTACATTCAGAAGGCGCAACGGTGGAGCACAACTGTTGTGTAGATATCAGTAATCGGAAAGTGATCATGGTTCAATTATAGAAGGTTTTTGCAGTACGATATACGTACATACATACATACACACTCCATGTAAATTGTTTGTGTATTCTGTGATGCTTCTGTCAAAATCATAGCCCGCCATTGTAGAAATCTTATTGCGTCAAGATCAAAATTGACATAAGTTTGACATAGGCATCGCAATATGAATAAAAAAAATAGAAAAAAGTTTGCAATCAGCTGTTTAGTAGGTTAACCTTCTATAAATTAGCCTTGAAAGTGATACAATTTTCGCCTTCTGAACGAGCTGATACATTAAATAAACAAATTAGTATTTTAATTATCCCCAACGTAATTGCCAATAATTTCTCGGCTTTTAAACATTTTTATTACATTCCAAAATTCATAAACACTATTTATATTTTTGTACATATGTCAAAATCGTAAGCTCAACATGTTGTGTAAAGTGAGCGTAAAAAATTTATGATGGAAAAAAGTCTCCAAAATCACAACATGTTGTGTTGATCACAAATACTCAACGTTGCGTTCAGAAGATAAAACACAACAGTTGCGCAACTGTTGCGCCACGGTTGCGCCTTCTGAACGTAGCCCTTCATACATAGTGGGGCCAGAAGTGTCATGCAAAGAGGAATGTAGAAGAATTTGACAGATTCGGCCCCTATGGGAATGCTAGGGTGCGTGTGTGTGTGGCATATGTCAACAAAAAAATGCTTGTGTTCGTGTGTTTATGAAGATTGAAGAAGAAGTCAGCTGGTCTTATGCAAGGCAGATCTAGGAAGGTAGGCCCGGTGGCGAATTGAGAAATTTCCCATGTATTTTGTTAGTGTAATCGGTAGAGTGTAATGTCAAAATTAATGAATTCGCTTCGGGCTCGTCCATCCCTATTGGCCATGATGTGAATTCGCTTGGATTTTGACATTACACTCTACCTTTGCATATAAAAAAAATAGTTTCTGAATTCGCCACCGGGCCTACCTTCCTAGATCTGCCTTGGTCTTATGAATTCTCCTTTGGATTCCTCCATGCCTAAGAAGGAGCAAAGTAGAAAAAGAACGATAAATAGCTAACGAAAAAGCATAGAGAAGAACATGTGTGTGAATGAATATAGCAAGTAAATTGAATTACAAAAGTGGAGGTAGAAAATAGCCATGGGTAATGGCGCAATTTTTTTGGCGCTGATACAATAACTCCAGCGCCAGTCGTGGCGCCAACTCACGGTACTGGCGCAATAACACCTTTAGCGCAATTGTCATGGAATAATCGATAAATAACATTTTTTCGTTTGTTACTGTTTACCATCCCTCTTTTATTTCTTTTGGCGCAATTCTGCTTACATATACGAGGGCACAATTAATTTAAATTTTCATAATCATTTGGAAACATATTCCGTATATTTGTGAAAATATGCTGGGAATTAAGGTCACTTAGATCACTATCAAGCATACATAATTGTGACGGTGTCATACGTATACATATACTATGGTGCTGTTATTGGCGTTGTGGTTGCGCTATTTTACACTAGCGCTATATAGGTGCTGGTGTTAGCGCACGAAATTGAGTCGGTGTTATAAGGCAAAATTGTGTTGGCGCAATATTGAGTTGGCGCTATATTGGGTTGGCGCTATATTGAGTTGGCGCATTTCCCAAATCGGAGTTAGCGCAATAACGCCAGGGTTGGTGTTAGCGCAATTGCGCCGCGCAGCGCAGTGTTACCCATGCCTAGTAGAAAAATTAAAGAAAAAAATTATTACGGTGGTAAAGTAAAAAATTTAGCGAGAAAAGACAGCACGAAAGCTAAAAGCTGGAAGTTATAAAGTGTAAAGTTTTGGGAGAAAAAGGTTTTCTTCAATAATCAATTGCAAAGATTAAATAGAAAATGTCCTCGCGAAGGTAATTAAAATTGTAATAAATTACAACTACAAAAAATGTTAAATAATATATGAAAGAGGTAGAAAGTATCGAACGGATTCTCGCCAGGAAAGAAAATTCAGAAACGCATTGTACGGCTATAACAAAAAAAAAAAGAAAGTGAAATTAAATGAACGCATTGTTCTCCCAGTTTGACACTAAAATTTAACAAATCTACAAACATAACCATTTAGTACATTCATACATTTGTATATGCTATTACATATATGCATGTACATATGTATGTACATATATCTGTTAATATATAAATATGTATGTACACCCTGTCGGAAAATCTCTACACCTTTTCCAGTTTAAGTTCAGAAAGTTACAATTGAAGTTCAGAAAATTACAATTGAAGTTCGGAATTTCCAATTGAAGTTCAGAAAGTTACAATTGAAGTTCAGAAAATTACAATTGAAGTTCAGAATTTCCAATTGAAGTTCAGAAAGTTACAATTGAAGTTCAGAAAATAATTACAATTGAAGTTCAGAATTTCCAATTGAAGTTCAGAAAGTTACAATTGAAGTTCAGAATTTCCAATTGAAGTTCAGAAAGTTACAATTGAAGTTCAGAAAATTACAATTGAGGTTCAGAATTTCCAATTGAAGTTCAGAAAGTTACAATTGAAGTTCAGAAAATTACAATTGAAGTTCAGAAAATTCCAATTGAATTTCAGAAAATTACAATTGAATTTCAGAAAATTACAATTGAAGTTCAGAAAATTCCAATTGAATTTCAGAAAATTACAATTGAAGTTCATAAAAGTTACTCATATGCCCTATGTACATAGTGTCTCGGTTGCAGGAAAATTGTATGGATTTGTTTGAAGATTTAATAAAAATGTAAATTCTCGTGTCTTTAGCGCCCTTCGTTGTACATATGTAGATGCATTTTTCAAACTTTTCAATTGCATAATAGTGTTTTCAGACAAAGATGATTTGTATGTTCATTTCGCATCATAAAACGTGTAAAGACTACGGCATGGTATCTCTAAGGCAGCCGCGTTCTTACATACTTGTTATTTACATATGTATTTATTCCGAAATAATGCATTTTATGTAAATAATTAATTTATTTGCTTATATATATGCAATTCCGAAAATATTTAGCTTCATTGTTCATGAAAAGTAATAACATCAGTTTCATTCCATGTGAATGCGCGAACATTTTTTTCATATACGGTTTCGATTTACACCCATTGCTTGATGCACTTTCTTGCAACCAATGTCAAAATTTCTGCATATATAGACGTTTGTTTCAAGCCCTATAAAACATATATGCGATTAATCGAATTAAAAATGCATCTACCCCGAAGGGCGTTAAAGATACGAGAATTTACATTTTTATTAAATCTTCAAACAAATCCATACAATTTGCCTACAATCGAGATACCAGGGCGTATGAGTAACTTTTCTGAACTTCAATTGTAATTTTCTGAACTTCAATTGTAACTTTCTGAACTTCAATTGTAATTTTCTGAACTTCAATTGTGATTTTCTGAAATTCAATTGTAATTTTCTGAACTTCAATTGTAACTTTCTGAACTTCAATTGGAAATTCTGAACTTCAATTGTAATTTTCTGACCTTCAATTGGATTTTTCTGAACTTCAATTGTAATTTTCTGAACTTCAATTGTAACTTTCTGAACTTCAATTGGAAATTCTGAACTTCAATTGTAACTTTCTGAACTTCAATTGGAAATTCTGAACTTCAATTGTAATTTTCTGAACTTCAATTGTAACTTTCTGAACTTCAATTGGAAATTCTGAACTACAATTGTAATTTTCTGAACTTCAATTGTAACTTTCTGAACTTCAATTGGAAATTCCGAACTTCAATTGTAATTTTCTGAACTTAAACTGGAAAAGGTGTAGTTCAGAAGGAGTTCCCTTCTAGTGCATTTTTAACACGCTTTTATTAGTTTCACCTGTATGTATGTAACCACTGCAAACTTTTAGGCGAAAGCGTGCGTATTCATACACTGAAGTTTTTCAGTGTGAGATGTGCTTATTCTACACTAATAGTGCGCGGTTGACTCTCCATTAAGGTGGCTCACCTCGAGAAAAATTACTTACAGGGGTGTAGAGAGTCACTCACAGATCGAAAAACTGAAATCAAAACTTGCCGCTGGTTTATAGTTAGTTATATTTGTTGTTAGAGTTGGATGGGTCCATAGATATTACCACAAAAAGAACATTATGCCGGCTGAGATTTATTTTTTTTAAAGCGCTTTGTTCTACACACTTAGGGCCTGGTTATGGTTACAATCTTGCTGGTCGAGCACCGTGAAATTGTTGTTGTGCACTCCGACGGTGAGAGAATTTTCGGACTCTCACATCCAGCAAATCTGCTGTGTGAAACAGGCAGCCAGCAGTCGAGGTTTCGGGGGTAATAATGTGTTATGTTGTGTATGTGTTTAGTAATAATCATGTGTTATGTTGTGTATGTGCGCTCCAATCATCAATGCAAGCATAACCACCTCTCACGAATCACGAAATGTTTCCGATTTTGATTGGCAATGTTGATTGGTACCATAACCACAGCATTATATGCATACATATATGAGTGGTTTTCCTCAGTAATAGGTCTCAGGTTTGGAGTTCTGTTTGGTAAATTTTACAACTTTTACAAGTATCTCGTAAACTATAAGCCTACGACATGTTTTGTTTTCATTTCTAAGATTTTTGAGAGGCCATATACCCCCCTGAAAGCGAATTTTTTTGTTTGGTAAATTTTACAGATTTAAAAAAAAAAGTATAGGCCTATGGCAAGTTTTTTTTTCAGGACGTGCTTCCTTAATGGACAATTTTCTCAAATATAGTCCCGGGAATCGGAAAAACTAGTCAACTCGTATTTCCTTAGGACTTGCTTATGCAAAGGGCAACATTTATTTCATACAAGTAAAGACGCAAATTATATACTCATTATACCTAATGCTTCACTAACCATCTGAGACTTGTTAGCCCTTTTTCTCTAGCTCTGAACTAGAAATATTAATAATAATAATAATCCACGCCCTCCAATTCCGCCCGACCGCACGAGAGGCGCACCCGCATGACGTACGGTTATTTTTTATATACATAAAATGCCGAGGTGTTGAGTGGCAGGAGTTTGTTAAGCGTAGAGATCTTAAACTGCTCAGCTACAGAGAAATAAAATCATCAGCTGAGTATAGTACGTTTGAAGTTAGTCTTGAGAATTATAACAGAATAATCGCTACTATGTGTTATGATAAGACAGTATTTGCTCACTATTTATTGATTTCCCTGCAGGGTATCTACTACGTACGTACATATGCATCTGTATATAGTGTATATAATATAAGTAAGTAATCGAGAATCTTAAAAAGCTATCGAGCTGTCGCGCGCTGTTTCTGCTTCGTCCGTTGGTTGGTTGTGCTCGCTCCTCGGACGTCAGCCAGCCGCCTGCCTAATTGTCTAGCTGCTATATACAATATGTATGGATGTAGGTATGTCGATGGTGTAGTTGTTGCCTTGTCGTTGGTGATGATTGCTATACGGGCTGTGTTTGCTGTCGTCTACGTACATACATACGAGTATATTGCTAGTGTGCTAGCTAACCCGCTGTTGCCGAGTGCATGCTGCCAAGCTTTTTTTGAAAAGCGTACACGCTTATTTCAATATATACAGACATATATGTATGTATATGTAGATATGTATATATATGGTATATACCCTGCAGTAAATTTCTTTCACTGCTGAAGGATCAGTGATGATTCTTTGTTGAATATTCATCACTGTCGTCATAACTCAGTATATTTTTATTTTTATTTGTTTTTGTTTTTTTTTTCTGAGGAAAGCAAACCATTTATATGAAAAATTCATCAGTCTTTATATGAAAGTATTCACTGATGCCTCCTCGTCATAGGTGAATTGTATCCGTGATTCATTAAGGATTCATTGCGGATTTTTACTGCAGGGTAAATATGTACATATCTATGTATATATGAATGTATATTTGGCTCAGATTTCCATCTGTCTACCAATAGGGTAGGCCTTAGATTACGGAACCACGGTCCGAGAAAAATGACTTTTTCAGTGAGGTAGAGGGCCTCTCACAGATCTCAAAACTAAAATCAAAACCTGCCGGAGGCTTATAGTTCACGAGATATTTGTTGGTAGTTTATTGGTGGTTGGATGGGTTCATACGATGTTACCCCAGAAAGAGAATTCTGCCGGCTGAGGGTTATTATTTTGAAGCGCGGCCGAAGGCCGCCAACGCAAAAAGGTGTTCTGCACACAAATATACATAGTGCGTGTTTTATAAGTGTCTTCATACGGTAATACTGCACAGTTTTGGGGGTTTGTTTTGTAAATTTTACAACTGACAAATATCTCTGGTCGGCGGGACTTTTGGATTTTGAATAAGCAGGACCTCCTCTACAACGCCCGATAAGTCCTTTTTTTCAACGCGTGGTAGACTGTTGGAAAATTTTCCCGTATATTTTTGCAAATATGTACATATGGCGATATGTGTATACATACATACATATGCATAAATGAGAACGCTACTGTTGTTATCAGCGCCACCCGCACCCAGCCAACCAATATCGGTGGGCCCAGCCCAGTCACCAGCGCGAGCTAATGTGTCAGCCAGACCGTCTGAACGTCACACTGCCACTGGCTCGTCCACCCGTTGAACCGATAAAAAGTTTTATGGATTTTAAACCAAAAAAGAAAATACTAACGATAATAAATTTAAAAATACATACATATGTATGCACTTGATAAGAAGGCATGCCATAAGCCACGCCGTCCATCGCCGCCAGCTGTGGAGGTTATAGCTATCATGTGTGGCAAAAAACGCATTTATTAGACTGCATGGTTTTCAAACATCGGCATTATGTTATCGCATTCTGTGATCTAGTAGAACGTTCAAGGTAACGACGATGGTTCCAAAAATCATGCAAGAAGAACAAAATTTGTCGCTACCAGACTGTTGCTCTTAGAGTTCATCAACTTCAAAAACTCTAGATAAACTATGGATGCCATATCCATATTTCTTTATAGCACAAATTTCTTTTTGATGTGATACCCATTATATTGATATGATATTCATATTTTATGGATCAGACAGGATTATCCATATATGTATGTAAATATATATGTATATAGATGTGACATCCATATTGTTTTCTCCGCGTAGGAATGTTTATCCGGCACTGCATAGGCTTGGGGATGTTCGTATTTTCGCCCTTAGGATTGCAAGAACACATGTTTACAGTTTATGACAGCTTCGCGCTATCTATCATTCATATTTAATTATCTTTTTCCACTAATATCAATAGTTGTCCAAATTTCTGTAAAGCAGAACGAAGCAAGATCTTTCAGTTTTTCTTCAATTATATCTACAGCGGAATCGGACTGCAGCGGTAGGGAACTGGCGATATCGTCTAACAGTTTGTCTGTTACCTCGCCCGTCATCCGGCAAACAGATCTCTCAATTTTTTTTGCTGTCACCTTGATTTCCCTTAGCAGGTGGTTTTGGGCTTGTACATCTATTTTATCAACGGTCTGGAAATAATATAAATATGCACATAAGTGAGCTAAAAAATTGATTTCGCATATTATACGGAATTCGGTAATACATACGGTTTTCTGGAACTCTTCCAAGTGCTTGAAAATTTCCGTTTGGTTATATATAAGTGCGGCTTGCTAAGTAAAAAAAAATAAAATTTAAATTACATATACATACATATATTCTTTGTAAAGAAAACATGCAGGAATATGGCATTCTTACATTTTCGCTTATTACTCCAAAACTTTCCATCATCTGTGCTTGGTTTTCTAGTATAGTTTTCAAAACGTCTATTTTTTTTTTTTTTTTTTTTTAGCATCCAATATATTTTGCCAACTGTATAAATAAAATACATCCAACAATTTTGTGGTTCGTTAAAAGTAATTAGTAATTAATAATGACTTAATAAACATGGTGGGTATGTATGGATTGCTCTCAGTAGCGCATCCATTTAAGTATTATAGTGCATCAGCAAAGATCTGTAAATGATTTTCTTTTGAGGCGTACGAAATTGGTTGGTCTTGCCGTCAGGGCTAGAACGAGTGGGTTGGGGTGAGCTAATATTCTCATTTTGTATGATGCAGCATACTTTCTGATTTCTTGAGATATAGTAGGTATCTTTAGGTCACGATGTAGTTGGTCGTTCGTGACGTAGTAGGGCGCATTTACAATCATTCTAATGGTTTTCGATTGGAATCTTTGGAGAATCTCTATATTTGAGTTTGCTGCGGTTCCCCATAGCTGTATGCCATAGGTCCAGATGGGTTTTAAGATAGCTGAGTAGAGCAGGAGTTTGTTGTCGATTGATAGTTGGGAGTTTCGATTCATGAGCCAATAAAGATTTCTCAGTTTTATACCAAGAGCTTTTCGTTTGGTGAATATGTGGGTTCTCCATGTTAGTTTTCTGTCGAGATGCATACCCAGGTACTTTGTTACGTCACTTTGCGGTATATCAATGCCATTGAGTTTTACGGGTGGGCAAGTGTTGCGTCTAGTGGTAAACGTCACTTGAACAGATTTTGATTCATTTGACTTTATCCGCCAGTCTTTCAGCCAATGGGTAATTTTATTTAAACTTCTTTGAAGCTTGAGTGAGGCGACGTTAGGGTTGAGGTCTGAAGCCAGTACAGCAGTGTCATCGGCAAAAGTGCCGATAGTGACTCCTTCTGCTATTGGGAGGTCGTATGTGTAAAGTAGGTACAGTATTGGGCCCATTACACTACCTTGCGGGACGCCTGCTAAGCTCTCGTAAAGCTCAGACTGCTCTGCTCCTTCTTTGACGAAAAAGTAACGATTTTTTAGATAAGATTGTATAAATAGAAAGTAGCTTGTAGGGAGAGTATTTTTTATTTTATAGAGCAGGCCGTCGTGCCATACGCGATCAAAAGCTTGGGATATATCTAGAAAGGCAGCTGTACAGTATTTTTTTTGCTCAAAGGCAGAGTAGATTTTCTCGGTAAGTCTATGTACTTGTTCAATTGTTCCGTGTCCTCTTCTGAAGCCAAATTGGTGATTAGGTATAATGTTACGCTCTTCTATTTTGGGTAGGAGTCTTTTAAGGAAGAGAACTTCCAAGACTTTTGAGACAATGGGCAGCAGACTAATGGGTCTGTAAGACGCTGCCGTATCAGGGGGCTTTCCTGGTTTCAGAATCATTTTCATCTGAGCGACTTTCCATTGAGGGGGTATGAATACAGTTATTAGTACTGCATTAAAAAGTTGGGTGAGAAATTTTATGCCTTCGTAAGGTAAGTGTTTTAGTACATTGCCATTAATAATATCGTACCCAGGAGCTTTCTTTGGGTTGAGCATCGCTATTACGGTTTTTACCTCCGATATTGCGAATCGTTTTATGGGGAGGTCCATTTGATAGGGATGACTCAGAGTATTTTTCACTTCTGTTGTTGTGCTTAGTGGGGGTTCAATATCATGTGGGGTGAATACTGATTTTAGGTGGCGTGCAAAAGTATTTGCTTTCTCTGCGTCACTTTTCGCCCATTCGTTATTTTCCATTCGTATTGGAGAATTGTACAAAATCGGCCTTTTTAGCTTACTAGCAGCTTTCCAAAGGGAGTAATCAGTTGCAGCTGTTGCATCAATATTACTGAGATATTGTTGAACTTGTCTGTTGTGTTCAATTTTGAGGATGTTTTTGAGTTCTTTGGTGAGAGCATTCAATCTTTTCTTGTCGTCGGGGTGACGGGTTTGTTGCCATTTTTTCCTTGCGAGTCGTTTTTCTTTGAGCTTAGCTTGTATGTTGTGGGTAACGCTTGTCCTTTTTTGTCTGATGAGGGTGGGAGTTGATTTCCATGCAGCTTGTTGGATGCAGCTGTTAAAATGTTCGACTGCTGCCTCTATATCTTCAGCAGATTTCAGGGCTAATTTGAAGTCAAGATTAGACGTGATGATGTGTCGTAAGTATTCCCAATCAGTCTTCCGATTGTAAAGGCTGCATTGTTCCGCTGCCGGTGTAAAATTTTTATCAATTGTTACCAGGATTGGAGAGTGGTCGGAAGACAATTCAAAGCACGATTTGCAATTTATATCTGAAGAATTCACGCCTTTCACCACGCAGAAATCGATTAAGTCGGGTATTTTATTTTTATCTGTTGGCCAATAAGTAGGAGTTCCAGTAGAGAATGGAGTTAAACTGAGATTGCTAATAGCATTATATAGTTGTCTTCCTTTAGGGGTAATGAGACGAGAGCCCCAGAACGTGTGTTTGGCATTGTAATCGCCCCCAGCTAGAAATCGATTTCCAAGAGTTTTGAAGAAATTTTCATATTCTGCAGTGCTGATAGAGTGCCTCGGCGGGCTATAGATAGCAGAGAGTGTAAGCTGGCCGCTCGGGTCTTCAATGACAATATTTGTGGCTTGTATAGCATTTGTACGGAATGAATTCGTGCTGTAATGTTTAATACTTTTCCGTATCAAGATACCTGAGCCTCCATGAGCGTTGTTACTGGGGTGTTTTGTGTGGTAAAACTTGTAGTTGGGTACTTCAAAGTAGCTTTTGTCAGTAAAGTGGGTCTCAGATATGAGGAGTATATCTATATCGTGGGTCTGAAGTAAAGTTTTAACTTCAAGTAAGTGTTTGGATAGGCCATTGGCATTCCAAATGATAATTTTCAACGGGTTGAAGATGCACAGTTTTTAGTCGTGAGGGTGACGAGGAGGCTCATCATTGATGTCATTTGTTGCATGACTTGTTTCAGTAAGTCTATCATTTCTCGCATTTCGTTAGTGTTTTGCGTTGGGGTGTGGGTTTCATTACTATTTGGAATGGCATTATTAGGGTTCGAGCGGGGTGTTACGCCTTTCTTTGCTGCTTGAGCATATGTGGCTGGGTATTGGTCAATTTCAATTGGGGTTTCAATCTGCATTGGGGTTTGAATTGGCTGTTGTGGTTTCTCTTGGGGCTGTGCAGGAGCTTTTTTCCTCAGAGTTGGGTATTTGGCGCTTTGGATGTTTTTGTATACCATACAGCCTTTATAATTTGCTGGATGGTTGCCTTCACATAGAGCGCATTTGACATCTTCAGATCTTGTCTTTCGCTTGCAATCAGCGGAGAGGTGGTTTCCAGCACATTTTATACATACTGATTTTCGACGACAGTAGGACTTTGTGTGGCCATATTGCTGACAGTTGGCGCATTGCGGTATTTCACGCTTCGGGTGTGGGGGCTCGAAAGCAATTCTTGAGTGCAGGAGACTTTTAATTTGATATATCTCCTTGTTATTGGAGGCGGGTTTGAGTTCAATGATAAACATTGGGAGAGGATTTTTTGTGACTCTGTGTTTTATGTTCCAAATGTTTGTGACTGAGTGACCGAGATCTTTTAGAGAATCCACAATTTCTTTTGTGTCTATTGAGGAGTGCATGTTTCTGAGAACAACTCTGAAGGTACGTTCTTGTTTTGTTTTATAAGTGTGGAACTCTGTGCCCTTCTGTTCCAGTTGTGACACTATGGTTTTGTAAGCATCCAGGGATGATGCTTGTACTTTTACTTGATCCTTGCCTGTGAGCTTTAGATCATAGGAGTTTGGAGCAACTTCTTGTAGTAAACTCATTAGGGGGGGATTGTTTAGAACTTTGTCTATAAATATTGGCGGCGGCTTGGGTATTTTTTCAGTTGGTTGGTTAGTTTCCTCAACTTCAAGGGAGGCAAATCTGTTTTCGTTTTCATTTTCATTTGGTTGGCGGCTTCCAAGCCAGTAATAATTATCAAGTTTAGCCTGTTTTTTAGAGGCAGTATTTTTACTTGGGCTTTCGCGTTGGCGTTTGGGATTGACGATCTTCCACTGGTCGGTTGGGGTAGCAGTTGTCAAGTTTCCTGCAGTTTGGGGTTTCTGGGCTTGTTGTTGTTGGGCATAGAGAATTTCCAGTTGCCTTTGGAGGGTTTCGATCTGCTGTTGTACGTTTGGTACGTTGGTACTAGGCAGGCGGGATGGGGTTAGATGTTGGGACATTTGTTGGGGTGTACCTAGGGATCTCGGTGTTTGGTGCTGTAGTTGCACTTGGGCTTGTTGGGCATCTCGCACTTCGACTTGTTGGGAACCTCCTACTTTAGGAGGAGTATGGTTGGGGGGCATCTCGCTGGTGCAAACGAATATTTTAGTCTATATTCATTTGCACCCGGCTGCGCTTGTAATATGTACAACTTTTTATGATTGTAATACAATGTGGTTGCAGCTTTTTACAGCTCTGATACTTATGTATAAACTTTACACGAATGGTTTGTGTCCACACTAATTCACCACTTAGTGGTTAAAAAGAGGTTTGTGGTGGAGTTTTGTGTGTGGGAGCTTTTGCTATTGTGCGATCAATGCAACAACAATATGCACAATCACTCAGCAATAACACTTAATTTACGCTTTAGAGTTTAAATAAAGCAGTTTTATATTAATTTGATAGCACACTAAATTGCGACACTTTTTCCGACACTTTTTCACAATATTATTGAGTTAAATTGATCAATTATATATTTTTTTTAGCACAAAAGTACGGAGGAAAAAATTTTTGACAACTTCACAGCGCGACCAGTGTGACCATGTGTGAAAACGTCTATAACCTGTGGTTGTTGTTGCTGTTGTTGTTCTTGCTGTTGCTGTTGTTGTTCTTGCTGTTGCTGTTGTTGTTCTTGCTGTTGCTGTTGTTGCTGTTGCTGTTGTTGTGGTTGCTGTTGTTGTTGCTGTTGTTGTTGCTGTTGTTGATGTATCTGTTGCTCTTCTTCGTTCGATGTGTAGAAGTGATTTGCTGTATCGAATCGCACTCTCTTAGAAGGTGCTGGATGATCTGAAAATAGATAATATAAAATAAGAAGCACTTAGCCGCTTCTGAATATCAACTAGTGTAATTAATACTTACTATTTTGTTCCTGCGCTGGTGGGATTATCCACTCAGTGGAACCACTTTCATCCAGGTTGACGCTCAGTTTGTTAAATTTATAAATTAAAATATTTATATTATGTATTCTATTATTATTGAATATGTAAATGAAAATCGCGAAAGAGGTGGTGCAGCAATGGAATGAGCAAACATTTGTTGTCATATGGTATACAAAAATATTTATAATTCAGATCGTCCCTCGAAATTTCCAATTTAATTGGGATTAACTGGCTTGCTACAACGATTCCTAACCCCGCAAAAGACTGTAATGGCTCCTCGAAAAAGTTTTCCAATTTTTGAAATGAATTGCATAAAATTTTTTCTGAGTGTAGTGTTTTTACCACATCAGTTACTTTGAGGGGACCTGTTTTATAACTAAAAAAATAACAATCTTTTACATTATCAGCTTTTACAATAAATGATGGTAGTGTGCATTCCTTATTTTCAAAAATATGTTCCTGTCTTTCTTGGAGTCTCAAAAAGATTTGTTGTAAAATTTTAGTAGGTTTGTTAACAATCTGTTTCAAATATTGCATGAAGTTTTCAAACTTGTATGCTGAGAAGGAGTCTAAGGGACCGAATTGCTTCGCGCAGTCAGAGAGATGAAGTAAACCATGAACGTTAAAGCTTACCAAATCATCACCGTGTATCTCGCCAAAGCGAGTTACGAACAACTCTAACATTTGGTTTGCAACTTCAGCTTCCTTCTCATACGACCTTTCGCAAGAAAGGAGTCTAATGGCACCATGTAACAACAAAAAATTATAATATAATTCGGGACTGATAATATCCTTCAGAACAAAAATTCCAGTGTACAGAAGAAATTGCCTAAATTCCGTTGCCTTCCAGCGGCTTATCTCATTAGCCTTTCTAGCTTTGCGACTAAACTCTGAAGGAACATACCTAGCTACAAAATTCAAATTATCATTAATAGCTGTGAGATTCTGTCTATTAACAAGCAATAATAGCAGTTTTCTTGTAACGCCTAAGTCAACCAAATGCATGCAGTCAAACGGAAATTGCGACACCATTTTAAAATTAGTTAACTCTAAAACATTTTTTTTATTTCTAAAATCGGGTGAATGATGTGACGGATTTGATCTGCATGCAAATGATTCGTCGGTCCTAAGGTCGCCAACCTGCTTTGCGAAACCAACTCTGGATCCTATAGACAAGCCTTCCTGGCAGCATTTAGGGCAACCACTTTTCGCGTTGTGCCCCATAACGCAACTAATGAATGCCCGAGCAGGAGAGTCACATGTGAACAGACGCACATTAAATTTTAAACGGTTCGGACTAGGACCGACTTGTATTCCTCGTTCTCTTAGTAGTTTTACTTCATTACAGAAGTCAGCCATAAAGCTGTCAATATTTTCTGGTTTGCTTAAACCAGAAAAGCACGCAATGATAAATGGCCGGACATTAGGGGCACCTACAATTGCTCCAAGAATAGGCCACAGAACGCGATTTGAGCTTTTGAATAATTTTAAACCGTCGATCCCAACGTCTATTAAAACTTCTTCTTTATTTTTTAAATGGCAAATATCAAACGATTTAAAATAGCTTTCAATGCCCACGTATAAAAAATCTCCTCCAGGAATCGTTGCCACATTTACTTTATCCCTAATAGTACCGAAAAGTGATTTGGCAGACAATGGCAGATTTGGTACTCCAATCTTGCGTAAGGTATGCAACAAATCATCCACAGCAGTGTGGCTAATATTATTTCGCATAGCAAACATTTTAATTTCGTTGTTGTTATCAATTTGTTTTTGTAACTCCGGTACTTCCGATGATTCGTCATCGAACAGAACTTCCGTCGGATTTTCTGTACTTTCAGAATCAGAAAAATCATCAAAAAGTAAAGAAGACCCTGGTTGTTGGGAAGCACCCGGCTCTATGCTCATTTCTACACCACTTTCCACATTTTCCACACATTCATTTCCTTCAAGAGCTCGCAGTTTTTTTTATATTGGATTCAAAAATCCTTTTTTCTTTGCTCATTGCATTATCAAAAGCTCTTTTTTTTCATTATTAAAATTAATCACTTATCTTTTCTGAATTTTTTATTAAAGTTTTAATTTCAGCGTCAACTTTGCGCGTCACTTTACTTCAGCAACTATTTTTCAATGATGTGCACATTTAAAACTCTCGTGTACCAAGTACTTTAGAGCACGGTTTAAACATATATTTAAATAAATACATATATTGCAAAACGGGCATAAAACCGTAACGTATAACATTTTTATTTGATTTTATCGTGACCGATTTCGAATAAATGGTCAAAATCATGTTTTAAAAAAATTTTAATTATTAAATACAAAAGTGTATTTGGTACATAAGTACCCGAAAATCATTTGGCAGGTGCAGCTACTTTTATTGAGTATAAAATTCCACCTCTAGTCAAGCGGCAGCCATCTTATGGTTACTCTGACAACCAACTACCGTTATATCCATCATCAGTAGCTTTGTTCGCGTACTTTCTCCAACAGCATTTACTCAGCAGCCTCCAACAGCCAGGTGTTGGAGAACAATGTCACCTATCCTCTCACAAGAGAAAAATATCGTAAGAGGTAAACGAACACAAAATTTTCAGAGTTCAACAGCTTTGGCAAACAGCTGATTTTTATTTACATTCACAAGCCCCAAATTCAAAGGATAAAAAGGATTAAAATTAAAATGATAATAAAATTGGTGGAAATTATTGCTGTTAATTATGTATATATAACATAAAAATAATAAATAAAACATAGTTTTTTTCTTATTTAATTTCTTTTGATTCGTTTTGGGTTTCGTTGTGGTCAGTATTTTGTCACCTCGCGATAACCTCCTCAATCTAAAAATCGTTCGCATAGGCTCGCAAAAAGGTTTTTTGAAGTTCGTAAATGCATCCGGAACTCGCTTTTATAATAAATCGGCACTGTTTGTTCTATATAAATGCTAATGGAGTTACAATTCTGCCTGAAAACAGTGGAGATATATGCACATATGTATGTATGTATCTGCAATACAATTAACTTCATGTTGTTGTTGTTGTAGCCACCAACACACTCCCCGAAGGTTTTGGGGAGTGTAGGGGATATGACAGTCCTTTGCCGGATAAATCCGGTACGCTCGGGTACTAGTCCCTTCTGACACTAGCCCGACTGTCGTGCGAACGATTTTTTCTGGCCATAATCAACCTTCTAGGCCGGTGGATTTTAGTCGCGTCTTACGACAGGCATTCCTTACAACGGGTATATTCTAGACCCCCTAACCCGCTGGGGTTCGCTGTTACTATCTAATAAATAGGATTTCATTGTAATAATTATCACACTAACAATTGCTTTTCTTTGTACCCATGTCCATACTGTTTTCCACCGCAGTATGTCTTCGCGTCTGCTGCCCCGCAGAAGAGATTTCAATTTAATGCACCCGGCCCTGGCCATGCTTTAAAAAAATAACCCACTATGGACCGATCCACAGTACTTTTGAGTAGAACAAACTTTTGCGTTGGCGGTATTTATTTATTTTATTTATTTATTGATGTCTAAAATAGTTCATATTTACACAGACATTTAAGCGTAATTTAATATAACAAATAAGTATAAATTTATGATCTGAATAAATACATAGTAAAAATATAACAGAAAACGAAAAATTGAATGAGATATGCGTATACATATACAAAAGTTTCACTTAAATATAAAGGTAAACCGGAAGTTAAGTGCGCGCAAGATATGTGTTCAGTTCAAGAGCAGTCTGTATCGGATCAGTAAAGTCAATATCTAAGAAACCTGAGAAATAGTTAAACTCAGACATAGTTCTATTTAATGGTGCATTTGCGCTGTATACCGTTCTGCTTAAGCCAACTCTGAAAACATATAAAATTACGGAAATTCCGACTGGGAATATAGAAATGTATATTCTCAAGAATTGAGGGACAGTCAACATTCCCTATCACTATGCCAAAAAAAAAACGGCCGCGCTTTAAAAAAAATAGCCCCAGCCAGCAAAATTTCCTTTCTCGAATTATATCTGCGGAGCGATCGGGAGTGTTATAATTAGTAAAATTAACATCCATAGAAGATTTCCCGAAAGTTCCAGTGGTTTGAAAATAAATACGGCGGGCGCATTATACTGAAGCCGACCCACTGCAGAACTACTCTCGGAGGGTGTGCCACCCACTGCCTAGAGTGGCTGCTATTTTTAAAATCCGGATAATTGGGTTTTAGTTAGAATTTGTTGTCTATCCAGGCTCAGTGAAACTTTCAGGAAATATTCTGTAGATGATAATTCATCTTATCTTAACACTTTCAACTATTATTAAATTATAATATTAAAGTTCTCCAGAAATAGAATTCTCCCGGCTGAGGGTTATTTTTGTAAAGCGCGGCTGAAGGCAAAAGGTGTTCTATACAAAACAACTGTGGATTGCTCCATGGATATTAATCCAGAAAGAGAATTCTGCCGGCTGACGGTAATTTTATTGAAGCGCGGCCAAAAGCCGCCAACGCAGAAAGATGTTCTACACATACATACATTAATTTAACAAGGAATGTCTCCTGAACTATAAGCGTCTGTGGGGTAGTACTTTGTTTTTTGTGATCTGTGAGACCACCCCTACCCTCTGGAAAATTAATTGTTATCGGATCGTGGATCATTATATACAAATTTTCCCTCTATCCAGGCTGGGGATCCAACCCATGACCTCTGGTATGGCAGACTAGCCACTGTCCGCCACACCACAGTGGCCACAACACTCCCCACTGCACCACAGCGGCCCCGTTGATATATATTCCCGCAAAGGAGATTACAATTTACTAAGGTACATAATATGCATATAAATACTTCGCAAAAAGTATGTAACTTATTTTGTATATTTAATTTATCCATATTTGTTGCCAATTTAGTGTATTTTTCCAATTTTATAATTGATTTGTATATTTTGCAAATCTTGTTACTTGCAAAAATTCAAGTCAGCTGTTGTTTGATCAGCTGTTTTCCTGTTGGAAAATTGCTGTTGGCAAAAATTTGTCCAACAGAATTCAACAGCTTCTCACAAAATGAAATGTCAGTTTTCTCTCTCAGTTGGTTCTCTTCTGTTGGAGATTTGGCGTAAAAGAACGGCGACAAAGTGTTTGTTTTTAAAAATTTTCGAAAAACATCAAAAAATATCCGTAAACGAACAAAGCTAGTGTCACTCACTTGATTAATCAAATGACAGTCACTGAAGATAACACAAAAGTGGCATAAAAAATTTTACACATGTGTTAGTTTTTGATGAGAGTGTGTTGGAGTTTCTGTCATTCCTGTCTTACAGGGACGTTTGATGGAAATTTCTGTCACACACTGCCTACAAGTTTCCATCATTTTTATATGGACGGTATGAAAAATGTGATGAATGTGTTCTCCAAATGATGTATCAAATGACTATCACTGCTATATGTGTTAGTGTTTGCTGAGAATGTGTTGGAGTTTCCATCATTCCTGTCTTACAGGGTATGTACATATGTATGTACATATCTACATAGAAGTAAGAATTAGAGTAGATATATGTACATGTATTATAGTAAATAAGTAGTACATAAGAAATTTTGTGTATAGGTAAATAAGAATCAATTTTACCAATAAATTCACTGATTGAATTGCTGTTCGTAAAGCAACACAACAAACCACTTTCGTTTATTATTATTTATTTTTAAATTCTGTTATTTTATTCTTTTTTTGGGTTCATTCAATGTATGTAAAATATATAAAATATAAGTACATAAGTAAGCAGAGCTGGGCGATAAGGATTACGATTACAAGATGATTACGATTACAGTAATCGTAATCTTAGAAATTTTGAAATTACGATTACTGTAATCGTAATCGTCGTTACAAAAATTACGATTACTGTAATCGTAATCGTAAAAAACTTGAAATTACAATTACTGTAATCGTAATCGTCGTTACAAAAATTACGATTACTGTAATCGTAATCGTAAGAAACTTGAAATTACGATTACTGTAATCGTAATCGTCGTTACAAAAATTACGATTACTGTAATCGTAATCGTAAGAAACTTGAAATTACGATTACTGTTCTCGTTTTCTGGGATTACAATGTGTAAAAAACAGTGATATACTTACCCAACATCATTTTCCAAGAAATAATAATAATTTTTACATACATGCATACATATGTGTTTATTTCTCACACATTAAGTAAACAATTAAAACTGGGATGTGTATTAAGAAGAGAGAAAATTAGCGGAAATAATAAAGATACAAAATTAAGACTGCTGTTTGGATAATTTACATTCAATAATATTCAATATTAGCCTTAAGCAGAACTAATTTTTCAAAAGAAACATCGGAAAGTGCATGGCGTCGAGGACTGTTTATAATGCCCGCCAACGAAAATAGCCTTTCCACAGGTGCTGACGATGTAAGCGGGGTGCTGAATCTTAAAGATGCTTTCTTTATTAGAGGATATCTTTTAAAACAGCCATGGCTACTATCAGCATCGTTCAAATATTTAAAAAATTCTTCTCCTATAATGTTTGAGCCACTACCAGGAAGCACTTCAGGTAAATCAGTGTTTTCTAAAGGTATATTGAGTTTTAAATAAAATATATATTAAGTTGTTATATAGATATGTAGTTAGGTATTTACCGCCGAAGTCAAAAAAATCTTCATCTAATATTGGCTTTTCATAGTTATGGTCATTTACATCTTCAAAAGTTGCAGTGGAGTTTTATTACTTTTTAATTTTGTTATGAGATAAACCTAAGTAATTTGTTTAGTAAAATCTAGCAATTGTAATACATATTTTTTATACATGCAAAATCCAAATTTTACGAAGAAAATTAGTGTGAGCTACAGCTCGATTTTTATGCATGTGGCCATTGTCTCCAGCCCACTAAAAGCTGCTATCTCAACCGCAAATATTTCAAAATGTATATAATATGTGTGAAATTGCAAGCTTTACATAATTATTTGTAGTTTTTAGCACTTCTTTCAGAGCCAAGCATATTTTCCTCCCTACACCGTTTAGTATCAAAAAGCAATTTTAATAATTTTTTACATGTAATTCTTAAATTTTGTAATTTAAGATTACAGAAAATAAGGATTACTGTAATCGTAATCGTTAAAAACTTGAAATTACAATTACTGTAATCGTAATCGTCGTTACAAAAATTACGATTACTGTAATCGTAATCGTCAAAAACTTGAAATTACAATTACTGTAATCGTAATCGTCGTTACAAAAATTACGATTACTGTAATCGTAATCGTCAAAAACTTGAAATTACAATTACTGTAATCGTAATCGTCGTTACAAAAATTACAATTACTGTAATTGTAATCGTAAAAAACTTGAAATTACGATTAATGTAATCGTAATCCTACGTGTAATCGATTGCACAAGTAATCCTTATCGCCCAGCTCTGTAAGTAAGTACATGTGTGTGGATATGTATAAGAGAAATTTACATATGTATGTATATTCATTTACATATTAAGGGGTAAGTACATATGTACATACATCATATATATGTAAGTATGTACATATGTATGTGTTAGATTACATCTGTATTTTATATGGAAATGAAGTCAGGAGGTAAGTGTTGGTCCCCATGCGAAAAAAAAGTTATAAAAGTCCCCCCTAAATTTTAAGCTAATGTTGAGAGGGTTAAGAAACAAAAAAACGAATGGGAGTTGTTTTTAATGTTTTCGTTTTTCAACAAAACCACAACAACGAAATCAAACTCTTATATACATGCATTATTAAAAGTCGTTTAAGTAACAATGAAAAAGAATGTAAAGAGATAAATTTAAAACCACTGGTTGAATTTAAAAGTATATGGGTTACTATGCTTAAAACAATTCTACATACCTAGTAAACTTCAATCGAAAATGGGCAAGCTCGAAATTGATATTAGAGGCATGCTCTAGAAGACATTTTTCATAGAATTTAATGCAGAATCCGATTTTTCTACGAACAGTATGGCTTAGAAAATTGACCCAGCCTAACGTATGCACATACATTTTTACATATCGAAACCACTCTTTGTATGCATACACCTAACCATAATTCATTCATCCTTTCATTCATTTATTCGTTATATACCTACATATATGTATGTAAGTATATACATACATATATATGCACAAATGCTTGGCTAAGCAACTGCGAAAATCTGCTTGCATTTCCTCCCATACAACGTAGACGTTTGTTGAAATTTTAGATTTTTTGCATTTCAACTCGCGGGGGTGGTGGGATCACGTACTAAGTATTTTTTTATTTGAAATAAAGTTTTGATTCAAAATAATTTTTAATATTTGATTCGAATAAAACTTTTGATTCGAATCAAAAATTTTATTCGAATCAAAAATTTGATTCGAATCAAAAATTTATTAAGAATCTTGATTCGAAATCAAGTTTGAATCAAGAATCAAAAAAGATTTTTGATTCTTTTAAGAAATGAATCACAAATCAATTTTATCTTTGATTTGAAAATAGTTTGAATCACGAATCAAAGGGTATTTCTGATTCTTTTTTGAAACGAATCACAAATAAAATTTATCTTTGATTTGAAAATAGTTTGAATCACGAATCAAAGGGTATTTCTGATTTTTTTTTGAAACGAATCACAAATAAAAATTATCTTTGATTTGAAAATATTTTAAATCAAGAATCAGAAAATATTTTTGATTAGTGATTCAGTCAAATCAAAATCACGCAACCCTGGTTTGCGCACTCAGCTGGCGAGACGAAAATGTAGGTACATACAGGGCCGTGCGCAGGAATTAGCCTTGGGGGGGTTTTTAATTTTGGTTTGCATTCGCATAAATTTTTCGCTAAGATAAACATATTTGCTGAAACAGATATCCAGACCCATACACCATAAATTTAAATGTTCTCTTACTTTTCTGAAACTCATTATGATTCATCAAAACCTAGTTAACCCGGTCCTGCATAGTACACGGAAAGAATTTTTTACTAGAATCAATGCCGAGACAAGAAAAATTAGACTTGATTTTGAACTTAGAAAATAATTTCTTAATATCAAGAAAATCCAAGAAAATTGGATTTTAAATAAATAAGTAAAAATTTTCTTGCTTCAAGTGAAATTGGATTTTAATTAAATAAGAAAACATTTTCTTGCTTCAAGTAAAATTGGATTTTAAATAAATAAGAAATAATTTACTTAGGGTAAGTGTTTTTTCTTGTTTTTTGAAATAAATAATTAAGAAATTATTTTTTTGTTGCAAGTAAAACTTTTCTTATACGAGCTTAAGTTAGTAAGAAAATATTAAATATTAAATTAAGTAAATATTTTCTAAAAATATTAAAAACGTAAAAAATAAGGAAAATTAAAACTAATCATGAGGGATTAGAAAACCATAATTAGTCAACTAGTATTTTCCTAGGACTTGTTTATTGAAATGACAACATTTTATTTAATATAAATGAAGATGCAAATAGTGAACTCCTTATACCAAATGCTTCACTAACAATTTGAGAATTGCAAAAATATTCAGAAATATGCAAAGCGGATGGCAAATTAAAAAAATACATGTAACTTTGGAAATGCAAATTCAGCAAGAAAAATTTTACGTCGCTCAAGAAAACGTTTTCTTATTTATTTTACATTTTTATCGCTTTATTTTGTTGTTCCAATTCGTCGAAACACAATTTTCTTAAATTCTTCTTGATATTAGCAAAAAGATTTTCTTCATTTAAGTAAATTTAAGAAAAGATGTTCTTATTTATTTAAACATTTTTTTTTAACATTTTTTTCTATAGATTTTGTTAGTGTTCTTGAATAAGAAAATAATTGTCTCATTTTTGGAAAACTCAATTTCTTATTTCCAGTAATAATTAAGTAAATTTTTCTTATTTTCCTAAAAATTTTCTAAATTGAATTCAAGAAATCATTTTTCTTGATTCAAGTATACAAATTTCTTTCCGTGTACTGTTTACAGTACTTGTTAATTGAAACTGCTCACTGTTTTCACAAAATGAACATTTTTTGTTATCAGTACAATTTTTTTAAAAATGCCAAACGAACATATGCTACACAACTTTGTAATTTCGGAAAGCTCCAAGTGCAATTCAAAGTGCCGAACTTATGTATTGGCCAACCTTATTTTTTGCAACTTTCACCAATTTCTTCTTCCGTAAAATTATTGTAACTAATTTTGTCAAAAATTATGAGTCAAGATTCAATGCAAAATTTATAAACTGTATTTTGAAAATTTTTGCAAAATCATTGCAACTTAGATTTGGTCATGGGGTGGGGGTTTTAACCCCCAAAACCCCCCCCCCCCCCCCCCCCCCCCCGTGCGCACGGCCCTGGGTACATATACCAATAACAACAAAAACACTTGAAGCATACATACATACATACATGCTAAAGCTTAAAAGTAATAAGTGAATATTTTAAAAATATAAATACACGCACGCCATCTGCTGGAAAATAGCGGTGGTTATAACCTAAACTCATTAGTAAATATGTTGCATATATTTAGGCAGCAGCTAGAAATTACATACATACATATGTACATACATACAGGTGAAACTAATAAAAGCGTGTTAAAAAAAAAATAACGGACGAGAAGACTGACAAAAACTTGCACAAATTAGCAGCTAAAGGATTTTACTATAAAAAACTTATGCGAATACAAAAAGGGGGGAAAAAAACAAAAATGAATCCATTTATCCATTTATAACATTAGGAGAATTACGAGCACACGCAGCAAAGCAAAGAAAGTGCATTGATAATAAAAGAATTTTCATGGCAAAGTACTTAATTTTTCTTGTTTTATTTTTTGGTATCATTAATTTTCTCTTTTTCTTCCTCCCCCCCTGCACAACAGGTGGTTTCATCCAACCATAACCGGTATAGAAGCCGAGAAGCTGCTACGTGAAAAAGGCTTTGATGGTTCATTTTTGGCCCGCCTCTCATCCTCAAATCCTGGCGCATTTACGCTGTCCGTGCGTCGCGGCCTCGAGGTGACACACATCAAAATACAAAATAATGGCGATTTTTTTGATCTATATGGTGGTAAGCGAACGGACGGAGGCGGCTGTCGTACAGCTCGTCAGCTCAGCTTTTTGACCTTTGTTATTAAGTGTACTTATATTTTCAAATTCATCTCTTTTGCTGTCGCAGGTGAAAAATTTGCCACACTCCCGGAGCTGGTACAATATTATATGGAAAATGGCGAGCTGAAAGAGAAGAATGGACAAATAATTGAATTGAAGCAACCATTGATTTGTGCCGAGCCCACCACGGAACGGTGAGTCAGAGAGTGACTAGATAGATAAATATAGTACTTAGTTCAAATAGCGAATATTTAGCGTGAAATTTGCAATTACTTAGCAGCAGCGACAAGTTAAATTATAATAGAATTAGCTATTTAGAAATTTTTGTACATATGAGCATAGGTATATCTACATATGTATGTACATATGTATGTATGTACACACGTTCCATGTCCCTATATACAGAAAAATGCTTTAGTTATTTCTATATGTACATATTTATCTATATATATATATATATATATAAGTTATAAATTACTGTCGCGTATGTATGTATGTATGTACAAATGTACTTCATTTTGTAATGAGTACTAAGTTGGTTCTTCTATTCTGTAATGACTTCACTCTGCCGGTGGCGTATGAGTAATAACGCAGTTTGGATTTTACTAAAAAATGCTGCAGCAAATTGTAAAATGATGAAGGAGAAAAAACTACGCACCAGAGCCTTTCGTAGGTGCGCCGTGCCGCTGGAATTCGGCTGTAGATAAATTTAGGTACTATCCGATAGCCTCTTTGGGATATAAATGACTTCAAGTCTGATTCGAGAAAATGGAAACCGTTTTCAGCAGCTGCAAGATCAATCGGCTTGGCATTTATTAAACAGGGATACATCATCGTACCTTACGAAAACTAGCACTTTAAAATTTCCTACAAGGAATTTCTTCGTATGAAATTTTAAGTGCTAGTTTTCGTATGGTACGACGATATCATCATCCTGTTGCCAGAAACATAAGTGAAAAAGTTAAATTGTGAAGGCTAAGCTATGCATTTACTTAAGAGTAGTGCGAATTAGTTAAGTGTCCTGCCTTTATTCAAGGTATACTGTATTTTAGGACAGCATATAACAACCAAAAATTAATCCAACCAACTCATTAACTCAACATCATAAAAGTTTAACATTTATGCTTCTAACAAGAGTGTGATGATACTTTATTATATTATGCATAAATGTATGTAACAGGTCAGCAGTTTTGAGGAGTGTAGCCGGTGTGTAGTCCTTGGCTGGATATAAATACGGGTCGCTTCGCTTGAATTGACGCACTTAATTTCTTTGATTATTTCAAATAGCGAAGCGAATGCCTTTTCGATCATACCTTGACTTTGTATTGTAAGTGGCGAATGAACTCATTCCCTACACGTACATATGTATATCGTCACGTCGTTTCGATGTTCAAAAGCGAATAAAATTAACACTCGCAGATATTGACAGTTATATCCAATTGAATCTCACTCTTTCGCTAGTGACAATGCACAAAAATTACTTTACGACACTCGTTCGCCAGTTTGTTGCGAATTCGCCGAGAATTTGACTTAATGCAATTCGACACGGCGAAATTCGCCAGAATTTCCATTCGGTTCGTAAGTGACAATACAAGTCTAAATCTGTTTCAAAAGCATTTAAGTAGCTTAAAACTTTTAACAATGCATATTTATTGATGTTTAATAGCTCAAAACTCTACAGTATCTCCATTACATTTTCAAAGCTGAAAAGTGCTAAGCATATTCAGCTAAGCACACAAATTAAAATTATAAAATCTTTGCATATCTGAAACTGCTATTTTCACTTTTGCCAATTTCAAATTTGCATAAAAAGTGTTTAGCTTTTTTAACGTTTCCTACTTTGATGTGAAGACTTCAAACTCTACACTTTACCCTTTCAGTGTACCCAGTCAATTGAGAAAAAAGTTTTGAGTGCCTTAATATACTAACACTTTGATTTTTGAACGGGTTTAATGGCTGCCTTTTTAAACGGTCAGTGCCAACCTGTATGATTTGAACAGAACGATAAAAGTACGCCTAAATGTTGACTTTGTAATTTAAAAGACTACACTGTGCTTTATTTATCTCTGCTGTTTTTTCGTAGCTAATTTATGTGCAATGAAGAGACCGACAGATACTGTCTTTTGTTTGCTGCTGCCCTTCTTGAGGGCAATTTTCCACGCCGTCGATGGCAGATAGTTCGAAAAATGTTGCACTTTTGCACTTTTTAGGGGTACGTTATTGAGAAAAGATAGCACTGCCTTTTGTTAGGGTTACACTCTGTACGAATGCGATATTTTTGTGTAGAAAAGAAAACACTATTTGACTTTATAGCTTTATTTAAGGAGTTTGTAAAAAAATGCTGCCTACTTTTAGGCGTAGCTTATTGTTTTGCTCGGTATACGTGTATATTCCGTTACCATATAAATCTTTTCTACTTGGCATGTCTATGTAAGAGATCTTTAATGGCAGCCAAAACATTAGCGCTGCACTTTTGTATTGTTTTTTATATATTGCATATAATCCATATATGTGTGTATAAATGTATGTGTATGTATATGTTTTTATGCACATATGTAACTACCATGCAGGAAAAACAACTAGTTGCATACTACAATTATACCAGTTTGAAAATGTCGGCATCTAGTTGCCCAACTATCCTTTTTACTTGAAAGCAACTGGTAGTTTGAAGTTTGAACGTGGCGATGGCCTACGAGATGGCAATTGTCTTCCCTTGCATAAGCTTCATACTAGAAAAATACCACTCAGTTTCATACCAGTAGACAACACATCAGCTTCATACTAGAAAAATACCAGTTAAGGGTATACTAGAAGAATACCAGTCAGAATAATACTAGAAAAATGCCAGTTCTTCTAGGTGAAAAAATAGCATTTTAGTTCATTTAATAAAGCTTACTTTAATTAGCTTAGTACTTTTTAAAGTTACATTTAGGACACATTATATACAGTACACGTAAAGATGTATAGTAAGGTAGAATAATGGCTTCGTGTTACTGCGGCAGTTGGCTGATAGAATCTCCGATTTCGATGAAACCAAATCAATTAACTAAACTCTCTTAAACTCTTCTTGCCACCTGCTGCAAATATATATGTATGTATGTAAATATTCTTGTGTACCCTTGCACAAAAATAAATGAAAAGCCTTAAAAATATTTCTTTTGTGAGAAATGGTTGTTTCTTTTTGGCAAATTGGTAATAACTAGGGCATGGAATTTCATGTACTAAAAAATAAAAAATATGCGCATAAAAAATGCAACAAAAACTGAGAAATATGCATGAAAAATCAAAAAAAATGCATTAATTCAAATTTTTCAACTTCAAATAATTCATGTTTATTGAAGTTACAATAGTTAAATAAATTAGCTACAAACATTTTTTAATTCAATTTTGCTCTTACGTTGTACGTTTATACATATGTATGTTTATATATATATAGATACATAGGCCCGGTTTCACCAACCGATCTTAACTTAGTTAAGCCGATTTTTTTACGTTCTCAGTTTCACCATGCAACTGAGCTAAGTCACAAGTTAGTCAGTTTTTGTCTTGACTAAAAATAAACTAAGAATTTGAGTCGCTTTAACAAATTCAACTACCAAAAGAGCGAATATGACAAAAAAATGAGCAAATACAGCAACCAAAACAACCAAAAAATCCAGTATTCGCCATAAAAGGTTGGTTACAAAGCTATTTTCTTAGACTATTTGGTGAAACCCAAAAGTAAGTTAGCTTCAAATCTGGACTAAACTAAGTCAAAACTTAGTTTTAGTTTTAGTCACGTTGGTGAAACCGGGCCATAGGCCCCGTTTCACCAACCGGTCTCAACTTAGTTAAGCCGATTTTTTTACGTTTTCAGTTTCACCATGCAACTGAGCTAAGTCACAAGTTAGTCAGCTTTTGTCTTGACTAAAAATAAACTAAGAATTTGAGTCGCTTTAGCAAATTCAACTACCAAAAGAGCGAATATGACAAAAAAAATGAGCAAATACAGCAACCAAAACAACCAAAATACCCAGTATTCGCCATAAAAGGTTGGTTACAAAGCTATTTTCTTAGACTATTTGGTGAAACCCAAAAGTAAGTTAGCCTCAAATCTGGACTAAACTAAGTCAAAACTTAGTTTTAGCTTTAGTCACGTTGGTGAAACCGGGCAATAAATTCAGTCTTGAACATTTCATAATTTGCAAAGGTTAATCCTTATTCAACGATTCATTAGCGTACACAATGAAATATTTTTTCATATTCTCAAAAAGATAACTTTGCCGATTCGGTCGAAAAAAGCTCTTATACATAGAAAACGAACGTTCTACATCCACAGAGGTAATAGGAGCATGTTTGAAAACGGCTCTTTGTCGAAAGGTATGCACCGTATCGAAAATACTAATAATAGCCGTGTTCACACGAAACTCTATTCGTCGTCAGATGGCTGTTATGCATGAATTTTGTTTGTATAAAACTTTCAACTAGCAATTTACAAAAATAGGCAATATAATGCGAAATATGTAATAAAAAAATGCAAACAACGCAAAATATGTAAAAATATGCATATATGACCAAAATATGCAAAAACATTTGAATGCCATTTTTAAGACAATTTCACGATACGCAAAGATTGTTTATTTATTTTGCTCTACCCAAATCTAAGAAAAACATGTATTTGTATAGATTTCCATGCCCTAGTAATAACTATTCTGAACCTTTTGTTAAATAATAGCGTAAATTTACTTCAAAGTCGCCAATAAAGCTTAGTTTGTGAAAGAATTGCACAAACTGCTATAGTCAGTTAATGAATAAATTGGTATATTACTAGTAGAATACCAACTAGTATGATTTTGTCTTTTTAAAAGCGGTTGATCAACTAGTAGATATCTAACTAGTAGAATTTTGTCCGTTTCATACCAGTTGATCAAGTAGTAGAAAACCAACTAGTATAACTTTGTCCGTTTCCTACCAGTTTATCAACTAGTAGAAAACCAACTATTTGAATTTTTTCCTTTACATACCAGTTGATCAACTAGTTTATTTTCGTACTAGTTTAATTTTGCCTGCAGGGTACTTAGACATATTTAGCACTACTTTATTGACAGCCCATTTTTTTAATTTAAATTTAAATATTAGATTATTGTTCATAATAGTTTTATCTATTTTAATTTGTCTCGCTAATAATTTGGTTTCATTATCTGATATGACTAGAGCTCGGATAATAGGTGAAAATCAAACGCCTAAAATTATGCTCGTAAGGTTTGTGAGCACATCCAGTGGCAAGTTTAAGGGTGGGGTGAATTCGGGTCTAAGCCCCCCGTGAATGCAATTGGATTTTTTGCTTACTAGGATGCCAGAAAAATAAATTATTAAGGTTTTTTATGGGTTGCACATGAAAAATTGCAAAAATAGAATAATAAAGAATAATAATAAATAAAGTATAATAAATGAATAATAAATAAATTTATAATTATAAAGAATAAAGAAAAATATTAAAAATTTGTAGTGACTCGCTTAAATTTGAGACAAAATCTTCGCACGTGAAAGAAAAACAATTACGGTTTCAAACCAAATATATTTTGAAAGAAAATGAGGCAATTGCATATTAGCAAATGGAATATATACCTCAGTGAAATATTTATATGTGCACTTCATTAATTCAATTTATCTCTCTAATTTAAGACTCTATTTAGTTATCTTTGGGCATGTAAATATTATATTACATATTTGGTAATTCGTTTATATATAATGATTAGTTTTAATCCGCTGATAATGTATACGGTATATAAAAACTTGTGGTATATGCCACCTTTCTTAGGAAAAATTTATATGTGCAAAACGCATTTTCCCTGCTTGAAATGTCAATAAGTAAG
The DNA here is from genome assembly GCA_960531455.1 of Urophora cardui. Taxonomy (NCBI): domain Eukaryota; kingdom Metazoa; phylum Arthropoda; class Insecta; order Diptera; family Tephritidae; genus Urophora; species Urophora cardui. The sequence continues at coordinate 29,705,496 of OY482671.1, read as the reverse complement.
ATAAAATAACAAGTGAAGCAAATATAAATTTTTTTGCAAACGGATATTGAGTGATTTCCAAATTTTAGAAAAAATGCCACGCGGATCCACCTTGACAGAAACAGAGCGCGGTTTTATAATTGGACAAATCGATGGTGGTGTGCCATTGGTCGAAATTGCAACGAAATTGGGACGCCATAGAAATACGATTACTAATTTCCTAAAAAACTCGGAAAAATATGGGACTACCAAACGCAGTGGCAGAAAATCAGAGATTGATGAACGTTGTAAGCGAACAATTCGGCGTCTAGCTGTTGAAAAAGGTATGAGTTGCAGTGAAATTCAAGCCCATCTTAATCTTAAGGTAACAAGGAGACGAGTCCACCAAATATTATCCCAAAACTAAAATGTCACATATACTGCGCGAGTATCTCAACCTATGCTTTTAAAAAGACATATGACATCCCGTTTGGCCTTCGCCGATAAATATAAGTTCTGGGATACAGAGTTCCAAAAAGTTATATTCAGCGATGAGAAAAAGTTTAATTTATTTAATTTAACGAGCACAGGCCCAGGTTATATTTTATTTTTTATTTTTTAGAAACTAGAAAAAAACTTTTTAAGCATGGATGTAACTACAGAAAAAGTTTAATTTGGATGGTCCCGATGGCTGTCAAAAATATTGGCGCGACTTAAGACACCCGAGGCAGAATCGTCTTAAGCGAAACCATGGTGGCGGCTCGTTAATGGTTTGGGGGGCTTTTAGGTATGCTGGAAAATCTCCACTCTTTTTCATCCCATGCAAAACCAATTCCCAAATGTACATTGAGTTATTGGACAATGTCCTTATTCAATTTGCTGAAGAAGTTTATGGAAATGAGTGGATATTTCAACAGGACAACGCCCCAATCCACACCGCTCGTACAACAAAATATTTTTTATCGTCCAGAAACATCCCTTTGTTGGTTTGTCCAGCCATCAGTCCTGACCTCAACCCCATTGAGGACCTGTGGGGAATACTCTCGGCTAAGGTTTATAAGAATGGTAGACAGTTTCAGACCATGAATCAGCTTAAAGAAACGTTGGTAAAGGAATGGGACGAAATAAGCATCCAAACCTTACAAAAATTGGTAGAGTCCATGCCAAGGAGATTGACCCAGGTTCAGTTGAAGAAAGGGAAGCATATAAATTATTAGAATTTATAAAATATTGTTATCTAGCCACATACATGTTAAAAATCGTTTGACGCACATATAATTTTTTCCTAAGGGAAAATTAAAAAAAAATTAAACTAAAATCACCAGTAAATAAAGACAAATTGATTTGCTATTGTATTAGTTCATATCTAGTAATATATGTAAAAAATAATATTTAAAAAAATATAACTTTAGTTTTTTATAATTTTTATAAAATATTATTCCATGCACATATAACTATTTCACTGAGGTAATACAGCTTTTTAATTTGTAGTGGTCTGACTTTAAACATTTGCATATTTTAGGTAAAAAAAAACTTGATTTGAACTTTTCTATTTTTTCTTATGACCATTTCAATTTGCAATTGGATACTCGGCATAATTCCATATCTGTAAAAGTGCAAATTTCTCTCGTGGTAAAAACGGCTTGACATTTTTGTTTATGAGTTATTGGAACATTAACTATGCCATAATTTACTTACTTTTCCCAAATTTTATTTTCATTACAGCTAGTTTTGTTTTGCTTTCAAAAAGCCTGACGATGTACAAAAATATAAAATACAAAATTGAAAAAAAATTTTTTTTTTGTCTAAACGCAAAATCTTCACCCTCCATACCAATATGCAACCCCTTTATATTTAAATTGTAATCCCGCCACTGAAAACAAACCAAATTTACAAAATGTAGCATTTTTTAGGCGATTGATTTCACCTATTTTTCCGAGCTCTAGATATGACATATGTCCTTTTCTAGTCAAACTAATTGATTATTATGTCAAAATGAGTATATTTATTAAGATAAAATTTATTGATTCTTTGGCTTTCTTAAGCAAACTTCCGATTCAAATAAAACACCAACGCAAATATTCCGAAAAGCAAAATATAAATATTATTTATTTTTAAAAATTCGTAAAAATTCTTTTTTGTATTCATTGAACACTCCATGCGCGCGCAAACAGAGTAAATCTTTCTTGGCAAATAGTCCATAAAAGAAAATACCAAAAAATATATACATACATATACATACATATATGTACATACTAGACATATACGCCAACAGTGATTCCGGCGGCGGCGGCGCCATTAAAAAAAATTTCGGCGACGCCGGCGTGCTTTTTTCGCGCCGGCGCGCTTGCCCCAAATCTACAAATCACAATCCTTATTCAAATCTTAATTTTATTTAGTTACCTTAATAGCGCTGGCTGAATGGAATAAATAAACTAATTTCCACCTTAAATTGTTGAAACTTTTTTATTAACAGCAAAAAACAATTGTTACATAAACTAAAATATAAAATAAAAAAAATAAATATTAAAGAATATACACAAATCCATATGTAAGGGTAAATTTAAATTCATTTGCTTATTTTGTATGATAATAAACATGCATAGTATGCATTGCATACATATATTTACATACATATTTATATATATATGGCACTTTAAAATAAATATATGTATATACAGTGTTGGAAAAAATAATAGGTACAAAATTTTGCAATTCTCCATTTATTTCATTTTAAGACCAAATAATAACTACCATGTATTGATGCTTACACGGAGAGGTCATGCTTCAATGACTCTGGGGTGGTTTTTATATAATAATTTAATTTTTATGAATAAAAATAATGAAATGTTTAATTTAAGTTGGAAATAATAATAGAGACAAACTTTAAATTCGATTGTTTTTCCAAATAAACTACAATATTACTGCTGCAGCTAGATTTAAACTAATGTTAGTTGAAGCTCCTTTATTTTTTATAACTTCCTTACTTCTTCGTGGCATAGGGTTGACCAAATCAGCGCAATTTGCAACTGGTATTAAGTACCAAGCTTCTTTAATTTTTTTTCCATAACTCTTGCTTATTTTTCCATTTTTGATCCCCCATCGTCTTCTTTAATATTCCCTATAGGGCTGAGGTTCGACAACTGTGAGGGCTACGCAAATTTCTTACGTTCAAACCATGAGTTTTCGATTCTGGAGGCATGTTTGGGATCATCTTCATGCATAAATCGCCATCTAATGATATCAAGGAGGGTTTAAATTATTCAATTTTGAGTAGAACAATTAGCAACAGACCTCGAGAAGTAGGACTAAATGGAAGAGATCGAAGAAAAGTTCCGTATCTGAGAAAAAATTATGTAAGCCAACGAACTGAATTCGTTCAGAGGACGCCGCCGTGCTTGATAGTCTTTCTGGTGTATCTGGGGTGAAATTCTGCATTCTGCAGGCGTTGAACGAACATTATGCCATCCGAGCCGAATAAATTTACTTTTGTGTCATCAGACTAAAGAACGTTATTCAAGTTTTCCGGCAACCTGTTCCTCTTAGCCTCAGGAACACGAACTTTAATGCGGAACTGTTTTATTTTTTGCCCGTTAAAACTTATTAACAAAAACTTTGGCTGTTCCTTACTTTACTAGACTCAGTCCCAAAGAATTTAAGCTACTGGAAAATTTTCAACGAAATTCTCAGAGAACGTTCAGGGGGTAATATCTAATAAAAATAAATATAATGTTTCACTAATCCAATTATAATGGTATTTGTCTACACCTTTTCCCGTTTAAGTTCAGAAAGTTACAATTGAAAATTTTCCAGTAGCTTAAATTCTTTAGGACTGAGGCTAGTAAAGTAGGGAACAGCCCAAGTTTTTGTTAATAACTTTTAACGGGCAAAAAATAAAACATTTCTGCATTCAGGTTCGTGTTCCTGAGGTCAAAACACGTCGATTGGTTCCTTTTTTTTAATTTTGAAGAACTTTAGCAGTTAGTAAAACTAGGAAAATATGTACACATCTCGCTCCATACGGGTATGGCGCGCCAGCGCACGCCGCCGCGCCGATACGCCGATTTCACGGATTATGGCGGCGGAGGCCGATTATGAAGGTAATCGGTGCGGCGGCGGCGTATATGTCTAGTACATACATACCCAATTTGCCAAACGACTTTGAATCGAATTCGATTCCGGCTCGGTCTAGTAAAAGATTCGTTCGCCAGCGACTATCGCGTGCGACCTGCCGGCGAAGTCGTAAGTGCATGTAAAGAACAGTTCACTAGCGAGCCACATAAACAAGTCATTGACGACGTGCCAAAACGACTCTTAGACGACGTACAATAACGACTAGATAGCGACGTTCAAAAACGACTCGTTGACGACGTGCAAAAATTACAAGATTAGCGACGTGCAAAACCGACTCTTTGACGACGTACAATAATATAATATAATAATAATACAATGGCGCTATTATAACTCTGACGAGTTTTATTGCCGAGCTTCTCTCCCAATTTGAGGTGTGCTCCTTTTTGTTTTTCCTACTAATTGGTTGGACCTACAGTTTTATGCCGGCTCCGAACGGCGAATGCATTTTTTGTGAGAAGCTTTTTCATGGCAGAAATACTCTCGGAGGGTATGCCGTCCACTGCCGAGAGGTGACCGCTGCTCTTAAAAAACCCAATAATTGGATTTTTACAAATTAGAAAAATTTTTTGGTGTTTTGCTCGGACCGTGGTTTGAACCCGAGACCTCTGGCATAGCAGGCGAGCACTCTACCCACTGCACCACAGCGGCCACAACGTACAATACGACTTGATAAAGCTTCATAACGAATGCTTGGAGTATTGGAACGTCGGGGAGTCGCTAATGCAGTGAGCATAGAAAACACTTCTTCAATACAAGAAATTTAGTTAAAAAGAACATGGTACTCTTACGACAATGGTTTTATTGGACGAAAGCAGGTTTATTTTAAGGCCATAGATACAATTCACCATCTTCTTTTGGGTTTCTTGAATGTTTTCCAGTTTTTCCAAAACAACATCTAGCGTTTGATCTGCACTTCTTTCTGTAAAAAATAATATATTATTTTTATAGAAAGCAGGAGACAGACGTAATTAAAGCCAGGATACTTGAATTATGTTTACTTACTTTTCATAATATTTTTTTATTATTTGTAAACAAATGAAATATTTTTTTTCAATATATTTTCTAAGTCAAATGTTGCTTAGGTTTCTTTAAATTTTTCTTGAAAGTAGGTAATGCACTTCATGCCGTGTACATCAACGTTACTTTTTTTGCAAGTGTTTGAAGTGAATATGGATACATATATGTATACAAATTAAATCAAGTAGGCCTTTGTAACGCTGCACCGCACAGTGGGTTACACTCTGTTTCCACTTCGGACGACAGTTTTTCAAGCTCATCGTGCAGTTAGCAGTGGCGGACCTAGCATAAATTGCCTGGGCAAGCCTATGTGTGAAGCATAACCATTAGCCATTTATGTAATTTCCTTTGCTGTATTATTTAAAAGTCTGATTGCGTTCCATCATTGACTTTGATTTAGAGTTCTCGATTTCTTTTTAACATTTTCGAGTGGCCCGAATAAATGCTTTTCAATGCTCGAACGCTCGTTTGTTTGTTTATTACGCGTATGTTTGTACGGGCATTTGAACAATTCGGGTATTTGAAGATCGTTTATTTTTTTTTGTTTTTTTTCATACCTATGTATTTTTTATTTTTGTTTTCCTGATACACATTTTTTTGTTTGTATACCTACTCAGAGAAAAGGAATCAAAAATAAAATTTTTATTTTTATAATGCACGTTTTAAACCAAGTTAAAAAGAAACATGTTTAAATTAAAAATTAAAATTAATGGAATAAAAACGAAAGTTTTACCTTCAAAATCTGATAGTGCTTAAAATAAAAATAAACATTTTTAAATTAAAATTGTTTTTTCTTGATTTTGCAATTTTACTCTGAACATTTTTAAAATAAAAAATTTCGTTTTACATAATTCTTAAATATAAAAACGTGCGCTAGGGAAATCTTACACGAATGCGCAGAGGTATTTTTAGTTTCCTTATACCGAAGGAAATTTCAGCAGTTGCAAGTGTATTTGCTTATTGCCTAAAAAATGGGTGCTTTAGTGTTTGAAAAACTGAGGTCCAATTTGGTACAAATATTTTTTAATTCAATTTTGCTCTTACGTTGTACGTTTATACATATGTATGTTTATATATATATAGATACATAGGCCCGGTTTCACCAACCGGTCTCCACTTAGTTAAGCCGATTTTTTTACGTTTTCAGTTTCCACCGCTTTTTAAAATTATCTTGATATTGTGCCAATAGTCGCCAAAAATCACAATCAACCCTTTTATAATCTGGTATTTGATATTTATGTTTGCATGCACATGCAGATGTAAGAAATTATGTGCATAAGTATGTACCTACATGCAAACGAAAATCAAATCAAATATGCATATGGCTGTGAATACTGAACTTTTGAATGCCGAAGCCAGCTTCATATTCGCATACAAATTTGATGTGAAAAATAAAAAAAAGTGCTCCGCTAGTTTTTTTTTCAATTTAAGTCTGAAAATAAGCAATTGGTTTCTCCTTAGCGAAAGCGAGAAAACAAGCTATGTTATTTTGTTTTTAAAGCCAGGTAAAAGCTAAAGTGTGGAAGCGTTGAAGCATGTTAACTGTGCTGTGATTGGCTGTACAAACAAAATTTTGAGGTGGATTGGTGGTGTATTTGCGCTATTTTCTTAGCAGACTTTTAGGGGCATATTACAGTGGGGGCTATATTATTGAGAACTTAAATAGTAAACACATTTAAAACGTAAAATAACCAGATTTTAAAGAATTTCGTATGAAATGAACGAAAATGTCATATACATATATAATACTTCTATATTGCTACTATTCAATTGTTTTGTTGGTCAAACTTCACAGTAACGATATACTGTAAGAAAGGGAACCAAGATTCCATGAAAACAGCGCTCATGGCCCACTGTGCGGCTACTGGACATATGCCGAATTTAGACAAAGCAAGTGTTCTCCAACAAGAACAAAACTACAATAAACGATTTACTCTGGAGATGCTACATATTATAAACACACCAACAAACATAAGACTGAACTACAAAACGGACACTGACAACTGTGCTCACGTATATAAACATCTATTAGAAAATAAGTAAATAGTTTTAAACTCCGCGTCGAACTAAGGTGACGTGTAAAAATAATGTGTGTAAATTTTTTAATTTTTAATTTATTGTTTTCGCTTATTTATGTATCTATGTGATATTTATGTACTTTTGTGATTTTATTAGTTATCTTTTCTTATCTCATACACATACATATGTATGTATATATATTTTCCCAATTTCGTGTTTTTTAAGAAAATTAAATGGTTTTTTGTTATTCTTGTGTTTTTGTAGCCTCTGAAGATGATCACCGTGGTGTGGTCGAAATATATTATAAAAAAAAATTGACCTGAAATTGCCCACAAAAGTATTTTGAATTTTCATACTTTGGTAAATAGATGTACAATTTACGCTGGTGCTATAGCGCTATTACCCACACCGATTTCTTTGCGCACAAACACTTTTAGCAATGATATTGCGCAGGGATTGCAAATAATCGTTATTTTTTAAATTTTGACTAAAAAAATCATACTGAAGGAGAAATGCTAAACGCAAAAGAAGTACACAGATGTAATCACCGTAACGCAGACTATCTCTAGGTGTATTAATTTTTATTTTTTCGATTTTTAAAAAAAATTTATTTTTAATCATTATTTTCTGAGTTTTATTTTCTGCTCAGAAAATAAAAGCTATTTCTTGAGTTTTATTTTTCCCTCAGAAAATAAAAGTTATTTTTTGAGTTTTATTTTTCGATCAGAAAATAAAAGTTATTTTTTGAGTTTTATTTTTTCCTCAGAAAATAAAAGTTATTTCTTGAGTTTTATTTTTCCATCAGTAAATAAAAGTTATTTTTTGAGTTTTATTTTTCGATCAGAAAATAAAAGTTATTTTTTGAGTTTTATTTTTCGATCAGAAAATAAAAGTTATTTTCTGAGTTTTATCTTTTTGCTCAGAGAATAAAAGTTTCTTTAGTTTGATTTTAGCTGCATCTGTCGATTTTGCCACATTAACACGTAGGTAAAGTTTATAAATAAAAAAAATTAAAAAGTTACTTTACCTATTTATATGGTAAAATCTACAATTGCAGCGAAAATTAAACTGAAAAACTTTTATTCTCTGAGCAAAAAAATAAAACTGAAAAAATAACTTTTATTTTCTGAGGGAAAAATAAGATTCAAAAAATAACTTTTATTTTCTGATCGCAAAATAAAACTCCAAAAATAACTTTTATTTTCTGATCCAAAAATAAAACTCAAAAAATAACTTTTATTTTCTGAACGAAAAATAAAACTCAAAAAATAACTTTTATTTTCTGAGGGAAAAATAAAATTCAAAAAATAACTTGTTTTCTGATCGAAAAATAAAACTCAAAAAATAACTTTTATTTTCTGATGGAAAAATAAAACTCAAGAAATAACTTTTATTTTCTGAGGGAAAAATAAAACTCAAGAAATAACTTTTATTTTCTGATGGAAAAATAAAACTCAGAAAATAATGATTAAAAATCAACTTTTTGGATATAACTCATAACCGTTACAGTCCCTGATCTTGCGTCTCTAAACCGTTGTAAAAATTCAAATTGCTTGGTTTTTCAAAAGTCTCCAAACACTCCACTCCATCAAAAGGACTTTTAAATAATAAAAAACACATAAATATTTATTAAAGTATGAAAAAATATACATTTCTTTGCTTTTTCGAAAAGTCTACAAACTCTCCACTACAACAAAAACGCTTTAAAACAATAAAAGATACATGGATATTAGATAGGGTCGAAAAAAAATGTTGTAAAAGTCCGCCCCTAAATTTGAAGCTTATGTTGAGAGGGTTAAGGGACACAAAAAAAATTTTTTTTTTGACCCCGCGAAATACCGCCGAAATTGTTTTTTTCTTGTAACTTTGTTATTTTTCATCCGATTTTTAAAATTGATACGTCATTAGTTTCGTATTTTGAAGCTCTACACTTCCTTCTAATGTCCTTTTGAGCTCTGAAGTCGTTTTCACATAGTTGGGTCAGCCAACTTATTTGTATGTCCATGAATTATTCTCATTGTTTTGCCAAATGAAAGTGCTTCAAAATTCATGACAATGTTGCCTTGAAACGGTTTTGCTAAATTAATAAACAAAGAAGTTACGTCACAAAGAAGTTATTTAATGTAGATATTATTTAACTAATTTTTTTAAGCAATTCAGTATATGTAAAGTTGTAAAAGTCCGACCCTAAATTTGAAGCTTATATTGAGAGGATTAAAGAAAAAATTTTTATTTTTTTTTCTGATCCCGCGAAATACCGCCGAAATAGTTTTTTTATTGTAACTTTGTTATTTGACTTCAGATCTCAAAAGGACATTAGAAGGAAATGTGGAGCTTCGAAATACGAAAATAATTACGTATCAATTTTAAAAATCGGATGTTAAATAACAAAGTTACAGGAAAAAAACCATTTCGGCGGAATTTCGCGGGATCAGAAAAAAACATTTTTTTGTCCCTTAATCCTCTCAATATAAGCTTCAAATTTAGGGTCGGACTTTTACAACTTTACATATATTGAATTGCTTAAAAAAATAAACTAAATAATAGCTACGTTAAATATTCGTAGTGACGTAACTTCTTTGTTTATTAATTTAGTAAAACTCTTTAAAGGCAAAATTGTCATGAATTTTGAAGCACTTTCATTTGGCAAAACAAAAAGGATAATTCATGGACATACAAAAAAGTTAGCTGACCCAACTATGTGAAAACGACTTCAGAGCTCAAAAGAGCATTAGAAGGAAGTGTAGAGCTGCAAAATACGAAAATAATGACGTATCAATTTTAAAAATCGGATGAAAAATAACAAAGTTACAATAAAAAAACGATTTTTGCGGTATTTCGCGGGATCAAAAAAAAAATTTTTTTTTGTGTCCCTTAACCCTCTCAACATAAGCTTCAAATTTAGGGGCGGACTTTTACAACTTTTTTTTTCGTATGGGGACCAACCCTATCTAATGGATATGCCTTATATGAAGAAACACACATTCCTTTGTTTTATATTTGTTCTTAGAGCTATTGGCTATTTTTTTAAGGAAAATTGAACAATAGGCCAATATCTCTAAAAAAATACAAAATGAAGGAGAAACCTCTCCTAACGGACATTTTTTCATGCACCAAGGTTTAGGTTAAATTTTTAGAACAAATTGCCCTCTCTTAGGCGGACACTCTCTTGGCCGGACGCGGACAGTTATTTACTATTGAATTGAACTAAAAACTTCTATTAAGCGGACACGAACCTCTTGTCAACGGACACTTTGATTTTTTTCATAACGAATCACATAAAAACCTCTGTTAGGCGGACACGAACTCCTCTTATGCGGACAAAATATAAGTATGTACATATAGCAATATAAAAAAAGTTGGTGAAATGTTCGTTAGGTAAAAAGCGCTACGATGAAAGGGGAATCACCAACTAAAATAAATGACGCATGACTTTATTGGAAGATATAACAACATTTACGGATTTCTAGTTAGATGTTCTAACTGACGAAAACGTCGAAACCATTGAAGATGATAGTACCAATACTAACTACCGCTGAAAGTAGGTAATGCAATCTCCTCGAACGAAGTGGCTTTGACTGCAATTTCAAATTTGAAAAGATTTTGCACGGAAGACCTTATTCTGAGGGAAAAATAAAATTCAAAAAATAACTTGTTTTCTGATCGAAAAATAAAACTCAAAAAATAACTTTTATTTTCTGATGGAAAAATAAAACTCAAGAAATAACTTTTATTTTCTGAGGGAAAAATAAAACTCAAGAAATAACTTTTATTTTCTGATGGAAAAATAAAACTCAGAAAATAATGATTAAAAATCAACTTTTCGGATATAACTCATAACCGTTACAGTCCCTGATCTTGCGTCTCTAAACCGTTGTAAAAATTCAAATTGCTTGGTTTTTCAAAAGTCTCCAAACACTCCACTCCATCAAAAGGACTTTTAAATAATAAAAAACACATAAATATTTATTAAAGTATGAAAAAATATACATTTCTTTGCTTTTTCGAAAAGTCTACAAACTCTCCACTACAACAAAAACGCTTTAAAACAATAAAAGATACATGGATATTAGATAGGGTCGAAAAAAAATGTTGTAAAAGTCCGCCCCTAAATTTGAAGCTTATGTTGAGAGGGTTAAGGGACACAAAAAAAATTTTTTTTTTGACCCCGCGAAATACCGCCGAAATTGTTTTTTTCTTGTAACTTTGTTATTTTTCATCCGATTTTTAAAATTGATACGTCATTAGTTTCGTATTTTGAAGCTCTACACTTCCTTCTAATGTCCTTTTGAGCTCTGAAGTCGTTTTCACATAGTTGGGTCAGCCAACTTATTTGTATGTCCATGAATTATTCTCATTGTTTTGCCAAATGAAAGTGCTTCAAAATTCATGACAATGTTGCCTTGAAACGGTTTTGCTAAATTAATAAACAAAGAAGTTACGTCACAAAGAAATTTAATGTAGATATTATTTAACTAATTTTTTTAAGCAATTCAGTATATGTAAAGTTGTAAAAGTCCGACCCTAAATTTGAAGCTTATATTGAGAGGATTAAAGAAAAAATTTTTATTTTTTTTTCTGATCCCGCGAAATACCGCCGAAATAGTTTTTTTATTGTAACTTTGTTATTTGACTTCAGATCTCAAAAGGACATTAGAAGGAAATGTGGAGCTTCGAAATACGAAAATAATTACGTATCAATTTTAAAAATCGGATGTTAAATAACAAAGTTACAGGAAAAAAACCATTTCGGCGGAATTTCGCGGGATCAGAAAAAAACATTTTTTTGTCCCTTAATCCTCTCAATATAAGCTTCAAATTTAGGGTCGGACTTTTACAACTTTACATATATTGAATTGCTTAAAAAAATAAACTAAATAATAGCTACGTTAAATATTCGTAGTGACGTAACTTCTTTGTTTATTAATTTAGTAAAACTCTTTAAAGGCAAAATTGTCATGAATTTTGAAGCACTTTCATTTGGCAAAACAAAAAGGATAATTCATGGACATACAAAAAAGTTAGCTGACCCAACTATGTGAAAACGACTTCAGAGCTCAAAAGAGCATTAGAAGGAAGTGTAGAGCTGCAAAATACGAAAATAATGACGTATCAATTTTAAAAATCGGATGAAAAATAACAAAGTTACAATAAAAAAACGATTTTTGCGGTATTTCGCGGGATCAAAAAAAAAATTTTTTTTTGTGTCCCTTAACCCTCTCAACATAAGCTTCAAATTTAGGGGCGGACTTTTACAACTTTTTTTTTCGTATGGGGACCAACCCTATCTAATGGATATGCCTTATATGAAGAAACACACATTCCTTTGTTTTATATTTGTTCTTAGAGCTATTGGCTATTTTTTTAAGGAAAATTGAACAATAGGCCAATATCTCTAAAAAAATACAAAATGAAGGAGAAACCTCTCCTAACGGACATTTTTTCATGCACCAAGGTTTAGGTTAAATTTTTAGAACAAATTGCCCTCTCTTAGGCGGACACTCTCTTGGCCGGACGCGGACAGTTATTTACTATTGAATTGAACTAAAAACTTCTATTAAGCGGACACGAACCTCTTGTCAACGGACACTTTGATTTTTTTCATAACGAATCACATAAAAACCTCTGTTAGGCGGACACGAACTCCTCTTATGCGGACAAAATATAAGTATGTACATATAGCAATATAAAAAAAGTTGGTGAAATGTTCGTTAGGTAAAAAGCGCTACGATGAAAGGGGAATCACCAACTAAAATAAATGACGCATGACTTTATTGGAAGATATAACAACATTTACGGATTTCTAGTTAGATGTTCTAACTGACGAAAACGTCGAAACCATTGAAGATGATAGTACCAATACTAACTACCGCTGAAAGTAGGTAATGCAATCTCCTCGAACGAAGTGGCTTTGACTGCAATTTCAAATTTGAAAAGATTTTGCACGGAAGACCTTATTGCATTTGAAATGTTGCAGAAATTTGAAAGCCATCTGCAAAACAATTTTATTTGAAATAAGCAAAAAACCCCTCGTCAATCGACAATTTCGCAATTTTTTAAATAATTTCAAAGATATGAAAAGACTAGCTGACCCGGCAAACTTCGTTCTGCCCAAAATAGATTTTTTTATTAATTTCATTTAAAAAATTGTTATTACACCGGTATTATTTTTAATAGAAAATTAAAGATTTTTCACTACTTCATTGTGTATACAACTTCAAAAATATATAATTTTAGTATTCAGTTTAAGGCTGCACGATACACAACATTTTTAGTTTTCTGTTCGGGATATTTATTTTCACTGAGTATTGGCTATTTTCAATAAGTAAGTAAGAGGATTGATATAGTATACCTCCATAATGGTTTTCAGGCCCTTCCTCCAACCCTTTTAGATATATTCAGCCTCAAAAGTTTAGTACGTATGGGAGGTGCAATGCCCCATTTTTCGATAAATCTTTTCTTTTTTGGGTGAACATGGTATTGATATCGTATATCTGCATAGTGATTTCTATGTACATGCCATTAACGCTTTTAGAGATATTTAGCCTTAAAAATTAAGAACGCATGGGAGGTGACACGCCCCCTTTTCCCAAAACTACTGTTTTTTTCATAAGCATGCTATTGATATCGTTAATCTCCTGATCAATTTTCAGGTCCCAACCTTAAACGCTTTTACAGATATTCAGCTTGAAAAATTAAGTTTGTATGGGAGGTGCCACGCCCCCTTTCCGATAACCTACACTTTTATGCGCAAAAATTGTTTTGATTTCTAGGTCCCTGACTTAAATCCTTTTAAAGCTATTCAGCTAAAAAAATTAAGCGTTGTTGGGAGGAGCCACGCCCCCTTTTCGTATAACTCCTATTATTTTGCGTTAATATGGAATTGTTATGGTTTATCTCCACACCAATTTCCAAGTCCCTAGCGTAAACAATTTTAGAGATATTCAGCATGAAAAATTAAGTTTTTATGGGAGGTGCCACGCCCCTTTTTCCGATAACCCCCCCCACTTATATGCGTGGGAATAGTTTTGATATCATTTATCTCTATACCAATTTTCAGCTCCCTACCTTGAACTGTTTTAGAGATAATCAGCTTTCGAAATTAAAGTTGTATGGAAGGTGCCACGCCCCCTTTTCTGATAACCCCCACTTTTCTGATTGAGAAGGGTTTTGATATCACCTACCTCTATACCAATTTTCAGCTCCCTACCTTGAACTGTTTTAGAGATAATCAGCTTATCAGCTTTAAAAATTAAGGTTGTATGGGAGGTGCCACGCCCCCTTTTCTGATAACCCCCACTTTTCTGAGTGAGAAGGGTTTTGATATCACCTACCTCTATACCAATTTTCAGCTCCCTACCTTGAACTGTTTTAGAGATAATCAGCTTTAAAAATTAAGGTTGTATGGGAGGTGCTACGCCCCCTTTTCTGATAACCCCCACTTTTCTGAGTGAGAAGGGTTTTGATATCACCTACCTCTATACCAATTTTCAGTTCCGTACCTTAAACTGTTTTAGAGATAATCAGCTTTAAAAATTAAGGTTGTATGGGAGGTGCCACGCCCCCTTTTCTGATAACCCCCACTTTTCTGAATGAGAAGGGGTTTGATATCACCTACCACTATACCAATTTTCAGCTCCCTACCTTGAACTGTTTTAGAAATAATCAGCTTTAAAAATTAAGGTTGTATGGGAGGTGCCACGCCCTCCTAACATTTTTAAATTTTTTCTTCGACTAAACCTTCGCGAGGTAACAACAAACAAACCCCCCTAAGGAAGTATTTGATTTGGTTCAGCCGTTTTCAAGTTTTAGCGTTTCAATTAAATACCAAATCATTTTTATATATATACACTCAGAGAAAACACGCATCGTAAAAATGACTATGAAAATATTCAGCTTTACTATTCGCTTTTTTACTATGAAAACACGGAAATATGACTATGAAACAACTTGATCTGAATATAAACGTATTATTTCAACCGTTCAAGTATGAAAGATATTCAACTTGAATATGAAAAACTTTGAGTTGACTAGTAAATACTAATACAACTGGACAAGTATTAACACCTGTCATTATAAAATTTATAATAGTCATCTTCAAGTTGAAACATATTTATTTTAACTACTGTTGATGCTTCAACTTGAATATGGTTCATAGTAAACTTAAATATTTAGCACAGTAAAAGAAATTTATGTTGTGTAGATTTTCATTCCTTCATTTGAATGCGGCTTTTCAAATTTCCGTAATTCTTAGATGCTTTATACATTGTTCAAGCTATATAGCATGATTGAGCAACTCAAATATAACTCATTTTCCACAAGAGAAATGAGTTGGCTTATTTAAAGCCATTTTTCATACCCCAGAGGTTGGCACTCTCGCCGAACCTTGGAGCAACAGCGCTCCCCCCACGTGAATACATAAAAGGGTTTAAAAAAGCACATATGTATACATATGTACATATGTATGTGCATATGTACATACAAAGTTTAGACACATAGTTAAATTCAATATGAAATATATTTAAAACAAATATGCTGTCTCTTAGAGTTGAATAAAAACATATTGAACTTCAATATGAATCATAATAGTAAACTTAAGAATATGTCATAGTCAGCTTCAATATGAACATTTTTTAAAACAACTATGTTGTAACTTTAACTTGACTATAAAAATATTCAATTTGAATATGCTGCATTTTTAAACATATTTAGGACAACTATTTTTCATAGTTGTTTTTACTATGACAACACTTCAAGTCGAGTATGGTTAATTTTCATTTTAACTACTTAATATTTATTATGATGGTATGAAGTGCAACGTAGTCAGAATCACTATTTTCATCCTAGGCGCAAAACCATTGGTAAAAATAGTCAAATCAAGGTGTAAATAGTCAGATTTACGTGCGTTTTTTGCTGAGTGTAGATATGAAAGATATGAAAATTTCTTTTTTTGGAAGATGTTTTTTTAGTTATTATTTCTATTCATACTCTACCGCCACTGCTAAGATGAAAAGATGGTTGAAAATGAGCCGGGCTGCAAATTTTAGAATTTTATAAAAACCTTGATCTGATGAAAAGCTCTGTTGAAACTTTTTTTATCCTTTGTTGAAACATTTCAATTTTATGAATGAATCGCTTGTAGTATTTTAACTTCGTACTCGTTTTAATTCTTGTTTTTGGTGGTTGATTGGATTGTGCTTATACATACGTATGTATGTATATTTTTGCACTGGTACGTGCGAATGAGTATCGTATGGTATTGGTGGCAAATTGATCATCAATTTCACTTACCCTTGCATTTAAAGCCAAAATAAATAAGAATATATGTATTAGAGCTGCAAAACCATCGATAGTCGAACCACTCGATAGTTTCGATAGTCGAAAAAAAAACTATCGATACTATCGATAGTTTTTTATGAATATTTCACTAAAATGAAAAGAGGGATGGTTTTGTTTACAGTTTTCTTTCCAAAAAGTCTTTAATTTTTTACGCAAAACAATAATTAAATAAAAGATCAAATAAGAATTAGATACTTCACTTACACTGAGAGGAAAATCAACCAAAAGTTGGTTAATAGTACTAATTTCACACTTGTTTAATATTACTATTACCATTGTTGATATATTAGACAGTGTTTTTGGTTATATTAACCATGATATTTGTTGATATAACAAATGTTCGTTCAAATCTTCAACCAATTTCTTGTTACTATTAAACAATTTGTTGGTTATATTTTTATGCCAGTAGCAGCACTGCTATGTATGATCTATAAGAGAGTGTTAATATGTTAACTGAATAAAAAAGAAAATTCCAAATACTCACTCTCTCGCTCTCTACAACTCGGGTCAAGCCATTCAACTTCGTCAAGCACAAACGGTGTTGAAGGCGATGGTAACAACAGAGCCGAAGCCATAAAGCTTCGTAAATATTTTTACTTTTTTTTTAGATATGAATTAACCAATATTTTCGTTAATATAACAAATATACACGTTGGGGAAACCAACTTTCTGTTTGATATTGATTGTTATCAAAATATTGGTTAATGGTACATATTACATTTTTATACTCAGCTGTACTAGTACACAGAGTATTATAATTTTGATTTCATAACGGTGGATTGTAACATAATGAAATAATCGAGATAGATATGGACTTATATATATCAAAATGATCAGGGTGAAAAGAGAAATCGATTGAGCCATGTCCGTCCGTCCGTCCGTCCGTCCGTCCGTCCGTACGCAGGATAACTCGCGTAAAAATTGAGATATTTTGATGAAATTTGAAATGCAAGTTGGTATCGAGACTGGGACGGTTGGTATTGAAAATGGGCGAAATCGGACCATGACCACGCACACTTTTCCTATCTAGAAAAAATCGGAAATTTGGTATCTCAGCCACTAATATAGCTAGAGTGATAAAATTTTACCCACGTATTGAGCTCAGGCCTTTATGAAGAAATTTGATGAAGTTTTGGAAAATGGGCGGTGCCACGCCCACTTATTAAGGGTCAAACATTGAAAGTTTTATATGTCATAACTCAGAAACCGTTGAAGATATATCGATGAAATTTGGTATGCGTAATTTGGTTACTTAGACAAATGTTTTGGCGAAAAATTATCAAAATCGGTTGACGGCCACGCCCACTTTTATATATGGGAACTATAAAGGGGCCTAATAAAAACATTTTAAGCGATATCTCTGTCAAATATAAAGATCTATCACTGAAATTTTGTGACAGGAGTCCAACTACGAACATAAAACAAAAAGTACAAAAATTTTGGAAAATGGGCGGTGCCACGCCCACTTATTAAGGGGCAAATATTGAAAGTTTTATATGTCATAACTCAGAAACCGTTAAAGATATATCGATGAAATTTGGTATGCGTAATTTGCTTACTTAGACAAATGTTTTCGCGAAAAATTATCAAAATCGGTTGACGGCCACGCCCACTTTTATATATGGGAACTATAAAGGGGCCTAATAAAAACATTTTAAGCGATATCTCTGTCAAATATAAAGATCTATCACTGAAATTTTGTGGCAGGAGTCCAACTAGGGACATAAAACAAAAAATATAAAAATTTTGGAAAATGGGCGGTGCCACGCCCACTTATTAAGGGGCAAACATTGAAAGTTTTATAAGCCATAACTCAGAAACCGTTAAAGATATATCGATGAAATTTGGTACGCGTGATATATTTACTTAGCCAAATGTGTGGACGAAAGATTACCAAAATCGGTTGACGACCACGCCCACTTTTATATATGGGTATTATAAAGTGACCTAATAAAAACATTTTAAGCGATATCTCTGTCAAATATAAAGATCTATCACTGAAATTTTGTGACATGAGTTCTACAATAGACCGGAAACAAAAAATAAAAAAAAGTTTGGAAAATGGGCGTGGCACCGCCTCTTTTTATACAAAGGAATCTACGAGCCTATTATTCGACAAATAACTGAGATATTATGACGAAACTTGGTTTATACACTTTTATAACATGTGTTAATAGACACGCAAAAATTTATTGAAATCGGTTTATGACCACGCCTACTTTTTAACAAAGATATTTCTGGAACACCCTTTTGGAATTTGTAACGTGAAGTCTTTGTAACTAAAAGTCATTTTGCACTAACAATAATATTTATATGCTTATTTGGATGATTGATACAAATTTTGAAAATGGGCGTGGCTGCGCCCTGTTTATGCAGCACTCGTGTCATATAAAATACACCCTATATCGAACAAACGCAAACAAACAATGAAAGCATACAGCTGAGTATCTAATGTTCGATTCCACTCGAACTTAGGCTTCCTTACTTGTTTCCTTTTGACATGAATAAATCAACCAATAAAAAATTAACCAAGAAGTTGGTTGAAAAAACCAATGTAATTTTTTCTCTGTGTATGTATATAGCATTTTCTGGTTAAATTAAACCTTAAAAGGAGGGATGGTTTTGTTTACATTTTTCTTTTCAAGTCTTTAATTTTTTTTTAACGCATAACATTAATTAATTAACAAAAGAACAACAAATAGGAATTAAATACTTCACTTATATATTTAGCATTTTTTGGTTAAATTAAACCTTTTTCAATTTAAAATTTGCACTTGATTTGAAAAAGGTTTCATTTGACTCGAAAACGCTATAGTAATAAAACTAAAAGTAGTACATTTGTTTTTTAGCATTTTTGGCGCTCACTAGTACATAAGGCACATTGTTTATACATTTCATTAATGTAAAATACCGATAATCAAAAGGCACACTGTTTAAACATTTCATTAATGTAGAATACACTATGCTTTAAATAAATCAAAAAACAAAAAAATACGAAGAATTTCAGTTATGGGGGAGGATAAGTATGGGCCTGCTGAGCACAGAACAATTTTTGTTTTAATTTTTAATTTTTTGTATGGTTACGTTTTTGAGATAACGGTAATTTTGTGTTTTTTGCTATCACTTTATTCAAAAATTATGTTCGCTGGAGTTACGCTTCTA
This sequence comes from Urophora cardui, assembly GCA_960531455.1. Taxonomy (NCBI): domain Eukaryota; kingdom Metazoa; phylum Arthropoda; class Insecta; order Diptera; family Tephritidae; genus Urophora; species Urophora cardui. The sequence continues at coordinate 29,685,867 of OY482671.1, read as the reverse complement.
ACAATATAAAACTTGTAGTAATTGAACCACACCTCGCTAAATGACATCTGGTCAATGTCAAAATTTTTAATTTTTTGCGATTTTTGAAAAAGTTTTGATTTTCAAATTAAGTTTTTTATAAAAACTTGTAAAAATCAGAAAAGTTTTATTTTTTTAAAATTAGCCCGTTTAATTGTTAACGTAATATCAAGGATATCTGATAAAAACATTATTTTTAGCGATTTCTTTCATGTGAAACAAAAAGGATATTTTATGGACGAAAAACTCGGTTAGATGACTCATCCGTGTATAGACAAAAGATAAAATTTGTTTGTGACTTCACCCTCTCATAGAGTTAGCGTTAATCAGAGGTTGAGTAAACGGCCCTTAAGCTAAAGATATAGATACTTATGTATTGTGGAACGATTTTTCGTCATCCCTTGTGAAAAAATCGTTCCACAATACATCATATTCCTACCCCGTCGGAAAACCAAGCAAAGAAAAGGAATAATGAAAATTACTTAATTCTTGTAGTTTTGTCCCAAGAGAAGAATACTGAATGTTAAGGAGGAGTTGGATTTCGATATCAAATTGGTCAAATTAATACCCCAGCGGGTTAGGGGGCTTAGAATATACCCGTGGTAAGGAATGTCTGTCGTAAGAGGCGACTAAAATCCACGCTTCTAACGATATATAACTTGTAGTAATTGAACCACACCTCGCTAAATGACATCTGGTCAATGTCAAAATTTTTAATTTTTTCCGATTTTTGAAAGTTTTGATTTTCAAATTAAGTTTTTTATAAAAACTTGTAAAAATCAGAAAAAAATTATTTTTTTTTAAATTAGCCCGTTTAATTGTTAACGTAATATCAAAGATATCTGATAAAAACATTATTTTTAGCGATTTCTTTCATGTGAAACAAAAAGGATATTTTATGAACTAAAAACTCGGTTATATGACTCATCCGTGTATAGAGCGTCGTTTTACAACTTTTTTTTTGCAAACCACTATAGACTTCTTGCGCGACCTTAAACTTCTCATATTCAATAGTACTGCCTTGAAACTAAGAAACAATTTGCTCGCACAGCTAAATTCAATGAAGGTGCAAAACACGGAAACTCGCATTGAACATGGTTTCCAATATATTAGCTGCGGAATGATTTGTATCTGACAGCAGCTTTTGTGTCTACAGTACAGCTACTCGCAATTTGAAATCTGATATAAAATGACAAGCAATAGTAATAGAGATAACCATCGATAGTGGAAAAAAACTATCGATAGTGACACGAAAAAAAACTATCGATACTATCGGTAGTGCCATCGATAGTTTTGCAGCTCTAATATGTATGTAGTACTTTTTGGTTATATTTATATTTTTAATAGAATTTTTACTTTATTGAAGTTCTTGTCCTTCAAGAATTTTTCAAAAGGCCTCGAAAATTGAAACATGATTGAAAGTTGACAGAATCGACAATATAGTACGCGCTTATTGTATTAGATTTAATTCCTCTAAATTTCGGGTATTTGTTATTTAACTATAAGTTGTAATTGTATGTTATTATTGCCTACAAGGACAACTATTTTAATGAACTGATTCAATTGTACCTGTTTCACCTTGTGGATATGTGCATATAAAATATAATCTGAAAATGAAAATAAATGTCGAGTTTTGCCTTTGGACAGCTAAACCCATCCAACCATTGCTTTTGGAATGATAGAGTTTTCCTAGATCAGTTTAGGAAATTTGGGCGCAGAATCTATTAATGCATTAATTTGGGATCTATGATAAACCACAGTGGGGGGGGGGGTTTGAACCCCCAAAACCGCCACTGGTCAGTACATATGTATGTATGTCTCTCAATCTGCCCAATGTTTAATTTTTTGCCAGGCGAGATTGCCCTTGAAATGTTACAATTTCGATAAGCTTAGTTAAAGTTAATGCTTACATTTCAAACCAGTATTTATATCTGGCTGTCAAAACCATTTAACTTAGTTGAATTTCCCATTTAATGGAGCAAAACTGTTTTTTTTTTTAATTTTATTCTTTGTGCGAAATATAATTTTAGTGATTCCAGTCACGTTTTTATAAACAACTTAATGTGCCTGTGTGCTTATGTAGTACATATGTATATATGTAACTATGTATGTGTAAAGATATATTTATACGTATATATACTGTCTTTGGGGCGCGCCTCACTTAGCTTACAAAAAAGGGTATTTATTTTATATCTTAGGAAAAAGGCGCATTTGTATCTATGTATGTACATACTTATGTAAGTATGTAAACATATGTGTGTGTTTGTTTTTGTTTTTGCTGCGCTAAAATTTGTAACATATTTAATTATAGACTACAATAAATTTTTTATCTAGAAAAAATAAAAAAAAAAGATTGCAATAAAATAACTGATTACGAAATGAGAATGTTAATTGCTTGATATCGTGATATCGATCACCTCACACTTTTCTCACTGAACTAGCATATTTCTATGGTACATATGTATGTAGGTATCTGTGTCGCTTTATCAGAACATCTTATATGTTAAAATCGCATTTGGATGAGGATTCTGGGTTAAAAAGAAGAATCGCTATTTTTCAAACAAAATTTATTAAATGTTTAGAAATTTGTTGCTTGTAGCTTACAAATAGTAAGTATGTTTTCTTTCACTTTTGTTAAGCTGGCCGCTGTGGTGTAGTGGGTAAAGTGATCGCCTGCCATACCAGAGGTCTCGGGTTCTATTGACGGTCCGGACAAACACCAAAATTTCTTTTCTAATTAATTAGAACCCTCGGCTGCAGGCGGCATAACCTCTGAGAGTATTTCTGCTATGAAAAAGCTTCTCACGAAAAATGCAATCGCCGTGCGGAGCCGGCATAAAACTAGGTCCACCCAATTAGTAGGAAAAATACAAGGAATCGGGAAGAGAAGCTTGGCCTTAAAACTCGTCAGAGTTATATCAGCGCCATTGTGTTATTATAATTATTTATGTAGGTCCTTAAAAAAATTAGACAAGAAAAAGAAAAGTGTATATATAGACTCAACATATTATTTATGATCTAAACAAGATTTCGACTCAACTCTACTTAAGATGTTATGATATATTGACACAGATATGTATATTGCATTAAAACAAATGTTCATATGTAGTATGTGTCTAGCTGGAGCCCTCGAGCTATGCAACACGAAAAAAAAATCACCTTAATCTCACTTTACTTCCTACTTATGCTAGAGACACACATCGTAGTATAGTAGAAATATTGCGATCTATACCACATATGTGTCACTCTCATATTGTAGTTTAATTGAAAATTTTCATAGTAAAGCCAAATCATAGTATTGATATTATAATATTTCTACCACATTTGTGTCTGAGGCATTAAACTTCAAAACCTAAACACCGCAATTGAAATCAATTTCTTTGTCAAAGTGAAATTGATTTACATACATACATACAGCTGGGTTCAAAATAATAATAGTGCTATGAAACCAATGTGCAACTTACTCATAAAAAGTTTATTTTAATTTCTTTTTGGTTAAAATTGCGTACAAAAGTAGCATAGAGATTCATTTCACGCGTTACAAAAGTTTTACGGTGTTAAGTTGCAAGATAACCGATTTAGAAAGACAAAGGTAAAATAATTAAAAAATTCCTTGTTCAAAAAAATAATAGTATTTTTATTCTAGTTTAGATAAATATTTAAAAAAGGGCAAAATCAAAAAATTTAGAATATACAAAATAAAGTAGTGTTTAATATTAGTTCGTGAAACCATCATTGTCTAAAAACACCTTACAGCGACGCGGCATAAAATCGACTAATCCTTCACAGCGTTTCTTGGGTATTTTTTTTCAACAATTCTTTCCTATATCCCAAAGTTCACGATTATTGGCTGGTTTCCCATTTCTTTATGTTGCCCCACAAGTTTTCTATAGCATTGAGTTTGGTTGATTGTGCAGAACAGGACATTACTCCAATTCCTTGAAACTCGTATGTTTTGGGTCATTATCCTGATGGAAGGTTCATTCCAGAGAAATTTTGTATTCCGCATAAGGCAGCAGAGTGTTTTGCAAAATACCAACATAGGCACGTTGATCCATGGTGGTGTCAATACGATCTATGGGCCCAAGGCCATAAAAAAGAAAACATGCTCAAACTGATATTTTCAGCCCACCATGTTTGACCTTTTTGGTTGTGTATCTAGGCTTGTATTCAGTATTCGGTGAACGACGGACATACTGTTGAGAACCTGTGCCTCGAAAAAAGGACGGACGAAAGCAAGAAATCAGCTAAACGTCGTGGGTCGAAAATATTAGTTTGAGTGTGTTTTACTTTTTATGGTGTTGGGCCCATACATCGTATTAACCCACCATGGACCAACGTACCTGCGTGGGTATTTTGGAGAACACTATGCTGCCTTATGCGGAATACAAAATTTCTCTCGAATGAAACTTCCAGCAGAATTATCGCTCAAAACATACGAGTCGGCTAGGCAAGGAGTTCAAAGGAATTGAGGTAATGTCCTGTCCTGCACAATCAACCAAACTCAATGCTATAGAAAACTTGTGGGGCGACATAAAGAAATGGGAAACCAGCCAATAATCGTGAACTTTGGGAAGTAGGAAAGAATTGTTGAGAAAAAATACCTAAGAAACGCTGTGAAGGATCAGTCGATTTTATGCCGCGTCGCTGTAAGCTGTTTTTAGACAATGATGGTTTCACGAACTAATATTAAACACTACTTTATTTTGTATATTCTAAATTTTTTGATTTTGCCCTTTTTTAAATATTTATCTAAACTAGAATAAATATACTATTATTTTTTTGAACAAGGAATTTTTTAATTATTTTACCTTTGTCTTTCTAAATCGGTTATCTTGCAACTTAACACCGTAAAACTTTTGTAACGCGTGAAATTAATCTCTATGCTACTTTTGTACGCAATTTTAACCAAAAAGAAATTAAAATAAACTTTTATGAGTAATTTGCACATTGATTTCATAGCACTATTATTATTTTGAACACAACTGTACATATGTTTTTATTTTTTGTTCGATAAATTTTCTTGCTAAATATTGCCGGTAAAGACATCGTTATATTGACTGAACTTGCCTAGTCGCCACATGGATGATAACTTCTATGGTGCGCCATTAAGTATTGATTTTTACCTTTTTGCAAAACATTCGTCGAAAGATCTGAGGAGGGGCAGTCCTTGACCGAATTTACATATGTACATATGTATGTAAAGGGTTCAACAAAACACTTTCGTGGGGGGCCCAGAGGTTAACATGTTCTAGGAGATTATTCGTCGTACAATTTCAGTAGGAAATGGACCACAGGAAGAGAAAAAACATACATACATACATACATATGTATATTCCTCGGAATGTTGAATATTTGCGAGCTTAGAGTGCAAACTGTGTAAGTCCATTTTTATGGAAAAGTGTATTTTTATGTGGAACGCTAGAAAAATCAAATACGCACCATGCTAAACAAGTCTCTGATACTTGTCATATTTCTACTTGTTGTTATTCTGTTATACGCAAATTGTGTAAGTCCAAAATACGAAGAAAATTGTGTAAGTCCGAAATTTTACATGAACAGAAAATTTTTTTTTCATTTCGAAATTTTTTAGTTTTTTGTTTCTTGTCTCTCCTACAAAGTTTGAAAAAAGGACTTACACAATTTGCACTCTAAGCTAGCGATATGTTTTATTTCGCGTTCTACTGAAGCGATCGAACTACTTATTTCGCAAAATTTTGCTTTTGACGTTTAACATGCCAGCAAAAAAAGGTACATCAAGGTGGTATGGGCTAAGTACTGGGTTAAAAGGATTATATAGTCGAAACCTTCCTCTGAGGCGAAAGACATTGGTGTATTAATTTTAGAGATGCAAAAATAAAAGTTCAGACTGCAAGGACATTTCCCATAGAAAGTGCCACAACTCCTTTAAATATCAATATTTTACGTTTATTTTTCATTTCGCATTGCTTAATTGTGTTCACCCTAACATGCTCATTTATTGTTTAATATGTTTCAAGTTACTTGATTCAACAATCTAGTACGAAGTTAAATTAGCTAAGACACACACCAACAGCCTATTATTGTCTGCCGTCGACGTTTGACATTTGATCTGACTTTACTTATTCTCAATGCATTTTCTCTGTTGTTTTTGTTGTTGTAGCCACCAAGACGATCCCCGGAGGTTTTGGGGAGTGTAGTGGAAGTACGGTACGCTCGGGTGCTAGTCCCTTCTGACACTAGACCGACTGCCGTGCGAACGATTTTTTGGCCATTATCCACCTTCTAGGCCGGTGGATTTTAGTCACCTCTTCGACAGACATTCCTTACCACGGATATATTCTAAGCCCCCTGACTCGCTGAATTTTCCCTCGCTCCGTGCTGTTCCCTTTGCTCTCACTAGCCGCCTAGTGCTTTCGGTGTGCGTTTGATGTTAGCTAAGGCAAATTCCAGCATCAGCTTTTTGTTGCTACCATTGAACTTTGACTTCTTGCTTAGCTGGGTTTTATACCATAATTATTCTTCATTTTTCTTCTCTCCGATTGATTATTATTATTAATTTTTTTTTTTGTATTTTCCCACGCATCATCGCATTCGTCGTAAATTTTTGCCAGCCCCTTAAAAATTGCGTACACGTTTCTGATCCGCGTGGGTATTCCCAGTTTGGTTATATAAACATATGTACATACATACATACAAGAACACTTCTTGCTTCGTCAGTGTAATTGTAGTAATCGTATTGCTTCTCCTCTTCGTATTATCATGTTATTTGATGGCTTTCAACGTTCAATTTGCGGTTGCGTATGCGTGCTCTGATTCTTAATTTTGTCTGAGTGTTACGTTGTTTTTTGTTTTTTTTTTTGTTTTTGAATTTTTAATTGTTTTCCCATTTTGTTGCTTTTTTTATTTTCTTGCCAATTGTGAACGTTCAAAGCGTTCTTTATACCGATTTAGCTCTCAGCATTTCTTCGCTTATTAAATTGTTGTTGCTTTTCTCATTCATTTCAATTTCATCTTTATGTTAGCATAAATATCCCACTTAGCCAGACACGCAGCCAGCCTTCTTTCTTCCATATTTTAATGCCTCCCTTTAATTAAGCATGTTTTTTTCTTGCCATCAAAAAATTGACTCTTTCTTTTTAAATCCTTCGATTGCTTGCGGCTAACGTTGCCTTTTCGAACTCACATAATGCTCGTTAATTTTTAGTTACTGTTTAAGTGCGTGCAGAGTTTTTAAGTTTTTTATGCAACTCAGCAATTCCCAAGCACATGTGTTTTGTTCTTTCACCTTTTCTTTTTCCTATTAGTACCGTATATGTATATATCGGAATCGTGCCGTAAATGCATCGAAATTGTATCGTAATTGTACCGCATTAGATATTTTCCGTAATTGCACCGTGTACGCATTTGCATTTATTGTTCGCAATCGTTTTTGCCTATGTGACTTGCAGCACGCTTTCTTCAATTTCCAATTCCATTTCCATAAGTACTTACTATTTTAATGAGCTGAGCAATTTAATTGGTTCTTAAATTGCCACATATTCATTAGATACGTGTAGGTTTTAGATATTGGCGTTAAATTGCTTGTTGTTTTGTTAAAAACGCGCATTTAACGAGTATATTTGATTTCATTTGATGCGGCCATTTGTTGTTTGATGGCGCTGAAAAAAAAACGGAGTAGTGCCGCTTGACGTACGAGCGGTAAGTATGAATTTATATACAGGTTATTTATATACATACGTACATATCGTCGCTCCCAACGAAGACTAGCACGGTTCATTGTTCGCATGGAAGACTAACACACTTCGTTGATTGCGTGGAAGATTAGCACACTTCGTTGTTCGCGTGGAAGACTAGCATGCTTCAGTTCTCTGCGTGGAAAACTAGCATACTTCGTTGTTCGCGTGGAAGACTAGCATGCTTCAGTTCTCTGCGTGGAAAACTAGCATACTTCGTTGTTCGCGTGGAAGACTAGCATGCTTCAGTTCTCTGCGTGGAAGACTAGCATACTTCAGTTCTCTGCGTGGAAGACTAGCATGCTTCACTTGTTTGGGTGGAAACTAACATACTTCTGTTTGTTAGAAATAAGCTTAGGGGTTAAGCACATAAGGAGGATTGTCCGAGGAGTGAAAGATATTTTATAAGTAAGTGCAAGAACAATAATTCATACTGAAATAAAACTTTAAACAGGAACCAAACTATATGAAAAGTATATGAGTTTCATATATTCCTAGACTTGTACTAGGCCTACTTTTAAGTATGTGCATATGTTGTGCAAATAAAACCTGGATTTCGCATCAAATAAAACACCGCATTAGTTATTGCTCGGAACTCTATATTTATATGTATATGTGTAGATATGACTAGTGCTTTGGTACTACACAAAAAGTGTGCACAATGTTTTTAAAAAAATAGAACCGTGCTAGTCTTCGTTGAGAGCGACGATATATAAATATAGGGTTCCGAGTAATAACTAACGATACTTTTCATATAGTTTGGCTGAAGGTTCCTGTTTAAAGTTTTATTGCAGTATGAATTATTGTTCTTGCACTTACTTATAAAATATCTTTCACTCCTCGGACAATCCTCCTTATGTGCTTAACCCCTAAGCTTATTTCTAACAAACAGAAGTATGTTAGTTTCCACCCAAACAAGTGAAGCATGCTAGTCTTCCACGCAGAGAACTGAAGCATGCTAGTCTTCCACGCGAACAACGAAGTATGCTAGTTTTCCACGCGAACAACGAAGTATGCTAGTTTTCCACGCAGAGAACTGAAGCATGCTAGTCTTCCACGCGAACAACGAAATGTGCTAGTCTTCCACGCGAACAACGAAGTGTGTTAGTCTTCCACGCGAACAACGAACCGTGCTAGTCTTCCACGCTAACTGAACCGTGCTAGTCTTCGTTGGGAGCGACGATATGTACATACATATATTTTTTATATACATAGGTACATGTTTATGTTACTTAATTTTTATTTTTTATTTTATTTTCTGTAAGCTTTGTTTTACTTTTTATAATCGGCTATGTATGTAAGCATTTCTCAGCTCCTCGGTTCACTGTTCACGCTCTCGTACCCAAATGGTACGTGCATGGACTTCCTGATGGCTTCTGCTTGATGTCATTCTTAAGCCCAAATTACATCAGCGATGTGGCAGCGGGCAGCGACGGTTTTCGGAATCAGCTGATGCGTCTAATATGAGCAGTGACTGCCAGACCAAACACAATAGAGCGTTCGCAGTATTTGGCAGTGACTTCTTTATATATTAGGTCTGTTTCCTTTTACCTTGGACACGTGGTGACATAAATTTACTTACCATTTTCATGTCTACTTTTTTCAATTAAAATAATCAATCTTGTTTCATTTTTTCCTCTGCTCTTTCTTCTTCTTTGCTTTTGCATCCCGCCAGCAATATTTGCTAGTGGAAATTAATTAATTAAGTAAAAATTAAATTCTCTCCCGCTTGCTGGCATCAAAGTACGGAAACACAAAATTAGTAAAAAATATATTACATTGGATAGTACGGAAACAGACATAAGTTCACATCAACACTTTGAAGTTGGCTGCGATTCAAGGCAGCGGCTGCGAATTTAGAATTTGGGCTAAACGGAGCGGTGCTGCCAGCTGCCTCTGCTGTATTATGTGCCGCTTCATTACCAACCGTAGTTTCTAAAAATCAGCTGATTTCGAAAAACAGTCGCTGCCACAGCCACAGCGCTATTGTAATTCCGGCTTTAGGGGGGCATGAAATGTAAACCAAAATTACAAAAAAATAAAAAGAACCGAATTAAAAGCAAAAATTTAACAACAACTCGCCTATTGAGTCAACGCGTGGATTTGATTAGCATGGCGTCAACAGCGGCTAAGACCACGTTTAGCAGTTTTGAGTGCAATCAAGAAGTTGGAGATGGCGCATGTGTAGCACGTTGTCAACGCCGATATGTTTCTGTTGCTATGAAACAGATATAATTCCTTCAATTGCTGCTGCGTTTTTTGTTTCTTTTTTAATTTACTTTATTGCGATTTCCAACTGCAATCATGCGCTTGTCATTCATTTTAGTTTAATTTCCCTCCCGTGTAAATGATGTTTTGTTGTCAAGTTTTCGTTTCGTGTTCTGGAACATTCAATTTTAGTGTTAAAATACTCCATTTTATTAAGCGCTGTGGCAAAAAAAAGCGAAAACATATCAATTAATAAGATTTATTATATTACGTCTTCTATCACGAGTTTTCGAATGTTTCGTCTTTTGACGTCAGTGCCATTTTTTTTTACAACAATCAAATGATTAGATAATACAGATAGAGATTACCGAGTTAGTGACATTTGTAAGTCAATGCGCTGGACCTAAGGCGGACATATGTATGTATATACGTATGTACATACATATGTACATTACCGTAGCCATACACGTTGCGATCGTTGATCCAAGTCGATTGCAATCGATTTGGATTGACTTTCTGCCTCCACATGGTACGATTTCGCGTACTACTTGCCAAAAAATTAAAACTTTCGATATTTCTCACAACCAAGACTTCAAACAACAGACCAAAAATGTAGCGATTTTAGCACAACTTGCTCAAGTTCTTTCAAAAATCGCAACGTGTATGGCTAGCTTTACTGAGAGACATTCCCCCCAAAGTGAAGAACAAAAAAATATTATACTTTTTAGCTTTTCGAAAATTAGTGGAAAATTTTTTGTAAGCTTTAGTATGGGATTACTTTTTGGTTGCTTGCTTTTCCGACAGTGTAGGAATATGATGTATTGTGGAACGATTTTCCGTCATCCCTTGTCGAGCGAAAAAAGACATTGAAGATGGCGCGTATTAGCCGAAACCGGTTGGTCTCTAAACCAAACTTGACAAGGGATGACGGAAAATCGTTCCACAATACATCATTAGTATGAGACTTGTTTCTTAAGATGTTCTCACGAAAGGTCCATTTTCACTTTTGGCTTTGGTCATACAGTTGACTTTGTTAGGAAGCTATAACTATGGCCAATATCACTATTAGATATTTTGGTTGGTGATTTTTTGGGTTTGTTTGTGAAAATGTTTGATTTAATTCTCATCTATTTTATTGATTGTATTATGTATATAAGTAGTAATTGATTAGGGCGGTGGATGGGGTTGTGGATGGTTCATCGTGAACGTCAAAGTGAATGTCCATATTATCCCTGCAAAAAATGCGTGTCCGGGATCAATCGCAAGGGAGCATGCGACTAATACAATTTTACATCCCTTTATATGGAGTGAATTTATCGCATTTGTTCGAGCATGTCCTATGAAGAGACTAATTGTTCAACTTGTATACCCGAACGGGTACCAATGTAGATTAATCACTAACATACCGAACGGGTACAAATGTAGATCAATCGCTTTCATCCCCAACGGGTACAAATGTAGATCAATCGCTTACATCCCGAACGGGTACAAATGTAGATTAATCGCTTTCATCCCCAACGGGTACAAATGTAGATCAATTGCTTACATCCCGAACGGGTACAAATGTAGATTTTTCCAAGTTGTTCGCCAAGGAAATTTTTAATAACAATCTTTAAAAAATTGTAAATGTTAATGCATATACTATAAACAAAGATTATATAATGTTTTACTTTTGAAAAAAAATCTCAATAAATAAATAAAACAAGTAAGGAAGCCTAAGTTCGAGTGGAATCGAACATTGGATACTCAGCTGTATGTTTTCATTGTTTGTTTGCGTTTGATAGATTTTATATAAAGCGAGTGTTGCATAAAGTGGGCGTAGCCACGCCCATTTTCAAAATTTTTATCAGTCATCCAACTAAGCATATGAATATTATTCTTTGTGCAAAATTTCATTCCTTTATGACTTCTAGTTACAAAGATGTCACGTTACAAATTCCCAAAGGGTGTTCCAGAAATATCTTTGTTAAAAAGTAGGCGTGGTCATAAACCGATTTCAATAAATTTTTGCGTGTCTATTAACACACAAGTTATAAAAGTGTATAAACCAAGTTTCGTCATAATATCTCAATTATTTGTCGAGTTATAGGCTAAGAAATCTCGTATATTCCTTTGTCTAAAAAGAGGCGGTGCCACGCCCATTTTCCAAAATTTGTATATTTTTTGTTTCCGGTCTATTGTGGAACTCTTGCCACAAAATTTCAATGAATTATCTTTATATTTGACAAAGATATCGCTTAAAATGTTTTTATTAGGCCACTTTATAATACCCATATATAAAAGTGGGCGTGGTCGTCAACCGATTTCGCTAAAATTTTCAACATGTATTACCACAAGTAATAAAAGTGTACACACCAAGTTTCGTCATTATATATCAATTATTTGTCGAGATATGGGCTCAGAAATCTCGTATATTCCAGCTTCTAAAAAGAGGCGGTGCCACGCCCATTTTCCAAAATTTTTGTGTTTTTCGTTGTATGTCCGCAGGTGGCCTCCTGGCATAAAATTGCAATGATATATCTTTATATTTGACAGAGATATCGCTTAAAATGTTTTTATTAGGTCACTTTATAATACCCATATATAAAAGTGGGCGTGGCCGTCAACCGATTTTAACAATTTTCCGTCCAAACATTTGCCTAAGTAAGTATATGACGCGTACCAAATTTCATCGATATATCTTCAACAGTTTCTGAGTTATGACTCATAAAGCTTTCAATATTTGCTCCTTAATAAGTGGGCGTGGCACCGCCCAATTTCCAAAATTCCATCAAATTTCTTCTTAGGGGCCTGAGCTCAACACGTGGGTAAAATTTCATCACTCTAGCTATATTAGTGGCTGAGATACCAAATTTCCGATTTTTTCTATATAGGAAAAGTGGGCGTGGTCATGGTCCGATTTCGCCCATTTTCAATACCAACCGTCCCAGTGTCGATACCAACTTGCATTTCAAATTTCATCAAAATATCTCAATTTTTGCGCGAGTTAGAGTGTTTACAGACGGACGGACGGACAGACGGACGGACGGACGGACGGACATGGCTCAATCGATTTCTCTTTTCACACTGATCATTTTGATATACATAAGTCTATATCTATCTCGATTATTTCATTCTGTTACAATCCACCGTTATGTGATTAAAACTATAATACTCTGTGTACTAGTACAGCTGAGTATAAAAATTGTAAGTTTTGAGTATGCATTATATGAGCGTAATGTAAAGGATTTTTGCATAGGATATTTTAGGCAACATTTTGTTAAAATTATTATTCATCATTGTTATTAAAAGAAAGGGTGTTCAATTCGTTTTACCGGTTGCTCTACAATTTTTTAAATACATTGCATATTTTTGTAAAATTTATACATTTAAGGAATCTAGATTTATACCCGTTCGGGATGAAAGCGATTAATCTACATTTATACCCGTTAGAGAACAATTGGTCTACAATTAGTCTACATTTATACCCGTACGGGAACAATCGGGGACTAATTATGGACCGATTGTTCTCGAAAGAGATCAATCCAGGACAAATATCTTTCGGGATTGATCGCACATTTTTTGCAGGGATGGTACTCCATATATATGTATGTACACACTTACATATGTATGTACCTAATAGGTACTACCTACATATACTTTTTATACTCAGCTGTACTAGTACACAGAGTATTATAGTTTTAATCACATAACGGTGGATTGTAATAGAATAAAATAATCGAGATAGATATAGACTTATATATATCAAAATGATCAGGGTGAAAAGAGAAATCGATTGAGCCATGTCCGTCCGTCCGTCCGTCTGTCCGTCCGTCTGTAAACACTCTAACTCGCGCAAAAATTTAGATATTTTGATGAAATTTGAAATGCAAGTTGGTATCGACACTGGGACGGTTGGTATTGAAAATGGGCGAAATCGGACCATGACCACGCCCACTTTTCCTATATAGAAAAAATCGGAAATTTGGTATCTCAGTCACTAATATAGCTAGAGCGATGAAATTTTACCCAAGTGTTGAGCTCAGGCCCCTATGAAGAAATTTGATGAAATTTTGGAAAATGGGCGGTGCCACGCCCACTTATTAAGGGTAAAACATTGAAAGTTTTATATGTCATAACTCAGAAACCATTGAAGATATATCGATGAAATTTGGTATGCGTGATTTACTTAATTAGGCAAATATTTGCACGGAAAATAGTTAAAATCGGTTGACGGCCACGCCCACTTTTATATATGTGTATTATAAAGTGGCCTAATAAAAACATTTTAAGCATATCTCTGTCAAATATAAAGCTCTATCACTGAAATTTTGTCGTATGAGTCCAGCTATGGACATAAAACAAAAAACAGAAAAAGTTTGGAAAATGGGCGGTGCCACGCCCACTTATTAAGGGGCAAACATTGAAAGTTTTATGAGTCATAACTCAGAAACCGTTGAAAATATATAGATGAATTTTGGTAGGCGTGATATACTTACTTAGTCAAATGTTTGGACGAAAAATTGCCAAAATCGGTTGACGACCACGCAGGCCCGCCGAGAGCGGGGGGGGCTGAGGGGGTCAATTGCCCCGGGCCCGGGCTTTAGAGGGCCCGGGAATCTCAAAATGATATCCAAGTTTTTGCTTACAGAAAATAAACGAACAACACCTTTAATCACCTTTCGTAGATAGCAATCATTTTAAATTTCAACAAATTTTATAAATCTCTTAAAGTGTCTGCACCCCACTTAAGGAATTGTTGGTTTTTGGCGTCGACTTTGCAGCATAAATTTGAATTCGTTTTCTGTTGCAACAGAAAAATTCGGTATGATGCAAATTCTTATACAGCGATATGGGTATATCCTGGGCGTTTCGGACGGTATGTTCGCACGATTTTTTGAACTTTTGAGGCAGAAATATCGCGAAATATTGTATCGTTTTATGATAAAAGGAAAGATTTAGGCCACAGCTAATGATTAAAGTATGTTAGCGACAGAAATTTAGTTTAATGCCTCTGTTTTAGCCACTTAAACTGCGTTCCGGACGCTACAAAAACACGTCCATTTTTTTTTTTTTTTGAGTGGCTAAAACAGAAGCCTGGCATAGCAGGCGAGCACTCTACCCACTGCACCACAGCGGCCATGTATAGATAAATTAAAGTTCGTAACTATATATTCATTGAATTTTGATTTTAAGAATTTGTTCATTTAGTATGGGGGCCCTTAGTTATTTTGACCCCGGGCCCGGATTTTCTCTCGGCGGCCCTGCGACCACGCCCACTTTTATATATGGGTATTATAAAGTGGCCTAATAAAAAAATTTTAAGCTATATCTCTGTCAAATATAAAGATATATCATTGAAATTTTATGGCACGAGTCCAACTGCGGACGTAAAACGAAAAACACAAAAATTTTGGAAAATGGGCGTGTCACCGCCTCTTTAGAAGCAGGAATATACGAGATTTCTTAGCCTATAACTCGACAAATAATTGATATATGATGACGAAACTTGGTTTATGTACTTTTATTACTTGTGGTAATACATGTTCAACATTTTAGCGAAATCGGTTGACGACCACGCCCACTTTTATATATGGGAAATATGAAGGGGCCTAATAAGAACATTTTAAGCGATATCTTTGTCAAATATAAAGATAATTCATTGAAATTTTGTGGCATGAGTTCCACAATAGACCGGAAACAAAAAATAGAAAAATTTTGGAAAATGGGCGTGGCACCACCTCTTTTTAGACAAAGGAATACACGAGATTTCGGAGCCCATAACTCGACAAATAACTGAGATATTATGTCGAAACTTGGTTTATACACTTTTATAACTTGTGTTAATAGACACGCAAAAATTTATTGAAATCGGTTTATGACCACGCCTACTTTTTAACAAAGATGTTTCTGGAACACCCTTTGGGAATTTGTAACGTGACATCTTTGTAACTAGAAGTCATAAAGGAATGAAATTTTGCACAAAGAATAATATTCATATGCTTATGGATGACTGATAAAAATGTTGAGAATGGGCGTGGCTACGCCCACTTTATGCAGCACTCGCTTTACATAAAGTACACCGTGTTTCCAGCAAATGCAAACAAACAATGAAAGCATACAGCTGAGTATCTAATGTTCGATTCCACTCGAACTTAGGCTTCCTTACTTGTTATATGTGGAAAGGTTCGCCATGTGCAAGAAGAACCTCATGCATTGACTGTTTTCACTAAAGAGCTTAGCCGTTGGATTTTTAATGGGTGTACCTGTTGTCGATATTTCACTCGTTAAATCCCTTTGGGTATTCGCTTTTGACAACGCGGAAAGCTGCCTAAATCTATTTAGAAGTCATAAGCTGTCTCACTCTCTCCTTTTGTACCTTCTGAAAGTTTGCTCGTTGTTCGAAATGGTTTGATAATACATATGTGTATGTACATATAGTTAAAGTTAATATGGAATAAGCACATCGCACACTGAAAAACCCCCATTCAGTGTATGAATACACACGCTTTTGCGTTAACTTATGCTACATAATGCGTATAAGCAAACATACAGTGAACTACACTGCGTATACGTAACTTGTTTACATACATACATACATACATACAGGTGAAACTAATAAAAGCGTGTTAAAAATGGCATATGGTAGGCTCAGAGAGTTGACTTTGAGACACAACATCCTATTCTTTTGACCTTAACGTAAACTAAGTACTTATACATACATACATAAATAGTATCGCTTGAGACATCCAGGTATTCGCAAATTCTAAGCGCAATTAATAAGCTGTGCTTTGTTTCAATACAAGCCACCAACTTAATGACTCATTCTTCTGTCATATGTATTTCATGAGAATTCCTTTTGTCAGTTGGCGCATCATTGTGTTACCCGCTTACCACCTTGTTTGGGTGAAAAAATTTATAATTTAGCATATGATGTTGTCATGCTTTAGTTACCTTACCACCATATCCTACCTACCTCAGTTTTCAGCTACTCACTGCTCATTTCATATACCCTCATTGGGCTCTAATTAGTCACCAATTTGTTGTTTTTTCTTTTTTGTTGTTGTATTTGTTGCTGCCAACAATTGCGCGTGTCGTACGTTGATCATTGTTTTTAAAGTCAAAAAAAAAAAAAAAAACAGGCGGAAACATAAGCGGCGACCTCATCGTCATTAACACTTTTGACTTTTTTTTTGCCGCCACCGCCTGTTAGAGGCGCAACAATTGCTATGTATGTTCTTTTAATGGTGACATTGGTGATGACCATTTACATATATAGCTAGCGGAATAGTTGACGTTTATGGTATTGGCTGACAATGGAGCTGCACATGGGCACTTATCGGATTTTAAAAACCGTTAATATAAAGAAAAAAAATATGATAATGCCATACCCTTTAGATGAATGAGGACTCATAGAAAATAAATTGAGCGTAGGAACCTTTTATACAATCTTTCAATTTATTGTGAGAAGATCTGTTAAAATTTGTACGGCATAATACTTGAATTCGCCGCGAAGACCCTGAAAATTTGGCTTATACATTTTTTATTTAGAATACAGTTTTGGTGATGTTGCCATCTGAAAATTTCGATCAAGGCAAATTCATTAAATGGTAACGGCAGGGCGAATTCTGCAATATTCGCCTCTATTCGCTTTAAGTTTTTGTCTATCAGAATGTCAAACTCAGAGTCAAATATTTTTTTGTATGACATTATTCTGCACACGGCGAGTTAAAAACGAGAAGAAGAAGAAGTCAGCTCTTCACTTACCATTACCATATGAATGATTTTGCCTTGATTTCGATTAAGTTGAGTATGTACGCATATTGTGACCAAGTAAATGGGAAATATTTTGATGAGGTTTGAAAAAATTCAGTAAATACATAAATTAATATCAAGCAAAATTAAATTGATATCAAGCAAAATAATTTAACGCGGTTTATGGCCAACAATAATTTTGTGCAGCGTTGCCACTTGTTTTAAATTAAATGCATTATAAGTAGAGCCTTACGTTCTCCTCTTTAGAAACAACGTCAAATGATACTGCCAGCAGCTCGCCGCGATCGGTTTGTAACCAAATCAAACTTCACAAGAAATGACGGAAATTTCTTCCACAATACATCATATTCCTACCCTGTCGGAAAAACGAACAACCAAAAAGAAATTCTCCTCTTTGCTTTAGTAAGCATGACATTGTTTGATTGCCAAATGAGAAACTGCAATAACTTTTAACCTAAAGTTAAATAAGGTGTGACATTACAAAAAAAACATGTTAGCCAGTTCGCGAATATATGTACATATGTATGTACACATACATGTATACGTTCATAACAAACCCAACAAAAGTTTTAAAAGTGTTAAGAATTTTAATTACAATTAAAAGCAGCGCTATGTGCTGTCTGTTTCTTTTATTTTATTTACCTTTTGTGTTGTAACCGAACGCCATTAAATGATTTAGTAGTGCCAAAGGGAGAATGATATATATAGAGAGAATAAGTGCTAGAGAGAGAAGAAGCACAAAAAAACTAATAATGGAATATAAAACAATTAATTTTTTCATTTGAAATGTATTTAATGTACACAACTATGACAGGCAAGAATTTCGTTATTGCGAGAAGTTATGTGCTGACTTCAATTCCGCATATCTACTTACTACATTTCCATACCTACATATATACTTTCCTTTAATTTGTCTATTCTCTCCCTATCAAAACTTTTCATAGGCAAAGGATAGTTTATTACATAGGAGAAAAGACGAATGTGTAAGGGTGCGAGGTTCGAGTTTTCTGACCTGCAAGTGAGAAAATCATCATTGTGTCTTGGAGGTACTCTCAAAGATCCGATAGATCGCGCGAAGTGTTTTACTGTTTATTCCATTGGAGTCGAGTCCAACTCCCGGGAAGAAGTGTAATGTTGAAGATTTGGTTTATTTTTCAATAGCATTAATTTCTATTAGAAAATAGGACTATTGTTTCGCCTGAATTTATGAAAGGCCTAGAAAAAAAATAAAAAAGCCAGCACACAAAATGGCAAGCAAGTTTTTGCTTTTTTTGTTAATTAAGAATTCAGCTTGACAAGCGCGCGCCACACATCAATAAACAATTCGATGCCTAGTCAGAGCCGGCCAGCCATATCTGTGGCCGCAAATTAAAGTAGCCTAACTCGAGATAGTGCGAAATTGAGTTATTGTTATAGTGTTAATCTTTGGAGGAAAATCCATCGATCTGTCTAGTCCCCATTTAAATCGGAGTAATACTTAAAAAGTTATTAAGATATACAATTTATCCTAACTCAAATAGAAACATTTTGCATCAGTTAAAACAACTTACCTTCACTTAAGTCTAGTATTGCATGAAAATCATTTTATTAAAACATCCTAACTAGAATTATGTGGGCACATTTATTTGTGTTTTCTGTTTATTAAAAACACTTAACTCGTGTTAAATGGAGATAAAAACCTTGTTGGAAAGAATTCAGTTCAATAAAATAAAACTTAACTAGAGTTAATTCTGCTTTTCGTAAAAATTGTATTCAACAAAAGCTATTTTTATAAAGTTATTTTTTTCGCCATAAACTTTGCTTTAAGATTTCTCTTTTACAACTATTCCTTCTCTAACACTAAAAATTCATTGTTTTCACTTTTAAAAATCCGAATTGGTCCAATAGTTTAAGTTTTGACAAACAATCGATTTTTCTCCGTTCACCATATTTTGAGTTAAGCTACTTTAATTTAACGGCACAGATATGTATGTACATATATAATCAGCATAATAATCGTAAATATAAAAATTATATAAACCGCAAATATAAATTAATATAACTCAAGGTTAGCATTGAGAACAGTAACTAGTGTACAAAAGTGAGAAAAAAATTAAAATAAAAAGCTTAAAAAATCAAAAGTCAATGGCTTCACGAAAAACTTGCACGCATAGAAGGCAGAAAAAGACACGAAATTTCTTTTCGTTTTTGGCAAGGAAGATTTTTTGCCAATTAAATCAAATTGCATCGAATTTCAAGCGAAATTAGCGAGAAGCTTAATAAATGTCAGCCGAATGACCGCGGGCGTTAAAAAAAAAACTAATTAATTACGAGCACGCAAACAAACAAAAGAACAATTTCATTTCAAGCAAGCAAGCAGTGACGGTTCAGAGAACTGACGAACGGACAAAGGCGGACTAGCAGGAAGTTGAAGTTGTGAAGAAAGTAGTAAAAAAACTCAAAAGCCAAGAGTACAGCGTTGAACAATAAGGGAAGTAAGATTTCGAAAAAAAAGTGCTCCGAACTAAAACTCTAAAATTAGTAACAGATTTGAGCTTTTCCGAGAGATTATTTCGTACAAAAAAAAAATGTACCAAAGCTCTACGGAGCCTTGTGAGAAATAAGCACATCTCACACTAAATAACTCCCATTCAATTTATACACACGCAATGCCTACATATGAGTAGTCCACTCTCAAAAGTCCCTATGTGAATTTTTCATATTAAGCCACAAAGTAGAAAAAACAAAAATAGAATTATGAATGTGTACATATCGTCTTACCATACGAAAACTATCATATTTAAAATTTCTGGCGAAAGCTAGCAATAAAAAAAATCCTGTACGAAAAGTACCACATTTAACTTTTGGCCGACGAAAAGTAACAAAATCGACTTTTGGCTGACGAAAAGTATCAGTAATTATATACTGTTTTTACATTAAAATTGTTGTTGTTTAAACGAAATTGATAGTTTTCGTCAGCCAAAAGTCGAACTTGTTACTTTTCGTTAGCCATAAAAAAACGTATGCTAGTTTTCGTATGGTACACCCAGAAAAAAAAAAGTGTGAAATCAACCAAAAATCAACAAATTTTGTGGTTAATTTTTTTCAACACGATGCTTAATGTATGCCATCATGTAATCGTGTAAATTTAACACTACTGTCAAGTGTTAGTTTAACAGGATGACAACTGTAGAATTAACACTAAAAAGTATTGAGTCTTCCTGTTGATTTTACAATTTTAACTAGTTAATGTTACAATAAAAGCTGGTTAAATTAACACGAAATGGTCCTGTTGAATTAACAATAACATCTTTTTGATTTTACATTAAATTAACTAGAAAGTCTTGTTGATTGTACAATTTATTTTTTTAAATAAAAAAACATATAAAACATAAAATATATAATCATCACTTCAATTAAGCACATTCGTACATCACCCGCACAACTGACCAAATTGAAGGCGTCCTTCTCATACGAACACAAATGTACCGGCGATAGTTTATACATGGGCGATAGTACTATCACTTGCACCGAGTAATGTTTGGCCGCTAATGCAACAACCGCATGCTGCACGCAAAACCCCATTCGCTAAAAAACCCCCTCGTGATATTGCAACCTTTGAAGAGGAAAAATAAAATATTGAACATTAAATACTTTTAGAAACAAAAATGTAATCCTCTTTTAACTCACCTGCAAACTGAAAATATAAATCGAAAACCCACTATCGCGAACTGACAATGATGCTAAACTCGCATCACTGCCACGGCACAAAATTTTCCTTTTTTTTAAATTATAATTTGCGTTTTGCACGAAAATCAGACTTCAAATGATCAAAAAAATTATGTATGTTTCAAAATAGTTTTGACGTTCTTTTTTAACACTTTTTTTTAGATTACATCGACACTATGATCGTGTTGAATAAACCAAAATTACAAATGACGTTTATGTTTGAACATTGTTTCGTGTTATATCAACCAAATTTTACTTTTAATTGTGGGTCTTGTTGTTTTCACATTTGTTTTCATGTTGTATTAACACTAAAATTGGGACGTCATTTTTCTAACATTTTTTTTAGTTTATATTGACACTATCATCATGTTAAATAAACCAAATTCCAAATGACATTTAGGAATAAAATTTTATATTTGAATCATCTTGTATATTTTAAAATTTCTTCATGTTGTATCAACAATAAAATTTGGTTGAATTTACCAAATTTTCAGATGACAGTTACAAAGCCAAAATCATGTTTCAAACATCGTGTAATTTGAAAAAATTGTTGCTGTTCTATGTGCAAAGATCGATCGTGTTAATTTTACATGAATCGTGTTGATGATTTTTTTTCTGAGTGTACGACGATATAAAATCTATAGAGACTTTTGAAAGTGTAATCGTATTTAATGCTATTTTTTCCAGAATAACGGAAGGATTTTGCAATAAATTCTTAATGGACACACACACACCTTTAAATACTGTTACATAATCCATCAAAAACTCAATATCGAAAAAAATTCACATAGCCAGTTTTGAAAGTGGACTACTCATATACACATACTTACATACATGTGTAGCTAATAAGAGCGTGTTAAAAATGAACATTGTTAAACGAATGCTCAACTTAAGTAATTTTAAAGAGCATCTTCTGATTCCTTCTTATTGTAAAGTAGTAAACTGGGCGTGTGTGTTACCAATGCAGTACTCTTCCATCCTTTTGGTTAGCTGAGAAGTGAAGTGGAAAAAATTGCTATGCATCTTAACGCCTTTGAAAATGAGTGCTACAAGTTTCAGTACTAACATTGCTGTGGGAGGAGCGATCATCTAAAGCAGCTTTCAAGTCTTTACTAAATAATTTCATTTTACATAGTTGCTTAATAGGCCTACCTACTTTTGAAATTCTGTAATCAGCTAATTTCTCGTTTATTTAAAGCCTGCTTATGTAAAGAAAGTTAATGAAATTCATCATCATAGAGATAATCTCTTAAATGAAAAGCAGCAAGCAGCCGGGTGTGTCCCCACAAAACGCTAAACTACATTTCTATTTAATTTGCTTATTATTTAAGGTACAATTTAGCAAATTTTACATATGTATGTATGTAGGAATATACCTACATAAGTACATTTATGGAGTTACATTTGCATATTAGTTTTTTTTTGTAAGATTAACCAGGGCCGTAGCCAGGAATTTTTTTCGTGGGGGGTTTTCATCGTAGATTTTTTTTTTTTTTGGAGAAAAATATATAACCTATTTCGTGCACTAAATAAAAATAATAAAAAAAAAACCCGCGTGTAGCATAGTACACGTGATAGAAGTTAACTTCTTACATCTTGTTCAATATTTCAAATAATTGTGTTTTCAATTTATATTGGCTCGAAAGCAACAAGTAACAAGATTCATATACATATCATATGAGAAGCTAATTTGAAAATACATCCCTGAAAAAAAACCATTAATCCGGGACGTGTCCGGGATCAATCGGAAGGGAGAATGCGACTAATACAATTTTACATCCCTTTATATGGAGCGAATTGATCGCATTTGTTCGAGCATGTCCTATGAAGAGACTAATTGTTCAACTTGTATACCCGAACGGGTACAAATGTAGATTAATCACTAACATACCGAACGGGTACAAATGTAGATCAATCGCTTTCATCCAAAGTTGTAAGCCAAGGCTATTTTTTATGAAAATGTCTAAAAATTATAAATTGTTATATATATTAGAAGAGTTTATTCGATTAGATTTCATCTTGTAGTGAAATCTTTTAAAAAAATTAAGTATTTTCTCCAAATATTTATTGTTTTGAGAATGCATTATGCGAGTGTAAAAGATATGTGAGGAATTTTTCAAAGTTGCTAGCCAAGGCTATTTTTTATAACAATCTTTAAAAATTATAAATGTTCATGCCTATTTAAATAAAGATTATACAATAAGTTTTACTTTTGTAAAAGAATCTATTCAATAAATTAAAATTTTTTAAATAGTCAGTTTGCAGTGTATAATCGTAATTGATTTTTCAATGGATATTTTTGGTAAAATTTTGTCAAAATTATTATTCATCATTAGGGCAACAGAAAATATGCCCTAAAAAACTCGTTTTTAGCGCTAAAAATATGTCCTTAAAAATATGGTTTAAGCGCTAAAAATATGCTCTTAAAACTTGGTTTAAGCACTGAAAATATGCCCTTAAAATTTTTTTTATATACTTAATAAAAAGATATACGGCATGGTAGGTTGTGTGCTCCCCTTTCATGCAAGAGATTCCAGGTTCAAACCCTGGCCCGGACAAATATCAAAAATTAGTTTTAAATAAAATTAGAACACTTTTTGTAATAAAAAATATTTTTATTAAAGGTACATATTTGTTTTTATAGGTACAAAAGCGAAATAAAAAATTCACATTTTATTAAATTATAATACTTTTTGTAACAAAAAATTATTTTTATTAAAGGTACATTTTATAGGTACAAAAGAAATAAAAAAAATTGACATTTGCGAAACACATCTTCGTTACCAAAATAAAACAAGTATTTTAACATACGAAAATCTATATATATTAGGGCGGGTCAATTTGTACTGACGGAAAAAAACCTACTTTGTTTAGGCCACAGCTGCATTCTCTGGTCAATTCTAAACAAAAAAGTCCAAAGGAGCATAATTCTAAAATGAAGTTTGACCCTCCGCAATTTTGATTTTAGATAGTCATCCCTAAAAATTTTTTTTACATTTGTTAAAAAAATGTAGTTGAAGATACTCAAATTAAATTTTGAGATTTATTTGAGTTGAACCCATCCCAAATTTATTACGGATATTCTGAATACGTCATTGTATTCTAGAGGCAAAAATTAAGTTAATGTGTTTCGGCGTTTCACTTAGATATTTCAAACTTTTAAGATATACCTGTTGTAACATAAAATAATTGGGAGAAATTCTAAAGAAGGGGTTTGTAAAATTATTGTATTTCCCTAAAAAATAATCAAATTGCATACTTATTTATTCAAATTGCTATTGCTGTAAACTAAAAAATTTTGCGATAAATTTTCAAATAGAAAACTATGTCGATTGTCGCGGTAAGTTTTTAAACGTAGAAAGAGATCTTTCCACGTCAACTGAAGGTATCGGGGCGTATTTAAAAGCAAGAATTGCAGTCACTGTGTAGCGTGTAGTGCTACACGTTCAATATGAATATTGCGATATTTTTCTCGCTCTGAGGTTCAAGATATTTTACTTCCGTCCTTTTCGCACTTTCACTTTCAATTCGTTTATTGCCAATATTGCGATCAGGATCGCGGATTTCAAAATTTCTAAACATTTTGCGATCCAGAACCGCGAGCCATCAATACTTGATGCTACACTATCAATATGAATCGCGATCCACGGATTTCATCAAAATATATTGACCGTCTGACGTATGCCTATGTATGTAGATACACAGCTGATTCGTTTAGCACATTTGAATGAAGCATTGCGAAAATGATTAAATTCGCCTTGAACTTGTCAGACAAAGAGGAATGGCAAATAGTATGCACATATACAAAACAAAGTTGCCAGAGTACAAAATTTAAATAAAAACAATTTTACGAGCGAGATGGAAAAATACGACGAAATACTATCCTAAAATATGAATTTATAGCAAAATATGCAAATAAGTCAAGATATGCAAAAATAAGCCTTTTGACCTAAATATGCGAAAATATGCCCTAACAAGTTAGGCTTATTCTCTTCGTCTTGAGCTAAAACGCCGATATATATTTATCATATGTAAATAGGACTGCAACAGAAAAATATGCATTTGCATATCTTCTGTTGCCCTATTCATCATTGTTATTAAAAGAAAGCGTGTTCAATTAGTTTTACCTATTGTTTTTTAATACATACATTGAATATTTTTGTAAAATTTATACATATAATCAATCTAGATTTATACCCGTTCGGGAACAATTGGTCCACAATTAGTCTACATTTATACCCGTTCGGGAACAATCGGGGACTAATCGTGAACCGATTGTTCCCGAAAGAAATCAATCCGGGACAAATCTATGTACCTATATCGGGATTAATCGCACATTGTTTGCAGGGATATTGCAATGAAAACTATCGCATGTCCATACATGTGTTTGTGTGTTTTTGTTTGTACAAATTCTATTTATAGAAAAGGCAATGCTTGTTCTTGTTATTAGATTTTGTTTATCGGCAAGCTCATCCGATTTGTTTTTATATTGGTTGTTTGGTCGTTTTTATTTTAATAATTAACTAGTTTGTAATCCCCGATATTCGGGTGGCACTTTTATTTAATAAAAAATTATAAAGAAAATTATTTAATAGAAAAAAAGGAACAAAAAAATTGGCTCGACCTGGACTTGAACCACCTTCACTTAAATTGGAAGCTAAGCATCTTACAGCTGAGCTACTGCGCTAGTTACGCGAGTTGTGTCAAACGGTGTACTTTAATTTCTGCTTGTGTTATTAACATTCTCACCACGCTTATTTCACCACAGCGCTGTTATGTACTTACACGTATATGTACATACGTGAGTGAGTTGTAATTGTTAGTTCAGTTTAAGTGCAGCATTTGACATACCCAACGCAAGTGGTGTGATGGGGCAGCGGTAGAGTGTCAGGTCTGGAAGCGAGTGGTTGTAGGTTCTCGAACCACGCGATTTCAAGGTTGATTTTTTTAAAATTAAAAATCAGCTAAAATGGCTGCTATTTCCGGGGCCAACTTCCGTTGCATCAAATTTCACTCTCCATAAAAACTCTGTATCGCCGCCTAAGAAGTTAACTTCAAAAAATCTGGTTTCTAAAGTGCTATTTAGAAGAAAATTTTTTTTACAAAACTTGATTTTCAAATTAGGGTTTTTATAAGAAGTTTTAAAAATCAGAAAACTTTTATTCATTTAAAAATTAGACTGTTCTATTGCAAACACGATGAATACTTTATTTTTGGTGATTTTAACCAAGTGAAAAAAAAAATACTTTATGGACGAAAAACTCGGTTAGATTACCCAACCATGTGGAAACGAAAACAGCTGTAAAAGTCCGCCCCAAGATTTTTAGCTTATGTTGAGACTCTAACTTGTTTTTTTGCAACTTTGTTATTTGACATCCGATTTTTAAAATTGATAGATATGTCATTATTTTAGTCTTTTGAGCAGGGTTTGAAATTATTTTCAACTTTTTTTTTTTCATTTCCATTGAATTTCATTTTCATTTGAAAATTAAAAAATAAACAGCACAGCAGAAGTATAAAAAATAAAAAGTTCTACTGTATTGCAACTGCGCAGCCTTAAGTTTCAAAAAATTATAGTCGACTGTTGCTGTATTGTGGAAATTTTTACAGCACAGCAAAGGGCAAACATAATTTCGAGTTTTGTTGTTTTTTTTTTTTAATATATGGGAACACAATCGAAATTGTAATGTACAAAAAAAACCAATTTTAAAAAGCCGCACTTAAAACTAAAATTCTGTTTATCCGTGCTTTGCTGTCGAATGATCTGTTTGAAATTACACAGTAAAGCAACAGCACAAATTAACAAACAAATATATTCGACTGTTCTGTGCTTCGACTTCAGATATTTTCAAAGGAAAATCGAAATCCAAAAGTTCTCAAAAAATTATGAGAACAGCAACAGCTTATTTTTTGAGACTGTTGGTGTTATGCTGGCAAACAGTGCTTGGGAAACTTTATATCTGCCTCTAATGTCCTTTGATCTGTGAAGTCGTTTTCATATAGTTGGGTGACCTAACCGAGTTTTTCGACCATAAAACATCATTTTTGTTTCACTTGGAAAAAATCGCCAAAAATAAAGTATTCATCGAATCTTTTTAATATTACACTTAAAATGTTTGCAATAAAACACAACAATTTTAAAAAGAATAAGAATTTCCTGATTTTTACAACTTCTTATAAAAACCCAAATAAAAGCCAAATTTTTTCAATAATCACAAAAAATCAATAAAATGTTGACTTTGAAAAGTTAGTATTGAAAATAAGTGAAATCGGACTATAACAACGCACACATCCCATTTATGGGATCTTTCGAAAAACGCACAAAATGTTATAATTCAGACACTAATATAACTCGAGAAATGAATTTGCAGCTATGCAATTACTGTATGCAGCTATAAGGAAATATGCTAAAATTTTAGAAAATGTATGTAACATAATTTAATTTATAAGTGGTATGTCGTTAGAAGCGTACTTTAATTATCTTTCGAACGGGGTATTTGTAACTTCAGTGAAAAGAATTTTTTATTGAAGTTGTAATCAAAAAAAACCCAAAATTACGTTATCTCAAAACCCTAACCATAAAAAATGGTTTTGACCTCAGCAGGTTCATGCCAGCCCTTCCCTATACAGTGAAACCTCCCTTGGGCGGACACTCACCGTCGGGCAAATTTTGTCCGCCCAAGAGAGGTGTCCGCCTAAGGGAGTGAGTTGCTATTTTAGAAATTTTTTGAATTTTAAAGGATTTGTTTATTCATATATCACTGAAAAAAACAAGGATTCTTATGCCTTCGAAATTTCACTTAAATACATAAAAACATATACATATTTATACATATGTATGTATACATATACATAAAGTATTAACATACATATTACATATCAATTAGTAAGTTGCTGAGAACTAGAAATGTTTGGATATCTTTGAAATTATTTAAAAAATTGCTAAATTCTCCACTGACGAGGGGTTTTTTGCTTATTTAAAATAAAATTGTTTTGCAGATGGCTTTCAAATTTCTGCAACAATTCAAATGCAATAAGGTCTGCCCTGCAAAATCTTTTCAAATTTGAAACTGCAGTCAAAGCCATTTCGTTCGAGGAGATTGCATTACCTACTTTCAGCGGTAATACTTTCAGTATCGGTACTATCATCTTCAATGGTTTCGACATTCTGGTCAGTTAGAACATCTAACTGGAAACCCGTGAATGTAGTTACATATATCTATTCCAATAGTCATGCGGACATTTATTTTAGTTGGTGATTTCCCTTTCATCGTAGTGCTTTTTACCTAACGAACATTCCACGAACTTTTTTTATATTGCTATACATACTTATATTTTGTCCGCATAGGAGGAGTTCGTGTCCGCCTAACAGAGGTTTTTATGAGATTCGTTATGAAAAAAAAATCAAAGCGTCCGTTGACGAGAGGTTCGTGTCCGCTTAATAGAAGTTTTTAGTTCAATTCAATAGTAAATAACTATCCGCGTCCGGCCAAGAGAGTGTCCGCCTAAGAGAGGGCAATTTGTTCTAAAAATTGAACCTAAACCTTGGTGGTCGTCTTAGCTTTTAGTATTTTATTTATAATTTTGTGCTTTTTTAATGGTCTACTTCGCAAATCCTTCCCGCTTCTACTAAAATCATTTCAAATGCTTATTACTAGACTTGTGCATCATTAAAGTGGTCATAAATTTTTGCTTACAAACCGCTCGTAAAATATCTGTTTTAATTGCAAAAAATGTTCAGATTTTTTTAAATTTTATTTGCTCTTTTTTTCAGTTTTTATTATTGATTTATAATCTTTTATTGTCTGCGACACACTTATGAAACGTTTGTGTTAGGGAGGGAGGTGGATTTATCAATTTACTTTCATTTAAAATTGTAGTAGCATTTTCTTATCGAAGTACATTTCTTATTCAGTTACATATATACATATGTATGTATATAAAACATATGTACTTGAGGCCATTGTATCTTAACAAAATATGTATATGCTTTCTAAAAACCATCCCGCGGACACCATGAATCTGACTAATTTTAAATCTATGAACGAGCTGGTTACAGAATGCGGTCAATCGTTAACAACCATGACTTCTGGTCTTCTGCTTCTGAAGGTGTCTACTGGCAATAGATTTCAGTGACAAAAGAGTGACATCCTGTCGGCGTATTATTATTGTAGAAGATTTTGTCTTTGCTTTGTCTTTTGGTGCCCATTTAGATTTAAGTAGCAAATAAACCTTCATTGTGCCATATCCGCAACGGTGATTCTAATCTAGGAATATATGTATGTACATATGTATGTATAGCACTTGTTCAAAACACCTTGGTACAAAAGAGTAGAATAAAGTAACTGGATTTCCAATAGCAAATCAATTAATAAATTGTTCGTAAAGCGATTGGTTTTTGCAGTTTTAATTTTTGTTGCTGCCGTTTTATAACCGCTAACATAATTTACTTAGGATTTTTCTTGTAAGAATTAAGCAGCTAATAAGTTTAATGTTTAATTGCGACTTGAGAATTTTATGATTTCTTGTTTAATTTTGCGGCAAGCAAATAAGCGCGAGCGATGCAAAAAAAAAAAAACCCCAAAGCAAACAATTGAGGAAATGATAAAGCCGCAATTGGAAAAAAAAGAAAAAAATGGTAGTCAATGTTTATAAATATTTATTTAATAGTGCGTTTTTTTATGAGAATGTATTTATGTTTAGGTGACTTGTTGGAGGGGGGTGTGTCCGCCTCGCACACACACTTTCTAATCACTTTATTGTGTCATTTTTTCTCACAGATTAAGCGTAAAATTGAAAGAAAAAAATTGCAAAAAAAACACACGAACAGGTGTTGGAAGCTAATTGTAAATATTTATATGGTATAACAACAACAACAAATTGGAAATGACTAAAAAGCTGTCTTGACAGCAACCAGTCCAGAGTAAAAGTAAATTAAATTAAAGCTATCAATGGCAACTGCGTATTTATTTACATACATATGTACGTCTGTATAAACAGATATATGTACATAAGTATGTACTATTTGCAGTAAATTCTTAGTGTGTAATTAGTAGGGAAGCTAAAAATATGCAAATGCATATTGCATATGCAAATGCATATTTAGACCTAAAATGCATATTTACGGTCAAAATGCATTTCGTGCTTATTTTGGCATATTTTGGCACTTAATCGAGCAATATCGAAAAATATTAAGCTGGCAACATCTTATCTGTGGTTAATTTAGATAGTTGCGTATGCATACAACCAAGGCTATTTAACTATTGATCTGGGCCCCGGAGCGGCATTTTTCCTTATAAAAATTCACCACGATAAACACTAAGGGCCGGTTTCACCATCTCCGGTTAAGTGCAGGGATGCCACTTTTGGGCTTTTCCTACCAAAACTGGTAGGTTTTTTTCCTTTTGGTAGGTTGGTAGGACGATTTGATTTTTGGTAGGTTTTTGCCTTCGTTCAACTAACATCACTGATTTTGTACATTTGGCCCTTTGCCACAACACTGTTGAGAAAACGTGTCTTCTCAGTTGGGTTTTGTCACAAAACTCTGCTAAATAGAAACGTTTTCTTTGAGCTTCAAGTACACTTGCCCCACAGACACAACTGGAGGAGATTGAAAACAGAAAGGCACGTGACATTTTACGCTATATGAAGCAAACAAGTACTACGTTTATACGTTGGCAAATTCATGAAATCATTTCATGAATTTTCGCTGCATAAACGAATTTTCATGATTTTAATTGTTCACGAAAATTATTCATGAATATCGCCATCATTTCCTGAAATTATGAAGTACAAGTCCAGCAACGCCAAACCAACAGCTGTTCATTCAGTCAAGGCAGATTTAACAGGTAGGCTCGGGGGCGAATTCAGAAATGTCCAATGTATTTTGTTATTGTAATTGGTAGTGTAATGTCAAAATTATATTTCGCCGTGGTTAAATTCTGAATTCGATTGTGACTCGCGCATTCCCATTGGCCATGATGTGAATTCGCTTAGATTTTGACATTACACACTATCTTTGTAAATAAAAAAGTAGTTTCAGAATTCGCCACCGGGTCATCCTGGTAAATCTGCCTTAACAGCTGATGTCGTTAGAACGTTGCCACTTTTAAAAAAAGCTGAATTTCATGAGTTCATAAATGCTGCATAAACGAGACCATTTTCGAATTCATGAAATTAAGAGTTCACGAATTCTGCCGTATAAACGTAGTAAAGGTTGTTCTTCACAACAGGCCATCAGGTCTGCCCAGGTAGTAAATGTATTTGCTGTATGAAGTGGAAACAATGTCCGCTATTTCCCTCGATAAATCTTCTTACGTTTCCTTCAGGATCAGTTGCTTGCTCTCATTATTCCTCAAACGTTATTCCACGAAATGTAAATCCTGATTTCCTCCGCACTGGACGAGCGGTGGCAGCCACTAATACCCAATCCAATCTTGCCCGAATATCATTTAACGCTTCCTCCTCTTTTCCTTCACATTTTTATCACTCATTGTAAAATTAATTGAAATTTGTACACTTTAGTGTATAAATAAATAAATAAATAATATTAAATTTAACACTAAAGTTTTCAAAATAAAAAAAATAAAAAATAAACAGTTTTTTTTATTTTAAGCGGTAAAAAAAGTGTCCGGTTACTGCAGTTAAAAAAAAATAATTGGTAGGTTCGAAGCCATTTTGGTAGGTTTTTGGTAGGAAAAAAATTTTCTTAGTGGCATCCCTGGTTAAGTGCTTAACCGGAGGATTTCTCCCGGTTAAGCAATTTATTTGACAGCTCGCCATACAATTTACGTCAAAATAACCACCGCACATTGGGGTATTTAATCAATCTGGGCGGCCAAAACTCTTTTTTGGCTTTAAATTGTTAATTACTAGCCGGACCCGTGCGCATCCTGCGCAAAAAATAACAAAACATACGTGGCGCCAGTCGGTATGGTTTGTGCTGTCACGCCCATTTTAAAAAACTTATTATTTATTTGGTTTGGTGGACCTTATGGAACTTTCAATGAATTACCTAGATATATGTTTGACAAAGATATCGCATAAAATGTTTTTATTATTCCTATATAGGTATGTGCAATATATTTTTATATATTTTATATATATTTTTATGTGCGTATGTGGTTCTTGTTGACTTGGGTAATTTTTTTCCACACGTTTGCCTTGGCTTAATCGATTTATCTGCTACAGTTCCTGAGTTTTGACTTATAAATCTTTGAAAATTTGCTCCTCTTGGCCCATTTTTCAAAATTTCAGCACGTTTCCTCATAACTGCATAACGTAATTTCATCACTCGGGCTTTATTAGTGATTGAATTATCATGTTTTACGTGCTTTTCGAAATACACACATATGCCTTATTTTCAACCCCAATTTTCTCTGTTCCCATTAGAATCTATGTACCAAATTTCATTAAAATATTTCTATTTTTGCGCAAGTTAGAGTGTATACGGCCGGACGGACGGACATGGTTCAATCATTTTTTTCATCCTGATCGTTTTGATATACTCTTATATATTAAGGTGGAGTGAAAATTTTTTTTTGGAAATTCAATTTGTTCCAAAGCCAGAACGGCACCTTTCTAGCCCAGTAATAAGCCTTTAAAATTTTATTGACCTACTCGCATGGTTAGAGGTGCCCTCAGCTCCACAAAGTTGAAAAAATAGCACGATCTGGTACAAATGTGAAATTTCTACAATTATGAAATAAAATAAACCAAGTATGAGGATTGATAAACAGGCTAAGTTGAGTATAAAAGTGAATTTTTTTTTTGGAAACAACAACAACCAAAGTTATTAAAGGTCAAAGTTTATATTGTGCATTTTTTAAATTGCAATTACTTAAAAACTACTGAACCGATTTCAAATATTTTTATACCATTCGATAGGTATTTTGAATCCCTTTAGTTTGATATACATTTTATGTGGGTTCCATAACACTCCACGCTGCGGGGGTAAACCCCCCTTTTACCCCCCTTACTTTTCATATAAAGTACCACCCCCAATAAAACACCGTGTCGCATGCATAGCTAATTAATACCTTTAAAACGATGCCTTACTTATTAATTTTGGTAAATTATGTGAGCAGAAAAAGGGATATTTATAAAACACCAATTAGAAATAATATATATGATGTTACCCACGGTGATTTCAATTCGATTTAACATAGAAAATAATGTGGCTTTACATTTTTAAAAAGTGATGTAGTGAGACCAAACCGACCTCAGATTTGGATTCAGAACGTCGAAATACATGTTAGTAGGTTAGGTCGATGAAATGTGCCATTTGGGGCTTTTTTTAGCTTTTCGCAATTTTCTCGAAGTTTTGGGGGTATATTGGACAAGCGGACTTTGGATTCGGAGCACGTCGATTTATATGTTCCTAGATGGGTGTTCTCGAATCCACAAACAACTAATTTTTTTTTTTTGTGTGGTGGGGTCATTTTTCCCAACGTGAAAAATCTCTTGTTTTTCTTAAAACCGGAAAAAAACCGGAACCGATCTTTCTTGAACTCAAAATAACAGGGAACAGACTATCTAGCAAAAAAAAGAGTCAGTGCCGGGCAATGCCGGGCACCTAAACAAAAACCCTCTTGAAAACAAAAAATTGGGAATTTTTTTTTTTAATACATCATTTTTTAAAAACGTAATTAAGAAGACGCTAACAACTAACTAAATCTCAATAAACATGAATTTTGTACTCGATTATCTGTATTATAAGAATCCATAACAGTATTCTAAAAAACTTCACTTAAAACCGTAAAAATATTAATTGGAGATGTTTAAACTTTAAGAACGTTATAAAATGCCGCGAGAAATACACGAATGACCAAACTTTCATTGACTGTAAAAACTTTGTGTTTGAGTTTTGAGAATATAATAATCGTTTCCCATACAAGAGCTTTTTCTCGGAAAACCGCCAAAAACTAACACTGGAAAATATAGTAAAACATATGATAGTTCAATGCAACCCTGCGCAATATTAATAGAATAGTTTCGTTTGCTTTGTAAACAGATCTCATGTAAACAAATCTAAAATTAATTTAAAGTATTTTATAGTATTTAAAAACAAATTTTTTAAATGGGGAAAATGTGAATTGTATGTTTCAGTTCTTATATTATTATTATTTTGCAAAATTCTTTAAATAAAAATGTAAGCCTGAAATGAAATACATACATTTTTTGAGCATATTTCCGGTATTTTTTAGGTATATATGCATATAATGAGATTTTTTCGTGCATATTTACGAGCATATTTCAGTTATTTTTCGGGCATACTAGCATGCATATTTTGAAATTTTTCGTGCATATTTTTAGCTTCCCTAGTAATTAGTCATAGCCGAGGCAGGAATCGAAAATATACGAAGATACTTATTACAAATTTTATAAAACAAAGTCAAATACCAACTAAAGACTACCGATGATTTTTTTCATATCCTTAGCTTTGAAAATTATCCTAGAAATTTTCTTAAGCTGACTTCAAGAATAGATCTGAACTGTGTTTTTTTTTAAATCATAAACTTTGCAACCTTTACAATCGCTGTATTCAAAACACATTGAGCCAGCCAGCCACAGTTTACAGTTGAACGCTGGTAGTTGTACCTACCAAATGAAAGTTTAATTATATCTTCATTATTTGTTGTTGTTGTTGTTCTTTCTGCTTATTAATTAAAGTGTTTACAATTCTACGCTGTCATTGATTTCTACGACTTGCTGATTAATATGATTTTAATCGATTTTCATCATTATCGCCATCACCATCACAATCGCTCACGTTGGCATACACTTTCCAATGCCGATTTTGCAGTGCGGCTTAAGAATTCGCTATTTAAATTGTTTGCATTTATTAAAAAAAATAAAATAAATGCATAGTACAGTGGGTGTAGCTGGTAATGGCACAGATGTTTTTTTTTTTTACATTTTTTTGCCACTAATGTAGGTACATATCGTCGTACCATACGAAAACTAACATATTTAAAATTTCTGGCGAAAGCTATCAATAAAAAAAATTCTGTACGAAAAGTACAACATTTGACTTTTGGCCGACGAAAAATAATAAAATCGACTTTTGGCTGACGAAAAGTAAAAAAATCGACTTTTGGCTGACGAAAAGTATCAGTAATTATATACTGTTTTTACATTAAAATTGTTGTTGTTTAAACGAAATTGATAGTTTTCGTCAGCCAAAAGTCGATTTTATTACTTTTCGTCAGCAAAAACTCGATTTTATTACTCTTCGTCGGCCAAAAGTTGGACTTTTTACTTTTCGTCAGCCACAAAAAATCTGATGTTAGTTTTCGTATGGTGCGACGATATATATATTATTTTATGAGATTTAAGAAATACATATGTATTAAGATAAAGCTGTTTGTAGCTAAGCTATTAAAAGGTGAGTTTGAAGACTTCTTAGTTACTAGTGTAGAGTTTGGAGACTTTGTTAAAAGTTGTAAAATGATTAGTTTGATGCGTTCCTTTAAATAACATGTGCTTTATAACGTTAATTACATAGTGTAGAGCTTGGAGACATTTCAAAAGTTTATAAAATGCTAACTTTGCGATTTTGCTTGGTCAGTACTTTATTTGCACACGCTTTTTGAGGTTAATTTCATAATGAGAGAGTTTGGAGAAGTTCATCAAATTGTAATTTTCGAATATTTTCTTTAAAAACCCGTTATTATTACATGTTTTCTAAAGTTTATTACATCGTACAGAGTCTTGGAGACTTATCTATATCTGATTATGACTCGTTTCATATTTAGGGGATTCGCAAAGTGTCATAAAGTCATATGTCATATTAAAATATTTTACGGAAATAGTTATAAAAAACTTTTCCGAAGCCCTGTGAAGAAGTAAAAAAAAACAGCTGATCAAATACCACGACCCAAAAACATATCGTGCAGAGTTGTATTTATTTAGTACACATACAGCCTCGAATACAACAACAAAATATTATGACTTATGACGATATGACGTAATATGACAGGTTGTGAATCCCCTAATTATTCTTTTTTTTTGCATAGTGAAGAGCTTGCAAATTTTTTTTAAAAACACTTGTTTGCTGCGTTATTTTTTTTTTTACTTTTATCTTTTCAACAGCACACACTGTATGTGCACTCATGTTTTAGTTAATTTGTTTGTTCATTTCATTTCACTTAACTATTTTAATTAAATTAAATATGTACATACTTAAGGAAAGCAAAATGACATTAATATTTTAAGCTGGCATAAATTAAGTTATTGCCACTTTTTATTATTAATTATTTTTTTTTTAATTTACAAACAATTTATAGCACAATTCAACAAATAATGCACGAAGGTTAGATATTAAATATAAATTTATTATTTTGATTCAATTTCAATCACTCTACGGTTACATTTTTTCTACACACAATCGCCGGCCAAGCAATTGTCAACTGATTTGCATATACATACATACATAAAGATAAAATTAATCCATTAGAAGGTGACATATGCGCACTTGAACTGAATTGAATAGCAACGAGAAAATTGATATTTTTTGTGATAGGCGATCAAAAGAGCTTTTTACAAAGCGACTCGGAAGCTGTTTAAGAAAAATTTTCAAAGGAAATCCTTCTATAGATATTTATATATGTAGATTAACACGCATATTGTCACTTGCGAAGTGAATATATTTGGCGAGTCGAACAAGTTAGCGAACACATCTAAAATTTGCATTGTGAGTGGCGAATGAACTTTTTCGCCTGCCTTGTGATTAGAGATGAGCGAAACTGCGATTTTTCGATATCTGTGATTTCGGTGATTGCTATTTTTAAATCACTGTGATTTTAAACTGCTATTGCGATTGCATGGACTGGTATAAAATCATCAGTTACCGGTAGAGATTAATTTTGCGTTTTCTGAGCGATATAACCTGTCTTTATTTTATGTTAACAAAATGATAGCAATAACAACGTATTCCGCAGTAATATCGCTGTTTGTAAATATTTTTCAAAGACAAATTGTAAATTCAATAATTTTTTTTTCTTATATTTCTATATATGTACGTATGTGGTCTGCTCAAAAGTGTAAACAAAAAGAAATTTATAATGCTTTTGCGATTGCGATTCACATAGGTGAACTGCTTACTTGCTACATCGATAGCAGTGCCAATAAGTAGTGAACTGCTATTTTGAAAAAGTGATCGCAATTGCGATTTGTGATTTTTTATTCACAGTGAAAAAATCACCGTTTGCGATATATCGCTCATCACTACTTGTGATGTTGCCATTCAAACAAATTGAATAAGTTCATCCGAATTTGACGTTTCTGTCACTTACTAGAGGTGGGAAACTATCGATAGTCCCACCATCGATAGTTTTTGATAGTTTTAAAAAAACGATTGATACTGTTCGATAGTCTTAAAAAAATAAACCATCGATAGCACTATCGATAGTACTATCGTATTGAAATAAATATAGATTTGTTCACTGAATCTCTTATAACATTGTCATTTTTCTACTGAAAACAGCTATTAAATCACAGTTTAAAATCAGGATGATATTTAATATTTCGTTAAAATAATGAAAAAAGAAGATGAATGCCGGAAAAATAATTAATAAAAAATTACAAAAAAAAATGTTTGGTTCGCCATAACTCCGTCACTTTAACGTCGATTTTAATTATTTTTGCTTTGGTGGAAATGATATTTCATCCTCTGCAAACCTAAAATAAAAACTGGTAATAGCGAAGATATTAGTTGTATTCGCGTACAGCAATTTGTTGCAATTTATTACAATTTTGCAACAAATATCCGCTTTTTCCATTTTTTTACGCAAAAAAATTGCAGAAGTGATGGAAATGAGCGAGCAAAGTGACGTTTATTTTTGTGAGAGGCTGCAAAATTCTGCAGGACAAATTTTTTCCATCACATTTCTCCAGCAGAAAAACAGCTGATGAAAAAACATATGTTTGTA
This sequence comes from Urophora cardui, assembly GCA_960531455.1. Lineage (NCBI taxonomy): Eukaryota > Metazoa > Arthropoda > Insecta > Diptera > Tephritidae > Urophora > Urophora cardui. The sequence goes on along the minus strand of OY482671.1, from coordinate 29,647,532 downwards.
ATTTGCGAAAATTGCAAAATTGAAATTCAAAATTAAAAAAGTTAAATATGAACGAATTAATTATGAAAGATGTAAATAAATAACATTTGATTATGTCTGCATCTGTACTTGAGCTAAATGTCGATTGATAACAGCAGCATTGTATGTTTGTTGCTTAATGTAGGAAGTCCGCCGGTTACCCTCTGCTAACTTATATGTATGTATGTATGTATGTATGTATGTCAATATGCAATGCCAGCAGGCAGCCGCAGCTCCGCATTTATATACATACATACATGTTTCTTTATTAGTAAAATACAATCCAGGCATAATCTACAGCAGGGGTCTTCGTTTCATAGCACTGAGGTGCAACGCTCAACTCACACAGATTGTTATACTCTCTCGTTTTGTCGTAGTAAGAGCGCAAAAGTTAGGTGACCATCTACGACCGTGCGACGATTCAGTTGCTTGCGGGCAAGCAAAAAGATAACAACGTACACGCATACTTCGTTTTCATACGCTTTTATACGACGTCGCGCAAGCATTGGGCATCATAAAGTATTTTTCGTATTGCATTGTTCGACGTGGTATAGCAGCGCATAAAAGCGAAAAATATATGCGTGCACGTTGTTGTCTTTTTGCTTGCCCGCAAGCTACTGAACGATGCGACGGTAGTAGCTGGGCACTCAACTAGTCGTTTTTCACTAATACTGCTGCAGTTACTAACACTGCTGCAGTTAGAGTTTTGGGGATCTCTGATCTACAGCTGAAACTAATAGCGTTTTCTTTTCTACACAAAAGGGTTGTCATGGCGAAGCGCAATAATAGCTCAGATTTGCACTACACCCTGTCGAATTGCCGTCCTCTTCGTATTCAGTGCAGCCCTTCACATATGTATGTACAATAGAATACACTCTAAATGTCACAATTGTGTATACTTTAGCTTTTCTGTAGAGCTCCAGATTTTTTTTGAACATTTTCGAGTAGCCCGAACAAATGTTGTTCAAATGCTCGAACAGTCGTTTGTTTGTTTATTACCCGTATGTTTGTACGGGCATTTGAACAATTCGGGCTTTTTGAAGTTTTTTTTTTTCTTTTGTTTATTATTTTTTTTCTTCTTCATATGTAGTTGTTTTTATTTTTGTTTTTTCGATACACATTTTTTTTTGTTTGTAAGCTCGAATGCTCGAATGTTTGTACGGGCATTTGAACAACAAACGGGCTTCAAACAAAAACGATCAATTCGATTTGTTCGATACCCGGGTATCTAGAGCTCTACTTTTCTGGTATGACGCAATCTATATAATACATATTATGTGTGCTAGAAAGAGACATAAAAGGTATACTTTTTATTCGTTATTGTTATTGATCAGCTGTTTGACAGGGTCATTGTATGCCCCGTCGATAGCACAGAGGGCAAGAAATCTTGCCCTTTCGAATTTTTTAGGATTGCCCTTTGAGAAAAGATAGCGATGTGGACTGCGATGATTGCACTCATTTAACAAAAGAACACAACTTTTTGAAGGCACTACATGAGTGCGACATTTTTGTGTAGAAAAGAAAACGCTATAAGCTAAAGTAATACAAATTTCGTATAAATTTTTGTAAATATAGGATTTGTATATATTTTGTTAATTCCCATAATTTTAATTTGATCAGCTGTTCATCTTTCCTGCAAGATTTGAATAGATTTGCATTTTTGTACTTTTTTGGATATTTTTCTCTTGTGAGAGGAAGAATGATATTTGGCGAGATAGAGAGTGATAGAGGCAAACAGAGAAAAGCTGCTGGAAAAAGTACGCGAGTACACCTATTGACAGACTTGTAAGCGTATTTTTTTTTCTTAGCTCAAAAACTGAAACTTTAAAATATTTCGAAAACTGTTTCTTTCAAAAAATCTACAAAACTGGAACCGCCTTTTATTCAGTCTGCAAATGTATAAATCAAAACATTTTGTAAATATGTACACACTAAATTCATACAACTTTCAATAGCTGGTACTCTGAAATAGCAATGTGCAATATGGAGGCGTGTAAAGGTTGTAAAACTATCGATAGTACACATTACCATCGATAGTTTTTGATAGTTTTGAAAAAACCATAGATGGTCTTCGATAATCTGAAAAAATAAAAAAATAAAATATCGATACTATCGATAGTGCCATCGATAGTTACCCAACTCTATCACTTACTACATATGTTTTGATTTGTTTACAATATATGTATCTATTTATTTGTGTGTAAACAAAAGTTTAAGAAATTAATAAAAACGTGATAAATAAAATAAATAAAGCGATGATCACCCCGCTCCTCTTGGTGGACCCAAAATTCCCCTGCCCCCTTGCGACGTATGGATTGTTTTTCGTAAGAGCAACCAGCTTTTGGAACTGCTGTGGTGTTGTGCGTTTCATCCTGAAGTTTAAAACAAATGATACACTCTCTTTTGTTTTCTTTAATGCTATTAAATACTCACTTTTAAATAGTTTCTACTTTCTTTTTTTTTAGTTTTTTTTTTACCGAAATAAATGCGAAGACGTGCAAAGCGAACAAATTAGACATTCGGCAGATTTTGACAGATCCAGCGAAGCGAATTAAATTTTTTCGCTACCGGCAATTCGCAAAATTCATTTTCGTCACTCATTCGAAATTTGTCGGCGAATTCGCTGCAGATTCGCATCCCACAATTCGAGACCGCGAAGTTCGCCTAAATTTTCATTCGCTTCGCAAGTGACAATATACGTATAAATGACAAAGGAATATTATTGAGTTCCCTTTATGTTTAATAACGGAAAGGAATTCATTGTTATTGTTGTAATTGCTTCTTATGTGAATATTTCTTGTGTGTAGACTTTTGAAACTTTGCCAAACTTCAAGAACATTTAAAATGTCACTCGGTATCGCATTTTAGTAACCCAATTGCAAAGTAGGGAGAATTTGCCATAAGAATTAACCTATGTAGAACACATTTATTTGCTCTTTTGCATAATGGAGTGTTTGGAGACTTTTTAAAAGTTGATGAAATCATAATTTTATTTTGTTACTTTTCAATATGAGATTACAATGCGTTATGTAGGCTTCGTTGCATAGTGGAGACTTTGGAGACTTGGTTTAAAGATGATAGAATAATAGATTTGCGATGTTTCATGACCAGTGTGTGATTGCTAAGTGCTTTGAGCTATTCATTGCTTAAGGTAGAGTTTGGAGACCTTGGTATATCTAAGTTTTTGATTAATATTTCATGTCATTATCTAGAGACTTTGTTAGGAAAATAATGATAAGCTTACGATACTTTTTTCTATCTGTATGTGATTGCTATGTGTTTGCAAACATTGCACAAAAGAATTTGAGTGCAAACTTATTTTCGACTCAAGTGCATTTTAGTAAAATTGTGTAGCTTCTTTCAATATAAGTATGTGTATTTTATTTCATTTTTAAGATAATGCCATGCTAAGTATTCTTATGTAACTACTGCCTACCTGCCAAACTTGGGTTGTGTCGGATTACATTTAATTTGTCTTGATACACACCCAAAATTTGCTTAATATATATGCATAAGATTGAAGGTTTGTTCGTTCATAAATTCTTTCTTTAATTGCTGAAATGAATTGAAAAAGGGCAATCTTTAAGGCTGCTTCTAAAAATGTATCTGCACTTCCATACTCTAGATTTCGCTTTCTTTTATATACCTTGTACAGCGATATAAAAACTTCTTAATTAAGTTAAATCTTCCACTAAGCCATATGTATGTAAATATATACATATATGTACATATGTTTATGTATGTAATGCACAAAGCTTTTTTCTTTGTTTGCCTTCAGAGTCTTACTCAGTCACGCCCTGAATTTTGCGGTCGATTATCGTAAATTTGCTAACTCTTAATTACCTGTACGATGATGAGTCGATAAAATGGATTTAAGCATTTTCAAATGAATCAATTTGTGAAATTACTTTCCTTTGCATTTTGTGTAATCTTTTTTGAATTTGTTTTTTATATGATGAAATACATATGCTAACACATGTCATATAAACCGTCAAAGTAATTCAGTGTGAGTTACTTTTTATCCCTGCAAATTATACCGAATTGGATTGTCGCAAAGAAAGGGTATTTTAAGAGCTTTGATGAACGGTATCAATCTCATTTTCAGTTTTTGTATGGATCCTATGTTATCCTTCATGAACATTTTTTTACTCACTTGTCCATTTCCCAACTGCGAGTGAGTGCCAACAGGCATTTATCGATTGTTGGTGCTACTTGTTTTGTGTTTTTTTTTTTTTTTTGAACATTTAAATCTATTATTGATAATTGCTGAATTGTATTAGCGTTGTCATATCCTTCCTACGAGCAATATAATAATAATAATACATATGTACATACATATGTCAAAATTATAGTTAATTACAAACGGTGGATAAAAGAGTGGCTGGTGACCAAACCGAAATTTTGGTGGCTAAAAAAAGAAGGCGGTAGCCAGATCTAGCCACGAAATGGCTAAAACGGTAACGCTGAGCAACAAAACTAGCTCCAAATCCTACGTCGAAAAATGCCGGCAAGACCAAAACAAGTCACTCAAAGCAGCGCGAATATTAAAATGAGTGAGTGAGTGTGCACATGACTTGTGAGCAATTGAGTGAGAGAGACTGCGAGCCGAGCGAGCGCTTTAGTTTGAGTAGCAAGCTTTGGGCTTAAAATTTAAGCCTTAAATGTTTCTTTCTTTTTTATTTAACACATAAATTTCTTTCTCTCAACTGAAACGGTCGTTGGTTTCTCAACGCCTTATGTTTTCTTGGTTTGAAATTGGTTAGCTTTGTGTTTTATATACATATATATTTTTTCCTTTTTTTAAGTAATCTTATTTTTCTTCTCCTTCTGACATAAATACAAATATTCTTTCGAGCTTTTTGCGATTTTGCCATTAATTTTTTTAATTCATAGAAGCAACAGAAAAACCAACAATTTATGGTCCCATTTTTGTCGCAATGCTGTGTGTAAGATGTTGATCGTATTTGTAAGCGTCAGCATATGTAGTTTGTTTACTCTCATTTCATTCCTCGTTTTCTTATTATATATTTTTTTTTTATCTATTTACATATTTATTTTTTGATCGCCTTTCTGTTGATCTATTGCCTCATAAATATTCTTGTATAAACACATTAAGCAGGGACGTAACGGTTATAAGAGAAATGGGGTAAAAGTCATATTTAACCATTATCATGAGAAAAAAAATTTTTTTGGTCCTTAATAACCATTATAAAAACCAAAAAACCGTTTTGGGACTGAATAACCGTTATGGCAACCAGAAAAGTGTTTTGGGCTTGAATAACCGTTATGGCAACCAAAAAACTGTTTTGGGCCTGAATAACCGTTATTCAGATTTTTTTTTTTTTTTTGGTCAGCAATAAAAATCAAGCCTATTTATTTGTCAATATTTCTGGACGATATTGGTATCAAATGAAAGGTGTTGAGCAGGGATTGTAGCTCTGATTACTTCTTTTCTTTTTATACCAATATTGCTTAAAACATTCCAGGGCATCCGGGTCTACTTTTTACCAATAACTGGGAACCCGACCTACGAATCTTAACAAATACACCTCTATGTAAAAGCCCTGCTCAACACCTTTCATTTGATACCAATATCGTCCAGAAATATTGACAAATAAATAGGCTTGATTTTTATTGCTGACCAAAAAAGAATAAAAATCTGAATAACGGTTATTCAGGCCCAAAACAGTTTTTTGGTTGCCATAACGGTTATTCAAGCCCAAAACACTTTTTTGGTTGCCATAACGGTTATTCAGGCCCAAAACGGTTTTTTGGTTTTTATAATGGTTATTAAGGACCACAAGAAGATATAGGTTATTTTTGCGTGACCTTTTCACCACACAAAAAAAGAAATAACCGTTATTTTCGGTCCCTGCATTAAGTGCTTAACCCATATCGTCCTAATGTTCGATAAATCGAACAGCAAATTTCAACATTTTTTATTATTTTTTCTGATCTGTTTTTCAGAACCTAAACCCAAAATTTTGATGTTTAATACTGTAGAATATTTTCTATAATTGAAAATAAATATTTAATTTTAAGCCCCCAGCTTTCTCTGAACGGGGCGTTTAAGAAAAACCCTTAATTTTAATATGATTTTGAAATTGCCAAAATATATAAAAAAATACCAATATTAAATAAAATTTAGTATACACCTCATTTGGAAAAAAAATAAAATTCAAGTTTTAATTTAAATTTTATTTGCAAAGTCAATAAAACGAACAACTCTTATATTTAAAGTTAGCTGTTCGATTTATCGAACGCTGGGCGTTGCTCAGTGGTTTTTTTTCTGAGGAGTATAGGTACTGTACGTGCAAACGGTATTGGTGGTGCATAATTAAAATCTGGAAGAAAACTGGAAAAATGCAATAATGACTTCTGTTTTGATACCCGGAACAGTATTTTGATTTGTCGTTGGCAGGATAATAGCGGGGTTGCACTTGCCACCTATTTCGAGTAGATCCTGCCAATGGTGTCTGTGAAAGAATGGAAGAAACAGAAAACCAACAATGAAGGGAAAACTCTTAAGCCCGGCCGTTTTGTGAACTATAACCAGCCCCAGCTAATGAAGAATTACAATATAGGGATTGGCGCAGTAGATCTGAACGACAATGAAGCACAGAATTATTATATCGCAATGCGAATGAATAGGTTTTGGCCTTTATGGATTTCGACTTTAAATTCAGCTATCGTCAACGAATGGAAGCTTGACTGTTTCATTCGCCGTTATTTAAAATAAATATTCTCCCCCAACAAGATTTTAAGGTGGATATTGCACATTCTCAGCTAATGACAGCGGATGACGAATCCAAGGACTCTGAGGATATGAAGGTCGCGGAAGGCGACAAAAGGGACGTAATGATTGACCGGATTTTCAAAAGATGCTCATCCGAGAAATCTGCAGCGAATCAAGGGACAATATCTCGTAGTCAAAATCGAAAATAATAAGAAATGGAGATATAAATTGTAAGACAAACCAAGTTCCTTCTTGTGCAAGAGATGCCATTTTTCACTTAATACCCATTGTTTTGAGTCATAAGTATCATTTAAAAAACCAAGAGTAAATTAATTTTGACTTAAATATCTTATTTTTCTGTTTCACTTATCTAAAAATAAGATATGAATAAAAAAAGGTACATACGTTTTCTTTTGTTCGCAGGAAGAAAAACCCAAAAAAATGTATACAGATAGGCCGAGCGTTCGATTTATCGAACACATGATATCTCAAAAACTAAAATTTTAATAATTTTTTTGATAACAGATTTGAATTCAGAGGCCCAAATTTACTTAAAGGTGAAAATTCCATCAAGATATGCTTCAAAAAAATTTGCTTAGGACGATATGGGTTAAATGGCCTTTGAAGAAAACAAAAACAAAGCATTAATGCGTATATGTACATATGTATGTACATACATAAATAATTACACATATGTGTATGTTTTTTGGTTCTTTCTTCCCACACTTAACAGTACGCTTTAAAAGTTATAGAACAAATATGTAGCAAGTAATTTTTTCTAAATTCTTTAAACTCCTTAGTAAAAAAAATGATATAAGGTATTTTAGAGCACTTCTTTGAGAAGTTTATAAACTCCAAATTTTTGAATAACCTTATCTAATTGATAATAAGTTTGATGTGTTCAAAAATAGTTAAAAAGCATTTTATAATACTTTTCAAAAGTCTCCAAACTGTCAATGTTATTGTATCACCTAAATTAGAATAAAATATAAGCATTGAGTGTCTAAAATGGATATAATTGAAAAGTATCCAAACTCTCCAAAGAACCTATAAAAAAAAACCCGCGTGTAGCACAGTACACGTGATAGAAGTTAACTTCTTACATCAATTTATATTCGCTCGAAAGCAACAAGTAACAAGTTTCATATATCATATGAGAAACGAATTTGCAAATACATCCCTGCAAAAAATGCGATTAATCAGGACAAATCTATGTATATCGGGATTAATCGCACAATTTTTTGCAGGGATATTACAATGAAAACTATCGCATGTACATACATACATACTAGGGATTCCAATCCCGGGATCCCGGGATCCCGCCCTTTTTGACATCCCGAAAATCCCGGGATAGCTAGAATTTTATCCCGGGATTTTCGGGATAAGATAAAGAGAGAATATTCCGCTATTAAAGCAAAGAAAAGTTATATTTTATATAATTTTTATTGGTCTCAGATCTGTATACTAATAGCATTTCCTATTCTGAGTGAAAATCTTGCATTATTACATTGCAGCATTATCAATGTGTGTCCTGTGCCCTATTAAAATGTTGCATTATTCATGTGATGAATGAAACAAAAATAATGCAACCCTTTACTTGTGCTAAGAGCAGAAAATGTTGCACGTAGTCGGGCCAGTTTTATATTTTGTCAATAGAACAAACAGCCCTAAAAAGTTTTGAGTCGGTATGGAAGAGAACAAAAAAATGTGACAGCCGGAAGAATGTGCGACATTTTTGCTAGAAGAAAAAAGTCCATTTGTCAAAGTAGGGATTAAAATTTTTGATTTTTTTTAATAATTAAATTTTTTTGTGTTGAAGTACGCGTTGTAAGGAAACGTATGTTATGTATTTTTAAAGCTTTTAGCTTGTGGCAAAATTCATTTGATAATTTCAATTTCCTGATTTTTGGTCATTTATTTCTCAAATGTTTTTTGGAATTTTCCCACATGGAAAGTAAATAGTGGAAGAAAATGGAAACAAAATTTTAATTAGACTTGATAGTCTTACAACACTGTACCAAAATTTAATACGCAGCTGCATACTCGGAATTCATATCAAAATTTGTGCCTCCGATATTTATCTATTCAGAAGTTGCATTAATTTTCTGAATTTTTCGGAAAGCTTATTCGCTTAAACAAAGTGCGTCGTTATTTTCTAAAAAATTTTTTATTGGAAATTATCAAATGATTGCAAGCCTTTTTATTAATATCCTAAAAGTACCAACTGCAAAGGAAAATGTTTTGTTCACCAAATGTATGTAATTTTCGTTGTTGGTTGTGCTTTTTAAAGTAACTCTTAGGTATTATTAAATAATACGCATGATTTTACATTCCTTTTTATTTTGTTACTAATGAAATAATAAAAAATGGCAATAAAAATCTATTTTTTCTTTGCATTTTAAAGTTGTAGCGTTCCTCGAAATATATATTTACTTTTTTCAACCCCAAATGTGGGAAAATAATACTGGTCGAAAAATTTTTGTAACAGAAATAAAATTCTACGTTTCAAAAGGGTATTCGGTGTGTTTTTGAGATATTCATGTCCAAAGAGGCGAAAAACGCAGTTTGTGGCCATATTCACTCCTCAATGTTTTTAAAATTACTCACTTTCATTAAAAACTGATTACATCTATTGAAAGCACGATCATTTCTTTTGAAGACAACGTAGATACATACCTCAATAAGATACCCAAAAAACTAAGAGAAATGATCGTTCTTTCAATAGCTGCAATCATCTTTTAATGAAAGTAAGTAATTTAACAGATTGAGCAGTGAATATTGCAAGAAATCGCATTTTCGCCTCTTTGGACATGAATATCTCAAAACCTACACGTAATACCGAAAATCCGACTTCAGATTCAGAATAAGCGCACCGAAATCCTTTAGAAAAGTAGAATTTTATTTGAGTTAGAAAATTTTTTGGAAATTTTGTCGGCCTGTGTAATTAAAGTCCGAATCCCGGGATAAATCCCGGGATCCCGGGATTATAAAAGAAAATACCGAAAATCCCGGGATCGTAAAAATCGGAAAAATTGGAATCCCTAATACATACATGTGGTTGTGGGTTTTTGTTTGTACAAATTCTATTTATAGAAAAGGCGATGCTTGTTCTTGTTATTAGATTTTGTTTATCGGCAAGCTCATCCGATTGGTTTTTATATTGGTTTTGATCGTTTTTATTTTAATAATTAACTAGTATGTAATACCCGATATTCGGGTGGCACTTTTATTTAATAAAAAATGACAAAGAAAATTGTTTAATAAAAAAAAAGCAACAAAAAAACTGAATCGACCTGGACTTGAACCAGCTTCATTTGAATTGGAAGCCTAGCATCTTACAGCTGAGCGACCGCGCTAGTTACGTGAGTTGTGTCAAACGGTGTACTCTAATTTCTTCTTGTGTTATTAACATTCTCACCTCGCCTATTTCAAAACAGCGCTGTCCTGGTTAGAATTTCTTATGTACTTACACGTATACATATGTACATACATACATACATACATGTACATACAAATCTCCAAAAGAATTTAAAATAAAAATATGTATTAGTAAAAATACCGATTTTAAATTTTTTTGACATACTGAGCACCTAATGCTTTTCCTTAAATACGTACTTATATTTTCGTTCATCGTTTTGTTTTTATATTAAATTATTTCTCAATTTTTAGTGCGATTTTAAGATTAAAGCGTGCTTTTTAGTTTTTTTAAGCTATTATTTATTATTAAAATAAATGAGAAAAAAAAAAAAAAAAAAGAAAAATCAGGCGCCTGGCTGGATTCGAACCCACCTCCCCTAGCTTCCAGACCAGACACTCTACCTCTGCGCCACCATACCACTTGCGTGGGGTATGTCAAACGCTGCACTTAAACTGAACTAACAAAACGGGTCGTTGCTTTCATTGTAATATGTACATATGTATTTGCAAATACATATCAAACTTGTTACTTGTTGCTTTCAATAGGTGAGTGAGTTTTACTTGTTAGTTCAATTTAAGTGCAGCATTTGACATACTCAACGCAAGTGGTGTGCTGGCGCAGAGGTTTTGCGTCTGGTGTGGAAGCGAGGGGTTGTGAGTTCGAACCGCGCGAGATATCAAGGTTGATTTTTTTAAAAATTAAAAATCAACTAAAATGGCTGCTATTTGCGGGGGTAACTTCCGTTGCATCAAATTTCAAATTTCACTCTCCATAAAACCTCTGTATCGCCGCCTAAGAAGTTAACTTCAAAAATGCAAGATACTTTTATTTACAACCTTTATGTTATGAAACCAAAAATTATTGAAGATAACTTTTTTTCTGATAAGTTGGAGTAGATATTCCTTCGAAACACACTGTACGCAATTCTATGTAAATAATGCCCCAGCACACTCAACTAGGGAACTAGCTTTGTTTTTAACGCCAATTTTCCCCGCTCTCTCTTGTCGTCTTTACCGCACTTTACTATGAACACCTTAAGTATTTAGTTTGTATTTGCCACCCACATTTCATCCTCCGCACTATTCCATTCATTCATTCATACCTGACTGGGGCTATATTATTAATTTTCTATATTCTTAATTTTTTATGTTGTTCACACTTTATACACTGCGTCACCTTTGACTTCTTGGAATCCCGGTCTGTGTATTAGAAATAAGGTAAATAAACAGCAATACCTTTGTGTGATTTTTAAGTGTCGCATAATATTTAGTCACTATCCGCTTGGCTTGATAGGCCACGATTTAGAGTATGACCCGCAAAAAAAAAATAAATAAGTAATATTTAAAGTGTGAATAGTAGTAGTTGACGCATTGTTTTTCAGAATTCTTTTTTAATTACATATCTGTTTTAGGCATATGCTCATATATGTATGTATGTATGTATGTATGTACCCTGCAAAAAAATGTGCGATTATTACCGAAAGATATTTGTCCCGGATTGATCTCTTTCGAGAACAGTCGGTCCACAATTAGTCCCCGATTGTTCCCGTACGGGTATAAATGTAGACTAATTGTACACCAATTGTTCCCGAACAGGTATAAATGTAGACTAATTGTAGACCAATTGTTCCCTAACGGGTATAAATGTAGATTAATCGCTTTCATTCCGAACGGGTACAAATGTAGATCAATCGCTTACATCCCGAACGGGTACAAATGTAGATTAATCGCTTTCATCCCGAACGGGTACAAATCTAGATTCCTTAAATGTAGAAATTTTACAAAAATATGCAATGTATTTCAAAAATTGTAGAACAACCGGTAAAACGAATTGAACACCCTTTTTTTAATAACAATGATGAATAATAATTTTAACAAAATGTTGCCTAAAATATTCTATGAAAAAAATTACATTACGCTCATATCGACGCTTCCAAACAAAACTGTACTAAGTCTGCAAACTGTGTTTTGCAGGAGAATCTCTCAAAGTTCAAACTCGATATGAAACTTCAGTTGTATGCTAAGTATATTTTCGCTTGTAACTTCTGTTTGGATTGAACGATCAACTCTAAAACTCGACAATATCAAAGTTCGGATACGCTTTATATAAAACCGTAAGAAAAAACGAAAATTTGCTAAACGATTTTTCATGGCAAGCCCACAAAGTTTTTATTCCGTAAAAATCTCGAGTTGTATTATATGTATACTTTTGCTTATAGCTTTTGATTGGATTGTCCGATTGATACTAAAATTAGACAGCATCTAAATTAAGACACTTAATATTTGAAAACGCCAAAAACGGGAAAATGCAATAAGTCGACTTAGTACAGTATTGTTTGGAAGCGTCGATATAATGCATACTCAAAACTTACAATTTCTTTTATTTATTTATTTAGATTTTTTTTCAAAAGTAAAACATTATATAATCTTTATTTATATATGCATGAACATCTAAAATTTTTAAAGATTGTTATTAAAAATTGCCTTGGCGAACAACTTGGAAAAATCTACATTTGTACCCGTTCGTGCTGGAAGCGATTGATCTACATTTGTACCCGTTGGGGATGAAAGCGATTAATCTACATTTGTACCCGTTCGGGATGTAAGCGATTGATCTACATTTGTACCCGTTCGGGATGAAAGCGATTGATCTACATTTGTACCCGTTCGGGATGAAAGCGATTAATCTACATTGGTACCCGTTCGGGTATACAAGTTGAACAATTAGTCTCTTCATAGGACATGCGCGAACAAATGCGATCAATTCACTCCATATAAAGGGATGTAAAATTGTATTAGTAGCATGCTCCCTTGCGATTGATCCCGGACACGTCCCGGATTAATCGCATTTTTTTGCAGGGTATGTATGTATGTATGTATGTATGTATGTACATATGTATGTATATGAACGCATCAACTTCTCTTTAGTTGTCATAAACAGTTTAAAAACACTAACCTAATCAAACAACAGCGCAGAAGAGCACTAAAAACCGCTCTAAGAGCAATTGTTTCCTATATAAGCACTTTCGTTGAAAGTCTCCAAATTTTCGTTCTAGTCTACAACTGGAAAAATTTACCAAAGTCAGTGTTTAAGGCAAATTGATGGCATTTGAATGGCAAAGAAATTTTTTCAAATATGTATCTCCAAACTCTATATTATTATTATATTATTAAATAAATGAAAATCGTATAATATTTACAAACATAATATTTAAGGTCTCAATTACGCATTAAATACATAATACATATGTACAAAATTGAACGCATGCGTAAATTACGTGCAAATACATTACATGCTACATTGTTAGGAGAGAGGGTGGATGTGGGAGAGCAGGTTATGAGGGAGACTGTACAAAATTGGCGCGATCAGCGCGATCATAAACAAGCAAACCATAAACTGACCACGCAATTATTTAATGGAAAATAAACAATTTATGAATAATTTAAAATGAATTTCCGTATTAAAAAAATTTTTGTTTGTGTTATGTGTAAGTTTTGGATTAAATGAGCACTGATCAGTCACATCAGTCACACGCCCACCAAACAATATCACTTTGTATCTGTGGTCATAAGGAATAACAGCACAACTCCATTGTTGGCGAAATTGAGTTATACTGTTTTTAAGCTTATTTCTAAAGTTAAAACAATTAATGCAAATTACTAAACAAAATCTAATGCATAAAATATGACTTGAGATATTGAAAAAAAAAAAAAAATTTGAGATTCCTTCGAAAACTTTCTTCAAATTGGATCTTTAAAACGCTCTAAAAAATCCAAAAAAACACACTTGTGTTGTTATGCCTTGCGGCCACAGATATATGTATGTACATACATATTTGGAGTGTGAGTAATTTCATTACGAAATACATGCTAACTAGATCAAAACAAAACTGTAATATGCAATTATCCGCTTGAGAACTATGTATGTAGGTACTACATATGTATGTTTAAACGTTTTTATGTATCAGTGTCTTGATTTAATTCCTTGGTTTAGAATTGCGGTATTTTGGTAAAAAAAAAAGTAAATTTCAAGTGCTTAGAAATGATTATAAGCTCACAGCAACACATTTTCGAGAGTTTCGTGGCTTAGTGGAGAGTTTGGAGACACATATTAAAATTACATAAAATGCTCAAAGAAGTGCTTAAAATGTAAAAACTGCACCAATTTACTTTTTTTGAAGGTTTTTGGCGAGTGTAGAGTTTGGAGACTATTTTGAAAATAGCTTCAAATGAACAGGAACGTGCGAGAAAAGCACATTATACATTTTAAAAGTTTGGGCATTTTTAGCAAGTGTAGAGTTTGGAGACTTTTTCGAAAATGGCTTGAAATGGACAGGAATGTACGTCAAGCGTAAAAGCTTTATAGATTTTGAATATTTGGGCGTTTTTAGTAAATGTAGAGTATGGAGACTTTTTAAAAAATGTCTTCAAATTGTCAGAAATTTGCTGCAAACGTATAGAACTCTTAAATTGTAACCATTTCGACGTTTTGCTTAGTGTAGAGTTTGGCAACTTTTATAAAACTTGCAATTCATACTAATAACAAAAATGCTCAAAAAATGATACGCTATCGTCTCACTCGAGCCATAGAAGTACTGACTCATTCTTTCCCTTCGCGCGTTCACTCATTTATTGAGCGGTTTTTTTTTTTGCACAAAATTTTTTAAGCCGGTTAGCGAGAAGAATACATTTGGCTGAACTTTATTATTCTCTCCCTTCACAACTCGATCGCTTGCGTTTTGTGTTCTTTCACATGTGAAGAACGGCCCTGCCTACCTGTTGCTTTTTCTGCTGCTGTTGGGCTTCTATGTGGATTGTAGATACGTAGCTATAGCTATGTATGTACTGCCCGGCTTTTGCTTAAAAAGTACAAGAGTACAACTGCGTTCATTTCATTTGTGTTAGGACCGCGCGTGCGTTCAGAACATAAATAAAAGCCGTAAAAACAGAAAGAAAAAAACAGTGAAAATATACATACAACCAATTTAAGTATACAACGAGATCGCTTACCACATCTTTTTATGAATTCATGTGTTGGCGCATAGTCGCTGATTGTCTGTTAGTTACTGTTTTGCTTTTGTGGACAATTTTTTATGACAATTTGTTGAAAATCATTTTTTTTTTCGAAAAAATTGTTTCGCAAGCTTCTAAAAACAAATTCTACGTGCGTTTTGCCAAAAAAGGTACGCAACACCGTATAGAGAACGTTCGAGCGAGGATCAATTTTATTATAATTCAGCAAAAAAAAAAAAAAACAATGTGCGACTAGTGCGACAGACCCAACATTGACTTGGCGAGTGTTGTTTATGTGATCGGAATTGGAAATTGAAAATTGGAATTTTTCAACTTGCCTTTTAATCGCCTGGCAAACCATAAACGGACTGTCGAAGTTGAACAGGTTTTACAAAAAAATGTAAAAATAATAAAAATAAATACACATCGAATGACTTGAACGGCGAATGGTTAAATAAATAAAAAAAAAAAAAATAACATCTCAAATAAAAAAAATCACAGATAAAATTGTAAATTGTAAATTCATGCGATCATACAGAAATACTCACAGAGCAAATGCAAACAAACACATAAAAAATGCATTCATTATATCTGAACGAGCATTTGTTCGATGCTAAAACAAGTATTGATCACAAAAGCGAACACAGCAGCACTTCAGTGTCCACTGTGACAGCAAAGAATACGCAACTCTGCGTGAAAGCGCATAAAACGATTGACAAGAAATTATTATTCAACGTATTGAAAAAAATTATCATCAAGTGAAGGACAATTGACAATTGAGTGGAGTGAGCCGCCAAACATTTACTGCTAAACTGGTCCAGGAGTATCTTTAGAACAAAGAATCTGACATTGGAAAGTGAAAGTCGAGCAAAACGGAAGTTAATTACAACGAATAAGAAAGGTGTGTGTGAAACGTGTGAAAATTTAAGAAAAAAATAAAAATTGCAGAAAAAAATTGCAGAAAAAATTGCGTAAAGAGCAAAAAATTAACAAATGTGTCATATGTAAATGTTAATTTCAGCTTTAAAAAAATGTTTTAATTAAGGGGTGTAAAAAAACTAATATCATCGAAAGATTAAACGTTTAAGTTTAAAAAAGTTTGAAAAATAATTAGTAGCGGGCAAAAAGTAAAAAAAAAAATAGAAAAAAGGTTTGTAATTGTTTTTTTATCTTTTTAATAATGATAGAAGACAGAAAACTTAAAAGTAAATGTTTGCAAAAGTATTAAAAAAAAAATAAAAATATAAAAATTAATACAGCAATGTTAAGAATTCCGAAATTTATTTTAATTTTTTCTTTCTTTTTAATAATGATAGTAGACAGAAAATTTAAAAGTAAATTTTTTGCAAAAGTACAAAAAAATAAAAAAAAACAAGTAAGGAAGCCTAAGTTCGAGTGGAATCGAACATTAGATACTCAGCTGTATGCTTTCATTGTTTGTTTGCGTTTGATGGAAACACGGATTATTTTATATAAAGCGAGTGCCGCATAAAGGGGGCGTAGCCACGCCCATTTTCAACATTTTTATCAGTCATCCAACTAAGCATATGAATATTATTATTTGTGCAAAATTTCATTCCTTTATGACTTCTCCTTACAGAGATGTCACGTTACAAATTCCCAAAGGGTTTTCCAGAAATATCTTTCTTAAAAAGTAGGCGTGGCCGATTTCAATAAATTTTTGCGTGTCTATTAACACAAGTTATAAAAGTGTATAAACCAAGTTTCGTTATAATATCTCAATTATTTGTCGAGTTAAAGGCTAAGAAATCTCGTATATTCCTGTTTCTAAAAAGAGGCGGTGCCACGCCCATTTTCCAAAATTTTTGTGTTTTTCGTTTTATGTCCGCAGTTGGACTCCTGCTATAAAATTTCAATGATATATCTTTATATTTGACAGAGATATCGCTTAAAATGTTTTTATTAGGCCATTTTATAATACACATATATAAAAGTGGGCGTGGTCGTCAACCGATTTAGGAAATTTTTCGTCCAAACATTTGCCTAAGTAAGTATATCACGCGTACCGAATTTCATCGATATATCTTTAACGGTTTCTGAGTTATGACTCATAAAACTTTCAATGTTTGCCCTTAATAAGTGGGCGTGGCACCGCCCATTTTCCAAAATTTTTGTATTTTTTGTTTTATGTCCATAGTTGGACTCATGCGACAAAATTTCAATGATATATCTTTATATTTGACAGAGTTATGGCTTAAAATGTTTTTATTAGGTCACTTTATAATATACATATATAAAAGTGGGCGTGGCCGTCAACCGATTTTAACTATTTTCCGTTCAAACGTTTGCCTAAGTAAGTATATCACGCGTACCAAATTTGATCGATATATCTTCAATGGTTTCTGAGTTATGACATGTAAAACTTTCAAGGTTTGACCTTTAATAAGTGGGCGTGGCACCGCCCATTTTCCAAAATTTCATAAAATTTCTTCCTAGGGGCCTGAGCTCAGCACGTGGGTATAATTTCATCGTTCTAGCTATATTAGTGACTGAGATACCAAATTTCCGATTTTTTCTATATAGGAAAAGTGGGCGTGGTCATGGTCCGATTTCGCCCATTTTCAATACGAACCGTCCCAGTCTCAACTTGCATTTCAAATTTCATCGAAATATCTAAATTTTTGCACGAGTTAGAGTGTTTACAGACGGACGGACAGACGGACGGACGGACAGACGGACGGACATGGCTCAATCGATTTCTCTTTTCACCCTGATCATTTTGATATATATAAGTCTATATCTATCTCGATTATTTCATTCTGTTACAATCCACCGTTATGTGATTAAAACTATAATACTCTGTACTAGTACAGCTGAGTATAATTAATACAGAAAATTTATAAATTCCTAAATTTAAAAGTAAATGTTTTGCAAAACTAAAAAAGATCAAAGAAAATTAATACAGAAATTTTAAGAATTTTGAAATTTATTTTAATTTTCTCTCGCTTTTTAATAATGATAGAAGACAGAAAATAAGAAGATAAAAAAAATTTAATACAGAAAAAATTCTAAAATTTATCTTAATTTTTTATTTCTTTTTAAGAATGATAGAAGACAGAAAATTTTGTTTTGCAAAAGTACAAAAAAAATTAATACAGAATTTTTCATAATTCCGAAAATTGTGAAAATTTGGAAATTTTAATACATGAAGAACACCACACTTCATAAAATTTACAAAAAAATCGCACCTGTTCAAAATTTCGTCCACTCTCCAGTCCATGGGCCTTATGAACTGGAGTGTTCTTCCACTCAGGTGTCAATATAGACAATGGCGACTATGGAGACTTTGAAAATGGCTTTGATTTCGTAGGAAACCGATTTGATTAGCTTTAATTAGTGACGTATGTATGTATGCCAATATTTCGAAGCAGTAGAATTTGGAGACTTTGAAATTACTGATTTTCTAGCTTAAAAAACATAAAAATAGAAGTTGGTGCCTTTTTAAACAGTAATTTAAAAAATTATAAGAAACCTTCATTGAAGAGAAAAAATTAAATGGAATAACAGAATATCTAAGCAATAAGAGAAAAATTTAAATAGAAAATAAGAAAGAAAAAAAAAACAAAAAATTAAGCAAATCTAAGCTTCAGAGAAACACTTAAGTGAAAAAATAGTAATTTGCAAAAAAAAAACAACAAGAAAAATTTAATTGTGAGAAAATAACAGAAAATTGAAAATATCTTTCTTCAGTTAACCACATAGAAAACAGTATTAAAGCACGTCATTTAACTCTTAAAGGACAAATCAGTCCACTAAAAAGGCAAACTGCAAAGAAAAAAAAAATAATAATAAAAATATATCCGCCAAGATGATCTTCAACAAATACATAGAAAAGCTATCTAATTCATTTGGCGCAGCAGCCAAACATCAACAACACCCGCAACATAAGCAACATGAACCTTTGCAGCATATTAATAATGACAATAACAACGCACGCGATTTGGAATATGAGAAAGCAATGGCGGCGATTTATCTCAACAGTGGCCATTATCATCACTATGGACAAAATCATAATGAAGCGAAAAAGAAAAAGATAAATAAAAACCACCAGCATCATGCCAGTCATCATCAACAACACCACCACCAGCACCGCCAACATCAGCAACAGCATGAAAAGCATCATTTTCTAAGCGCCGATGAATTGGCGACAATCAATAATAATCATCATCATAGCAATAATAATAGACACAACAGGAACAGCAACAATAACAGTAAAATCCATGCAAACATTAATCATATAAACAACAACAACAATAATAATAATAATACTCCACAACAACAAAAACATTCAATTGCCAAAGATATACCCACGTTACGCATCACCACCCCCGATTCGCCTATTGTCGCCCATTTGTATAATGGCCATGGTGATGGTGGCGGCTCCGATGGCAATGATGATGATTATGATTTCACGTATTATTATGATGAACGCGACATTTATCGAACGCCACTTTCATCGCTCAATCCCTCACCTGCGTCGTCGTATACGACGTCGTTGTCAACCGAATCATTGATGGAGGGTTATAGTCCGCGCAGCTCGTTATCGAACGGTTCGACGCCAACATCGTTGTCCACCTCGCCGCCACGTTTTCACACTCGTACGCCATCGTTGCGCGTGTCCATGGAGTTGTTGGCGCTCTACAGTCGCATGCTGTACATACCGTGGGTATTTCTTTATAGTTTGTTAACAATAGGTTTATTTATAAATACAACTATTTTAGTCTAGTATTAATAACTTTAGGTTTCCCTTTGAAGGGTTTCACTAATATCGTCGTATTTTTTGTAACCTTTTACTAGATTAGAGAGCAAGCGATTTCTTGCAATTTTGTGCAATTTTAAACAGTTCCTGTTTTTTGTGGAGAGTTTGGAGACTTTTTAAAATAGCTTATACTTTGCAGAAATGGGCTATAACTGACGAGAAATGCATTTAATAGCGATTTTCTTTAATGCGGCCAGAGTGTAGAGTGCGGAGACTTTTTTTTTTAATTGCTAGGATTTTCTAAAAATTCGCTGCAGTAACGTGAAATTGCATTGTAAAGAGATTTCGGACAAAGTGTAGAGATTGGAGACTTTTTAAAAATTTAGAGTTTCTCACTTCGATTGTGAGTGCAGTAGTTTTGAAGTGAGTGACTCTAACAGATATCGTTGTTTATTTGAGTAATTTTGAAGTTTACTATTTGGAAAATTATAAATATGTACATATGTATGTGTTACTGCTATGTCATCCTTTTAATTCCCAAAGTGAATCACCACTCCTTTAACCGCTTCTAAAATTATTATATTTTTCTCAGTCATTAGGGGCCTGTTAATTATTATGTAACAGCTCATAACGGTAAAGCTGAATTCATGTATGTATGTAGCTCCATACAAAAAACAAAGAAATACTGACGCACACTCGTATGGGATTTACTTGTAACAGAGGTCATACAACCCGTAAAACTGACAAAAATATGTCACATTTCAGTAAATTACAACAAACAGTTTCGTGAGCGAAGCAGCAGAAAGTGGATCAGGCATGAGCAACGCACTTGCTTCCCTTGCTGTATATTTTTTTACGCATAAAAATAACCAGGTTTATTAACTGATTATTTTTTAACAATTTTATTTTTTTTTAAATAATTTTTACTGATTGAAAATGCGTGCTTTTGGCGTAGATATATGTACATGAAATTAGCACCTTGACCAAATTTCGCACATGATGTTTACCTAAAATTTGAATTTACATTTTAGCTGTGTTCATTGTTTGATACTTCGTATTTTTATTTTAAGTTTTTTTATTTTTTATTTTTCAAAATGGTCCGATTTTGTTGCTTGAAGAGTTGTTTTTTTTGCTCAAAATCTTCCTTAAATTAACAGTGACAAGGTTTAAGCATTATTTAAATCGATTTGCATGTGTTTCGCATATGTTTAAAAATGGTGGAGATTTTGGAGAGTTTCAAAAAATGCATTATAATTCCAGGTTAGGCCATGAAGCAATGCTTGTACAAATTTTTTTGCTTGCAAATCAATTTTCAATTGAGTGTAGAGTTTGTAGACTTTTGGAAAACAATGCTAAATGAATTGCAAAGCAGTGAACCGCTGTTTGAACTAAATTTTTGTTTGTATGGCTGATTTCCCATGTGCGTAGAGTTTTTAGACTTGCGAAAAATGTGCTAAAATCACTAGTTTGCTTGCAAAACTAGTTTTCAATGAGTTTAGGCAATGGAAACTTTTGAAATGCCAATTGCATAAGCAAATTATGAAACGCTATTTGGTAATTTTTTCTTGAAGTTTTGCATGCGTCACTTAAAACCCCTTTAAATTAAAATTTACACAAAGTTCTTAATTCTCTCTCACCATTAAATATTCTCTACACGTGATCGCTTACGATTGTTATCGCATGTGTGTATATAATTTATTTTATTTCTGTTAAAAGTGATACTTGTCATGCAAATGAGAGTTTGTTTTTATAAAAATATGTTGTACTTATTAAAAGAAATTGTGATTTTATTTTTAATTTTAATTGCCATGCATACATATGCATGTATGTACATATATGTACACTTGTACGTACATGTGTGTGAATTTAGTGAGTGTGAACGCACGTGAGCTCAGCTGCGTGCTAAAGAAGCTTTACAGCACTGATGGGCATTTTGACTCATATGAGCAGTTATTCTCAGCACACGTATTCTTACGCTCTTATTTCAGTTGCTGTTGAGAGCGAAAAATCAATTGAGTCACAGTGGTGTTAGAACAGAATTTTCATGTCAGTTGTGTTTCAGCAAGCAAAGGGATGACACGTATCGTCGCTTCGCTTTTATTTTTTATGCAATAGTAAATTATGCGCTATTTAATGAATGAAAGCATTTAGGGCAATTCTAAATAATTTTTCAGTGCGAGTGAGAAACACATATAGGTACGCGCATAGTATCATAAAACAATCAAGCTGCGCACGATGTTGCTTCGCTGTTGTTTGTTAATCAACTGACTGCAAATGTGCTTTGTCCCATGGTAGCCACTTTACGCTCGCGGTTACCAATACATGCTTACATTTCATTTGCCCACCAATGCTTTACAGAGTTTTGCCATTTGGTGTCTCTTTCTCTGCCTCGCTCTCGCTGCTCTATGTATTCCCTTGCTCTTGCCTATCTCGCCTAGCTACATAATAACTTTTTTCTGTAAAATTATAGCCATTTAATTTTGCTGATGATTATAAATGATTGTCATTTTGTCTGTATATATAATTATAATTTGTTTACTTCAACTTTACATAAATAGTCGTTTGTTTAATTTTTTGAAATTGCTTTCAAATTACATTGTTTTTGTATTGTGATTTCTCAAGATTATATTTTATATATTCTCATTCAACTCTATTTTCCAGACATGCATGTCAGCTTCTTCTTCTTCCCTTTATTTGTCATTTTACGCAAGTGTGAATTTCGATTTTCTGTAATTGAAACAATTTTCTTACGCGAAGCGCGCAAATTCTAAGTATGGCAATTACGTTAGGCACTCTGCACACGAGGCGAATCGTCATAGATGCGTATCAGACATTTTATGTAGCGTCGATTTCCTTACGCCTCAAGATCTGCACACGAAGCGACATGAAACTTCGCTGCACAAACAAACAAACAAATTAATAATACGGTATTTGCTTTAAATTTCGAAGCTTTAAATAGAAAAGATGATAACTTTTATGGAATCTTCCATTTTCTTTAATTTTACACTCATTTTTCCGATTTTTTACACAAATTTTACTGCTTTCTTAAATTTCACCAAGTGGAAAAATGTAAACAAACATCTTCTTCTTCCTGTTTTCTAAGCGTAGTACGCCTAGCTACTAGCACTGCTTTACGCCAAGCGACATGTAGCCAGCATACTTTGACGAATGCATGAAGCTGACGACTCGTGTGCAGCCCTCAATTGAAATATACGTGCGCGACATCAAAGCGTACAGCTTTCGTCTGTAGTATCTAATACGCGTCTAAAGCAGTACGCTCCGTGTGCAGAGTGCCTTAATCATACGCCACGCTGTGTCTCGTATAGTGTGCGTTTAGGCGCTCAATTATTGATACTAGTATCGCCGGTGCTCGACCATGCAATTTATTTTTTCAACTTTGTATTGGTACAAAAATTATTCCTTTTCGCGGAGATAAGCAACACTTTCCAAATTCGAGTTGTACCGCAACACTGATTTGCCCTTTTGATCACGGTCCGACGCGGAATCATGGTCAAAATCAAGACAGATCTAGGAAGGTAGGCCCGGTGGCGAATTCAGAAATTTTCCATGTATTTTGTTATTGTAATTGGTAGAGTGTAATGTTAAAATGATATTTCGCCGTGGTTAAAATCTGAATTCGCTTTGGGCTCGTCCATTCCTATTGGCCATGATGTGAATTCGCTTTGATTTTGACATTACACTCTACCTTTGTAAATAAAAAAATACGTTTTTCAATTCGCCGCCGAGCCTACCTGTTAGATATGCCTTGGTCAAAATTAAAATTACTCAGTGTGATCTCCCGCCCTCTCTCTCATTTTTCGCTTTAATGGAAAAGCAATAGGAGATATTTGGCCGCGTTGATTTTGATCTGAGCGTAAACTGGGTAAATGCATATAAAATACAGAGAGCGCTTTTAAATTAAAGCGACCCTTCAACTGTGTTTACTGTGTTTACGATATTTGTAAACACGTTTACGATATCTATTTCTCTTAACTAAAAATTTTATGTGATTGTGATTGTGATTTTTTTTTTTTGTTTTTTTTTTTTTGCTGATCAAATGTTTAAATATGTTTTTTTGATATAGGCTGTTTTGATCTATTGTGTGCACAGTGCAAAGTCAAACGCAATAACTTCCACTTTCTGCCCAACGTTTCGCTAATCTCCTTAGCATCATCAGGGGCGAATCTTTATTTAAAAACAACATAAATCAGAAAAAAAAACAAAATTTATAGTATTACTATACATATCACGTTATTTGAAAAACAAATTTTTTTTTAAACATAACACACGAAAGAAGTATAAACTTACATGAATTTTTTCACCTAGCATTTGATCACATTTAGTTACATTAAATTACATACATACATTGATATATAAAAACATAAATTTGTCAAGTTATATATGACAAGTAAGGAAGCCTAAGTTCGAGTGGAATCGAACATTAGATACTCAGCTGTATGCTTTCATTGTTTGTTTGCGTTTGATGGAAACACGGTGTATTTTATATAAAGCGAGTGATGCATAAAGTGGGCGTAGCCACGCCCATTTTCAACATTTTTATCAGTCGATCAACTAAGCATATGAATATTATTCTTTGTGCAAAATTTCATTCCTTTTTGACTTCTAGTTACAAATATGTCACGTTACAAATTCCCAAAGGGTGTTCCAGAAATATCTTTGTTAAAAAGTAGGCGTGGTCATAAACCGATTTCAATAAATTTTTGCGTGTCTATTACCACAAGTTATAAAAGCGTATAAACAAAGTTTCGTCATAATATCTCAATTATTTTTGGAGTTATAGGCTAAGAAATCTCGTATATTCCTGCTTCTAAAAGAAGGCGGTGCCACGCCCATTTTCCAAATTTTTTCTATTTTTTGTTTCCGGTCAATTGTGGAACTCATGCCACAAAATTTCAATGAATTATCTTTATATTTGACAAAGATATCGCTTAAAATGTTTCTATTAGGTCACTTTATAATACCCATATATAAAAGTGGGCGTGGTCGTCAACCGATTTTGGAAATTTTTCGTCCAAACATTTGCCTAAGTAAGTATATCACGCGTACTAAATTTCATTGATATATCTTCAATGGTTTCTGAGTTATGACTCATAAAACTTTCAATATTTGCCCCTTAATAAGTGGGCGTGGCACCGCCCATTTTCTAAAATTTCACCAAATTTCTTCATAGAAGCCTGAGCTCAACACGTGGGTAAAATTTCATCGCTCTAGCTATATTAGTGGCTGAGATACCAAATTTCCGATGTTTTCTATATAGGAAAAGTGGGCGTGGTCATGGTCCGATTTCGCCCATTTTCAATACCAACCGTCCCAGTCTCGATACCAACTTGCATTTCAAATTTCATCAAAATATATAAATTTTTGCGCGAGTTAGAGTGTTTACAGACGGACGGACAGACGGACGGACATGGCTCAATCGATTTCTCTTTTCACCCTGATCATTTTGATATATATAAGTCTATATCTATCTCGATTATTTCGTTCTGTTACAATCCACCGTTATGTGATTAAAACTATAAAACTCTGTGTACTAGTACAGCTGAATATAAAAATGGTACCATTAACTCAGGTACACTTGTCCTTAACTAAATACATTTTACTCTCATTTATAAACAAAGGAGGTAAGTGGCTGCAATGCATTCGGTGTCTTATTTTTTTTTTACCGCTCTCTCTCTTTTTTTTTTAAGATGTTCAAGCTCTCTAACGTAAATCTTGTTTTCTCTTTCTTTTCAACGTCTATTATTTTTGTATTCTCAAAGTCAGCTGTATGTCCATGTGAAAAATTTTATTTATTAATTATAAACAAATTAAATAATTTATAGAAAAAATTATATGCCTATGCACTGCTCCTGACTCATACGAACACATCCATATCATATCAATTTTATGTGGATATGAGTATGTTAAATGTGGTAAACAGCCTGGCAATTGTTTGTATGGGAAAAATGTTAGCCTATTAATATATAGATATTTAAGTAAGTTTAAGTAATTGCTTAACAAGCAGTTGACGCACTATTTTTAGAGTTGAGCTAAACAGAGTAATTTGGTAATGCCTTTAAGGGCGGCTTTTAGAACATACCAGTGGCGGGCCTTGCATAAATTGTCTGGGCAAGCCTACTTACATATGTATGAAACACAGCCATTAGCAATTTATGCAATTTTCTTTGCTGTCTGATTGCATTCCATCATAGACTTTGATTAAATTCTGTTTGCATATTGGTTTGTTGTTTATATTCATACCGTATGAAACTGAATGTATTGGAGTAAATCGCGAAAATGAAAATGATGAAGAATAATTAAGTTTTGATATAGTAGATACAATGGATAATACCGACGCTTCCAAACAACACTTTACTAAGTCGACTTAGTACATTTTCCCGTTTTTGGCGTTTTCAAGTAGAGCGTGCCTTAATTTAGATGCTGTCTAATTTTGGTATCAATCGGACAATCCAATCAAAAGTTATAAGCAAAAGTGTACATATAATACAACTCGAGATTTTTACAGAATAAAAACTTTGAGAGCTTGCCATGAAAAACCAAGTAGCAAATTTTTATTTCTTATTACGGTTTTATATAAAGCGTATCTCTAAATCTCACACGAAAGCGCATGGGTATTTTTAGTTTCCTTATACTGACGGCAATTTCAGTAGTAGAAAGTGGATTTGCTTATTATAGCACTATAAGAGAATATATAAAAAATTGGTGTTTTAGTGTTTGAAAAACTGAAGTCGAATTGGCAAAAGTCGTGGAATGTTTAATTTTATTTGATTTTGATTTTCTTCGCTTTTTAAAATGACGCTTTTGCCTGATTTTGATATTGTGCTGATTTCACATTACTCAAAATCAACAATCGCCAATTATCAAAGTCAACGCTTTTATAATCTGGTATTTGCTGAATGCCAAAGCCAGCTTCTCATTCGGATACATACAATTTCGATGTGTAAAATAAAAAAAAGTTCTTTGCTACTTTTTTTTTAATTTAACTCTGAAAATAAGCAATTGACTTATCCTTAGAGAAAGCGCGAAAATAAGCTATATTATTCTGTTTTGAACGCCTCATAAAAGCCAATACGTGGAAATGTTAAACATGCCCACTAACTTAGGTTGTGCTGTGATTGGCTGTACAAACAAAATGCATCTTATGTGGTGGATTGATGGTGTTTTCGCGCTATTTTCTTAGAAGGCTTTTAGGCGAAATCGTCGGATATTACAATGGGGGCTGTATTATTGAGAACTTAAATAATAAATACATTTCAAGCGTAAAATAACCAGATTTTACAGAAATTCGTAAAATGAAATAAACGAAAATATTTACGCAAGCCGGGCTTTTCGACTTGTATGAAGCGTCCGCCACTGGTACGTACATACATACATTAGTGACAATTGAAGAGTTTTGGTTTAAAAATCCTATTCCGAGCGTTACCGGAAAATTACTTAACTGCTAATTTATGTTGCTGAAAATTTTTACCATCTTCTCAATTGGTATTCTGACAGAAATGGCAACGATGTCAAAGCATTTCCATATGAACGGAATGGAATCGGGCTGAAAATGGTGACAAAACGTTACCACGTATTGAGGTGGTAACTTAATTTTCTGCTGCCAGAATAAGAAAACCCTGCAAGAAATGTGCAGGTCATTTGACCGGTCATATGACCGGCAGGCATGACCAAAAGTTTTGGGATATTTCCTATCACATTCTTAAAGGCATCGGAAACTTGTGTGACCGTTTCATTCATCACGTTCCCGTATGTGTATTTTCAAATTCCATTCTATCCTTATCTATCTCATTGGTTTTGAACTTGGCTAGAAGCACATACGAGTGCAAATGTGTTGGTAATATTATATTTTTGTAATAGTGTTAGTACTTTCGGTCACATAATTCTAGCAGGGAAGGGTGTTAAAGTACCAGATTTAGCATTTCACCAGTAAAGTAAATTATGTTACCACGCCGGAATAAGGCCGTAAGAGGTGTTTTAGCAAAATTATTTTAGAGAAGTAAATTTGTATGCTCAGTTTCATTAAAGTTTTTTTCAATTAAATTCAAAATGTGTTTATTGAACTTTGTACATACATGTATGTATTTTATAAGGTTTATTTTTTTTAATTTGTTTAAGTGCTTTTTATAGCCAAAAACCATTTTAGAATATCAATTGAGTGCGAAAAATATTTCCTTCATATCAAACATTTTTAAAAGTGCGACTAACAAACAAACAAAAGGTCATTGACAAAAAATAAACATTTAAAAATACATACATATATGTACAAATGTATTAGGGTGGAGAGAGTTGGGGCTTTTGTTGAAATCATTATTGGCATACCTGCAGAAATATATGTATATTTCTCTGAAATAGGACATTGAATAATTTTCTGAAATAGGACGTTATTGAAGCAAGCTCTGATATAGGGCGTTTTTGAAACAACTTTTGAAAAAGGGCGATCTTTTACTCAGGCGTCGATATGTACATTAAGGTGGAGTGAAAACATATGGAGATTTTTTTTTTTTGTTCTTTTTCTGAACGTACCAGCAATGAAAAGTTGCCTTTATACGAGTTAATGAACCCCACAAAATTTCATGGCGATAGGACAACGTTTTGAACTGCCCCCAGCACCGCAAAGTTGAAAGCAATAAGCACGATCTGGTACAAATATGAAATTTTCGAAATTATAAAATCAAAAAACGAAGTATGAGGATTGATAAAGATGGCTAAGCTGAGTATTAAACTGAATTTATTTTTTTTTTAAACGACAACAACAAAAGTTATTAAAGGTCAAAGTTTACATTATGCATTTTTTAAATTGCAATTACTTAAAAACTACTAAACCGATTTCGAATGCTTTTATACCGTTCAATAGGTATTTTTATTCCCTTTAATTTGATATACATTTTATATATGAAAAGTAAGGGGGGTAAAAGGGGGGTTGACCCCCGCAGGGGGGTTTTATAGAACCCACATAAAATGTATATCAAATTAAAGGGAATCAAAATACCTATCGAATGATATAAAAATATTCGCAATCGGTTCAGCATTTTTTTTGTATTTTTTAAGTAATTGTAATTTAAAAAATGCATAATATAAACTTTGACCTTTAATAACTTTTGTTGTTGTTGTTTCCAAAAAAAAAAAAATCACTTTAATACTCAGTTTAGCCATCTTTATCAATCCTCATACTTAGTTTTTTGATTTTATAATCTTCAAAATTTCATATTTGTACCAGATCGTGCTTATTGCTTTCAACTTTGCGGGGCTGGGGGCAGTTCAAAACGTCATCCTATCGCCATAAAATTTTGTGGGGTTCATTAACTCGTATAAAGGCAACTTTTCATTGCTGGTACGTTCAAAAAAAGAACAAACAAAAAATCTCCATATGATTTCACTCCACCTTAATATATGTATATATCGGAATGAGATAAGCGTGCGCACTTTACCACTTAACACTTTATTGCATGTCAGTTGAAAACGAACTGAAGCGACAAACTTTCCTTCGACAAAACGAAATTTTTACGCTCGCCACACTTTGTACTTTGCTCATAAAAACTCCATTCCCTTTCTCTCACTTTGGGATATGCTAAAATTAAGTATTGAAACGTTTGGAGCAGAAAGCCCGAGTGCATAAAAGCAAGCAGCCATTTCAAGCATTCTTGCCCAAGAAGCCGTATGTCTAAAATGAATTTCGAGCCAGCGGTTTTTACGATCTACATATGTATATTATTTCCAACTACATTTCATAAGATCAAAAAAGTATTTATACATTTTTCATAGTGAAAATTTTATGTACAGTTTCTGAAATACACTTTGAATTTAATGAAATTCACTTGAAATACATCTGGAAATTGTTTATTTTTAACACGCTTTTATTAGTTTCACCTGTATGTATGTATGTATGTATGTATGTATGTAATTTCTAGCTGCTGTCTAAATATATGCAACACATTTTACTAATGAGATTAGGTTATAACCACCGCTATGTTCCAACAGATGGCGCGCGTGTATTTATATTTTTAAAATTATATATCGGGGAGTGTTATGGAACCCACATAAAATGTACATCAAATTAAAGGGAATCAAAATACCTATCCACCGGTATACAAACATTCGAAATCGGTTAAGTAGTTTTTAAGTAATTGCAATTTAAAAAATGCATAATATAAATTTTGACCTTTAATAACTTTTGTTGTTGTTGTTTCCAAAAAAAAAAAATTCACTTTAATGCTCAACTTAGGCTGTTTATCAATCCTCATACTTCGTTTTTTTGATTTCATAATTTTAGAAATTTCACATTTGTACCAGATCGTGCTATTTTTTTCAACTTTGTGGGGCTGGGGGCACCTCCAAACATGCGAGTAGGTCAATAAAATTTTACAGGCTTATTTCTGGGATAGAAAGGTGCCGTTCTGGCTTTGGAACAAATTGAGTTTCCAAAAAAAATTTTCACTCCACCTTATCTAATATATACGAGTATATCAAAACGATCAGAATGAAAAAAAAAAAATGATTGAACCATGTCCGTCCGTCCGGCCGTATACACTCTAACTTGCGCAAAAATAGAAATATTTTAATGAAATTTGGTACACAGATTCTAATGGGAACAGAGAAAGTTGGGGTTGAAAATAAGGCATATGTGTGTATTTAGAAAAACACGTAAAACATGATAATTCAGTCACTAATAAAGCCCGAGTGATGAAATGACGTTATGCCGTTATAAAGAAACGTGCTGAAATGGGCCAAGAGGAGCAAATTTTCAAAGATTTATAAGTAAAAACTCAAGAACTGTAACATATAAATCAAGTAAGCTTGGACTACTGATTTGCTTGCCAAGGCAAACGTGTGGAAAAAAAATTACCCAAGTCGGCAGGGACCACGTATGTACATCTGTATATATAAAAATATATGTAAAATATATAAAAATATAATACACATACATATATATATGTAGGTATACCTTGCAGTAAAAATCCGCAATGAATCCTTAATGAATCACTGATGCAATTCACCTATGACGAGGAGGCATCAGTGAATACTTTCATATAAAGACTGATGAATTTTTCATATAAATGGTTTGCTTTCCTCAGAAAAACAAAAACAAAAACAAATAAAAATATACTGAGTTATGACGACAGTGATGAATATTCAACAAGGAATCATCACTGATCCTTCAGCAGTGAAACAAATTTACTGCAGGGTAATAGAACATTTTATGCGATATGTTTGTCAAACATATACATAAGTAATTCATTGAAAATTCCATAAGTTCCACTGTAGACATAAAACCAAATAAATATAAGTTTTTTAAAATGGGCGTGAGAGCAGAAACTATATCGACTGACGTCGTATGTTTTATTATTTTTTGCGCAAGATGCGCACGGGTCCAGCTAGTATTCACTTATTTTATATTTTAAATGTGGCTTACACCTGTGTTTAAAACCAAAATGTGTAAGTGGGGGTTTTTGCGGTCGAAGAATCCATTTTTGGCATTAATTTCCTCTTTGACCCAAATTTTCATGGCCCAAATTTTCCTAATCGCGATGTGCCTTTGATGCAAAAAAATTTGTCCGGCCCTAATGTACCTACATACATATGTATTTACTAACCGTTAAATAGTTGAACTGGTTTTTTGCAGCGCTTACAATTAATTCAATTTGCCGCTGTGTGACGGACAATAAGGAAAGCCTTTCAGTTAAACACAAGTAGCACGTAATGCAATGCATTAAGTGGTTAGTTGGGTGTTTTTTTTAATTTGCTGATTCTACATTACAGTTCATTAAGTGATATGTAATGTAAATATGTTAACATACTTCTACGATGTAGATTTAAAAAAAAATAATAATTAATTATTTGATAGGGGAAAAATACAAAAACAATCCATGTATAAAAAATTACGTACATATGAATGTAAAACTTATGTACGTATCTATGCATGTACCTACTTACATACATACCTAATTGAGTTTTACAGGAAGACTTTTGCGTACTAAACGTCGTGACTTTGGTCACGTGCTAAGCTTACAATTTCCGTTGTTTTGGCATCTTTTGACTACCGTTTGTTTACATTATTATGTGCTAATAATATAAATGTTTGTTAATGTTATTTTTACTTTTGGAGAGTTTGAAAACTTTTCCTAAAACCTGGGTACAAATAATGGCAATTATCGCTATAAATAAGTTTGGAAGGACAAAGTATGCTTTTCTATTGTTATTTATACTTTTGTACTGTTAGGAGACTTTTTTGTGTGCCAAAACATTTTTGCTATAAATCAGTTTGACATGAAAAGGGAAGCTTAAGTTGCATATACATATATATTTTTAGAGAGTTTGGATACTTTCTTTAAACGTTTATAGGGTTTAAATTCAATCTTCAGCATCTTCAATCTTATAAAAAAAAACAGAAATTTGTAATGTTATTCTTGTCTCTACAAAGAAAACTATCCTTCGAGAGGAAAAAGTTTTATTTTGTCATTTCGAAAGATACTTAGTTGTCTTTGGAAAGACAGTTGCCAGAATAGGCTAGTAAATTTAAATTTTTGTTGAACGGAGAGTTTTGTAGAGTTTTAAGAAAATGTTGCTTTTAATGCTTATTTCTAACAGCATGAATAAAAAAAGCTACATAATTTGTTTATATTAAGATTTTATAGAGTTTTTAGAGATTTGCTAAAGCTACACTTCTTTATATGAAATTCTACACAGATAATCCGCAACGCAAAAACTGCTACTCCAAAGCCAGATCTTATTCAACATACCGCGCAAATAATCATTTTTTTTTTTTTTCAAATTTTGTGCCTACGCTAAGAATTGAGCGCCAACAAGTCTAAAATTGGCTCTTCAGCTTAGCAGCTATTGCTTTTTTGTATGTAGATATGTATGTAAATTCCTGTTATTTATTTAACAAATTATAGTTACATTGCTAATGACATTTGCCCAAGTAGTAAATAATTATTACGCCCACAAACTAATGTGTACTTAAAAATAGTGCTTGTGATTGATTGAAGGTGAGGGGGCGGCAGATATTTTTGCTTTTGGGGCAAGAAGTAGCACTTCTGTTGTTGCTTTTTACTGCATATTTGAGTGCTTTCTTTAACTATCAGACACTTATTCCGTTTTCGTTTCTCGAAAAAATGTTGCACTGTTTGGGTTTCTTAGCCATCTTGTAAGCTTTGTGCTCGTTTCAGCGAATATTGACCTCTAACTAAGTCACAGGTCATCATTATCTACAAATCCAGCCATTGAAAATGAAGTCAGGTTACGTATTTTGATAATTGTGATATTAAAGGGTAACATTTCATGCCAGCATCTAAAACGCCATTAGTTTTGCACATGTGTACTTGTTTATCGGTGCCGCGGCGTATGAGTGATATTTACATTTGCATATATTTGCCTATATACATATGTAAGACTGACTACCATTTGTTCGTCAGATGAAAAAGAAAATATCAATATAACCAGTTTCCTTAATCGTTGACTCAATAGATCTTCTTACGTAGGTATACTACATATTTATCAATGGAATATTTTTTTGTTTACATACTAAAATGGCCATTTGCGCGTTTTGAAAATACAATTTTATTAACATAATAAAAATTATATTGTCAACAATTTTTGGATCATATGATCGGCCATATGGTAGGTACTCGGCAGCTGTGATGAACTATCTACTAAAAAAATGAGAAAAAATAGTTATGCACATAGTAATAACGAGTGTGATTACTAAAATTATTTCATATTAAGCCTAATCTATCAATTATATTTGAGTGGAGAGTTTGTAGATATTGAAATTTTTTTGTTAACTGCTAAAATTCGGTCTAACTTTGTCAACACTTCATTTTAGCCTAAATCTGATTGAGTGGAGAGTTTGGACTTTTGGTGACTTTTTATAAAACAACTCAAATTGACTTAGCATAGTCAACAAGGCCGACACTTTTTAAAGAGCTAATATAAAACTATTTTTGACTAGTGTAGAGTTTGGAGACTGTTTAAAAATAACACAAAATAAAATTGCTTGCAAAATTTGCTACCGCAAAGGTCTATCTGCTTGAACATCTCAAGGAACAGTAAGTTTGTTTAAGTGTACAGTTTCCAAAGAGTCAAAACCGAGGCCTTAAAAGATATTAACACTTATGTACATAAATACATTTGGCCAAAGAGATTAGCGCACAGGAAATTTATGATACTCCATTGATTATGTATGTACATATGTATGTATTTATGTACATATGAATGTACATATCGCACGTTTTATTCAATAGGGATTTAACTCAAAAAAATCTCTTTTTGGGAAAACGCAAACAAACTTATAATTTCAAAGAGTTTACTTCTAAAGCAAACTACAATATCACTTCTCTTTCCGTCCTTTTTATCTTTTTTTGAGTATTTTATAAGACTAAACTCAAAGTCATGAGGCAGTTATTGTAATATATAGAAATTAAAAATTTCAATTTAAATCCCCATTGAATAAAACGTGCGATATGTATGTATGTACATTAGTGTGGTTGAATTTTTTTGCAACATTGCTCCCAGAGAATTCAATTCGACCCGCCCTAATGTACATGTTTCCTGATTTATGCCTGCCCTTACATCAGGGATTATCACACTAACACTCTCACATATTGTGCATGTGTTAAAAGCACAAAAAGCTGTTGCATACACCCAAAAGAAACTCAATAATGGTCGAAGACTAAAATTTTGAACTTGGAAATGGATATTACTATTATTATTAACTTCACAAAAAATCACAAACAAAATAAGAGCAAGAAAACAAAGCCTAATAAAAATATTACGTAAAAAATTAGATAAAACAAGTAAGAGCGCGGCTGTCTTCGGCCGTACCGAAGACTTCATACCTTTCATGAATGGGGAAATGAAAAGTTGCATAGTGTGAAATTGTTTAATTTGTACACTCAATTCTGCGAGTTATTTATGCAAAGATTCAGTAGGAAAAAAGTCATGATTTAAATGGAGAATTTATAACCCAAAATGTCCGTATCTGAACAATCGGTTGTATGGGAGCTATATATTATAGTGGTCCGATCTTGACAATTCTCGGTAACATTATTAAGGTCAATATGAGTACAAATACTACAAAGTTTCATATCTTTAGCTCTTTAAATGGAGAAATTATACCCCGAAGTGTCTATATCTGAACAATCGGTTGTATGGCAGCTATATGTTATAGTGGTCCGATCTTGACAAATTTCGGTGACATTATTTAGGTCCATATGTGTACAATTACTTCAAAGTTTCATTCCCGCAGCTGTTCAAATGAAGAAGTTATACCCCAAAATGTCCATATCTGAACAATCAGTTGTATGGCAGCTATATGTTATAGTGGTCCGATTCGGCCGATTCCGACAAATCATCAGCTTCTCCTAAATATACATTCACATTCCGAATTTCAAGCAGATATCTCAAAAACTGAGGGACTAGTTTGCGATCAAACAGACAGACAGACAGACAGACATGGCTTAATCGAATCAGCTCATGATCCTGATCATATTGGTATATATTTTGGTAGGTCTGCCACGACTCCTTCTGGTACTTTCACCATTCGTGTTTCGGCACAAAGTTATAATACCATTTCATTCCCATGAAAGGTATAAAAACCACCCCCAACGCACAATCATTTACAAGCGTTCAGAGACCGCGAGCAGCACAACCTTCTAGCTCAACAGCCTAACGCTGACTAGAAATCTTTGAACAAAAATTTGCAAACAAAATTTCTTTTCGTGCACGTCAAAATTTCTTTTCTGTAGTGTCCGTGTGAGGCTGTCGGTGTGAAAGCTACAAAAAGCTTTTGCACGCGTGCATAGCAAAAGCAAATCTCTGCCTTACATACATATATATGTACATGTTAATGAACTCAATTAGAGGGCAACAAAGATGATTCCTCTTGAATTGTTAAATAATAGTTGTTACAGAAATAATGTAATGTGAATAATTCATTATGATTTAAGTGATAATTGAGTGTAGCAGCAGAAGTACATATCGCACCTTATATCATAAAGTGACACAACTCAAAAATTTTCGAAATCGAGTTGCTTTCATAAATCGGTTCACAGAACATATGTATATGCGCTAAAATTAAACACAGCCAATGTGAAATGTTAGCGATGGGTAAAGATGTTTTCGATTATAATCGATAAAATTTAGAGAAGAGACCGATTCCAGAGTAAATTCGTGAGTTATTTAGCCGAAATGCGCATTTCAAGGGTAATTTCAGCTGGCATTTTTGTATGGCGAAACAAGGTTATTTAAGGGTAATTAACGTCGAAACAAGATTTTTGCCTAAATTACCCTTAAATCATGCCAATGTGCAGAGGCTATTATATAAACAAGTCCAATAGACGATGATTAATGATTAAATTTAACTTAAATCACCTTCAAGAATTAATCTCGGAAATATTTTTAGAGTTACACTCCGTTAGATTAATCACGTTGTAAATATTCGGCTAACTGAATTTGCTTTTGATTTTCCTTTTTTTGATTAATTCAGTGAGCGTCACTAAACCTCTATCAAAATCTCTAGAGTAGATGAGTAAGACTCAATCAGTTATAATAATACAATGCCGCTATTATAACTCTGACGAGTTTTTTTGGCCGAGCTTCTCTCCCAATTCGAGGTGTGCTCCTTTTGTTTTTCCTACTAATTGGGTGGACCTACAGTTTTATGCCGGCTCCGAGACCTCTGGCATAGCAGGCGAGCACTCTACCCACTGCACCACAGCGGCCAATCGGTTAGTCGAAATAAAAGATCCATACACGGGAAAAATTCGATTATTTTTATATCGAAAAAACGATTAATCAATCAGAATCGATTAATCAGATAAATAACACTGGTCGACATGTTTTTGTTACAGAAATAAAATTCTACTTTTCTAAAGGATTTCGGTGCGCTGAATCCGAATCTGAACTCAGATTTTCGCTAATAATAAAATTGAGATATTCATGTTTAAAGAGGCCAAAAACACGATTTTTGGCTATATTCACTCCTCAATATCTTTTAAATTACTTACTTATTTTAAAAATTGATTAAAGCTATTGAAAGCGCGAACATTTCTGTTGGAGAAACCGCTTTAATATTTCAGATATCTTTCTTGTAACTTGCAATATTGCATATTAAGGTTAATTAGTTTTGCAATATTTTATCCATACAAAAATAATTAAAAATTTTGAAGCAAGTTTTTGGGCAGTTTATTATATTATGGACGTATGTAAGTGGCTTCGTAAAAAAAATTGTTCTGCTGAGCAACTACAAAATTTGATTGCGCCTATAAGATGCTACAAATGCTGCCGTTGTTTTCGACGACAAATACCTTATTGTGCAAAAACATATATTACTACATACCTAAATTAGATATCCGAAAAATTAAAACGTTGTCTTCAAGAGGAATGGCCGAGCTTTCAATAGCTTTAATCAATTTTTAAAATAAGTAAGTAATTTAAAAGATATTGAGGAGTGAATATAGCCAAAAATCGCGTTTTTGGCCTCTTTAAACATGAATATCTCAAAAACTGTACGTATTAGCGAAAATCTGAGTGCAGATTCGGATTCAGCGCACCGAAATCCTTTAGAAAAGTAGAATTTTATTTCTGTAACAAAAATTTGTTGTAATTTTGTCGACCTGTGTAATCGATTAATTACAAATAAAAATCGATAAGCCAAAAATAAAACTATACATATACATATGTATATATACATATATATGGATGTGACACCAATATAGTTTTCTGCGTGTACGCTCTATGTGGATCTCATTTAATAGTGCCAACTCGCACTAAAGTTGTGTGGCTGTCATCGATTTCGTAATTAAAGGTTACAAGTTACTCAATCGCTCATATTGCTTTCTAATGGTCATTTGTAAAGTTTCCTTGAAAGTCTCTTATAGCAACAATCAATAACAACAATAAAATCCTTTGGGCTGGACACGGACTTGAATTGAATTCGTAATGTGCTTAGTGAGGAAACGGAAAATAGGAAGTCAACTGAAAACCTCCAACAA
Organism: Urophora cardui; assembly: GCA_960531455.1. Taxonomy (NCBI): domain Eukaryota; kingdom Metazoa; phylum Arthropoda; class Insecta; order Diptera; family Tephritidae; genus Urophora; species Urophora cardui. Next base: position 29,609,617 of record OY482671.1, on the reverse strand, counting down.
CAGCAACGAGGAAATGCAACAGGGTCGAAACGTGTTGGGGAGGGGTCGGCGAGAATGAGTAAAAAAATGCGCATATATGTATATACATATATATTTTGTTTGTAATTAAGAGAGCAAGAGTAATGATGGAGAATTTTGTTTAGCGAGTAGCAGCGGCCACGCGCTCTATCTCCGCCACATTCTGGGCCAAATTTAATTTGCCTTTTTTGTAAAGCTGAAAAATAAACAATAATTGCATCAAGAAATGCAGCTTACATCCATAAATCAACAACAAGTTAGCTTCTAAGTGTTGAGCGTGCTGTGTGTGTTTTAGCAGCTGCTACTCTTGACTTGCTCAAAATGTTGGTCCTACCATATTTGTGCATCGTTTTACGTCGGTATGCATGTAGTATGTCTTCGACTTTTGGTCACCTAATGAATATGTATATGTACATGTGTGCATACATTGGGGTGGTCACCAAATGTATGGAGACCAATTTTACAGCATATTTTCTCAACCTCACCCCGTAGGTCAATGCTAATATAGTCCAAGATCCCACATATAAATGCTTGTGCCAATGGGAGACGATTAAGGGATGTCGCACAGGGGTCAAAATTAAGAAAACTATGGAGACTCAAAAATTAAGTAAAATTTTTTTGTATATCTAATGCCCAAATTCGATAGTCTACACAAAAATACCAAATATAAATTTTTATCCCGATCGGAGACGGTTAGGGGTGTCGCACAGGGTATCTGAACTTTGACCCCTCTGCGACGCTCCTTAACCTTCTGCTATCGGGACCAAAATTTATAGTTGGTATTTTCCGATTTTGGGTATTAGATACACAAAAAATTAAACTTAATTTTTTTCAGTCTCCATAGTTTTCCGAACTTTAACCCATGTGCGACACACCTTAACCGGCTCCCATCGGAACAAGAATTTACATTTATGTGGTACCAATTTAGGGGGTGAGACTGAAAGAAAATGTTTATGTACACACATATGGACATAGATACATTAGTGAAGCAATGGGGAAGTCGGCCCAACAAACATCAGGCCAAACAATCTCAAACTTTTGAGAAAAACTTAATTATCAAATTTTTCTAACGTTTGAGAAAAATGTGCCTTTTTGTTTGGGAATGCTCATCAGCGGTTATTTGAGATGCATTTGAGAACTAACGTTTGAGGTTTGAGAATAAGGTTAGTTCTCAAATGCATCTCAAATTGACAAACATGCAAGACCGTCGGCGATTTCGCTGACCGGCTGGACGACTTGGCTTTGCACTGTGGGACGTGTTGGACAAATTTTTTTTTTTTAAATTATTATTTTTAATAAAATATATATTTATGCCTCGTTATACTGTCACACCGTTAGCTGTTATATTGTCATACTTTTATGCGGTTATGCCGTTATAATGTACAGTTATAGTGCTGTACGGTTAAACTGTTTTTATATCACTATGCTTTTATACTGGTCATGAGTGTCGACCCTTGTACTGTTATACTGTTAACTGCTATACTGTTATACTTTGAACTGTTATACTTGTATGCTGTTACACTGTTGTTTCTGCTGTAATTGTTTCCATCCTTTCGGCAACACTTTTACCCCACAGTGCGGTCGTCTGCGTACATATGAATATATGTAAATAACTCGTTGATATGTGGTATGTATGTAACACATACATATGCACTTTTTAACTTATTGCCATGTGTATGGGTTTGTGCTTTTTGTTAGTAGCTTAACTTTGATTCATATTTTGTCCGGTTTTGTTTAGCTCTAAACAACGCTCTCAGCACATGCTAGGGGATTTTATGGCTTGGTTTGAATAAAGTCGTTTGTTCTCGATTTGTTATGGGGGGTAGTTAGGTACGCTCATATGTACATACATACATTCCTACATACATATATTTTAGTTAAATGTATGTGGGTATGTATTGGACACGTTCCCTGCAAAAAATGCGATCACTCCGGGATACATCCGGGACAACTCGCAAGGGAGCATGCGATTACTACCCATTTGTATCTCTTTATATGGGTTGAAGTGTTCTCTTTTGTTTGAGCATGTCCTATGAAGAGACTAATTGTACCCAGTTTGTACCCGAACGGGTAGCAAAAGCGCACAATTGTACCCGTTTTGTACCCGAACAGGTAGCGAATGCGACACATCCATTTGTGCGACTAATTGTACCCGTTTGATACCCTTTCGGGTACAATTCGTCTACAATTAGTATACATATGTACCCGTTCGGGTACAATTGGGAACAATTGTAGACTAATTGTACCCGAAAGAGAGCGCTCCCGGACAAATCTTTTTAGAGACTCGTCGCACACTTTTTTACAGGGTTATAGATTTCCAAATTTGCTCAACACACCATCAGAAGCGCACTACGAGCTTTTGTGCATTGCAGAGTTTTTAGCATTTTGTAGTACACAATTGCATTGCAAGGCGAAACGGTGTAGTTATTTAACGTACAGAATTTATTCTCAGTCAGATTATATTACTTGTGAACTTCTTATTTGGCAGCAGCCTTCAAATTTGTTGTTGGACTTACAGATAAATTAAAAAAAAAGTTATTACGTACAATACAAAAAAAAATAGTAAATCAAACAGGTTCGTAAAATAACATAAAAAGTGGATTACGTATGTTCATACATGCATACATATACATATGTATACAATATGTATGTATGCACATAAATTTAAATTTAGTTAACGCTGCTAAAATAATTGTCAAATAAATTTTTTCCTTCATGCTAATATGAAAATAATTCTGAAATGCACCATACCTTGTATTTTAACTATTTGACAGTTTGAGTTTTGACTTTATATGAGTGGAGACTTTGAAAATGTGCGGAAATGCTATAAAACGTGGTATAATGTGTACTGTATGTACTTTGTGAGCTTAACTTGTAGTTTTGTGTGTAGTGGAGACTTTGTAGAGTTTTAAAAAAGCTTTGAAAATTAATAAATAATATTTTAAAATGTGTTTTTGAGCATTTAGTAGATTAACTTACTGTTTTTGTGTGAGTGGAGAGTTTGGAGAGTTTTAGAAAATGTGTGAAAATTCCATGCGTTACAAGATGTTTTTAAGTATTTGGCTGCTTACAGTTTTATCTGTGAGGGTACCCTGACATAATCCCAAGGGGCATAATCCCAAATTTTTTATTTGGGACTATGTCACTCCACCTAGGGTGACATAATCCCAACTTTTTTACTTGGGCTTATGTCACCCCAGACGTAGTGACATAATCCCAATTGGGATAATGTCATTTTCAAGCCCAAAAAAACATTTCAGATTTTTTCTTAGATTTTATTACATTAAGCAAAAAAATTAAAGCTGACAATAAAGCTAATGTTGTTATACAATAATACATTGAGTATATGTATTAGATAGGGTCGAAAAAAAATGTTGTAAAAGTCCGCCCCTAAATTTGAAGCTTATGTTGAGAGGGTTAAGGGACACAAAAAAATTTGTTTTTTGACCCCGCGAAATACCGCCGAAATTGTTTTGTTTCTTGTAACTTTGTTATTTATCATCCGATTTTTAAAATTGATACGTCATTAGTTTCGTATTTTGAAGCTCTACACTTCCTTCTAATGTCCTTTTGAGCTCTGAAGTCGTTTTCACATAGTTGGGTCAGCTAACTTATTTGTATGTCCACGAATTATCCTCTTTGTATTTTGATTCCAAATTTTCGCCTGCGGCCCTTTTTTTTTTTTTAATATATCGATAGGTGTATACATATGTATGTACATATGTCTATAAAAAGATGAAAATCTGGAAGAAAAAATCGCGCGATTTTGATTCCAAATTTTCGCCTGGGGCGCTTTTTTTTAATAGATCGATAGGTATATACATATGTATATACATATGTCTATAAAAAGATGAAAATTTGCAAGAAAAAATCGCGATTTTGCTTCGCACTAGTACCTACTCGAGTGATTTGGTATTCTGGCTCCCTTTTATTTGGGATTGGTAAAAAAATTGGGATTATGTCACACCATGATGAGTGACATAATCCCAAATTTTAAAATTGGGGTTATGCCACTTGGGATTAAATCACGGCACCTCTGTGAGTGGAGAGCTTGGATAAATCCAAAAAATAAAAAACTTAAATGCTTAGGAGTCTTTAAATTTTATTGTTAGTAAAAAATATTATTAGTATAAAATAATTTTTATTTACATATAGGTACATATCAAGCAATTTAAGCTCACACTTTTTATATTTTCTCTAAATTTTCTATTCTATTCTTCCTTTCAGATGGTTCCATGGCAATATTACAGGCAAAGAAGCTGAAAAATTGATATTGGAACGTGGCAAGAATGGTTCGTTTCTGGTGCGCGAATCTCAAAGTAAACCTGGTGATTTTGTGCTTTCGGTGCGCACCGATGATAAAGTGACGCACGTCATGATACGATGGCAGGTGAGTGCGAAAAAAGCAAAAAAAATAAAAAAGTTACATATATTAATATTACAAACAAAGTTTTATAAAGCACGTCAAGTAAATTAGTAAATATTTTTGTTTCCATTTCAAATTCCTTTTTCATTCAATTAAAGTGCTAACCCTTAAATAAATAAAAAGGTTCTAGTACTAATTGTATGTACTTGAGTCGAGTCACGTAGAAAGTTCAAATATCTGCAGGTACACGAAGGGTCCCTCGAAACTCATGAACAAGCTTGCCCTTTGCAAGTAAAATTTTAATTCATTCCCTATAAAAAATATGACATTTTTGCATGATTCTAAAGTGCACACAAAAAACACAAAACTTAGTTTAGCGAATTAAAAAAAACAAGTAAGGAAGCCTAAGTTCGAGTGGAATCGAACATTAGATACTCAGCTGTATGCTTTCATTGTTTGTTTGCGTTTGATGAAAACACGTTGTATTTTATATAAAGCGAGTGCTGCATAAAGTGGGCGTAGCCACGCCCATTTTCAACATTTTTATCAGTCATCCAACTAAGCATATGAATATTATTCTTTGTGCAAAATTTCATTCCTTTATGACTTCTAGTTACAAAGAAGTCTTGTTACAAATTCCCAAAGGGTGTTCCAGAAATATCTTTGTTAAAAAGTAGGCGTGGTCATAAACCGATTTCAATAAATTTTTGCGTGTCTATTAACACAAGTTATAAAAGTGTATAAACCAAGTTTCGTCATAATATCTCAATTATTTGTCGAGTTGTGGGCTCTGAAATCTCGTTGATTCCTTTGTCTGAAAAGAGGCGGTGCCACGCCCATTTTCCGAAATTTTTCTATTTTTTGTTTCCGATCTATTGTAGAACTCATGCCACAAAATTTCAATGAATTATCTTTATATTTGACAAAGATATCGCTTAAAATGTTTTTATTAGGCCACTTTATGATACCCATATATAAAAGTGGGCGTGGTCGTCAACCGATTTCGCTAAAATTTCGAACATGTATTACTACAAGTAGTGAAAGTGTATAGACCAAGTTTCGTCATAATATATCGATTATTTGTCGAGTTATGGGCTCAGAAATCTCGTATATTCCTGCTTCTAAAAGGAGGCGGTGCCACGCCCATTTTCTAAAATTTTTGTATTTTTTGTTTTATGTCCATAATTGGACACCTTCCATAAAATTTCAATGATATATCTTTATATTTGACAGAGATATCGCTTAAAATGCTTTTATTAGGTCACTTTATAATACCCATATATAAAAGTGGGCGTGGTCGTCAACCGATTTTGGCAATTTTTCGTCCAAACATTTGCCTAAGTAAGTATATCACGCCTATCAAATTTCATCGATATATCTTCAACGGTTTCTGAGTTATGACTCATAAAACTTTCAATGTTTGCCCCTTAATAAGTGGGCGTGGCACCGCCCATTTTCCAAAATTTCACCATATTTCTTCATAAGGGCCTGAGCTCAATACGTGTGTGAAATTTTATCACTCTAGCTCTATTAGTGACCGAGATAAAAAATTTCCGATTTTTACTATATAGGGGAGGTGGGCGTGGTCATGGTCCGATTTCACCCATTTTCAATACCATCCGTTCCTGTCTTGATACCAACTTACATTTCAAATTTCATCAAAATATCTCAATTTTTGCGCGAGTTATCGTGCTCACAGACGGACAGACGGACAGACGGACAGACGGACAGACGGACAGACGGACAGACGGACGGACATGGCTCAATCGATTTCTCTTTTCACCCTGATCATTTTGATATATATAAGTCTATATCTATCTCGATTATTTCATTCTGTTACAATCCACCGTTAGGAAATCAAAACTATAATACTCTGTGTACTAGTACAGCTGAGTATAAAAAGAAAAAAGAAAAATGTTCAGTAACAATATTGCCAATAGTTCCATGTGTTTTTTTTCCTTAGCGCTCTTGACCTTGAGATTTTTGTAAATATGTACATGTATGATATATGTATAAATATGTAAGCATGTATGGATGCATCTGGCTATGTAATGGCAACAACATTAGCTACAACTAACTATAGCAACTGAAAGCACATTAGTCAGTGTCACAGTTTCAGCCTAGCGAATGACTTGCGCGCTAAAAGTGCAACAACAAACGCAAACAGATGGCGTTTCTTTTTGTTGTTGAGGCAGTTGGTTACACGAATATTAAAAAATATTGAAAAATAGATAAATAAAAAATAAAAATCAGGGACTGTAACGGTTATGAGTTATATCCAAAAAGTTGATTTTTAATCATTATTTGCTGAGTTTTATTTTCTGCTCACAAAATAAAAGTTATTTCTTGAGTTTTATTTTTCCATCAGAAAATAAATGTTATTTCTTGAGTTTTATTTTTCCCTCAGAAAATAAAAGTTATTTTTTGAGTTTTATTTTTCGATCAGAAAATAAAAGTTATTTCTTGAGTTTTATTTTTCCCTCAGAAAATAAAAGTTATTTTTTGAGTTTTATTTTTCGATCAGAAAATAAAAGTTATTTTTTTAGTTTTATTTTTCGATCAGAAAATAAAAGTTATTTTTTGAGTTTTATACCATGTCTCCACATAACGTGTTTCGCTCTTTTTTTCTGCATTTTCTGTCTCAATCTTGTTTCGACACGGAAACCAGTGCCCAAATTCGCCAATTTCCATACAAAATTTCTGAGAGCGAGTGAAGATTGAAACACTGTTTCATTCTGAATCATCTTGCCAACCTCGATGATATCGATGTCTTCTCTAATTTTGTATCGAAAATCTATCGAAATCTCACCCAGACCAAAACAAAAACGCAAAAATAAGCAAACATACAAACATTTAAGAAGAACAAGAAAGAGAAATGTCAAACTGAATCACGATTAGCCACGTGGAGACGGGTTATTGAGCGAGATGTTTTGCTACATGTTTCTCTGGTGAATCAAGTTATGTGGAGACGGGCTTTTATTTTTCCCTCAGATAATAAAAGTTATTTTTTGAGTTTTATTTTTCGATCAGAAAATAAAAGCAGAAAATAAAACTCAGAAAATAATGATTAAAAATCAATTTTTTTATAAAAATCGAAAAAATAAAAGTTAATGCACCTAGAGATAGTCTGCGTTACGGTGATTACATCTGTGTACTTCTTTTGTGTTTAGCATTTCTCTTTTAGTATGATTTTTTTTAGTCAAAATTTAAAAAAATAACGATTATTTGCAATCCCTGATAAAAATAAATATGTAAATAACAGTAAGCAATTGGGATAAATATTGGAAAAACAAAAAATAGTAAAAAATGAAAAATAGCAATAAAATCAAGCAAAAAAACACATTTAACCAAAACGAAGTCACATTCACAGTTAAATAGTTTGCAAATCTTATAACAGCAACAACCACAACACACACAAGGTCGATATATCGACAGCAAAATGATAGAAGTAAGTACATATGTATGTAGCTGCTCAAAAAAGTCTTCTTCAGGGCCCAGAGGACCTTAATATCTCGATGAAATTGTTAAAATATATGAACATATATTAAACGGGCCAAATTGCTTGACCTTGCCTTAACTTTTCTCAAGAAATAGCTTATACACGGAGTTGAATAGCTTTTGTCAGCTTACTTGCTTCAAAACGTGTCAATTTGCAGCTCGAGGAGCAAAGAAAGCATTCTATGTGGATTTATACATTCCTCTTGCTTAGAAGATGTTCTGTAATGACTTATAAATGGAGAGCTTTGCCACCTTTCTTCTGGGTTGAAAGCAATAACAAATGCAAATTTATGGGGTATATATGTATGTATGTATGTATACTGAAAATAAGACCAAGAATGTGAATTATCGACTTAACTACATATTTAGTTAATAAGCAAAAATAAGATGCTCCTGAAAATTAATCTGATTTGAATAGAAAGAAACGAAGAAATCAATTCCGGTTTCGGAAAGTGCGCAGAAATTCAACTGGACACGTTTTATTGTGTTGTGATTTTGCTGACCAAATATTGGATTATTATGTATGTATGTATGTATGTATGTATGGTTTGAAATTGGCTGTTTTGATCTAATGTGTGCTAAGTAAAAGCGCAATAAATTTTCACTTTTTACCGAAAAAGAAGTAAAAAAACACAACACAAAAGAAATAAAAAGAGCAAGTAAGGCTGCCGCTGTCTTTATCCATGTCCAATACTTATTCCATATATTTTGATGAGTGGACCTCCCTTTCCGTAGTGATATTGTTGTGGCAAAGGCAAACACATTTCTGACCATTCCGGTTAGACCCGACTGCCGTGAGAACGTTTTCGACTTCTCTCGTTCCTATTCACATGCGCTTTTTCCCTTTCAATTTGCTTTGCAATTTAGCGAAGTGCTTACTGACATACGATTTCTTGCGCCATTTTTTTGCTTTGTTACTACTTAATGTATATAAAAATATTTTTTTCCATTTCTTCTCCATTCCAAAGGAAAAAAAATACGATGTTGGCGGTGGTGAACGTTTCGATACGTTAGCTGAACTCATCGAACACTACAAACGCAATCCGATGGTGGAGACGTGCGGCACAGTTGTCCATTTGCGACATCCATTCAACGCTACGCGCATCACGGCAGCGGGCATTAATGAGCGGGTGGAACAGTTGGCGAAGGTGAGTGTTAGCGAAACATTACATAACGTAACGTTCTATTAACATAAAATCGCTTAACATGTTACAAATTAACATGAAGTTAGTAACATAATATATTATAACTTTTCGCAACTCATTATCTCTCTATAGGGTGGATTTTGGGAAGAGTTTGAGTGTTTGCAGCAAGATAATCGGAATATATTTTCGCGCACCGAAGGCTACAAACCGGAGAATCGTGCCAAGAATCGCTATCGCAATATTCTGCCATGTAAGTTGTTTTTGGTTTGTGGTGATTTCGTTTCACTTCCCTTCTCTTCCACTGTTCTACATTTCCATTGCGTACCTTCCAGATGATCATACCCGCGTCAAGCTGCAGGATGTCGATAAAAGTATAGCTGGCTCTGAGTATATCAATGCCAATTACATACGCCTACCCACCGATAGTGAGAGTGCCACCGCTTCGTCGGAGAGTTTAAATGGCACCGGCACAGTGACATCTTGTCCCGCCTGCATTGCCTATCAAATGCAAAAGAATTGTACTAATTGTCAGTTGCTGAATAAGACGTGCGTGCAGTGTGCTGTGAAATCGGCCATTTTACCTTTGAGTAACTGTACTACTTGTAACAAACGATCGGATGGGAATAAACATAAACGTCTCGATTCGACTGCATCGGTATCATCCATTTTGGGTAATACCACAACCACCACTGCAAGTGGTGTTGGTGGACCGCGCACTGCGCCCCTACCTAGCACCAGTAGTGCTGGCGTTGGTAGTTGTGCGGCCGAGCGTGATTTGTTTAAAGTGTATATAGCGACGCAGGGTTGCTTACCGGCCACGGTCATTGATTTTTGGAATATGATATGGCAGGAGAATACGCGCGTTATAGTGATGACAACCAAAGAGTTTGAGAGAAGTAAGTATATAATTTAAGATGAAGCTCAATTCAGCACAAAAAAAAATTTTATTCAGCGGAAAGAAATTTATATTCAGCTGGGAAAAATTAAATTTAACGCAGCTTAAACTGATCGAAAATACACATAAAAGAGATTTTACTATTATGTTTGCTTATACGAATTTTATTCAGCTTGTTAAATTGCCAAAACCATATTTATTGTGAAAATCTACTGCTATTAAAATTTTTGTCTTAATAATATTGAGCTTTCACTGGCTTCAGCTGAATTAACTCAAACAAAGCTATACGGTTATAAAACTTTAAACTAAATGTCTTGTATGATGTAGAAGTTTATTCAGCAAAACTGAATTTGGAAAATATTGCTTAATAGCGCGCAGAATAAAAACGAAAAAGGCCTTCAATTTAATTCAGCTAAATATGAAGCTATTTGAGAAAAATATGGATATTCGAGCGTAAAGTAAGAACGAAAGAACCCTTTACGTTCAATATAGTCATGAAGAAGTAGTTTACTGTGCAATAAATCCAAAACATGTAGTACATTAAATCACAAACATTTATCATGTATCTAATTCAGCGCCAGGACTTCCATGATTAGTGTGCCATTAAATTAAACGCAATGAAAAAATCTTGATTTCATAGAAAGGTGCTGTCGTGGACTTTTTATTTATCCAGGGCACATTTAGGTTAAAAAACATTTGTTTGTACTTTAAAAGAATTCTTTATGTTCTAAGTTGTATTCTGCACACCTAAAAACGGCATTCAGCTAATACTCATGCCTATTTTTGCTCTTAGTGACACATTAAAGCTCATAATTCTTATTCAGCTCATGCAGCAATTTAATCAACTCAACATATGTATGTATGTCTGTAAATTCATAGAATTAGAAGCAATGATAACACAAAAAGCGAAAACTATCAATTCATCTTTATTTAGTGCAATTCAGCGGACCTTTAGTTACAATTTCTATGTTTAAGTATTTTTTATTTACCGATTCTAAAAAATTCTCACTTGTAGATCGCAGTAAATGTGCCAAATACTGGCCGGATGCAGGCCAATGCCGACAATTCGGTCCAGCGAAAGTTCAAAGCATCTCAGAGAGCAAAACCAATGATTATACGCTGCGTGAATTCTATTTCTCTTGGCGTGATAAGCCCAATCGTCGCATCTATCACTACCACTTCCAAGCGTGGCCCGATCATGGTGTGCCACAAGATCCAGGTTGTGTGCTGAACTTCCTGCAGGATGTAAATACGAAGCAGAGTCAGCTGACGCAGGCGGGTGAGAAGCCGGTAAGTGAGCGGATGAGGAAAAGATAGGGCGTGACTAACATGATTTTTGCTTAGATTCTATAATATTGTTTTTTTTTTCTTATTTTTCAGGGTCCCATTTGCGTTCATTGCTCAGCTGGTATTGGTCGCACGGGTACTTTTATTGTGATTGATATGATACTAGATCAAATTGATAAGCATGGTAAGTGTGTGTGTATGTTTTTTTCTCAAATACTCGCCCTCAACTGAAAAATATGCATCTAAATATGATTTTGTATTCAATGTAGGTCTGGATACAGAAATCGATATTCAGCGCACAATACAAATGTTACGTTCCCAACGTTCTGGTTTAGTACAAACTGAAGCACAATACAAATTTGTTTATTATGCTGTGCAGCATTACATTGAAACAGTGATACAACGCAAACGTGCCGAAGAGCAAAGCTTACAACACGGACGTGAATATACAAATATTAAGTGAGTGTGCTCTACTTACATGAAATTATTTAGATATATGTACATATATGGCTTGTGTTAGAAAGTAAAATTTAGTGCTCTATGGCCCGGTTTCACCAACCGGTCTCAACTTAGTTAAGCCGATTTTTTTACGTTTTCAGTTTCACCATGCAACTAAGCTAAGTCACAAGTTAGTCAGCTTTTGCCTTGACTAAAACTAAACTAAGAATTTGAGTCGCTTTAGCAAATTCAACTACCAACAGAGGGAATATGACAAAAAAATGAGCAAATACAGCAACCAAAACAACCAAAAAACCCAGTATTCGCCATAAAAGGTTGGTTACAAAGCTATTTTCTTAGACTATTTGGTGAAACCCAAAAGTAAGTTAGCCTCAAATCTGGGCTAAACTAAGTCAAAACTTAGTTTTAGCTTTAGTCACGTTGGTGAAACCGGGCCTATCTTTTACATCCATTAATAGGCCAGTGTAAATGTACGAAATATTTATTTTATTTAACACATTTTTCAGAATTCAGTCGCACTGAATTAACATAATTCAAATTAGCTTATGGCTTGGTGCTTCTAGCTGCCTTGCCTTTTATTTCGTTGCGCTGAATAAGTATTTTTAAAGAAAATAACTATTTTTATTTCCTTTAAAACCCATAAAATGTAGGATTTCTTGAATTTAAATTATTTTACACAATTCAGCCGCGCTGAATTGACATAATTCACATACAATTGTTATATTTTTGTCTTTGAGGCAGCTTCGTTCAAAATTTCGGTGTGCTGAATTAGTATTTATGAGCGCTGAATAGCATTTTAGTCACGCAAGCAAATTTTTTTTATGAACGTCTTTATAATATATATATATATATATATATATAATTAATTATATAGTTATTCAGCGAAATAGAAGTTGATATTCTCATCCAGCTAACAAATATTTCCCTTCGCAGATATACTGGCGAAATCGGCAGTGACTCACAAAGATCTCCGCTACCACCAGCAGTTTCTAGTTTAAGTTTAGCAAGTAATAAAAATCAAACAAGCAACAGCAGCAGCAACCACAACAACGGCGGAACAAGCTCGCACTACAGCAATACCGATGCCATCATGAATCACTATGCTTCTGCAAGTGGTAATTCATCACCCTCCGCCGTGAAGCAGCCATACCAAAACCACCCTCTCCCACACAATCTGCAACAACAAATGCATAGCGCTGCAAAAAAGCAAGCGCCGTTGCCACCATCGCCGGCCAGTGCCGTCGCCCAACATAATACAACAACAACAACAGCAACAACGCCAAAATCGGGTGATGGCGTGCATCATGCGCAGCAACAACAACAGCAACACCAACAACAAAAAACCCAATCAATTGTGACGCCGATGGCCGGCGGCGGCGGCGGTGGCACAAATGCTTCGTCGGCCGCCGGTGGTGGTGCTGCTGCGGCAGCAGGTAAGCAGGCATTCACACGGCCCGGTATATTCAAATTGTTGACTCCCATCATTTTACAGCCTACCAAAACATTCCCCAAATCATGAGCATGCGCTCAACGTTAGCGGCAGGCAGCAATAGCAGCGGCGTTGGCGGTGGCGGCGGTCAACGTTCATATCAGCCACAACATTCACCACCACCGCCATTGGTGCCGCCACGCCCTAACTATACATGACAGTTAAAGTTTTGAAAAGTTTTGGAAATGATGAAGGGGCTTTGTAGCGTTTTCTAAGTGTAAAAACAAAAGCAAAAACCAACAAAAGAAAAGTAATTTGCACGTGAACTACCAATCAAATCTATCCCTTTACTGCAGCCTCGCTGAGATGGGTGGCGCTAAGAGAAAATACAAATGAAAGAGAAAGAGAAAGCAAAAAAAAGAGCGCGAGCTTCTGCTTCGCCTTAGTATTTCTGAAAGAGAAATGAAATAAAATCAAATAGCGTTTTCGAAATAAATCTTTTCTGTAGTTTGCATGCAAATTTGAATTTTTACTTCTCCAAAACCTTGAATAATTTTGCTTATGTTTTGTGGCTTCGAATGTTTTGAACTTTTGTTAAATTTAGATTTTCAAAAATGTTAACCACTTCCTTCCCTCCGCCTGCCTATTTGATCCAACACTTCCCCATTTCTTAGCTTATGTAATTAGAAATCAAAACTCCAAACGTTTTTTTTGTGTTTATGATAATAATAATTATGATGATGGTTGTTGTTGTTACTGTATTTAGTAGTAGTAGTTTTTTGCTGCTGTGGCTGTTGCTGTATTATGTTTGTTGTAGTTGTAGTTGTATAATTAATAAAGATAATAATATTAGCATAGCGTTAAAATATAATTAAAAGTAAAAGAAAAAGGTATAAGAAATCCAAAAAAAAAAAAAAAAAAATTATAATTGAAAGAAAAAGGGAAAAAATTTAATTAAAAATTAAAAAGCGTTGATTGTGATCTATATTAATGCATTAAATATTACAAAAAAGCAAAAATTGCAAAATGAAAAAAGTTATCAAATGATTTTTATAAAATTAAGTATGTAAAGTATGTACAGTTTGCCTAAGCACACAATATAACTGTAAAATATGTATGTATGTATGTAAAAAGGAAAAGCTTCAACATTTTTAATTATGTAGAATTAAAATTTTCATATTAAAAAAGGTCATAAGATTTAATTTTAAAGACACTGACTTATTAGCGCGCCTATTCATACTCAGCAAAAGTTGAAAAAAATTTTTGCTGTTGTATTTTCAATATGAATTTGTTTATAATGTTTTTTTTTTTTTCAAAACAATAACTATATCGACGGCTGAATAAAAGATCACCCTATTTCAAAAATTGTTTCAAAAACGCCCTATTTCAAAAATTGTTTCAATAACGTCCTAATTCAGATTTTGCTTCAAAAACGCTGTATTTATTTCAGCGAAAATTCCATTATATATTTCTCTGAAATAGGGCGTTTTTGAATAATTTTATGAAATGTTTCAATAACAAATTCTGAAATAGGGCGCTTTTTGAAACAACTTTTTGGGTGATCTTTTACTCAGGCGTCGATATTGTAATAGTTTTTGTTAAATGAAAGCACCTTAAGTTTATCCACGAATAATTCCAAAAATAATAATAATTTTTCTTTGAAGTTAGTTTCAAAAACATAACTTTTTCCTTAAAAGCTACTTCTATTATTTTCTTTCCTTTTCCACTATGTGCTCTCCTTACGCTTGAAAAAAAAAAAAAAAAAAATAAAAAGAAGACATGCGCTAAAACTGAAAATACATTATTTTCTTCACAATTTATAAATAAATTGCTTAAACGTGCTGTTTTAATTCCTTATAGACATGCATAGTAAAAAAACGTATTTTGTTTCTATTGTAATTATAATTTTTAATTATTTTGTACATGTTAAATTAATTGTAATTTTTTTTACTAAAAATATTTTTTGTAATATTCACTCTCTTTCAATTAACCCATTAATGCTGTGTATAATAAATTAGAGTTTTGTGTATCCTTTATATGTACATACATATGTATGTAATTTTATTTACTAAACATTTGTATGTTTCGCTTTTACGAATTCTTTTAAATTTTTTTTAAATATTCTTTTAAAAATAACTTTCAATTATACGATTATGTTCAGTTTTATTTAAGCATACTTATGTATGTAAGTATGCATATGCTAAGTCTAAAAGATATGTATTTTAAATGTTTAAGTTTATACACACATGCACATATAAAATTTATATTAATATATATTTATATGGTGTGCAAATAAAAACAGAAATTGTGCAAAATTTGTAAATAAATATTTTTAATTTTCATGTATGCGTTTGATTTCCTTAAATTTTAAGAATTTTGTAGTTTTTTGTATTTTTTTTTTGTCAATTTAGGGCCGGTTTCACCATCTCCGGTTAATTTAATCGCTGGTTAGTTTGACGTAAATTGTATGGCGAGCTGTCAAATAAATTGCTTAACCGGGCAAAAATCTCTGGTTAAGTGCTTAACCGGAGATGGCGAAACCGGCCCTTGCACTGTTTTTGTTTGCAAATACGTACAATTTAAAAAATTGCGATGCGAGTATGTTGACAAAACTGCTTGTTTTTACGAACTCTCTAACGAGTTTTGGTTTGAGTTTCTGCTCTGTTTCATGGCGTAGATAAACCTTAATTTTCTTTTACAAATTTAATTTTCTTCTACAAACTGCTACTGGCGAATGTTGCTAACGAGAATGTTGCAGAGAATGTGCCAATAATGTTGCAAAGCAGTCATATCCCTTTTAATTTGTTTTCACAAGTTGTATGAATTAAATCATTTGCGTATTTCTTCACACTTCAAAAAATAATTATCTCACATTAGGCCCATTTCTAAGGTGATGCGATTTTTTTTTTCATACCAGGATACCTGTTTTTGTTAGATATACCGCAGGTACTCCTAAAGTATGTTGAGCGGCACGTATAAATTGAGCACGGATCATTTCTTCACTGACTAAAGTAGGAGTTAAGAACAGTGAACCGAAACAGAAAAATTTATACGAATGAAGTACATAATAAAATTAGGTGGTAGGCAGCTGTACTTATAAGTACATATATATATTCAGCACTACAACACTGCTACAATTCATGCTGAATAATTAACAAGAATATAATAACGCACATATGAAAAAAACATGCGGTTTGGAATGAAAGCCCGAAGCTTTCGCTTCATTGCTTTTCTTACTATACAAAGTCATTCATGCGAAGGCGGCCATCGCCGTGCGATAGTCATGGGGCATAGTCATGGAAGTTGTTATCTTCCCTTTGAGGAAAACGGTAGAAAACTGTGTATTACATACATATATAAAAAAGGTATTTTTTTATAGCATAGCAACGACTACTAAGTGAAAAGGAAGGTGTTGTGGAACAGAAGAAATTATGGCGCATTTGAGAGGAAGAGGAAAGGAATAATTGTGTTTGCTAGAAGTGGTAAATGAATACTTAATTGTTTTTATTTTTTTTTTCAACATTAATTGTAAATTTTGTAAAGAGAGTTAAGTATGAGCGCGAATAAGAATGTTAGATATGTATGTAAATTGTGTGAGAGTGCTGTATTGGAATTCGAATTTATGGTTTGCGGGAAGTGGTTAAGAATTAAGATAAATTAAAAATACTAAAAGCAGACATGTGTATATACATATGTACATGTGCATAAGAAACAAAGAAACGAGTAAACCAAAATCAAATTGTAAGTATTTATCTATTGTGAACGAAAACCAACGAGCAATTCTAAGGATTGAGATAAAAAAAAAAACTTATTAGTACATAAACTCTGATTTGTTGCAAAAGCAAAAGGAAATATTCAATAAATATATTGCATATACTAATGAGTAGATAAAAATTATCTTAATATTTATGTATGTACATTTACGAAAATAACAATTTATCTAAATAGAGAGTTAGATAGTGTGGAAAAAGAGAGTTAAAGCCAGTATAAGAATGAGAGGGAGAATGAGAAAAAGAGATATAAAAAACATATAATATATATATATATATATATATATGTAATTACGAGAACAGAATTGGTTGAATAAATATCTAATATTTAACATTTATTCATTTAGTAATGGACATGAATGGGTTAAAAATATTTTTACATACATATGTGTAAATATATCGCACCCTAAATCATAAAGTGACGCAACTCGAAATTTTTTGAAATCGGGGTTTTGTCATAAACTAGTACAGAGAACTTATCGCTAGCGACTGCTAAAAAATCCTTTCCGTCAGCATCTCTTTTGATTGAAAAATAACTATTATACGTTGCCATTTGCCATATGTGACTTGCTCCACGAAATGGGACGTCTGCGCCGAAAAGAAGTTATTGAGATAAACGCGTTTAAAAAATCGCTTTGTTTTGCGTATGGTTATGCAACTCTTTCTTTACAGGAGATTTGTAAAAAAACTAAAATACATAGAAACGGTTTGCGGCATTTGAAAGAGCGTTCCCTGCAAGAACTGTGCAGGTCATTTGACCGGTCATATGACCGGCAGGCATGACCAAAAGTTTTGGGATATTTCCTATCACATTCTTAAGGGCATCGGTAACTTTTGTGACCGTTTCATTCATCACGTTCCCGTATGTGTATTTTCAAATTCCATTCTATCCTTATCTATCTCATTGGTTTTGAACTTGGCTAGACGCACATACGAGTGCAAATAATAATAATAATTCCCAACGGTTTACCCTCCATATCCCGCCCGACCGCCGCGAGGGGCGCAATCCGCATGACGCACGGATATATATTTTTAATTTTGCCAAGGTGTTGAGTGGCTGGAGTTTGTTAAACGTCGAGTTCTTATGCTGCTCAGCTACAGAATATAAATTCATCAGCTGATTACACATACTTAAGTTTATATATACACTTAGAAGCAATTACTTAGTTAACAATAAAATACATATTATCCTAAATTAGTAGAAGGAAACTATATCTAGTAGACAAATTGTTATTTGTTAAGAATTGAAAGAAGAGTTTTCCTTATAATGGATAGAGAGTCAGAGATGTCAAAGTAGGTAGAGTATGTGTTAAAACTTTTGCATAGATATCGGAATGGCTCATATAATTCAAAATTAGTTTTACATTGTTTTAAAAATATGGGCTGGTAATGTCTTGATGGACGGGCAGGAATGTTTAAACTTATTTCAGAAAGAAGAAATGGACTATTTATTGATCCCTTCAGCAGTTTCGTTACGAATATTACACCCAGAGTTTCCCTACGACTAGCTAAAGTTGGAAGGTTAATAAGTTTTAAGCGACTAGTGTACGAAGGAAGATTGCAATGAGGGTTCCAATTCAAATTTCTTAATGCAAAAAGTAAAAATTGTTTTTGAATCGATTCAAGTCGATCAGAATGAATTTTGTAACTCGGATTCCAGATTATAGATGCGTATTCTAGTGTCGGTCTTACTAAGGTTGTGAAAAGGGCTTTAGTTACGTAGGGGTCACTAAATTCCTTAGACCAACGTTTTACAAACGCTAGAACACTTTTAGCTTTATTTATCATGACGTTGATGTGAAGGTTGAAATTAAGTTTATAATCGAATCTTACACCTAAGTCGACAAACTCATAAACTCGCTCCAGATCATGATTATTAATGGCGTAAGCTATGGGTTCGACATTACTCCGCGAAAAGCACATAAATTTACATTTATTTAGATTTAGTGGCATAAGATTTATATTGCACCACGTAACCATACCGTTTAAATCATTTTGAAGGAGCGATCTTTCCTCCGGTGTGGTGTAGGACCTGAAAAGTTTCACATCATCTGCGTACATTAAAACTTTAGAATAATTTATAGCACATGAGATGTCGTTAATGAACAACAAGAACAGAGTCGGTCCGAGATGGCTGCCCTGCGGAACCCCAGAGGACACATAAATACTAAATGAATATGCATTCTTATAAACAACTCTTTGTGTTCTGTTAGAAATGTAAGAAGAAATCCAGTTTAGGAGGATAGGTTGAAAACCCAGTAGTTGAAGCTTGTGGATAAGTAAATTGTGATTAACCTTGTCAAAGGCTTTACTAAAGTCAGTATAAATAACATCCGTTTTAGCATTTTCCCTGAACCCATTAGAAACACTTGTTGTAAATTCCAGAAGGTTAGTGATGGTTGATTTACCCCTACAGAAACCATGCTGAGAGTTCACAATCAATGACTCAATCGAGTTTTTTATCTGGTTGCTTATAATCAACTCAAACAGTTTTGGGATAACAGACAATTTTGCTATGCCTCGATAATTTTCAATCGAAGATCTAATACCGCTTTTATGTAAAGGAATAATGAAGGATTCTTTCCAAGCAGTAGGAAAAATACCAAATTTCAATGACAAGTTGAATAGCTTTGACAAAGGTAGATGAATATGATCCGCACATTTTTTAAGGAAACATGCGGGGATCATATCCGGACCATAACTAAAAGACTCTTTCAGTGATTTAAGGTGATCTAAAACTTCATCTGAATTTATATAGGTAACATTAATTGTATTATTTTGAGAAAGATGGTACGGGTATATGCTGAAATTTAAATTATCTTTGGAATAATTAGATTCGAAAAATTGTGCAAAGAGATTGGCAATGCTTTGATTATCACTAGACACACAATCCCGAAAACTCATAGATGAGGGAAATCCGCTCACTCTGCGTTTTGAATTCACAAAACCATAAAACGATTTAGGGTTACGAAAAATGTTCATTTTCATTTTTCTCAGATAATCATTGTAGCACTTTTTGTTCAATGCAAAATATTTATGTCGTAAAGTTGAGTATTGAAGGTAGACTTTCCGCAAGCCTGTCTTCTTATATAATTTAAAAATGCGAGATTTCTTATTTTTTAAGGCTCTCAAGTCTTTAGTTTCCCACAGATGCAGGGGCTCAACATATATGTATTTCTGTTTGGGTACAAATTTATCAAACAGACAGTGGATCGTGTTAATAAAATGCAAAACATTTTGTTCAACGTTGCCATCATAGTTTGGCCAGACTAGTTTAGATAGTTCACTATTAAGTTTTTTATAATTAGCCTTAGCAAAGTTAAAACGAAAACACGAATCAGACGTTTTTGAGCAACAATGATCATCATCGCTTATAATTTCGTGTATTAACTCCAATGAAGGATGGTAAGTATCTTCAGGGAAAATAAGAGGGTCAGTTCTATTCACATAGTAATTAGAAACGTCATCTACAAATATCAAATCAAGTACCTTTCCGAATTTGTTTTTAATGACGTTTACCTGATGAAGACAGAGATCCGACATTTCTTCTAAAAAGTCAGTACAATTAGCCTTAGATGTAATCGGCATGATTTCATTGTTTTCCTCGCTCCATGAAACGTGCGGAAGATTAAAGTCGCCCAAGACTATAAAAGAATCCAAGGGCGTCTTTTTTGACTCGACACGTTTCAGCAAGGAAACACTTTGAAAGTAAACTGACTGTTCGGAAGAAGGAGGAATGTAAATAACTGCCAGGTAAATATGGCCTTTGCCAGCTTTTATCCGAATGCACAAGAACTCAATGGATTCCCCTGCAGCTACATTAATTTCTTCAGATGGAATTGAGGAATGAACCGCAATTAGTACCCCTCCACCGACCCTGTTCAAGCGATCATTTCTGTACACTTGGTATTCTTTACTAAAGATTTCCGAATTAAAAATATGAGGTTTAAGCCATGTTTCGGTAAAAGAAATTATTTGAAAGTTACAATTAAAAGTTTTTAGATAAAAGTCTGTAAATTTAGTATTTAAGCCCCGAACATTTTGATAGTAAATGTTTAGGGCAGATTTATTTATTAGTTTTTTGAGCTATTGCTAGGCAGGACGAGTTTTGGTAAGTTGTTATTAACGGATCTAGGCCTTTCTTCAAATTCGCGGACAAAGGTCCCGGCTGGCCAAAATGTTTTCTTTAAAACGGTGTCATAATATTTAGGCGAGACGTCAATTTTGAAAGAAGCTACATTTCTTTCATAATTAAAATTGAATTTTTTAACGAAAAGTTTTTCAGGAACAATTTTAGATGATATGAAAGCCTTCAGGTCTTCAACAGTTGTATCTTTATGAAATCTAGATACAAAAACTGATTTATCACGCGGAACGATAATCAATTCTTTGGCCTTCGGAACAGGCTCCTTGGCTTTCGGAACAGGCTCCTTGGCTTTCGTAACAGGCTCCTTGGCTTTCGGAACAGGCTCCTTGGCTTTTGATGCAAGAGCGATCGAGGGAGTTACGAAATTTTCCCGAGACGTTTGTTCAGCTAAAGCAGTTTTGGAGGAACAAGGTTTGTCGATGTAGGGACCAGGTGAAGCCAAATCGATTAATTCGACGGAATGTGTTGGTAATATTATATTTTTTAATAGTGTTAGTACTTTCGGTCACACAATTCTAGCAGGGTTTTTTCCTATAAGAATCACTCAAAATGTAAAAATTTTTTTCGGCGCAGAGGTCCCTTTTCGTGGAGCAAGTCACATATGGCAAATGGCTAATTACATGTAAAGAAAAAAAGCAGGGCTGAAATTTATTGATATTTTTAACGATAAACAAAAAATAATTTTGTTTATGTTGAAACTTTTCATTTTAAAAGCATAAAAAATTTAACTAAATTCAAATTGCTTCAACAAAAATCAAAAAAATTATCAAAATTTTTTTCGTTTCGATAATTGCCGAAACAAAAATTTTTTTTAAAAATATTGTTTCAGCTGCAAACAAAAAATTCATTACCAAAATAATTTTGTTTCCTGTGCCTATAAAAAAAACTGAAAACCTATCATATAAATCAAGGCTTATCCAAATAGAGGTTATATTACTTCCGTTTTTATGTGTGTGTTTTCTTTAAAAATGTCAATGTGAAAGAGAAGAGAAATGAATTTCAAGGTAAAATTTTGCCAATTCGTTTTGTCTGACATTCACACTCTTTAGTATACATACACAACTCCAATCAGCTTATCTACTGCGATATCCTTCTTTAGATAATTCTTGATATAAATATGTATTCATACATACATATGTACATACATACGTATGTATGTATATCTTAGAAACAAACAAACAAACATAAACAAAACGAAATCCTTTTTGTTATTTTGTTTTGATATCAAATTCGCAAAATTAATTGTGATACAATTTTATTGATAATTTTGGAAACGGAGATATTTTGGTTTTGATCATGGTGGAATAACCAGGTGACGTAAGTAGGCAGCTATTTCATTCTGTTTTCCTCTATGTTCTGTCATTCGGCTCTTTGAAAATGAAATTCCATTGTGTGTTGCTTTTATGTGTATTTTAGGTGTATGAAGGAGCGCCTTTTGGTAAAAATTTAAAACAATAGTTGTCTTGTAACATTTTTATTTCCTTTGACAATCTTATTATTTATGAAGAAAAAATCATTACAATTTAAATTTTCGCACCATCATTTCAAAAATGCCAAAAACAAGCTACGCCCATTGTAGAAAATCATGGACGGCGGCGAGTTTCAGAATGTTTGGCACTCCCACAGACCCACAGATCCAGATATGATTCTGCTAGGGAAAGCAGCAGTTCATGCTCACACAAAATTCAAAAGTCAGCGAGCTGCATTTTGCCGAATGCGATTTTCGGCAACCGCATAACCCAGCAAAACGACGCTTGCTGACAAAGGAAGCAGTGCCGATGCCTGTGATGTCCCTTATCTTGTGATTCCAAAAACCACGGTATTTGTGAAAAGCGAGACCATGCAACACAAACATTACATATTACTCTCCGTATGTATTGTTATTTAAAAAGTTTTTTTGGAAACGGTTTTCGCTCTAACAAGGAATATGTTTCCAAGGATCCAATGCTTCTTCAACTAGCAAGATTAAAGTTGCAAATAAAGCTTCTAGAAAGCGAAAATAACAATCTGAAAGCCGAAAGGGCACGAGACGAAGCAATATCAAAAGGTGTCAAAAATATTTTTACACAGGTACAACTCCGAAAATTGCAATACTCGGATCACCATATCCGTTGGGATTGGATAGATATATTGAATGCTCAAACAATACACGCTGATACTAACGATTATAAATTTTACCAGATATTGAGTTCAATATATCCAGTTGAGCATGAATTATATCATCGTTTTATGTTTGCCTTTTTTCAGAGATGTAGAATAATTATTATTTCATTTTCAAATTATAAAAAAGTCTTACAAATTTTCTTCAGAATCATAAAAGTCTTTTGATAATATTTTTTTCTTGCTGAAAATGATAAAAATCTTCTATAATTATTATTCAGAAACTTATATTTTAAAAATCTTTCCATAATAGTTATTTCAAATATATATTTTTTTAAGTCTTCAAAGACTTTTATATTGAGACAAATTTGAAAAAAGTCTTTGCGTAATTATTATCAGTAACAAATTGTTTTTTATATCTTCAAAGACTTTTTCATTGAGACAAAGTTCAAAAAAGTCTCAGAAATTTTTCAATAACTTTCATATAGGTATAAAATAAAAATAACTTTCATATAAGTACTTGAAAATTCAAGCAAATTTCCAATTTGAAATTGTATGAAAGCTTTTTTTGTCGAAGATATAAAAAATAAATTTGTCACTCAAAATAATTACTTAAAGATATTTTTGAAATTCGTCTCAATGAAAAAGTCTTTGAAGACTCAAAAAACAATTTGTTACGGATAATAATTACTCAAAGACTTTTTTCAAATTTGTCTCAATATAAAAGTCTTTGAAGATATAAAACAAAATTTCTCATTTATAATAATTACAAAAAGACTTGAAAAAAATATCTCAGAAATAAGTATTTTGGAAAGACTTTTAAAATATGTTTCTTTCAATAATAATTATTTTTTGATTTTTACTTTTTCTCTTATAATAATTACAACTCTGCCTTTTTTATACGAAACTCGCTGCGTTTTATATTTTTTCTGTAAGTTGTACCGAATACGGAAAAACGAAACCTGATACTAATTATTATAACTTTTACCAGATATTGAACTCAATATATTTAGTTAAATCTGATATATGTATATCGTCGTTTGAAGGCGTTTTATTTTAATTTTTATATTTATATTGGTTCAGTTCACCAATTTTTTTTGTATCTTAAGAATAAATAAAAGCTTCTCAAGAATTGTAAATAATATAATATAAATACATATAGTATTTTACTTTTAACAATAAGACAAATATTGGCTATGTTCAGAAACGCAGCATGAAACGCAACAGCGGCAGTAATTATTTTTTTGATGATTGATGAGCGACGTTTCATGCAAAATTTACGTTTATGAACGCTCTGCTTCTACTACAAAAGCAGATTGCGCTTCAAACTGAGTTTCTGAACAAAGCCATATAAATAATTTACTCCCCTTTCTGGACCGGATCCGGCAAATTTAGCCCTACATTTTTCCCTCTGGAAATGCAACCCTACCGTTTCAAAGAGCTTACTATTTGAGAATAGTGTCGCACTCTTCTATTTACGTCACCTGTAATTATTACACCATGGGTTTTGATAAGCAGCAAAGCAATATAAATTTTTGATATTTTTTTTATATGTTTATTGAAACAAATTTTTTTTGTTTATTTTGTTGAGCAGCCTTGAAAAAAAGTTTTTTGGCTCTCCTGAAAATTTTTGAATTTTGAGTTGTTTAACTTTATGATTTAGGGTGCGATATGTGCATAGTTAGAAAGAAAAATGAAACAATTAAAATTTAAGAAAAAAATAAATTATAATTTAAGAAAAAAAAAAACAGTCAATAAAAGAAAGGCAAACTTCTGACAGCTAAGAAAATTTTAAAATTTCGCAAGTGATAAAAATGACAATGGAAAAGTGAAATGTTAACAGTGACAAATGAAAAGAAAATTACGGTCGAAAAAGGTTTTTTTTTTTTTAAATTATAATACTTAACGAACAAATGCGCAACTAAGCAATTTTGGCAGATGACAGCTGGCTAGAAAATGACAGCTGACAAGTGACAGGCGAAAAGTGACAGCTGCTACGTATCAACTAATAAATTACAGTAGATATTTGTATGTGATAAATTAAATTAAAAATGCATACTTGAAAACGACAACTGAACTGGTGAGTTCTATTAACACTTTAATATTAACCCATATCCGCCCACATTACTGGACGATGATAAAGAAGTTACTGCTGCTTCAACAACAAATTGACAAGTGATAAAAACACTAACAATGGAAGAGTATAGTATATAAATATATATAGGTTAGGGTGGGCCAATTTGTATGGGCTGATTCTAAGCCTTGGCGTTTCTAGCAAATTCGGATTCTGCAATAAATTCTACGAAAAAAGTCTTTTATAGAGCATGCCCCTAAAATCTATTTCGAGCTTGCCCATTTTCAACTGAAGTTTATGTGGAATTGTTTTAAGTATAGCAACACATATTCTTTTAAATTCGACCAGTAGTTTTAACTTTCTCTCTTTTCTTTCTGTTTGTTTGCCAAGTTAAAAACTTTTAATAATGTATGTACATATGTAAACAAAATTTGATTTCACTGTTGTAGTTTTGTTGAAAAACGAGCATATTACTAAACCACTCCCGTTCGTTTAAACGCAAAATGGTAATATCCAAATTCCACAATTTTTGACTAAGAAATATGAAATAACACTTTTCTGATTCCGAATATCACATGCACTTGCTTGTGGCGGATCTAGTTTCCGAGATATGCTGACCTAGAGATGCATAAGATGCCACTCTTCCTCTTCCTTCAATCAAGAAGCGGAGAATATCACCCTAAAGTACAGATTTCAGACATTCAAATGAGAAAGCCGAAACCTGGTTGAATTTAAAAAAATATGGGTTGCTATACTTAAAAGAATTCCACATAAACTTTAATTCAAAATGGACAAGCTCGAAATTGAGGTTAGGGGCATGTTCTATAAAACTTTTTTTCATCGACTTTAATGCAGAAACCGAATTTTCTAGGAACACAATGGCTTAGAAAATTGACCCAACCTAATGTAGGTACATTAAGGTGGTCAAAAACGATAAAAAAAAAACGTAATTTAGAGTTCGCTCAGCTCAATAAGTGAAAATATCACTTTCAATACGATTTATTGTAAAATAATTCTTAAAATTCACTTTTTTTTAAACAATTTTTCGCAACTATTATTTAAATATTCACATTTTTAACTTCACTAACAGATTCCATTTCGAAATATGACAATGGATTCAGCTGTTTTGCATTCAGAGCATTATCGACACTAGTTGGGAAAACTCCCACACGTAGGGATTTTAGTCGAGAAAGTATGACCGTGGGAAATAGTACAGATTTTTATGTTGTATGTATAGGTACATATACATATTAGTTTGAAAACGCGCAGGAAAAATTTGAAATTTTATTTCTTGATCAATAAGGACACCAAAAAATTACATATGTATCATCACTGATGTAAAAGGATAGGAAATTTGGAAGCACTTGAGCAATCTCTAAACTTTAATATATCAAAATTTCCGGTATAGATTCCGTATTACAGTCGCATGGGATGCGTGTTGTGTCGCGGATTTCGGAAGACCTTTATTTTCTTCATACAATTTTGGACCACCCTTATGTACATACAAAATGTATGAATGCGTGATTTAAAAATAAGAATTTGTGCGAAAAGTAAATGCAACAGATGTCACACATGTATTTCAGATATGCTTAAAAGAAAAACTCTTTCAGTTTAAAATGCTGTTTCCGATTTAAAGTTGTGTGTATATGAATAGCTGATTGTTGGAATTTGAAAAAAAAAGCAAAATTTAATAGAAAAAAATGACTACCAATAAAAAAAAACTGTAGCATTTATTCGTACGCTTTAAATGTGCACTAGTGTTAGTACACTTTAAGTATTTATGTGTGTATTTAGTATTCGCTTTAAAGTTACACTGTGCAACAATTTGAGGGCTTGAATGAAATTAAATCTGTATGCAAGATCTAGACCTACATAGTAAAACCCCGAAATAGTTTTACTAGATTTGGTAAAATTTCTTCGTATTCGTCATTTGAAATTTGCAATTTTTTGGCTGAGCGCTATATATCGTAAGCGTTGTTCTTCTGGTGTCTGCCATATCAGGGTTTGCGGGTTAAATTAATTTCGTAATTAATTGAAACCTAATTATTGGGTTTTAAAAAATAACCGAGTGTATTTCTACAATGAAAAGGCTTCCCACAAAAATCCCAAGAGAAATTTTATGACAAATAAGACTAGTCGAAAACGAAATAATCCGTTTAGGTTTGATTATTGATTTTAATGGATTTTGGGGCGCTGATTACGAAAATCATATTGAAAAAGTCCCACCACGCGAGGTTTTTAAGTTATTTAGCAAAAAAATCTTGGCAAAATTAGGCTAAGTCTACCTAGTTTCTAAATATATATACATACATTTTTTTTAATCATCTCTTATTAAACAAAAAAGCGTAGTGAATGATTTAGACATCAATGAATAAGTTTTTATAAATATTAAGTTTAATATAACTTAATTGACTTAGTGGCATACCTTTATTTTGGATTTTTGAGTCATTTGCTTAAGATCTCATTTCTGGTAAACTTAATGCTTTTTTATGTATGTTAGTGTCTAGCACGAAATTATTATTTCTAATTTTAATTTTTATACTTTAGGATAAGTGGAAAAATCCACTTTATTCTGAAATTAACTTAAATCGTCAAATCTCAAAGGAGGAAATTTTTTGAATTTTTTGCAGACCAGTGTAATTTTTAGAGCACTTAACCCTCAAAAAAGGGGTAAAATGTACTTTTTAAGTTACGGTTAAGATGTTCGAAAAATTTAATCCTATTCTACTATGTACATACATATATGTACCCAAAAAATACTTCTCTCCGATATGTATTTTAACCCCTTTATATACGTTCTTATATAGTAAAAATATTCGGAAAAACAATTTGCAAATTTCAAGAAACTCGACGAAATTGTGCAAAACTTTTTAGGGGCTTAAGTACTACATACAGATGTATGTATGTATATGGGTATAGGTTTTCATACAGAGTTGGTTTCATTCTGCCCAAAAAAATGCAGTTGCACAGTGTTATATACAAATATATATTTAAATTGTGTGTTTAGCGATCTGCAAAAAGAAAATGAACAGTGATGAAAAATAATAAAGTAAACATGTTTTAAGCAAAATATTATTAAAAAAAAATAAAATACATATGTACATATATAATGTTATAAAGATTTAATTGTAAAAAGCGCCAAACAAATAACAACAAATATATACATGAAAAAAATTGTGAAACAATGAAAATAAAAATGAGAAATGAACAAATATATTTCTTTATTTAAAAGCAACATTGAGAATGATGATATTGAGTTTGAGCTGCTGGCAGGTGATAGCTGAGAGTTGATATGCAGTCCGCTGAAATTTCGAGTCCTTCACACACATTTTTTTATACCCTTCAAGCCAACCACACAGATAAAGTTTTTGCTGATAAATTTGCTATGAAGACAGTTGGGTATAAAGAAAATGTTTCCTCTTCGCATACAAGTTTCTTCGCTGCATTATTTATCGCAGTCGATAAGCAATGCAAAAGATTGCGACAATTCAGTAGGATCTGTCTATGAATCTGTAAATATGAATGCACATACATATGAACGTACATATATGTACATATGTAAGTATAAATGTATGTAGATATGGTTATTTTAGTTGGTAATCGCTTTTAATTGCGACGAGATATTGAAGAGGACTGATCAGGGTCAATAAATTGCTTTAATTGCTTCAATCGATTGCTAATAAGACAAAAATAACAAAAAAGACAAAAGTAGATTAAAATGAAATAAAACGATGCACATAGGTAGATTTTCAAGTTTTATGCGGCCAAAATTGAATTTTGTAAAGTTGTTACAATTACAGAAAAAACATACCCACATATTGCAAATAGAATGGGGAACAATAATTCATCGCTTTTTTCCCGACCCCATACTCTGCACTTGCTCCCAGATGGTCGAAACTTAGCACATCTGAAGTTAATTTTTTAGTTTTTTTCTTACATATTTTTAAGTGCTAGTTTCAACGTGAATATTTATTATTTAAAGCATTTCATTTAGGTAATCGTGGTGGATCCTAAAGCCTCAAGTAATTATTAACACTTTTCAATAATATTCTTGATTTGCAATAATTCTAAGTTTATAGTTTTAAGGTTTTAAAAAAATTATCACTATTTTTCATGTTCAAAATTGATTTTGTTATGTTGCTCTGTCAGACTCAGTCAAATTAACCCTCGGAGATGATATCTAGTACAATTAGTATTTTGCCGACAAAAAATTACGTCGCACAAAGCCGCACTTCACTACTAGATATAGGGTTTTTCATATGTACATACCTACAATAATTTTATTTTTTGTGTTTTATATTTGATTTTAATGTTTATATTTCTAACGCATATCCTGGTTAATGTAGGTAATTCTCGAAAGTAACCGAGATATTTATCACCGATTATTGTTAATTTTTTAGGCAGTATTTTTAGTATTTCCAATTTTTCAAAGTCAAGGAAATACTTATCATAAAAAGGGGCTAAGAATTCTAAAGCTACATTTTTCTAGAAGAGTTTTGAGTATGCAATTTTGCAGCTCATTCAATTGTAATATAATAATATGCAACATTCAACCTTTTGAAAATTTTCATTGGCTTTTTGGAAATTTTAATTTTCACGGTCTCACGTACATATAAGGCAAACACCCTACAGAAAAAAATTTCTAAAATCGAAAGAACTTTTCACAGCATTGAGAATTGCACTTTTTACACTAAAATTGGTTGGCTACATAACAGTACACTTAGAAATCTCCTCAAAATCTTCTATAAATTCATAACTGTTATTCATAAGAAAAAATTTTTTCCGTTGCTCATAACGTTTATTTTGAAATTTTTATTTTTTCCGTTGCCTCATAACAGTTATTCATGAAAATAAATTTTTTCTGTTGCTTATAGCTAATTTCTATTTCAGGTTTTTGATTTTTACGTTGCATTGTGAGTATTATTTTGTGGAATTGGTTCCTTTTTTGCTCATAGGACTTCATCTTTCGGTATCTAGTGTATGTAATTGGATGGTGCTATGTAATACAGTATATTTATTTTATTCCCAAACCCGAAGCTAGAATGTTTCAATTGGTACTATCTGTAAATATATCCTAACTAAAATTAAAAAATGCTGATTAGAAATCGGTTTAGGCCCATGGTTTCATATGCAAAGTTACTTAGAATAATCCGTAGGATTTGTTTCAGCGCAAACGATTTTTCGAAAATAAAATAATCGATCTCGTGATAAAAATCGATAGCAATAAGAAAACAAATCATTGTGGTAGTGACCATGCTACTACCGATTGAGGGGCGATACAGTCTTTTTATGAACTTTTAATTTTTTCATACAAATTAAACGCACTCTAATGTACATACATATAACTTTCTATTATATTTATTGACTAATCCATACCCGCGAAGTCTTCCGCGGAAGCAAATTCAACATTTTTTTTTTAATTATAAAATATTTAAAGTAAAATTGGCAATACACCAAAATAAAAATCCAAGCGAAATCCATTCGAAACCTAAATTAAAATCGAATTAATTTATGATCTTCCATCTTCCACCAAGCTTCAGTTCTCCCTCTTTCTCTCTCTTTCCCTTTCCTATCCCCTCTCTCTCCTCCCTCAATCTTAAACTATCCCTATCCCTATCTCAATCTTTTTTCACTTTCCTTAGCTAAAAAGCCAGATGGGCTAAGAAGGATGGGTGACAACGCACACTTTTCCAAAGTTGTCCAAGCTCGATGTAGTGGCCCATATACCAAATATCATTGATTTACGCAAATAGACTCCGAGTTATAAGGATTTTAAGGACCTACTGAAGGGGAAGGAAAGCAGGGGGACTTTTCTGTGTACCATATATGATTTACACGAACGCTTATCTAAAAATCACTTGCGAGGAGTAAACGCTGTTTTTAAAAATCATAACCGAAGATCTCTGGCATGGATAACAAATTCCTACCACACTAAGCCATCATTCACGTACATATGTATGTATCTCATATTATTCACCGAAAAATAAAGTCCTATAACCAAAAAAAGAAACATATTCTGCAAAATAATATTCAAAATATAACGAAAAAATTAAAAAATTTGAAATGTAGAAGTTATGAGGCAACGGAAAAAATAAAAATTTTAAAATAAAAGTTACGAACAACGGAAAAATTTTTTTCTCATGAATAACAGTTATGAGGCAATTGAAAAAATAAAAATCTGAACATAATCGTTATGAGCAACAGAAAAAAATATTTTTCAAACATAATAGTTAAGCCCATATGACACTACATTTTTTTTCTGGTATTCTACCAGGTTTTTTGTGTGAAGGAGATGGTCAAATACAGTTTTGCTTTGGTGCAAGCGAGCAAGCTATATTGAAAAAAACCAAACAAAATACCATCTAGGCGATTAAAAACCAACGAGCCAGCTTGTATTTCGGTAGGTTTTTTGGCATTCGGTCATTTTTTCTGACAATTGTTTCAATTTGACAACTAGAAAATAAATTATATTTAAAATAAAAAATATATGGAAATACAAATTTAAAATTTGTCTCTTGTAAGCTTCTGCTATGGCCGTAAGGGTAAAGAAGAAGTCCGGAAGAAAAATTATATTGTGTACTGGCTTCCCTTTATAACATGGAATACACAGCTATTCTGCCCTTTGAGTTTCATAACTTTTTTATTTCAGTAATTTAAATTCAAATTTCAAAAAAAATTTATTTTTGGAATAAATATTATTTTCATAATATAATAATATTTATTTCAAAAATTAATTTTATTAGAAATTTGAATTTAAATTACAGAAATAAAAAAGTTATGAAACTCAAAGGGCAGAATAGCTGTGTATTCCATGTTATAAAGGGAAGCCAGTACGCAATATAATTTTTCTTGCGGACTTCCTCTTTACCCTTACGGCCAAAGCAGAAGCTTGCAAGAGGCAAATTTAAAATTTGTATTTCCATATATTTTTTATTTTAAATATAATTTATTTAATGGTTGTCAAATTGGAAAAATTGTCAGAAAAAATGACCGAATGCCTAAAAACCTACCGAAATACAAGCTGGCTCGTTGGTTTTTAATCGCCTAGATGGTATTTTGTTTGGTTTTTTTCAATATAGCTTGCTCGCTTGCACCAACGCAAAACTGTATTTGACCATCTCCTTCACACAAAAAACCTGGTAGAATACCAGAAAAAAAATGTAGTGTCATATGGGCTTTACGACTGAAAAATATTTTTTTTCGGTTTGAAATAACTCTTAAGAAATGAAAGAAAAAGATTTTTGAATTTTTTAATTGTTATGTACCTATTGTCGAAATTTTAGTTTTCTATGATTTTTTTCACACCCATGAAACTTTCTTCCTACACATAATAAAGGCTAAGTAAGTTAGGTTGGGTTACAGTGGTCGCACGATAAAAACAAAATTACCAAACAAGGTGATCCCAAATATTATAAATTTTTAAACCAAAGTAAGGGACATTCTCTTCTTAGTAGCTCTTTCAACTTCCAATTTTGTTCTTTTCGAAGAGAATAGCAATAGCATTTGCTGGGGAGCAACAACAATATGGTAGTACTTATACACAGGAAAATAATATTATTTTTTACATACATATATACATATCGCCATTTAAAGTTCATAACCGCCTAAGTGAAACTTTCATAGCCACCTAACAGACACTTGCGTCAAAATTAGTTTTGCCAACCCTGAAATCCTGAAGCCCTGATCCTTTATCGGTCCATACTAAAGCTGTGGTCTTGGCAAGCTCTATATTTGCATTTAATGTCCTTTTGAGTTCTAAAACCGTTTCATTTTCGGCACAAGTGTCGGTTAGCCGGCTATGCAAGTTTCACTTAGGCGGTTATGAAGTTCAAACGCCGATATGCTTATCGTATGCAGAATACGAGTAATTTTTGATTTATTAATTTGTTTGGCCTGTCATTCTCCAGAGTCTAGAGTCTAGACTTTGAATCACTCGATTCAGTCGTAAAAAGTTAATCGCTTAAAGTACACGCGATTATTTGCCAGTCATAATAAAATTTACTTAAAAACGCATAGAACTCTTGTATGTGTATGCGTTTGTAAAGAGAAGAGCTAAAAAGAGTTAACACCATCCAGCAAATTTGAACTTTTTCTTTATATCAGAGTATCTTCTTGAAAGCGGAAGTAGTCCTGATCATTTTGGTGAACATAACTTTGTTCCCGCACGTCTAAGTCTTTTTCCATTAGCACTTAAAGGTAAATAGGCTTGGTAAATGAAATTAGGCTAAAAATGGAGAATTAGAGTAGAGTGTTATTGAGGTAAAGGAGTTAATTTTTGATATTCACTTTTACCTAAAATTTATGCTAGACGGAAATTTCGCACAATGCCATGCACATCTAAGCTGCATGTTGCTGGGATATCAGGAATAAAATGTTGCTTAGGGGAGTTTTTTTTACTTGAGGGAGTATTTTAGAGGATTCCGACATTTTTAGCGTAAGTTTTTGGTAAAAATTAATATCAATAATGGGCTCGTTGACTAAAAAAAAACTAAAGAAATGTACTATAATTCTCCAAATTGTGAGGTTGTTTGTAACACTTAACCTCTTTCAGGAAAACACCGTGCTTAACCTAATGCAAATATGTTGTTGGACAGTGTACTTAAGCAGAAAAATCGGTATAAAAAAAATAAACTAATAACTATACCACCAAATCGAATTAAAATTAAAAATTAATAAATAAACCTAAAGCGATGTCTTTAGTTCTGATTTGTATTTCAATCTACGCTCTTTGTTATTTCATACGCGCAAAATGGAAGATTTACGCTGTCGGCAGCCGCTTGCCCGGACCATGGGCCCTTCCACTAATAGGCAATGTACAGATGATAAACAAAATAAGGCCGGAAGGTGAGTGCATATATATCAGTTTGGACGAGGTTTATCGGAGTTCACTATAGAGGCCCGTACTATAGTTGAGTAGTCCACTTTCAAAAGTGGTTATGTGAAATTTGTTTATGAATTGTGTACCAGTATTTAAAGGTACACAATGTGCATTAAAAATTCGTATTCTGAAAGAAAAGCATTAAATACAATTTCCCTTGACTGGAATTAACCGAGAGTGATGTACAAATCTGCTTTCATTGTGTAATGTTTTTTTTTTTTTTTTAGAAAACTAGGTCAGATACATATCGTCGGCCCCCTGCCAGAACCACGAATGTGCAATTTTTCCAATTTTGAGTTAAGCGGTTTTCCTGATCTATCTGTGCATGCTCTACATTTTAGTAAAACCCCCAGTTCTTTTGTGCACTGGAAGCCACCAAAATCTTCAATGCCAGTAACACGAATGTGTAGATCAGCTATAAAAAGTTGAGCCAGAAACACGAATGTGCCACATTCGTTAACAAAATATGTTAAAAATTTCTTGAAAATACATAAATTTCAAAAAATATATGGGGCACATTCGTGTTTCTGGCCTAACAAAAAATGTAAAAAAATCGTTGAAAGTAAATTTCCAAAAATATATGGGGCACATTCGTGTTTCTGGCCCAACAAAAATCAAAATAATTCTTTGAAAATAAATTTCCAAAGTAAGTAAACCAAACACATTCAATTCATATTCATATTTTATTTGTGGAACTTTTTCTAATCTTCATAATCAGAGTCTTCTGAAAATTAGGCTCAGGATAATGCTCTTCCGAACCTCGCTTCTAATCTTCAAATGGTTATAAAAATAGTGGCAAAAAGGCAATCAAATGCACCTTGAACGGAAAATATTAGCTTGCCGATTGCGCGATGAAGACAAAGTTATTCCGTAAACTAATTTTTGATTAGCAGTCAGTGCTGAATACGCCAAAAGGACCTTGTGGGCAAATATTTACCTTCGAAAACTGACCATATAAATGGTGCTGTACAACGCAAATCATCAGAGGGGCATGTAACTCTCCAAAACCATTTCAAGTTCATTCGCAACTATACGACGCTTTTTAAAACTTTATTTATTTCAACGAAGTAGAAACTGCCCTTTCGAAATATTTGCTGGTCGAGGTGCATATCGTCGTACCATACGAAAACACATTTAAAATTTCTTACGAAACTGGCAATTAAACAATTCTGTACGAAAAGTAGCACATTTGACTGTTTATGCATTAAAATTGTTGTTGTTTAAACAAAATTTGTACCTTTCGTCAACCAAAAGATTAAAGTGCTTGTATTCCTCAACCACAAAAAATCGTGTGCTAGTTTTCGTATGGTACGACGGTATATAAAAGATTAACTCTACAACATTTTTTACAAAAAAAAAATTATTCTGAAACAAAATTTTTAGTAGCTTATTTGCCATTGAATATTGGTGGCCCTCCGCGATAAAACTCACGCCCGTTTATTCGGAGACATAGCCTATCGCTGACGCGAAAGCAAAAGATTCAAATAAAATGTGCGAAACCTTGGCGATTCCAAAGGAATACCACAATTTTTATAAAAAATTGAGGGCTAACAGCGGAGTTCGCGATGCTCTACCTGAGCCTGACCTTTCAGAGCACTCTGATTTTGAAGATTAGGAATAGTAGTTCCACAAATAAAATATGATTTGAATTGAATGTATTTGTTTTACTTACTTTTGGAAATTTATTTTCAAGGAATTTTTTTGGTTTTCGTTGGGCCAGAAACACGAATGTGCCAAATCTCGAAGATTAGAAGGAATAGAAGCATAAAAACTATATCAGGGCATCGAGCTAAACAGGGTTCTAATTTGCAGATATACTTTTATATTAGAAACAAATTTTTCAAATTTTGCGAGAAGAATAAACTTTAAAACTCGATTTCCCAACATTTTCATTTTAGCACATTAGTGGTTCTGGCAGGAGGCCGACGATATATCCAACGTTCCATTACTTCGGATATGGTCGCCTGTTTGAATTTTGTATGATTTGACACCTCGAAGTTTAATAAAATATGACTTTTTTATCATCCCAACCCTCTCTTCTATCAAGCTCTCTTTCAAACTGTCGCAGAATATCGTAATCGTTTTGGCGAAACCTTTCGATTGTGGCTTGGACCGGAATTGTGGGTCTTCTTGCATAGTCCCGAAGAAGCGCGTGATGCTCTAAATGATCCCACACTGACGAGACCAGCGACCTTTCAGCAAATGAGTGTGTTGATCGGAAACGGGTTGCTAATAAGTCAAGGTAAGTAGTTGAAGAGGTTTTATTATACAAACATATCGCACACTAAATCAAAAAGCGTTACAACTCAAAATTCAAAAATTTTCAGGAGAGGCAAAAAACTTTTTAATTTTTATAGGCAATGATACGGCAAAAGACTACGTATAATAGTTATTTCTCAGTTAAAAAAGACTCTGATGGAAAAGATTTTTTGGCAGCCGCTAGAGATATATTCTGTGTACCAATTTATGGAAGAAACCCGATTTCGAAAAATTTTGAGTTGTAACGCTTTTTGATTAGTGTGTGATTTGTACGTATGTATGAACTGTGTATTAAAGGGGAGCATCTGTTAAAATAATAATAATAAAACAAATAAATAATAGCTTAAAAAACTAAAAAACACGCTTTAATCTTAAAAATCGTACTAAAAATTGAGAAATAATTTAATTAGAAACAAAATGATGAACGAAAATATAAGTATTTAAGGAAAAGCGTGGGGTGCTCAGTATGTCAAAAAATATTTAAAATCGGTGTTTTTTTACTAATAATTTTATTTTGGCTTTTTTGAGATTTCATATATCGTACTTTTTAATTTCGCAACTAGGTATATTTTTGTACTAGTTGTACGAATCGAATATTTTCATGTTCAAATATTATTGAGCAGCCCCACGCTTTTCCTTAAATACTTATATTTTCGTTCACCATTTTGTTTCTAATTAAATTATTTCTCAATTTTTAGTACGATTTTTAAGATTAAAGCGTGTTTTTTAGTTTTTTAAGCTATTATTTATTTTTGAATTTTTAGTGAAATTTTTCATTAAACGATGTTTTATGCGGACGCAAGAATAAAAGTAAAAAGAAGTCTGATGGGATGTGGTGTTCTCCGAAATAGATCTACATACATATGTATTTATAACTTCTACCAAAAATCCTAATATGCAGTGAAGTAAACTAGCTTATTATGCAATATTTTCATAACCCTTTTATTCAAGGTTTTCCAAACTAGTTTGGAAATACAAAATTTCCCAAACGTTTTGTTATATTTCACAATCAGAAAGTGAAGAGAAGTTGAGGTGAAGCATTTGAAAAGAACAAAAAAAAAAAGAAACCTGATTGAATAAATTCGAATTTAGACAATAAAGCTCCGAATACGTTTGTAGCGTAATGGTGAGGTATGCTGCCTACGGACCAAGGAGCTCAGGTTCGAGTCCCGAGTGGCGCATTTTTTTTTTTTTTTATTTTTTTATTTTTTTTTTTAGAGAAATTTTTTTCACCTTACGTTTACAAAACATTGTATAAAAATGTAATTACGGTTCCTTTTCGTTGATTCAGAACTTACTATTAAATGAATTACAAACAAAACCAGTTCTTGCTTTGCATACATATGTATGTACATGCGATTGTTTTTATTGCAAACACAACAACGAGAAACAGAAAGCTTGTTACACAAAACACAAAACCAGTTCTTGCTCTGCATACGTATGTATGTATGTGCATTGTACATGCGGCTGATTTCATTGCAAATACAACAAACCCAAAACAGAAAGCTACAAGCTTCATTTTTTTTGAGTGAATTTATGCATTGAGTTTATCGCCATCGCTATGAGCGATCGCTGGCTGTTGTGCGTTAGTTCGCTCGCTATTTGAGTGGTTATACGTTTTTCTTTGAACATTTGTTTGTGATTTGAGTAGAATGTATTTTTGAGCGTTCGTGAGTGAGTTTTTCCGTACCCTGCAAGCTTGTTACTTATTGGCCTGTATACGGGAGTGAATTGAAATTCATAGAGGCTATTTTGAAGAAAGGTAACATAAAAGCCGCAATGAAGCATAAAATATAATGTTGAATGTCCTACTATATGATGCCGTTGGGCTGTTGATGTCACGTTTCGAATCCGGAGGAGTATAGAAATAATAAAGAGAACACAAAAAAGTGAATGTTTGAAAGATATAATAATTTAGTTAAATGTTTACAACTTTTAGGATGGGATGAAGTTACATACATACATACATACATACATACATACATACATACATACAGGTGAAACTAATAAAAGCGTGTTAAAAAATAAAAAGGATCTAAGTTTCGTTGTAATAAAAAGGAAAAAGGGTTGAGTAGACCATAAAAAGCGATCTAAAATTGCAAAACCAACACAGACTTCCAGGTGCTGATATCTTAGCAGGGGAAAATTTTCCAACAGTCTACCACGCGTTGAAAAAGAGGACTTGTCGGGCGTTGTAGAGGAGGTCCTGCTTATTCAAAATCCAAAAGTCCCGTCGACCGGAGATATTTGTCAGTTGTAAAATTTACAAAACAAAACCCCAAAACTGTGCAGTATTACCGTATGAAGACCAGGGATGCCACTAAGAAAATTTTTTTCCTACCAAAAACCTACCAACATGGCTTCGAGCCTACCAATTTTTCTATTTAATGTGAGACTTAACCATATTTAACAAATTCATTTAAGGTAACTGTGCCAGTAACCGATCACCCTGCACTAACCGGACACTTTGGTTTTTTTACCGCTTAAAATAAAAAAAATGTTTATTTTTTTTTTGATTTTGAAAACTTTAGTATTAAATTTAATATTATTAGTATAAATTTCAATAAATTTTAGAACGAGTAATAAAAATGTGAAGGAAAAGAGAAGGAAGCAGCAGTTTCCAGATAAACAAAAACTTTAGTTGTCGTTAAATGATATTCGGACAAGGTTGGATTGGGTATTAGTGGCTGCCACCGCTCGTCCAGTGCGGAGCAAATCCGGTTTTACTTTTGTGGAATAATATTTGAGGAATAATGAGGGCAAGCAACTGATCCTGAAGGAAACGTAAGAAGATTTATCGAGGGAAATAGCGGACATGATTTCAACTTGGTACAGCAAACACATTTACTACCTAGGCAGGCCTGATGACCTGTTGTGATATCACATAGAGCTCTTTATTACACACCATGTAGACGAACAACCTTGTTTGCTTCATATAGCGTAAAATGTCAGATGCCTTTCTGTTTTCAATATCCTCCAGTTGTGTATGTGGGGGCAACTGTACTTGAAGCTCAAAGAAAACGTTTCTATTTAGCAGAGTTTTGTGAAAAAACTCTACTGAGAAGACACGTTTTCTCAGCAGTGGTGTGGCAAAGTGACCAAATGTACTAAATCAGTGATGTTAGTTGAACGAAAGCAAAAACTTACCAAAATTCAAATCGTCCTACCAACCTACCAAAAGGAATAAAACCTACCAGTTTTGGTAGGAAAAGCCCAAAAGTGGCATCCCTGATGAAGACACTTATAAAAACACGCACTATGTATATTTGTGTGCAGAACACCTTTTTGCGTTGGCGGCCTTCGGCCGCGCTTCAAAAAAATAACCCTCAGCCGGCAGAATTCTCTTTCTGGGGTAACATCTATGGACCCATCCAACTACCAACAAATATCTCATGAACTATAAGCCTCCGGCAGGTTTTGATTTTAGTTTTGAGATCTGTGAGAGGCCCTCTACCTCCCTGAAAAAGACA
Source organism: Urophora cardui (assembly GCA_960531455.1). Lineage (NCBI taxonomy): Eukaryota > Metazoa > Arthropoda > Insecta > Diptera > Tephritidae > Urophora > Urophora cardui. The sequence goes on along the minus strand of OY482671.1, from coordinate 29,569,822 downwards.
TTTTTCTCGGACCGTGGTTCCTTAATCTAAGGCCTACCCTCTTGGTAGACAGATGGAAATCTGAGCCCTTAGCAGTACCGTGGCAACCCAAACCGATCTCTTGATCTTAACTGATTCACTTGTTCCTACTCTTTTATGAGTATAATTTTTCCTTCATTCCAGGAAAACACTGGGAAACACATCGCCGTGCTCTGAATCCTGCCTTTCACCCACAAATACTCAACACTTTTATATCAGCAATTGATGTGCATGGCGCAGAGCTATTGCGGAAATTCCGTGCTACCGAGGGTAGACCGCTTGAAGTATGCCACTCCTTGTTTGCTTGTATACTGGATGCAATTATAGGTAGGACTTCATATGATTAAAAGTGGCCCGTTCCATTTCCCTTTCGTGATTTTCTTGTTTCTCTTTTCTTTTCAGACACATCAATGGGCAAACGATTGAATTCGCTTACGGATCCACACAATCATTATACACATGCCTTTCACAAGTCGGTAATTGTTTTTTTTAGATACCTCATTTTTTTTTAGGGCCAGTGAACTGCTCTTCAAACGCATGACTAATCCGCTACTCTTTGCCGATTTCATATTCAAACGCACAAAAATGTGTCGTGAGCTATACGACGCACTAGCGGTGATACATGAGCTCATGACTTCGGTGGTTGATGCGCGAATGGAGGTATTGAAGGGAGAACAAATGGAGTTGGAGCTTACCCAATCACAACCGCTACACGCAGACAACGCGCAGGATGTTATGCGTAAACAGCGACGCACTTTGCTGGACACACTATTGACCGCGGAGATCGATGGACAAAAGCTGACGCGCAGGGAAATATGCGACGAAGTCAACACTTTCGTGTTTGCGGTAAGTGAGCTCCTTCACCTAAGAAGATCAGGGTAAGCGGAGAGGAGTAAAGAAGCGACTCACATGGTGTCTCACTTTACAGGGTGTCGACACCACAACAGCGGCTATGTGTTTTGTGCTCTACGCTCTCGGCAAATATCCGGCGGAGCAACGAAAACTGCTAAAAGAGCTCGAAGTGAAGGCAGTTGGCGCTTCGGAGATGTACATCACAGCCGACGCGCTTAATCGCTTGGAATACTTGGACTTGTTCCTTAAAGAAGTCTTGCGCTACTATACAATTGTGCCACTTACCGGCCGTCAGACCACCACCGAAACACAAATCGGTGGCCGAAAGTACCCAGCCGGCGTGACGCTATGGCTCAATTTGTATGGATTGGCCCACGATGAGCACTACTTTGAGGCACCGCAGGACTTCCGTCCAAAGCGCTTTGCTAAAACAACACAACAAAGCGACGTCCGACCTTCGCTGCCGCCTTACGTTTATATGCCCTTTTCGGCTGGACCGCACATCTGCATCGGACGCAAATATGCATGGTTGATCATGAAAATTTTAACTGTCAAGATTTTACATAATTTCGAGGTGCAATTGAGTGATATCAGCGAGGAGTTGGTGCTGCAGACGCAAATGGTTTTGAAGGCAAAGCAGGGTTTCAATTTGATATTTAAGTCTAGGGTAGGGGAGGTGTAATTAGTATAAGAGAAAAAACAAAAATAATAATATTTATTTCTGAGATTTTTTTTAAATTCTTTTTGTAATTACTCTGCTCGACAGCCAAAAAATACTCCGAGCGCTTCTTTTTAATTCTATGGTTTTTGAGATATCGGAAATTTACCGTTATTCAGCCAATGGCTTCACTTAATCCAGTATGTCTCTTTAACGCATTGAGCTACATACATATCTAAGTTGAAGAAAAAAATCAATTGCTAAAAGTAGTTGAATTTTAACTGGCTATTTTGAGAGACAATTGAAAAAAAAAATAATCAGTTCGTATCAAACAGCAAGAATCCCATTTTTAGTTGCTTTGTCATGCAGGAAAATTTAAAAAGCGCAGTGTGCATTGACAAAAGCATTCACATGCCTGATGAAAATATTTTCATTCAAATATATTTAAACTGATAGAATTTTGCTCTGAAAGCACCTCTTTTTGGATTTGGATGGCGAGGCAATGGTAATACCAAGGCAGATCTAGGAAGGTAGGCTCGGTGGCGAATTCAGAAATTTCCCATGTATTTTGTTATTGTAATTGGTAGAGTGTAATGTCAAAATGATAATTCGCCTTAGTTAAAATCTGAATTCGCTTGAGACTCGCCCATTCCTATTGGTCATGATGTGAATTCGCTTTGATTTTGACATTACACTCTACCTTTGTAAATAAAAAAGTAGTTTCTGAATCCGCCACCGAGCCTACCTTCCTAGATCTGCCTTGGGTAATACAGCGAAATTTTGTAAATTCCATGAATGTAAACATGTAGCAGCTTCACATGCAACCATTTCCCTTGTACTTTTTGTATAATTTTCTAAAAATTAATGTTATATTTTGGTACTAATTATTTAACCAAAAAAAGTTAGTTTATAGTTATCTTCCAAGTAATGCAGGAGTACAAAGGACTGACTTTTTAACATCATACCCATACCAAACCTGTTAAATAATGATTATTAATCGTAATGATTACCGGCTTGATTGATTATTTTTTCAGGTATCTATTTAATGATTGATTACCCATTGTTTTCAAATTTTAATGATTGTTTTGCAATTACCATTAAAAAAAATCAAAAAAAATCATAAAAAATCAAAAAAAATGAAAAATAATCATAAAAAATCAAAAATAATCAAAAATAATCAAAAAAAAATTATTTTGATTGTTTTTGATTATTTTTGATTTTTTATGATTATTTTTCATTTTTTTTGATTTTTTATGATTTTTTTTTATTTTTTTTAATGGTAATTGCAAAACAATCATTAAAATTTGAAAACAATGGGTAATCAATCATTAAATAGATACCTGAAAAAATAATCAATCAAACCGGTAATCATTACGATTAATAATCATTATTTAACAGGTTTGGTATGGGTATGATGTTAAAAAGTCAGTCCTTTGTACTCCTGCATTACTTGGAAGATAACTATAAACTAACTTTTTTTGGTTAAATAATTAGTACCAAAATATAACATTAATTTTTAGAAAATTATACAAAAACTACAAGGGAAATGGTTGCATGTGAAAATTATTTTGATTGTTTTTGATTATTTTTGATTTTTTATGATTATTTTTGATTTTTTATGATTTTTTTTTGATTTTTTTTGATTTTTTTAAATTTTTATCAACATCGTTGTAAAGAAAGATGCACATTTGTACGTATGGAGGTATGTATGAAGCCTTTTAAGGCATACTGAGGGCAATAACGCAACTATTCCGGACTTAAAGCCTGGTGCTCAACCAACCTCACGACGGTAGCTTGATAGTACCGTGGGGGAGGGGGCGTTCGGTACGACGACAGCAGGTTTAGTGCGGGTGAAGTCCCACACTGGCAGGGTAAATGCTTTAGATGCTTCCTCCTCGTGAAAAAAAAAAAAAAACAAAACAAGTAAGAGCGCGGCTGTCTTCGGCCGTACCGAAGACTTCATAGCTTTCATGAATGGGGAAATGAAAAGTTACCTATGTACATAGCCTGAGGAGTTATACACCAAAATGTGTATATCTGAACAATCGGTTGTATGCGAGCTATATGTTATAGTGGTCCGATTTCTCTTAAAAAGCCACCCACGTACCAGATGTCAAGTAGATATCTCAAAACATGAGGGAGTAATTTGCGTTTATGCATACGCATATATGGACATTGCTCAACGACACAGCTCATAGCCCTCATCATATCGAATATATTTTGGTGGGTCTGCCGTATGCATAGACTTACTCTCTGTCCTCTTAATTATCCGGGCTTAGCTTAAAAAAGGTGGGTGAGCGCAGATGAGAGATTTGAGATGATAGCAATACTTTTAGTGTGGCTTGCACCATATATACATGGTATACTTTACATACATATTATTATGCTTATAACTTCATGTTTCACTGCATTTTAAATTATATTTTTTGCACTCCCTACATTTATATGACAAAACCATATATGTATTTTCACTGCATATAATTATGTTCATTTTAAAAAAAAGTGCCTAGCTTTTTTGGGGCCATACCGAGGCAATGGAATCATAGATTCTCTATACCATCGTGCTGTTTTCTAATAAAAATTTATTGCAATTTAAACATTTAGATACATCAATAAATAAAGAAATGTATATTTATTGTATTAGCTAATTTTTATAATATTAAGGAATATATAACATTAATCTTTAGTAAAAACTGAGTGAATTATCTCGGATTAATCATATCTGGATAAACATTTAATTTCCTGTAAACAAATTCTCTAATGCTAGGGACACACATCGTAGTATAGTAGAAATATTGCGATCTATACCACATATGTGTCACTCTCATATTGTAGTTTAATTGAAAACTTTCATAGTAAAGCCAAATCATAGTATTGATATTATAATATTTCTACCACATGTGTGTCTGAGGCATAAGCATCGTGCATTCTGCTGATCGCGGAACAATGATACAAGCCCACGATCTTACTTTCCCTATAAAGTGAAGGACGTTGCCTAAAGAAATACCTCCAAGGCCACAGATGCGTTCACGACATACCCATTTTCCTCAAATAGGATTATTAGGGAATTTGTATGCCGCTTCGCATGCCTACTACATAATAAAGCAGTAGACGATTTGCGTAAAGATAATCTCTGGCATAATCAGAATTATTTATTCGCTCTTCCCTGTCCTTTTCCTGGACCTAGAAATGAATCTTCCCCAGGTGTAAGAAGGGTTTGTATCCGTATCTAGTACGAAAAACTTCCAACGACCCAAGGTCTATACAAATTTTGTACTTCTAAATTTGTCGACATTTTAATTAGTGCAGTTGCCGCTGTAGAATACACAATGACTTGGATACACCTGTCCCCATATTTACTGCAGGGTTACGTACTTTAATATGCGTTCACATACATTTGTACAAACAAACTTTATGCCTCTCTGACCAAACATGCATGCCTACCTGAATACTTATGTGCATGCGTATCCAAATTTCTTTACAACAATATTGAAAAAAATCAAACAAAATGAAAAAAAATCAAAAAAAAATCATAAAAAATCAAAAAAAAATCAAAAATAATCCTAAAAAATCAAAAACAATCAAAAAAAATTATTTTGATTATTTTTGATTATTTTTGATTTTTTATGATTATTTTTGATTTTTTTTGATTTTTTTTTGATTTTTTTTAATCGTAATCATTAAAATTACTTCTTTTCTACAAAAGAATTAAAATAATGATTACCAATTAAAAAACAAAACAATTTAATTGATTACTAATCCTAATCGGAATTTAACAGGTCTGACCCATACAAAAGTAGTTAACCTTTTTAAAAGAAAATATATAACTAAAAGTCAGTGGGCCGTAGTCATAGTCGATTTAAAACAGTGTTTTACCACACTTAGAATGATGCTAGCATAAACGTCATTTTATCTCTGTCATAGTCGACTTAAAAACAGTGGTCCGTAGTCATAGTCGTTCACTAAAATCGGTTTTAGTTAAAATCGGTGTTAAATTTAGAACGACGTTTAAAATAGTGGTGTGTCATAGACGGGTTAGAACAACGTTTTTGCTAAAATGAACCGAAACAGGGTTACCCATAAAAAATAATAAGAATCGCTCTGTTATTTTAAGAAATTTCGAGGGTTTTAAAAGTTCACCCTGTGTCAACCTTTAGAGCCCGTGCACAATTGGCTTTGTCTGCTCCAACTTTGATAGAAAAAACCTTAAAGCAAAGCGAAATTTCAGATGCTTGATACAATTAACACTTTGACAATTTCCACTTCACTTCTTTGCTTTAATTTATAAACCTGATTTTTGGTAAAATATTTGGGGAATTAGCTTTTTTCTGCCTATTCAAATGTTATTTTTTACTTTTCTCTGTTCACTTCTCACGAAATTGCGCGAAATCGCTAAAATAAGTGTAGCTATACAAACATACACACACACACACAAGGGGAGATGTTTGTCAAAGTGTAAAAAAGTTGAAAGATGGCTAACTTTATACCTTGCTTTACTCGCTTCACCTCAATTGTGAACATGTCCCTTTGAAAAGCACATGCTGAACGAAACTGTCAAAGCAAAACTCTGAAGCAAAGCGAGGTAGAAGTCAATTGTGCTCGGGCTCTTAGATCCCGTGCACAATTGGCTTTGTCTGCTCCAACTTTGATAGAAAAAACCTTAAAGCAAAGCGAAATTCCAGATGCTTGCTACAATTAACACTTTGACAATTTGCACTTCACTTCTTTGCTTTAATTTATAAACCTGATTTTTGGTAAAATATTTGGCGAATTTGCCTTTTTCTGCTTATTCGAATGTTATTTTTTTACTTTTCTCTGTTCACTTCTCACGAAATTGTGCGAAATCTCTAAAATAAGTGTAGCTATACAAACATACACACACACACACAAGGGGAGATGTTTGTCAAAGTGTAAAAAAGTTGAAACATGGCTAACTTTATACCTTGCTTTACTCGCTTCACCTCAAATGTGAACATGTCCCTTTGAAAAGCACATGCTGAACGAAACTGTCAAAGCGAAACTCTGAAGTAAAGCGAGGTAGAAGTCAATTGTGCACGGGCTCTTAAATTCACAAAGAAAATAAGTGAGCGTATCATCTCTTCGACATTTTGGTTTTCGCAAATTTTATTTGTTATTTTGAGTTCAATTTTGAGATAAAACTACACATTTCATATAAATTAAAATAAACTTGTGATTTTAGGGAACAAAAAATCTCGTGAGCTAAACTGGAGCTCAAGAGAAAATGCTAGTTTGCGGTAGTGATGGGCGAGTCCGAGATGTTTTATTCGATTCTCTCGATTGTTGAAACATCTCGAATGCTCTCGATGGTTTTCATTCGTATTCGAGTCAAGTCGTAAATGGCCGTCAGTCGAAACAATCGCTAAAACATCTCGTACTCGCCAATGATTCCTCTCGTTTTCAAAGCAACCCTACATTTCGGACTCGCTGCAAAAAATACATTTGTTGTTGCCGGTTGTATATCAAAATTGCTTAAAAAAGTATACAGTGGTACAAATCTATTGCCGTTGTTACTGCTCGTAAAATTAATTTGTTTCATAAGCGTCTCACTTCAGAATATGTTTAAATAATTAGTTATTATTATTATGCACGACACTCTTTAGTTGTGATTTCAAAAATGCAGCGTCTATGTATAGCATATTTTTAAATTTGGTTCATTTATATATGTAGTTACCTCACTTCCATTAACAATCCTACTTTCTTCATCAACAACACTCATTCAGTTTATTTTATCAACTAAAACAAATCATCAAAACAACAGCCGGCCCGCCGACTCGGAACAGTCGCAAAAACATCTCGCTTGTGTAGTCGAGATGTCATCAAAACAACCTCCGACTCGCCGACTCGGAACAATCGCAAAAACATCTCGGTTGTGTAGTCGAGATGTCATCGAAACAAGCTCCGACTCGTTGACTCGGAACAATCGCAAAAACATCTCGATTGTGTAGTCGATAAGCGAGTCAACTTTTGACTCGATTGTGATTTTGCAACGATGGCGATTCTCTCGATTGTCTAAACATCTCGGACTCGCCCATCACTAGTTTGCGGGAAAACATTTAGTGCCAGATAACCTATGTACATACATATGTCACTCGACCTAAAAATCGTAATTTAGTCAGAACTTCCAAGCCGGGTGAGATTGGAAGTCCCCTATTATTGACAGGCTCCTCAGTATCTATAAAATATTCCAATGTGCCCTTATCAAAGCAATAAAATTACTCTTTCACCATTTGGAACGGACCCCATCGGCTTCGATATACCTTTGCTCTCCGTCCCGGTATGGCATCGTCTATAATACTTAGCAAAATCTTGAAAAATATTTATTAAAATGTCTTCTTTTTACGTTTTATTTATTTATTTTTTATTGAATTCACGTACTCTTTCCATTTTCTAGTTTTTCACGACGAATTTCTAGCTTAGAACAATATTCTAAGATTTTAAAATGACGTTCACCTCATTTTAAAGTTAAAACGTTGTTTTAGTGATAAAACTGTTTTTAAGTCGTCTATGACAGAGATAAAATGACGTTTATGCTAGCATCATTTTAAGTGTGGTAAAACACTGTTTTAAATCGACTATGAATACGGCCCAGTTTTATCAATAAAACAGCGTTTTAACTTTAAAATGAGGTAAACGTCATTTTAAAATCTTAAAATATTGTTCTAAGCTGGAAATTCGTCGTGAAAAACTATAAAAATAGCAAGAGTACGTGAATTCAATAAAAAATAAATAAATAAAACGTAAAAAGAAGACATTTTAATAAATATGTTTGGAAATAGCAAAATTTTTCAAGATTTTGCTAAGTATTATAGACGATGCTATCTCGGGACGGAGATCAAAGGTATATAGAAGCCGATGGGATCCGTTGCAAATTGAGGAAGAGGAATTTTATTGCTTTGATAAGGCCACAGTGGAATATTTTATAGATACTGCCGAGCCTGTCAGTAATAGGGGACTTCCAATCTCACCCGGCTTGGAAGTTCTGACTAAATTACGATTTTTAGGTCGAAATATTCATCAGAGTGACATACATAGGTTAGGTGGCACTAAATGCTTTCCCGCAGACAAGCTTTTTCTTTTGAGCTCTTGTTGTTCCCTAAAATCACACGTTTATTTTGATTTATATGAAATGTGTAGTTTTATCTCAAAATTTAACTCAAGAAACAAATAAAATTTGCGAAAAGCAAAATGTCGAAGAGATGATACGCTCACTTATTTTCTTTGTGAATTTAAAGGTTGACACAGGGTGAACTTTTAAAACCCTCGAAATTTCTTAAAATAACAGAGCGATTCTTATTATTTTTTATGGGTAACCCTGTTTCGGTTCATTTTAGCAAAAACGTTGTTCTAACTCGTCTATGACACACCATTATTTTAAACGTCGTTCTAAATTTAACACCGATTTTAATTAAAACCGATTTTAGTGAACGACTATGACTACGGCCCAGTGGCTTTGTAACAGTTTAAAGTCAGTTTTAAGTTAGATGCACTTCCTTCAGGGATTCTTCTTTAGCGTTTCGCTCCTTTCTTCGGCTCCGCACAGAGGCCCTGCTTTCAAGCAGAATTTTATACGCGGTTGGCAATGCGTATGGTTGGCAACGCCCGAACATATGATTTGTCAACGTCAAATAGGGCAAAGAAAAAATAACAAACATCACCGCAGTGATGCCAAGTAAGGGAAAAGAGGCTACATGTAGGGAAATTCGACCTCAAATTTGTAGTGTAGGGAAAAAAGGACAGATTTTCAAAAATTCAATCCATTTTTTTGTTGTGGTGATCAGAGATGCGTTTTTGGGCTTTTCTTATCAAACCAGTATAGGAAGTAAGTATATAGGGAAATGTGGACGTGGTACCTATCATATAGAGAAATTTTCATGTTGTATTTGAAAATTTAAAAATAGAGCTGGTCGAAATTCGACTACTGGTATTCACTGTCACCTTACAATATGTATAAATACGTGATGAGGCCACATCAAATTTGTATCTCTTAGTCAAGGTTTATCTAACTACATTCTTTATTTAAAAATGTTAATTTATTATAAAAAAAATTACAATTATCATTTTTATGAAATATGTACAATGTTATTAAGATAAACCAAATTTCATCTATATATAGTTATAAATACAGTAGAATCGCACAAAAGTTAACCAAATGGTCCCAGAGGCATTTAACTTTTCCGAAATATTAACTTTTCCAGGTGGTTTTTAAATTTGATAGAATACGGTAATAAACATAATTTTTGGGATATAACATATAAAATTTATTTGAATAACATTATTAGGTACATATGTTAGTGTCTAGCACGAAATTATTACACAGGCCGACAAAATGAGACCGATTTTTTTGACCACAAACCAGACCATACTTTCCTAAAGGTTTTCGATGCGCTGAATTCAAATCTGGACGCAGAATTGCTCTATCACGTCAGGATTTTGAGATATCCTAACCTAAATGTGCAAAAAACACCATTTTTGCCTCTTTTTGAGGTTATATATAAACGACAGATTATTTAAAAAAAAAAGCACAAATAGCATCTTAAAAAAGAAGTTTTTCTCTTACGAATGGCGTTGAGTTTGCTCAAATATCTTTTTTTTTCGATAAGATGGAGCAATTGAAATTTGCAGACTTATCGTAAGAGGTATGTGTTCTACTGCATCATACCTACGTTAATTCATATAAACTTTAAATTGCTCTATCTTAGCGAAAAAAAAAGATATTTGAGCAAACTCAACGCCATTCTTAAGAGAAAGACTTCTTCTTTAAGATGCTGTGTGTGCTTTTTTTTTTTAAAAATAATCTGTCGTTTATATATAACCTCAAAAATAGGCAAAAACGGTGTTTTTTGCACATTTAGGTTAGGATATCTCAAAATCCTGACGTGATAGAGCAATTCTGCGTCCAGATTTGAATTCAGCGCATCGAAAACCTTTAGGAAAGTATGGTCTGGTTTATGACCAAATTTCTTGTCGGCCTGTGTTATTTTTAATTTTAATTTTTATACTTTGGAATAAGCGGAAAAATCCAATTAGCTCATACAGCGATGGTAGATGTGATAGCTATTTCGAATAAAAACCACTTTCTTCATCATCAGACATCTTCTCGGGAGCACACCAGGCTTTGAACCTACGCTCCAACCATCAGTAGTCGAATATTAGCGAAACGCTAAGCACTGCGGCTACCGATGGTCCTGCTGAGCTGTTGGATTTTTCACTTATATATGCCATTGCTCTATTCAATCTAACCTCACTTAGTGTACGATTTTCATACATCTGCTATGCAAGTGTTGAATACTGGTTGGCAGCTGACAGACAGCGGGCGCTGTGTACAGTAGTTGTATATACAACAGCACAATTTTATAATTTAACATTATTAGGTATGTTAGTGTCTAGCACGAAATTATTATTTTTAATTTTAATTTTTATACTTTGGAATAAGCGGAAAAATCCAATTAGCTCATACAGCGATGGTAGATGTGATAGCTATTTCGAAGAAAAACCACTTTCTTCATCATCAGACATCTTCTCGGGAGCACACCAGGCTTTGAACCTACGCTCCTATCTCAGTTTTAATCATTACAAAGCAGAAACTTAGATTTAATTTTAAAATTTTTTCCAGGGTACATTTTGGCAAATTCAAGCTTAGCTCTTGATTTTAAAATTGGAGCACAATTGCGTTGCCTTTGGTTCAAAAACCATTTATACAACCTTGCCTCGAGAACGGGATATTCCCACTTGTGCAAAGTTTTCTTGGTTGCCAAATCCTGTGTGCTTGCCACTGCCTCCAAAATTTCATTTTCTTTATTTTTGAGATGGCCACTTTAGATACATTATAATCTAATGCCAAGCGGTTCCCGTGAATACCTTCATCAAGTTTTCTTAAAATATCAACTTTTTGATGTAAATTCAATCTAATTTGCGATGGTTTATTCCGCTTTGTTGCCATTTTTAACACACAAACTATGTTTACACCACTCAATAGTTCAAACGACTAACTACATTTGTACCTCGCGACACCGACAATAATTTTTTACACAGAAATTCGGGGAATGCACGCAAATTCCGGGAATACATAGAAAAAAGGGGAATAAGCTTGTTTTTGCTGAGAAATAAACGGTTGGATTTGAAAAAAAATCGATAAGTTCAGAAAAGTTAACCAAGAGTTAACTTTTTAGAGCCGTACGTGGACGCTCAAATTTGGTGAACTTGCCCAAAGGTTTAACTTTCTCGCGAGTTAATTTTTGTGCGATTCTACTGTATATATATTTTTATTATATAAACAAAAATAAACGTAACAATTTCTAAGTATGCATACGTCGATTTTTGAATAAAAATATTACAGTAGAATCGCACAAAAGTTAACTCGCGAGAAAGTTAAACCTTCGGTTAAGTTAACCAAATTTGAGTGTCCACGTACGGCTCTAAAAAGTTAACTCTTGGTTAACTTTTCTGAGCTTATCGATTTTTTTTCAAATCCAACCGTTTATTTCTCAACAAAAACAAGCTCATTCCCCTTGTTTCTATGTATTCCCGGAATTTGCGTGCATTCCCCGAATTTCTGTGTAAAAAATTATTGTCAGTTTCGCGAGGTACAAGTGTATTTAGTCGTTTGAACTATTGAGTGGTGTAAACAAAGTTTTTGTGTTAAATATGGCAACAAAGCGGAATAAACCATCGCAAATTAGATTGAATTTACATCAAAAAGCTGATATTTTAAGAAAACTTGATGAAGGTATTCACCATTAGATTATAGTGTATCTAAAGTGGCCATCTCAAAAATAAAGAAAAAACGATATGAAATTTTGGAGGCAGTGGCAAGCACACAGGAATTGGCAACCAAGAAAACTTTGCACAGGTCGGAATATCCCGTTCTCGAGGCAAGGTCGTATAAATGGTTTTTGAACCAAAGGCAACGCAATTGTCCAATTAGTGGTCCAATTTTAAAATCAAGAGCTAAGCTTGAATTTGCCAAAATGTACCCTAGAAAAAATTTGTATGCAAGTGATGGATACATTTGGGCTAGCAAATTTTATGTATGTAAATTAAATCTAATTTTCTGCTTTATAATGATTAAAACTGAGATATTCAAATAAATTTGATATGTTATATCCCAAAAATTATGTTTAGTACCGTATTCTATCAAATTTAAAAACCACCTGGAAAAGTTAATATTTCGGAAAAGTTAAATGCCCTTGGGACCATTTGGTTAACTTTTGTGCGATTCTACTGTATTTGCATAAATTTTATGGGTGTTTATTGAAATATAGAGAAAATACGGCGTAGGGAAATTTGTAGGGAAAAATTTTGTTAGCGTAGGTAAAAGTAGGGTATTTCTTGGCATGCCGTAGGGATTTTTGGTCCAAGAATATTGACATCACTGACGTCAAATAGGGCAAAGAAAAAAATAACAAACATCACCGTCACCTTGATCGCCGTTTTTTACGTGTCGGCGAAGAAAACGAAGGTTTTTGTGAATATAAACATAATTTAGAGAGAAGTTTATAATAATTCATAATGCAATCCAACGGCGCCGATGATTTGCTACAGTTTCGTGATTTCAACAGTCCCCCAACTAGTGTAAGCAGTCCACCAGCACAAATCAATGTCAACTCGCCAACGCATTCGGCCAGCTCGGCGGGCACCACTATGGGACGCAGCACAAATGACGCACTTAATGATTTAATTTATGATATGTCGAACTCGGCTGGAATTTTAGGTGATATTGGAGTTGGTAGTCGTGGCGCTGGTGCTGCGGCAAATACAGGAACTGGTCTTGGCGGAGGCGGGGATGCCACATCCACCAGCAATAAAGTATCATTTCTTACATTGGAATATTATCAGCAATTCTTCAATGTTGACACTTTTGCTGTATTAGAACGTATTGCAAATTCAATGATACCAAAACGTGCCAGCGGAAATTACTTACGTTCAAATATCGGAGAGAACCCTGATTTGTATGGGCCTTTTTGGATTACGGTTACTTTGGTGAGTGTGAAATGCGCATATGGAATGAAACGTACATATACTTTAGGATTTATTTGTTTTATCTGCCTTCTATCTTTCAGATCTTTTCTATTGCTATTAGCGGTAATATAGCCAGCTATTTGCAACATGCCAACGACAACTATCATTGGCGTTATAATTTTCATTTGGTTTCTTATGCAGCTACTTGCATCTTCATCTATGCCAATCTCTTTCCAATAGCGCTATGGGCTTTATTCAAATATAGCTTGAAACCGGTAACGGACGATGTAGAAACTGAAAGTGTAAGTGGGCGTTTAAAATGGAGCTTTATGTTAAAGCCACAACTACTGAACATTTGCAAAACCTGAGTTTGGTGAATGATGTGCGGTAGATACCTTTTGAAAATGCTTATTTTCCATTACTTATCTCTGCTTGTTCTGACTACAATTACACAAAAGCATAAAATAGTAAATATCTGCATTATTTTGATATATTTTCTTTATTTTTTGCTCTCACAGGCCGACTACTCCCCTTCACTGCTGTCGCTTATGTGCGTTTATGGTTATTCGCTATTTATTTATATACCCGTTTCGGTGCTATGGGTTATACAAGTAAGTTGGGTATAACTGTTAATTACTACTAGTATCGCCGGTGGTCGAAATTCGACCATGCAATTTATTTTTTCAACTTTGTATTTGTACAAAAATTATTCCTTTTCGCGGAGATAAGCAACACTTTCCAAATTCCAGTTGTACCGCAACACTGATTTGCCCTTTTGATCACGGTCCGACGCGAAATCATGGTCAAAATCAAGGCAGATCTACGAAGGTAGGCCCGGTGGTGAGCGCTTTTAAATTAAAGCGACTCTTCAACTGTGTTTACGATATTTTTAAACAGGTTTACGATATCTATTTCTCTTAACTAAAAATTTTATTTATTAATTATAAAAAAATTAAATAATTTATAGAAAAAATTATATGCCTATGCACTTCTCCTGACTCATACGAACACATCCATATCAATTTTATGTGGATGTGAGTATGTTAAATGTGCAAAACAGCCTGGCAATTGTTTGTATGGGAAAAATGTTAGCCTATTAATATATAGATAGTGGGCACATTTGCCAACGAAGCAAAAACGAAGTAAATCAAAAATGGTACAAAACTAAAAACTTTATTTATTAATTATAAGGAAATTAAATAATTTATAGAAAAAATTATATGCCTATGCACTGCTCCTCACTCATACGAACACATCCATACCAATTTTATGTGGATATGAGCATGTTAAATGTGCAAAACAGCCTGGCAATTGTTTGTATGGAAAAAATGTTAGCCTATTAATATATAGATTATACTTACGCTCGATCAATATTTCTTCTCTGCCAACAGATTAGCTTACTGCAATGGCTACTAGTTATCACTGCAGCCCTCCTCTCCGGCTCTGTTCTCATTATCGTTCTCACGCCAGCTCTTCGCAACTCCAAATTGTCATTATTCCTTATGATTGGCATATTGGGCGCTCATTTCCTGCTGGCTGCCGGTTTTATGTTATATTTCTTTCATGTACCTAGCAATTCTCTGACACATGACGGATCAGCTCATTCAGCTGGTGCATTGGATGCGGTAACGAATGCTGTAGTACATGCTGCTAAAAAGATGGTGACGCAGGCACCACCTGTTGTGGGCAATATTGTGCAGAGTGACCAAATAAAATAGATGAGATGGTTTAAAAGGAAATGCGTGTAATAAACTGCGGGAATCAAAAGATATTTATATATATGTATACCTGAATTTGTACATATGTACATATCGCACCCTAAATCATAAAGTGACACAACGCAAAATTTTTCGAAATCGGGTTTCTTTCGTAAATCGGTACACATAATATATCCCTAGCGACTGCCAAAAAATCTTTTCCATCAGAGCCCTTTTTAACTGAAAAATAATTATTATACGTGGACTTTTTCCATATCATCGCCTATAAAAAATAAAAAGTTTTTTGGCTCTCCCTAAAAGTTTTGAATTTTTAGTCTTTATGATTTAGAGTGCGATATGTATAAATAACTGTATGCTAGGTTATGCGCTTACATACATATGTACATATATGTGAGCAGAACTGCTTAGGGTACTTTTTTCTTAAATTTTTATTTTCCTTTTTTGCCAAATTAGTACTATCTTTATTATCGTTATTGTAGTAATTATAAAATTTTAATTATATGTACTATTCATATGTATATTTATATAATATAAATACGGACTTACATACATACATACATGCAAATAGCATTCATTCCAATTGTAAAATATTTATTTGCCATTTTAACAAAAATATAAGCGTTATGTGGATGAAAAAAAAATAAACAAATTATTAAAAGTTATTCTTAAAATCTCAATCTTTGGTCACACTTTTGTTGGAAAGTTTAGTCGCTTCAAAATCGGCACTATGCTGGATAACATCCACCATCAACTACGCGTGTTGTGTGTATCTGTCGCTTCGTATATCGTCACTTGCTGGCGATTTTTTTTACAACCACTGTACTTCTGTACATTAGACCGTATCGCAAAAAAAAAAATTCGAGGTACGCCCCACCTCCTGGTGTCTTATTGGAAAACATATCTTGAACAATTTTTTTGAACGCCGCTAGATGCCGCTTTCTAAAAAAGGGGCCAAAGCCTTTTTTTAAGCCTTTAATGCGTAATGGCATGGTACATATTACCGATTTTAATTATATTAATACTTATTATTTATGCAAAAATGTCAAATCGTATTGAAATGTCAATCAGTCAGAGCAGGCGCAACCGCCAAGCGCGATTTAGGGCTGAGCTACCATAGCGTAGTTCGCACATCAGGTGATTGTCAGCAATGAAAAGAAAGAAGCATAGGCCACTGGTGACAATTTTCGGTAACATTACTTGGCTTAATATTGACACTTTTGTTGTATTAGAACGTATTGCAAATTCAATGATACCAAAACGTGCCAGCGGAAATTACTTACGTTCAAATATCGGAGAGAACCCTGATTTGTATGGGCCTTTTTGGATTACGGTTACTTTGGTGAGTGTGAAATGCGCATATGGAATGAAACGTACCTATACTTTAGGATTTATTTGTTTTATCTGCCTTCTTTCTTTCAGATCTTTTCCATTGCTATTAGCGGTAATATAGCCAGCTATTTGCAACATGCCAACGACAACTATCACTGGCGTTATAATTTTCATTGGTTTCCTATGCAGCTACTTGCATCTTCATCTATGCCAATCTCTTTCCAATAGCGCTATGGGCTTTATTCAAATATAGCTTGAAACCGGTAACGGACGATGTAGAAACTGAAAGTGTAAGTGGGCGTTTAAAATGGAGCTTTATGTTAAAGCCACAACTACTGAACATTTGCAAAACCTGAGTTTGGTGAATGATGTGCGGTAGATACCTTTTGAAAATGCTTATTTTCCATTACTTATCTCTGCTTGTTCTGACTACAATTACACAAAAGCATAAAATAGTAAATATCTGCATTATTTTGATATATTTTCTTTATTTTTTGCTCTCACAGGCCGACTACTCCCCTTCACTGCTGTCGCTTATGTGCGTTTATGGTTATTCGCTATTTATTTATATACCCGTTTCGGTGCTATGGGTTATACAAGTAAGTTGGGTATAACTGTTAATTACTATTATACTTACGCTCGATCAATATTTCTTCTCTGCGAACAGATTAGCTTACTGCAATGGCTACTAGTTATCACTGCAGCCCTCCTCTCCGGCTCTGTTCTCATTATCGTTCTCACGCCAGCTCTTCGCAACTCCAAATTGTCATTATTCCTTATGATTGGCATATTGGGCGCTCATTTCCTGCTGGCTGCCGGTTTTATGTTATATTTCTTTCATGTACCTAGCAATTCTCTGACACATGACGGATCAGCTCATTCAGCTGGTGCATTGGATGCGGTAACGAATGCTGTAGTACATGCTGCTAAAAAGATGGTGACGCAGGCACCACCTGTTGTGGGCAATATTGTGCAGAGTGACCAAATAAAATAGATGAGATGGTTTAAAAGGAAATGCGTGTAATAAACTGCGGGAATCAAAAGATATTTATATATATGTATACCTGAATTTGTACATATGTACATATCGCACCCTAAATCATAAAGTGACACAACGCAAAATTTTTCGAAATCGGGTTTCTTTCGTAAATCGGTACACATAATATATCCCTAGCGACTGCCAAAAAATCTTTTCCATCAGAGCCCTTTTTAACTGAAAAATAATTATTATACGTGGACTTTTTCCATATCATCGCCTATAAAAAATAAAAAGTTTTTTGGCTCTCCCTAAAAGTTTTGAATTTTTAGTCTTTATGATTTAGAGTGCGATATGTATAAATAACTGTATGCTAGGTTATGCGCTTACATACATATGTACATATATGTGAGCAGAACTGCTTAGGGTACTTTTTTCTTAAATTTTTATTTTCCTTTTTTGCCAAATTAGTACTATCTTTATTATCGTTATTGTAGTAATTATAAAATTTTAATTATATGTACTATTCATATGTATATTTATATAATATAAATACGGACTTACATACATACATACATGCAAATAGCATTCATTCCAATTGTAAAATATTTATTTGCCATTTTAACAAAAATATAAGCGTTATGTGGATGAAAAAAAAATAAACAAATTATTAAAAGTTATTCTTAAAATCTCAATCTTTGGTCACACTTTTGTTGGAAAGTTTAGTCGCTTCAAAATCGGCACTATGCTGGATAACATCCACCATCAACTACGCGTGTTATGTGTATCTGTCGCTTCGTATATCGTCACTTGCTGGCGATTTTTTTTACAACCACTGTACTTCTGTACATTAGACCGTATCGCAAAAAAAAAATTTCGAGGTACGCCCCACCTCCTGGTGTCTTCTTGGAAAACATACCTTGCACAATTTTTTTGGACGCCGCTAGATGCCGCTTTCTAAAAAAGGGGCCAAAGCCTTTTTTTAATGGCGTTTTCTTTTCTGACAAAAAATGTTGCCCTTTAATATCTCAATTATCAAATTACGTAACATGACTTTCTATAAAATGGCTGAATTTGTAGTTAATGGTGCCCTCTTACTTAGTCAGAGGACAATATTCGTTGAAATCACCACACAAGCTTACAAAATGGCTAAGAAAATCAAACAGGGCAACATTTTTTCGAGAAAAGAAAACGGCATAAGCCTTTAATGCGTAATGGCATGGTACACATTACCGATTTTAATTATATTAATACTTATTAGTTATGCAAAATTTCTGTTGGTTTTAATTTATGTCAAATCGTATTGAAATGTCAATCAGTCAGAGCAGGCGCAACCGCCAAGCGCGATTTAGGGCTGAGCTACCATAGCGTAGTTCGCACATCAGGTGATTGTCAGCAATGAAAAGAAAGAAGCATAGGCCACTGGTGACAATTTTCGGTAACATTACTTGGCTTAATATGAGTACAAATACTGCAGTTTCAGTACGTATAGCTAGACATCAAATTTTTTTCTTGTGCAAAATCATAACTTTTTAATAGCCCCGACACATAGCATACGTCAATCCGTCTACGTCGACGTATGTGACTGACAGCTCAGTAAAATGTCGGCATTTAAACGAACGTCGTCACACGTACGACGGATCCGTCGCCGCAACGTACCGAAGTTGCCCAAAAGTCAACTTCTGGTATACGTCAATCCGTCGCTATGTCAGCTGATTGCTTTTGATTGTTAACCTTTAGCTACTCTTGAATTTAACTTTTTTTCTAATTTGCTTTTCGAGTTTTTTCTCATTTGTATAACATTCCTCAATAAAACAAAATGGTCAAGAATTATCAGGAGATGTGAAGTTACTGAAAACTGAATTTCAATAGGGCAACTTAAAAGAGAAATTACAAAATATTCTAAAGAGTTAAATTTTTGCCACCACCTCTGTAGTTAAAGGTTAATCAAACAGCTGATTTGTGTATATCCGCCAACGTTTCCTCTGTGGCGACCTCTCCGTCAAGTACGTGAGCTGTCAGTCACATACGTCGACGTAGACGGATTGACGTATGCTATGTGACGGGCCTATAACACGCTTGTATTAGGTTCACCTGTATGTATGTATGTATGTATGTAAACAAGTTACGTATACGCAGTGTATTTCACTGTATGTTTGCTTGTACGCATTATGTATTATAACCCTTCAAAAATTTGAGGACCAGGTAGTCCAATGGGACGGGGCTTTAAAGTAGGTCTGAAGGGACGTGGTTACGGACTTGGTTACATGTTATGCTGCATCGGACCACATCGAATGTAAATTGTCGTTCGCCGCCAACTAATTCGTGGTTGGTCGGCAATTTGGCTCGGTCTAGGGTATTGTGATGAAGTTTAAAACGTGGTCCACTGTAAGCAGATTAGTGTATGGCCCAAATGGGGTGGTTTTTTATAAAGTCCTTTGTTATGCAGCGGTGAAGCAGGGGTGGTCATGTCATGGGGGTTTTTCAGTGTGAGATGTGCTTATTTCATACATATGTAAATCTAAACTTGCCTTGAAATTCTTGAAAATCGCGCGGTTTGTTTGTTGCATATTTCATGGCGTAATTTGTGATTATTATGTATATCCTGTGTTCTTTTGCGTTATTTGTACAAAGATTTTGTCTGAGGGGACCCCTAGTGAAATTTTATGGCGAATCATTAGCTCTGTTCAATAACAAAATATTGTTACGAGTTTTTCATAAAAAGTGTCATTTTTATATAGAGAACTGTCATGTTTTACGAAAAATTCGCATCAATTTTTTGTTATTGAACAGAACTTTTTTTCGGGATACAATTTTACTATTGACTGATGTACATATATGCGAATTCGAGTTTTTGAGTATTTTTAAATTACTTATACCCTGTCGGAAAAACAAGCAACCAAAAAGTATCTTATAATTTCTTATTTTTTCTTTCTTTCTGTCATACCTACAATTGTCCACTTGTTGCATAAATAAAAACATTAGGAACATTGTTTAATAATTTTTAGCAGTTTAATAGCTATTTGCCATAAAGAACAAAACAATAATAAACAAACGCTTATTATAAGGAAAGAACAAATTATGTATTAATGTAATCCTTTAGGATATCACGCATTTTGAAAGCGTCTTTTGGAGCATTAAAGCGAGTAAATGACCTTGTTTGTGGCAGCGCTGCCACTTCGTTGCGCCATTGACCTTGTACTTCCACATCACCATCATAGTGGTCTACTAACGTAGTTGGACAATATTCGAAATCATTTTGTTTTACGAAATTATGGAGAACAACTACAGCCTTCACAATTTTTTCTGCATTATCTGGATGGCATAACATACCGTCGCATAAAAGACGCCACCGCATTGTCATTATCCCAAAAGTATTCTCTATCTTGCATCTTGTTTTCGAAAGGATCTCGTTGAAACGACTTTTATCTTGTGCGAGATATCTGCCTGGGTATGGTCTCATTAAATTTTTGCGAAGCGGAAAAGCAGCATCACCAACGAAGAAGTAGGGCATTGAATCGAATGCGTATGTGCTTGCCATCAATACAGCCAACGCAATGTGGAAGTCCCGTTTTTTTCTCAAATTGATCCGCTATGATTTTATATTCGTTTTCATTGGGTGGAGGCAAATATATAATCCACAATTCATCCCAAATGGCTTCGCAAGTTTCATACACGATATTGCGGACAGTCGTTAGGCCCATCGGAAAGGTCCATGCAATCGTTTGCCATTTCGCTCCTTGGGCTAGATACCTATCGAAAGAATATACAAACACAAACAATTTTTTAGAAATTATATGTATGTATATGTAGAGAACATTCCCATCATTAACATTATGAATCAAATCCACCAAAACCTACATCAATGTCAAAACCAGCCGGCACTCCGGTTCGATAGACTTCCCACGCGAAGTTCTTGTCAATTTTTTTTCCAACAACGAGCACAACATATTGAACACCTCAACGTTCATTCGTGTCGTCTTGTGGAACTCACCATCGTCATTTGTTTTTATGATTTTATACGCCTGCCCAAAAAATCCATGCGAGTGCCACTCTTCGTCTGTGTATATTTCCCTGGTCCAAATCCTTGGGCTCCTATAATTTTTGTACTCGTAGTACAATATTCCCAAATCGAAAATCACGATTTCGTCATTACTTAAAGCAGCCATTTAATATACTTATTTTAAAATTCGTTTAAATGGTTTATATTCCCGCCAGCTAAAAAGATAAGAAAAAATGCCATATTTATATACATACATACATATCAGTCAAATGTCAAATAAAGCAGCCACTGCCAACGCTTAAAGCCGGAATTACAATAGCGCTGTGGCTGTGGCAGCGACTGTTTTTCGAAATCAGCTGATTTTTAGAAACTACGGTTTGTAATGAAGCGGCACATAATACAGCAGAGGCAGCTGGCAGCACCGCTCCGTTTAGCCCAAATTCTAAATTCGCTGCCGCTGCCTTGAATCGCAGCCAACTTCAAAGTGTTGATGTGAACTTACGTCTGTTTCCGTACTATCCAATGTAATATATTTTTTACTAATTTTGTGTTTCCGTACTTTGAATTTAATTTTTACTTAATTGATTTTCACTAGCAAATATTGCTGGCGGGATGAAAAAGCAAAGAAGAAGATAGAGTAGAGGAAAAAATGAAACAATATTGATTATTTTAATTGAAAAAAGTGAGCCCAAATTACATCAGCGATGTGGCAGCGGGCAGCGACGGTTTTCGAAATCAGCTGATGCGTCTAATATGAGCAGTGACTGCCACACCAAACACAATAGAGCGTTCGCAGTATTTGGCAGTGACTTCTTTATATATTAGGTCTGTTTCCTTTTACCTTGGACACGTGGTGACATAAATTTACTTACCATTTTCATGTCCACTTTTTTCATTTAAAATAATCAATATTGTTGCATTTTTTCCTCTACTCTTTCTTCTTCTTTACTTTTTCATCCCGCCAGCAATATTTGCTAGTGGAAATCAATTAAGTAAAAATTAAATTCTCTCCCGCTTGCTGGCATCAAAGTACGGAAACACAAAATTAATAAAAATATATTACATTGGATAGTACGGAAACAGACATAAGTTCACATCAACAGTTAGAAGTTGGCTGCGATTCAAGGCAGCAGCAGCGAATTTAGAATTTGGGCTAAACGGAGCGGTGCTGCCAGCTGCCTCTGCTGTATTATGTGCCGCTTCATTGCAAACCGTAGTTTCTAAAAATCAGCTGATTTCGAAAAACAGTCGCTGCCACAGCCACAGCGCTATTGTAATTCCGGCTTTATTTTCTAGCACATTTTAACCCTCTATCTGCATTGTTAATTGCTATTTTCTACATATATGTACATATATCCAAACAAGGGTTAAAAACAGCCATTTGCGTGGGCGTTAGAGGATTAAAGTCTACCGCAAAGAAATTCTTTATTAAATTCTGTAGAAGAAGTCCGAGCTCAAAAACTTCATTTGAGGTAATTTTTTATAAGATATTTTCGATAAAGTAATTGCACCTCCAGCTAAAACCATAAAACTTTAACCCCCTCTAAAAAAAAAACTCAGACCCTCTGGACTAGTACTCTGTTCGACATAGTTGGTATGGGAGACATCCTCTTTCATAATTAATAGCGTTTGTTCGTGTTGAGTATAATTTTTGTAAATTTGTTGGACTGTGTAATTAGGGAAGCTAAAAATATGCACGAAAATAACTGAAATATGGTCAGAAATAGTGATGGGTTTACACCTGGGTATTTACCCATTGCTGGGTTTTTACCGTAGAAAACAGTCGTGTCTAATTACTCTCGCTAATCGCTAATCGTTTCGTAGCTATCTGAGCACGTGTATTTGATATTTATCAGTCAACTTTTTTTCCTTGTGATTTTTCTAGACGCTTAAACAATGACCTCCAACTCCGGAGGAAATTATTTCGCATCACTTGACCCGGACCCCGATCCTGGCGGAACAAGTAAAAGGAAAAGAAAAAACTTTAACCTCAACAGCAGTTTGCTTTAAGCAAACAGCAACACGACTTTCCAAAGATAAATTATGTTAACCTACAAAGCGCTAGGCAAATTCCAAAATATATCCTCATGAAAAGCAATGTCGAAAATAAGCCGATTCAGAGTTTCAACATATTTTTGGTTTCGAAAGCAATTGAAAACATAAGCAGGGAGGAGCCTATTCATACTTCTTATACAAGGAATGGCGACCTACTAATACTGACGAAAAACTCGGCTCAAACAGATCGCTTTCTAAAAGTGACTAATCTTACCAATGTATGTCCGGTAACCACCACTTTACACCCCACTTTGAATACGATCAAAGGCGTTATTTTCGCACCCCCACTGAAAAATCTTACTACAGAAGAAATATTAGAAGGCCTAGCAGACCAAGCTGTAATCGACGTTCAAAAAATAAAAAAAAATGTTGAAGGCACTTTAACAAATACTTCACTCCACATAGTCTCCTTCAATCTCTACGATCTTCCCAAAGATATTAAAATAGGATTCCTCAACTATAAAGTGGATCCATATATTCCAGCGCCAATGCAGTGCAAAAAATGCTTCAAACTAGGCCACACACAAAGATTCTGCAACGGAATTGAAACATGCGAAGTCTGCGCAAGTAGCATCCATAGGCTGACCATAAATATGAATCGAAAATGAGGGACAAAATTTCAAATGATATAAATACGAACATATATTTATGAAACTTGAAATCGTAAAAAATATTTTTTCATCAAATAATAGGCTTACAAACATATGTAATTCACATTCTCTTCAGACTTTTTGTTTTAACAAAAATAAACAAATTGCAAGTTTAATTATAGGTATCTACAATAAAGCAAGCATAATGCTACGATAAAAAAGAATTTGGTAACTTAGTTTAATGTCCACAAATCAATTTTAATACGATTTACCAATTTCTTTCAAATTAATTTGCCACACAGCAGCCACAAAAATTTCATTCCAACAAACATATAGTCAATGAGGATGGTAGTTATTATCGATAACTACTTAAATTCTGTTGAGAAAAAGGGCTGCCACCTCAACCTTTTTAATATAAAACAGATTTTAAACAAAAAGGGGAATATTCATAGTCAAAATAAAATATTGATTTTAACTAACTTAAAATCAGCTTTTATCAAGACTATGAATATGCCCTAAAATAAATAAATGAGGGACAAATGAGGGACACTAGGAAAAAAAACAGAACATTTTGAGGTTTTCCGAAAAAACAAAAATACGAGGGACAGACTTCTGAAAAACAGAACGGTCCCTCAAAAAACAGAACGGATGGTCAGCCTAAGCATCCATGACCCTACTCCATGCCAGAAAGTACAATGCGTAAATTGTCAACACGAGCATAATGCACTACATAAAGACTGTCCCGCCATTAAGAAAAAACGTGAGATCATAAAAACCAAAATTATAAATAAGTGTACATTCAGCGAAGCAGCAAATATAATAAATAATATGCCACCCATCGCCGAAACTATTCCTAAAGAAGAACTTAAAGAAGCAATAGAAAAACACAAAAGAAGAATAGAACTAAAAAACAAATACAAAAAGCAAAACGAAACTGTAAATCAAAACACTCAAAATAACAACACAGAAGTAAATCGAAAAATTCACTCATCAAACCAACGGCAAAAAACTAACTCAACAAATCAACAACAAAAAATAAACTCACTAACTGAATCTCCAAAAAACTCAATCTACAACGCAACAAATATATCACAATCCCCCTTCAACCCATTAACTTCAAATTCATATGAAAACAATAATACTCAAGAAAACTATACCTGCAAAACAGCAAATTTACCCCAACATTCACTCAACTTATCAACATCCAATGTCATCGACAACAATAATACTTTACTTCAAATCACAAAAGAACATTTTAACTCAATTACTTTACCAATGGAAGAAATTTCTGAATTCGATGAAAACCTTTAAATTATTTTCTCTTCCCGATATATATTTCATTTATATATCGCCGTAAGAGAGGATACTTTACTCGGTTCTCTTCCACACCTTCATTTTAATTTTTATGGTCCTAAATATTCTCCAATGGAATATAAAAAAGAAAAAAAATTTGATATCTAGCTATATGTACTGAAACTGCAGTATTTGTACTCATATTAAGCCAAGTAATGTTACCGAAAATTGTCACCCGTGGCCTATGCTTCTTTCTTTTCATTGCTGACAATCACCTGATGTGCGAACTACGCTATGGTAGCTCAGCCCTAAATCGCGCTTGGCGGTTGCGCCTGCTCTGACTGATTGACATTTCAATACGATTTGACATAAATTAAAACCAACAGAAATTTTGCATAAATAATAAGTATTAATATAATTAAAATCGGTAATGTGTACCATGCCATTACGCATTAAAGGCTTAAAAAAAGGCTTTGGCCCCTTTTTTAGAAAGCGGCATCTAGCGGTGTCCAAAAAAATTGTTCAAGATATGTTTTCCAAGAAGACACCAGGAGGTGGGGCGTACCTCGAAATTTTTTTTTTTGCGATACGGTCTAATGTACGGAAGTACAGTGGTGGCAGAGAACTTATAAAACCAGAGAAGGTCCACGAACGGACAGGCGTGTAAATTGCTAATAACCAGAGAACTTATAAAACCAATCCAAACCATCCAACGGCCAAATTCATTTACTCCGAAATTTCATTAATAGAGTTTAATAATGCCCTTTCAAGATCTAAAGGAAAGACTCCCGGTACAGACAGAGTCTGCTACTCTATGCTAAAACACCTTCCCACACCAGCCAAGAACTATACGGTCAATTTGTTTAATAGAATATTCAATACCGGCATAATTCCTCAGGAATGGAAAACAACAATTATTATCCCGATTCACAAGCCCAATAAACCCAAGAACTCAATAGAAGGCTATAGACCTATTTCACTCATATCGTGCACCAGCAAAATTCTTGAAAAAATTGTATCGACACGTATTAACTGGTTCCTACAAAGAAACAGTTTAATTCACCCAAAACAAGTCGCTTTCAAACGGTGCTCAGGTACCTCCGATTCCCTAGTATATTTAGACAACCAAATTACTAAAAATATTCGAAGCAAAAACCATATTTCCATCCTTTCCATAGATTTTGAAAAAGCGTCTGATCGCATAGGCACTCATGCTATTGTAGAACAATTAAAAGAATGGAAATTAGGTCCAAAAATAATTACATTCATTACTTCATTCTTAAGAAATAGAAAGTTTAGGGTGAAAATAAACAATTACTGCTCCAATACAGTGTCGCTGATGAATGAGATTCCGCAGGGCTCCCCTCTATCAGTCACACTATTTTTAATAGCTTTTGAAAAACTGAACAGAATCATTGTAAAACATCCATCTTTTAACCATTGTATTTATGCTGATGACCTCTACATCATAGTTAACCATAAACACCAAAACATAATACAAAATAAAATCACAAATTTGTTTTCTGAAATCATAGACTGGGCTGATAATACAGGTGCTAAGCTTAACCTAGCTAAAACTAAGGCAATTCATATTTGTAAAAAACGCAATTGCATTCCTGTTGATATTTACATCAACGTTAACAAAATCGAATATTTGACAGATCTAAGAGTTTTAGGGGTAATCTTTAATAACAAATACAACTTTACAACTCATATAAATTACCTAAAACAAGCACTAACAAAAAGACTAAACTTGGTTAAATGTACCAGCAGCTATCATAGTAACGCACATCCCAATACTACAATAAACATTATTAAGGCAATACTAATCTCTAAAATTGAATATGGTATAGCTATCTATGGACACATTGCTAAATCAAAACTGAGACCTATAGAAAGTATATATCACTCTGCTATCCGTTATGCAATTGGCGCTTTCAGGACCAATCCAGTTAAGATCCTACAAACCGAGAGCGGTCTAGGCAGCCTACACGATAGGGTTAACGCTAGCACGGCAAAACTTGCAACAAAGCTTTTGCTCTCATCCGGAAAAACGTTGCTGCCCTACAAAAGTAGCTGTCCTTATAAAAAGCTTATACCAACAAGAAAACGCGTCTCAACATTTGAGAGAATAGTTCATAAAATTCATGAAATCCATCTAAACGAAACTCCTCGGAAATTTTTAATCCAATATCGACCACCATGGTATTTTCAATTAGATAGCGTCATCACGTCCCTTATGCACTTCCCAAAGGAATCTACCAGTAACCAAGTATACATATCACATTTTGGAAAGACATCTGAATACTACAAATCCTTTGGATGGCAGTTTCACTATACAGACGGGTCTAAAACAGCAACATCCACAGGATACGCTATTGTTAATAACCGCTACGACACTATAAAACTTATGCAACTCAAACCTGAATCTTCAATATTCACGGCCGAAACTGAAGCTTTACATGATGCAGTAAAAATGTTGAAAAACAAAAAGGCAAACACGTTATATGCTCCGACTCACAATCTTGCATAAAAGCTGTTATGAATATTTCACACCAAAACAACTCCATATGCGAAATAAGGGACATACTCATCCGCTTCACCAACAAACTGAAGATCATGTGGATTCCTGGACATGCTGGAATTTATGGGAACATGGTAGCAGACGAAGCTGCGAAATTCACCACTTCAGCTCCGATAATCCTGAAATCGACGCAGAATAAAACCGATATAGCATACACAATAAACTCGGCTCTATTAGAATGCAAACGGGAGGTTTGGAATAACTTCCAACACTTATACAAGTCTATAAACCCTTATGGAGTAGGAGCCTCATTCCCCCTGAACATAACAAAAAAAGATCTACAAAGGTATAGCCGTATCCGCATGTGTCATACACGTCTCACCCATAGTCACCTATTCACACGTCTCACACCGCCACGATGCTGCATCTGCGGACAAGAACAAATATCTATAGAGCATATAATATTCAATTGCAATATAATCACTGGCATATGTAACAACCATAACAAATCAATGATAGAATTACTATCAGATATATCCATAGAAAATATCAACCTTTTTGTAAAAATTCTTAGAATCTGCCAAATATATTTTGAAATCTAACTATTACTATACATACACAATCTAAATTGTAACTAAATTGTACCTATTTTAGCACCAATGCAAATAATATTTTACTACAGGCCGAAATCCTTAGTCGTTAGCGCCTAGTGTCTTAAGTTTCTTTGTATAATTTATTATACAAATAAATACAAATAATAATAATAATAATATTTGGTATACAATTATGACACACGCACATCTACTCCAGCGCACACAGGCTAAAACTTGTTATTTCTGTGGCGATGAAGCATCAGTAAACCACATACTAGTACACTGCCCGGGTCTGTCCTTAAGCCGACGGAATTACTTTGGGGAGCGTAGCCCTTTGGAGCTGCTGAAAGACCCGTGTTCAGAAAACATAAAGCAAATATACCAGTTCCTGAAAGACAACGACTTGCTGAGGCGGATCTAGTACACATTATCTTTAAGTAAAAAAAAAAAAAAAAAAAAAAAAGTAATAGTATTAGTTTATTATATTATATTTATGTATGTTAGTATACAGATGTAAATATCTCTATCCAGATTAAAAAAAAAAAAAACTTGTAAATGCACAGGTATAAAATTAGAAAATCAAGTACAACCACCAATAAATTGTAACCAGACAGCTGATGGCCTCTGTTGCTAGTGCTGCTATTTACTTATATTTGTATAATTAGGAATTATGCAAATTTAATAAAGTAATAATAATAATAATAATATTTGGTTGCATTACAGAATGGATTTGTAAGTTGCAATCCAATGGATATAATATACACAAAGTATATTTCGCGTTCAATGAAATTAAAAATAAAGCTTGATTGGAGTTTGGAAGTGATCTTGATCCGTCTGAGGAGGCAGGTGCATTGGAATTCATACACACAATGTCACAGGCGCTAAACATAACAAATTTTGCCAATTACAATGCCAAAATTGACTTCTGGGTAAAAACTTTTGCCTGGAGCTGTTTGGATGAGATTTCTCCATTAACTTGGTGGAAAGGTATTTGTGGCAGCACGCAATTAAGCAGATTAACTGTTCACCACCTTCAGCAGAAAATACGCACTCCACTCAATTCGAAAATGCCATTAATTATTCACTAGAAGGTATTCAAGACGACATCCCTTGAACTTCAACGGGAATCACGCACTCTACTCGATATGAGTTTTTATCGGATACTAATAGCGAAAGCGATTATGACTAAATTCATGTATAATTTCATTTGTAACTAAAAATCTATTTCATACCAAAAAAATTAAATTCTTTCTTAATTCTGGTTTATACCCACATTTTGGGTAAATACCCAGGTACTTGGGTAAATACTTGGGTATTTACCGGTAAATACCCAATTTACCATTTGGGTATTTACCCCTGTCCCATCACTAGTCAGAAATATCCACGAAAAAATCTCATTATATGCATGTATGCCTGAAATTTACCTGAAATATGCTCAAAAGATATATATACATATGTACATGTACATATATTTCAAGCCTACGTTTTTATTTCACGAATTCTTGCAAAAAAAAAAAATAATATAAGAACTGAAACGTATAATTCACATTTTCCACATTTTAAGAACTTGTTTTAAGTACGTCAATGCATGGGATCCTTTTTACAAAGCAAATGAAACTATTCCATAAATATTGGGAAGGGGTTGCATTGAGCTATCATATCTTTTACTATATTTTCGAGCTGTTGTGTGCGGAAAACGAATGCTATACATCGCAGGACCTGTTGGAAAAAATTTAAATATGAAGAATTCCTTTGGCGAAATCACTGCTAAAAACTTGTCTGTAAAATTAAAGTTTTTGTATAAAACATTTCAAACTACAGTTGTTTTCTATCAATAGTCAAGTACCCATCAAAAAACTCGATGACCGTGGAATTAAGAGGGTAATCCAGAAGAACCCTGGCAATCGCTTCCACATTCGTTGACAGAATGCCTGACATTAACATGGGCTTGTCATTGGAGGGAAGAACTTCCCCTCTGCATTACCGCCGAACGAATAAATCACGCAATACCGTAATCATTCTAGTGAATCAAATAAAGAACACCTTACAGGGAAGCAAAGAAAGAAGGCGAAAAATGTAAGGCATGATGGAAATTTCCACTGGTATTTATTCCAGTTCATTTTTCGCGCTCCATTCTACTTTGCATTACGTGGAATGGGTAATGCAAGCTCATTCCACTCTGCATTACTGGCAATCCGTGAAAGAATTGATGAACTCGCCAGATGTTCAATGGCAAGGCCTTCTGTCATGCCTGACAGGTAATAGCGATGACCAGATTTTTGCTGGGAATATGCATTTGCATATTTTTAGCTTCCCTAATAATAATATACCTACTCGTATACCGAGTTTCTCTTTGATATTTCACAAACTGAGGGAATAGTTGGCATTGAAACCGGCGAACTATACGTACAGACGGACAGAACTTCAAAGTCAAATATCTCCTAAACGAGAGCTAACCTAAAAAAATTAATAGCACCATCGTGCTCAGCGTGCGCGAATTATCTTTAGTAGGTATGGTTTCAAATACTTTGTAGTCAAGATGTTAAAGAAGAAAAAACACCTAAGTCAGCATTGGTAAATGCAGTATGTATGTAGGTTAAGGCATCGAATTCCGAAGCTTTTTGGCAATCCCGGGATTTCGGCATTTGAAAATGACAATCCCGGGATCCCGGGATTTTTCGGGATTACCTAAGAGACTGTTACCTTTGAAATTTTGTTTAAAAAACACACATATGAGTACTTTAAAACACCATTTATTTCATTTCAATGTTTTGTAGAAAAAATTAAAGCTTATTGAATTCAACTTGAAAAGAAAAAAAAAAAGATTTGTATTGTATACTTTAACACAAATGTTATATAAATACATATATAATATAAAGGTACATATTTATTTCAAAAAGTATTTTAAAAATATAAAGCATAGCAGTTGAGCAATTTTAAACACAGGGGGTGTCTTGTGATTTAATATTAGGGGTATTCGCTATCCATAGCATAACCCTAGCACGTAGCACGGATTGCACGGATTGCAAAGTTTTACAACGCACAACAACAAAATATAGGCGCACAGAAATATGCTAGACCTCAAAAATATGCTACACCAAAACCTATGTATATTTATTTGCTATGAAGTGTAGGAAATTAATTGCGACCCTGTGTCAGCTGACATTTACCAATTGTTAATTTCAATTTCAATTTGAGCATCCGAATTTTGCTTAAAATGTTGTGTTTTGTGTGTATTTATTAAATTTACTAAAATAAAATGATTTATTTATTAAAAAGTGAGTGATGAACGCGTCCCTTTGGCTAAAAAGAAAAGCTGCTTCTTAAAGTTTCCTACGACTGTGCAATGGGGTGCTCTCGATGTGTAGCATATTTTGGTCTAGCATATTTGCAATCCGTGCTATCTTGCTATCTTGCTAGGGATAGCGAATACCCCTATTGTAACTTTAAAAATAATATGGCAGAAACAACTTCATCAAAAACGTTGAATAATTTTTTTCAATTACTACATATATGAAATCCCGCAAAATCCCGAAACCCCGGGATTCGAATAAAAACTATCCCGGGATTTCGGGATGAAAAAATTGTACGGGAGGCCCGGGATTCGGGATCGGGATTTCCCGGGCTCGATGCCTTAATGTAGGTATATAAAGGGCTATGTACAACAATATGTAATGGGCCGTAGTCATAGTCGATTTAAAACAGTGTTTTACCACACTTAGAATGATCCTAGCATAAATGTAATTTTATCTCTGTCATATTCGACTTAAAATCAGTTTTATCACTAAAATAGCGTTCTAACTTTAAAATGAGGTGAATGTCATTTTAAAATCTTAAAATATTGTTCTAAGCTGGGAATTCGTCATGAAAACTATAAAAATAGAAAGAGAGTACGTGAATACAATAAAAAATAAATAAATAAAACGTATAAAGAAGACATTTTAATAAATATGCAGGTGTTACTCAATGCTTTCCCGCAGACAAGCTTTTTCTCCTGCGCTCCAGTTCGGTGCA
This sequence comes from Urophora cardui, assembly GCA_960531455.1. Classification (NCBI taxonomy): domain Eukaryota; kingdom Metazoa; phylum Arthropoda; class Insecta; order Diptera; family Tephritidae; genus Urophora; species Urophora cardui. Next base: position 29,537,220 of record OY482671.1, on the reverse strand, counting down.
CGAGATCTTTTTGTTCCCTAAAATCACAAGTTCACTTTGATTTATATGAAGTGCGTAGTTTAACTCACTTTTAGTTGTTTTTTAGCGTATTCTAAATATACGATTAAGTTAAAATATGCAAACATCAAAAGTCGAATAGATAGATGCGCTTACTTTTTTCTTTTCAATTTAAAAGTAGACACAGGGTGAACTTTTAGAACACTCGAAATTTCTTAAAATTACAGAGCGATTCTTATTATTTTATATGGGTAACTCTGTTCCGTTTCATTTTAGCAAACACGTTGTTCTAACTGGTCTATGACACACCACTCTTTTAAACATCATTCTAAATTTAATACCGATTTTAACTAAAACCGATTTTAGTGAACGACTATGACTACGGCCCAATGCCCTGCTAGAATTGTGTGACCGAAAGTACTAACACAATTACAAAAATATAATATTACCAACACATTTGCACTCGTATGTGTTCTAGCCAAGTTCAAAACCTATGAGATAGATAAGGATAAAATGGAATTTGAAAATACACATACGGGAACGTGATGAATGAAACGGTCACAAAAGTTCCCGATGCCCTTAAGAATGTGATAGGAAATATCCCAAAACTTTTGGTCATGCCTGCCGGTCATATGACCGGTCAAATGACCTGCACAGTTCTTGCAGGGTGTATATTATATATAGTACACTGAGAAAACTGAATTGATCTCACATCCATCCATATGTATTGATAATCCTGCCTGTTCCATAAACTATGAATGTCATATTCATATTTTTGTTAAATATTACATTTTTTTTCGATATAGATAACTCCCATTAGTTAGTTGTCTTCGTGTACATACATACATATGTATATATTTCTACATATGTACATATGTATATTGTTATCTTCTACAGCACGTGTGCATCAACATGCATGACCAATTCTTTGTCATCTATTTCATGTATTAAAAAAACTAGGTCTTTCTTCGCAAATCACCCATTTGACATACACGCATGCATATGTACATTAGGGTGCTTTTAATTTGTATGAAAAATTTAAAAGTTCATAAAAAGACTGTATCGCCCCCTCAATCTTTAGCAACATGGTCAAAGATATCACACATAAATTTTGGTCCCGATTGGTGGCGTTTAAGGCGTGGCGCATTGAGGTCAAAGTTCAGAAAACTCTATGAAGGGTCAAAAAATCAAAATATTTTTTTTAATTATCTAATACCCAAAATTAATACTTCTATACCCAAGGATAACAAATATAAATTTTGGTCCCGATTGATGACGGTTTACTGGTGTTTCAAGGGGGTCAAAGTTCAGATTACCATATGCGACACTAAAAATGTAAGTCTTCTATGGCAATGTGAACATTGACCCCCTTAAAACACCACTAAACCGTCATCAATCGGAACCAAAATTTATATTTGTTATCCTTGGGTATAGAAGTATTAATTTTGGGTATAATATAATTAAAAAAATATTTTGATTTTTTGACCCTTCATAGAGTTTTCTGAACTTTGACCTCAATGCGCCACGCCTTAACCGCCACCAATCGGGACCAAAATTTATGTGTGATATCTTTGACCATGTTACTACAGATTGAGGGGGCGATACAGTAAAATATCGTTAATTTGAATTTTAAACGCACTCTAATGTACATACATAGGTACATACATACATATGTACATACATAACGCTGCATCAATCTTTGCAGATCATTTAATTTAAATATAAAAAACACTGTCCAAATTCACATTTGAATTTATGTACCTAAATTTTTTCCTGCTACTACTATTATTGTTTTTGTTGTTGTAAAGTTGTCACTATATTTTATAGTTTTCGTTATCGCATTAAAGCGCAAAACAATAAAAGCCAACAAAATCAACCCCAAATCCTAATTTAGAACTCAACCAATCTGATTTACTTTAATTTGTAAATAATAATTTTTATCTTTATTTTTTTTTTTTTCGAATAAATTGTTTGAATGGATTATTTAGCTTGGCAGTTCAACCCTTCGACGAAAAATTATTAGGCTGCGCATGCGACGTGACTTTTGATTTGTGTTTTTTGCTTTCACTTTAGAACTTTTCCTTGCATGCTTTTTCTCGCTGGATTAAGTGTTCATGTGTTTATGCACATAGTACCTACCCTGCAAAAAATGCGATTAATTCGGGACGTGTCCGGGATCACTCGCAAGGGAGCATGCGACTAATACAATTTTACATCCCTTTATATGGAGTGAATTGATCGCATTTGTTCGAGCATGTCCTATGAAGAGACTAATTGTTCAACTTGTATACCCGAAAAAGGTAAATATATATTTCGAGGAACGCTACAACTTTAAAGTGCAAAGAAAAAATTGATTTTTATTATTATTACTATTATATTTCTATTATTTCATTAGTAACAAAATAAAATAGGAACGTAAAATCATGCGTATTATTTAATAATAAGAGTTATTTAAAAAAACAACCAACAAAGAAAATTACATACATTTGGTGAACAACACATTTGCCTTTACAGTTGGTACTTTTAAGATATTAATAATAAAGCTTGTGATCATTTGATAATTTCCAATAAAAATTTAGAATTTAACGACGTACTTTGTTTAAGCGAATATTTCCAACCTTGCGAAAAATACTGAAAATTAATGCAACATTCGAAAAAAATGAAAAATTGGATGCACAAATTTTGAGATGAATTCCGAGTATACTGCTGCGTATTTTATTTTAGTACGTAATGCAAAATTTTCAAATAAAATTTAACTTTTTCCTGGTTTTTGCTTATTTTATTTTTTGAATATTGTTTGCATTTTCTTCCATTATTTAATTTTCATGGGAGGAAATTGCAAAAACCTTTGAGAAATAAATGGCCAAAAATCAGGAAATAGAAATTATCAAATGAATTTTACCACAAGAAATCTAAAGATTTAAAAATACTTAACGTACGTTTCCTTACAACGCGTACTTCACAAAAAGAAAAATTTAATTGCACTAGGTTACAGCCAAAAAATATCTAAAAATTCAGGTATGGGGGAGGATAGGATAGGACTGCTGTGTTCGGAACTATTTTTTTAATGTGTTGTATTGTTAGGTTTTTGAAATAACCGTAATTTGGTATTTTTTGGTTATCACTTCACTCAAAAATTATTTTCGGAAATCACAAATGCGATAACCACGATTAAGCAGGCTAATTTTTAAAAGAATAAAATTTTCCTGAATTTTACAACTTCCTACAAAAAACTTAATTTCAAAATCAAAATTTTTTCAAAAATCGCAAGTAATTAATAAAATTTTGATTTCGACCAGTTTTCACTACAAGTTGTACATCGACAATTTTAATTGTCTTTCGAACGAGGTACTGCTTGTGATTATCGCATTTGTGACTCCCGTGAAAATAATTTTTTCAATGAAGTGATAACCAAAAAAACATAACCATACTAAAAATAAAAAAGAAAATAGTTCCGAGCTCAGGAGGCCCATGTCTATTCTCCCCCAAACCTGAATTTCTTGGTATTTTTTTAATTATTTGTAGCCTAGTGTTATTAAATCAAAAATATTAATCCTTACTTTGCCTTTTTTATTCTGCCAAAAATGTCAAACTTATTCTGCATTTTCTTCGGACTGTAAAATTTTTTTATTCTCTTCCACAAAGATTCCACACATTTATTGACAAAATGTAAAACTGGCCCGACTAAGGGGCAACATTTTCTGTTCTTAGCACAAGTAAAGGGTTGCATTATTTTTGTTTCATTTATCACATGAAAAATGCACCATTTTCATAGGGCACGGGGCACATGTTGATAATGCTGCCATGTAATAATGCAACATTTTCGTTCAGAATAGGAAGCGCTATTAGTATACAGATCTGAGACCAATAAAAATTTTGTAAACTACAATTTTTCTTTTCTATAATAGGGGAATATTCTCTCTTTATTTTATCAAAGTCAAAAAGGGCGGGATCCCGGGATCCCGGGATTAGAATCCCTAGTACAAATGTACATCAATCGCTTACATCCCGAACGGGTACAAATGCAGGTCAATCGCTTTCATCCAAAGTTGCAAGCCAAGGCTATTTTTTATAAAATTGTAAATTGTTATATATATTAAAAGAAAGTTTATTCGATTAGTTTTCTTTTTGTAGTGAAATCTTTAAAAAAAAATCAGTATTTTCTCCAAATATTTTAAGTTATGCGAGTGTAAAAGACATGTGAGAAATTTTTCAAAGTTGTTAGCCAATGCAATCTTTAAAAATTATAAATGTTCATGCCTATTTAAATAAAGATTATAAAATAAGTTTGAATTTTGTAAAAAACAATTTTCTTTAATAAATTCAAATTTTTTTAAATAAATTTTCATTTTTGAGTGTGCATTATGCAAGTGTAATTGATTTTGTAATGAATATTTTTGGTAACATTTTGTTGCAATTATTATTCATCATTGTTATTAAAAAAAGGCGTTCAATTAGTTTAACCTATTGTTATAAAATTTTTTAAATACATTGTATATATTTGTATAATTTCTACATTTAATGAATATAGATTTGTACTCGTTCGGGATGAATGCGATTGATCTAAATTTATACCAGTTCGTTAACAATTGGTCTACAATTAGTCTATATTTATACCCGTACGGGAACAATCGGGGACTAATTGTGGCCCGATTGTTCTCGAAAGACAAATCTCTCTGGTTTAATCGCACATTTTTTTGCAGATTATGAACATACCCAGCAGGGAACTCAATAACTAGTGAGCAAAATTTTTAGTTTCGAACTAGCGAAAAGGTGTCAAAAAGGAATTAGATCAATTGTAGTTAGGCCCTCACCAGTTCAGAAGGAGTGAATTGAGTGATCATTTTAAGACACACTGATTTGTATGCAATTTCGAAGTGACAAAAATTGTATGAAAATTTTTGGTACGTTCAAATGCCGTCGGCCTGGGATATTTCTGCAATTCTCAGATGTTTAGTGAAGCATTTTATATAGATTTTTCTATTTGCATCTTCACTTGTATGTTCCTCTAATTATGCTTTTTCGATCCCTCAGGCTTATTTTTTTTTTAATGTTTTTTTTATTACTTTTTAAATATTTTTATAAATTTTTATTAAATAAAAAAATATTAGTTAAAAAAAATATAAAAAAAATTTCCACCTCAACACCAACAGGATTCGAACCTACGCTCGTCAGCTTGAAAGTCACACGTGTTAGCCACTGTGCCATCGCGCCACTTGCTTTAAGCGTGGCAAATAATGCTCTTAAGTGGAAGATTTAAAACTGTGGAATTTGTATGAATTTTTAGCTAGTTCAGAACTATCGAAATTGTGCCAACAAACGAACTAGTGCAAACTGTAGAATTTAGTAGTAGTGCGGAACTAACGAAAATGTAGTGCAGAGGGTGCCAATTGACACCGCCTAGGACATCACAGTGTTAAATTCGCCAGTTGATAACATGCAAAAGAGATTTAGCTCGCACTACTAGTTGCGAAAGATGCACTAGAAGTGACCTAGTTCGGAACTAGAGATTTTCCCTACAGGGTATGTATACATATGTAGGTATGTATGTCTAGTTGTGTATCGCTTTGTGTTGTAGTAATGGAAACTTGCATTACTTTTTCGCCAATTGTTCAGGAAAAAGCATCGACTGCTGGCCGGAAAAGCGCTTTTATTTACGCCGCAAGGGGTTGCAACACATTTCTAATTTGTTGATTACAAAGTTGGTGTGAAAGTTGATTTGCGTTTGTACGGACATACATTCATATGTACATTAGGGTGGTCCTTAAAATTCAAATTAGCGATTTTCTTCGGTCTCACGCGCTACATCGGTAACAGCACGGTCAAGGATGCCACATATGTATAAATTTTGGTCCCGATCGGAGATTGATAAAGCGTGTCGCACAGGGGTCAAAGTTCAGATAACCATATGGGACACCGTGCGGCACCCCTTAACCGTCTCCGATCAGGACCAACATTTATATTTTGTATTTTTGAGTAGAAGACTTTCGACTTTGGCCATTAGATATAAAAACATTTAATTTAATTTTTTTGGTCTTTATATGGTGATCTGACACCTCTGTGACACCCCTTAACCACCACGAATCGAGGCGAAAATTTGCATTTGTGTTTTTGAGTACAGGACAATCGATTTTGGGCATTAGATACATCTTCGTCGCTTCTATTATTGTTGTTCTTACTGTGATGGCCGCAAAAACACTTTCTAAAATTGACAAAAATATTAAATAATGCAAATCACAAGTCATCAAGCCTGATAAAAAACAAAACATAAATTAAAAAACAAAACACAAGGCCAACAACCAAAAAGCACACGCCGTCGTCACCGACGTCATCAGCATTAAGATCGACCACCGGCCACAATCTGCCACCGCCAGACATTCCCATTTCGCCCATTATTTGCATACATACATACATACATACATATTTATGAGCGAAGCGCAAACTATTTACTATTTTATTTTTTATTTTTTTTTGGAGTGTTCTTCGGTCGTCTGCCTGCTTCCCGCTTTAACTGCCAAAGCAGAAAACACTCCTCGTTCTAAATCACAAATTATTCAAATTAGCAGTTTTACCAGGCGCACAGCAAATGCAGCGCATAGAAGGCAACCCCGAGATACATATGTATGTACATATACATATCTATATACATACATACATATATATATATATATATATAAATCCAAAATGAGCTGCAGGACTAACTGAATGGCGGGCGGGTGGGCGCATGGGCGTTTGAACGGTCGCGACCGGTCGGGTGGTCGGTTGGTTGGTTGGGCAGGCAAAGAGTTCCAGCGCGCGTGAGCTGCAAGATAAACAATCAAAAAAAAAGTGTTTTAAAGTTCAAAAAGCTATTCATTCATACGTTCTGTTCGCACACCGCCTTGGCTGACTAGCTGGTCTGCCGGCTGGTTGGTTGGCGTGTTCACCCGCTGACAATCCCTAAGCCAAATGCCAAGCCAAAAAATATGTAAAATAAATTTATGTGGCTGTGGAATGTTTTAAAAGTTAAAGAGATACAATGAATGGCAGCTACAGCGGCCGGCCACCTACTCCGCGACGATGAGCTGATGGACCGCTTACATTTATCGAGCTCAGAGCTGACGCACGGGCGCAGAGCGCGCTATAAAATTTGATGCCTTGACGAATTTTAAAGTTGTTCTTGCTTTCTTATTTTAGTAGAGTTCGTGTTCATGCTGCAGCGCTGTTCGAAGTGGTGGTGTTTTCGTGTCCTGCTACGGCCTGTGACCAGGGATGCCACTTTTGGGCTTTTCCTACCAAAACTGGTAGGTTTTATTCCTTTTGGTAGGTTGGTAGGACGATTTGAATTTTGGTAGGTTTTTGCCTTCGTTCAACTAACATCACTGATTTGGTACATTTGTCACTTTGCCACCACACTGTTGAGAAAACGTGTCTTCTCAGTAGAGTTTTGTCACAGAACTCTTCTAAATAGAAAAGCTTTCTTTGAGATTCAAGTACACTTGCCCCCACAGACAAAATTGGAGGAGATTGAAAACAGAAAGGCATCTGACATTTTACGCTATATGAAGCAAACAAGGTTGTCCGTCTACATGGTGTGTAATAAAGAGCTTTATGTGGTATCACATCAGGCCATCAGGCCTACCTAGGTAGTAAATGTGTTTGCTGTACCAAGTGGAAACAATGTCCGCTATTTCCCTCAATAAATCTGCTTACGTTTCCTTCCTCATTATTCCTCAAATGTTATTCCACAAATGTAAATCCTGGTTTCCTCCGCACTGGACGAGCGGTGACATACACTAATACCCAATCCAACCTTGCCCGAATATCATTTAACGCCAACTCAAGTTTTTGTTTATGTGGGAACTGCTAAGCAGCTCCTCTTTTCCTTCACATTTTTATCACTCATTCTAAATTACTTGAAATTTGTACAAATAATATTAAATTTAATACTAAAATTTTCCAAAAAAAAAAAAAAATAATAAACAGTTTTTTTTATTTTAAGCGGTAAAAAAACAAAAGTGCCCGGTTACTGCAGGGTGGTCGGTTACTGGCACAGTTACCCTAAATGAATTTGTTAAATATGGTTAAATCTCACATTAAAAAAAATTGGTAGGCTCGAAGCCATTTTGTTAGGTTTTTGGTAGGAAAAAAATTTTCTTAGTGGCATCCCTGCCTGTGACTTTACCCAACAACAAGCTTTGGCCGGCGCCCTTTCCCTTTTGTCCGTATCTTCCGCTGCTTGTTTGGGACAAGTCATTTCCGTTCAACTGCTTTGCATATGCAAATGCCTTCCAGCAGCAGCGTAGCAGCTCACCAACTAATATCATGTAACTGTTTCTTTCTTTGGTCTCCTTGCTTTTCGACGGACACACGCGTGTGGATGTTTGTGCAAGTTTATGCACACGCTTTTTTATTTATCATTCGTGCTGCTCTTTGCAAGTTAATGCTTAAATATGCATTAGCATAGTCCGCTCCGCTCGTGCGCTCCCACCCTCGTATGTGCATACATATGCATGTATGTACATATTATGTAGATATGTAATTCGACATGCAAGAAATATTCGAGAGCTTATAATGTGCTCATCATCGCCATCTTCATCATCCCTTCCCGCTGACGACAAAGCAAGCTTAGCGAGCATACCCTGCAAAAATTCCGAGTACTCCATTCGCTAATCCATGGAGTGCTCGCTATGGACCAACCGAGTACTCCAAACTAGCCACATTTCATACAAAAAATATGGTCCAATTAACATTGCATGTCATTGCAATGGAGTATATACTCCAGTCCCGCATAACAATCAAATTAATCCATGGAGTACCTACATTGGCTTAATTGATGGAGTACCTAACAGTTAGCCGAACATAACAACAAAAACCAAATGTTTATCGCGACGACGACGAATGACGTGTATACATACAAACATATGTATGTATGTACCCACCAAAAAATCTGAGCCTTATTTAAGAATTAAAACAGCAGATTTAAAGGCTTACGAAATAAGACCTGAAAATTATAAGGGTAGCAAATGTGTATGGCGTAAGGCTTAAAATAAGACTGATTTTCCTGTGATGATCTCATCAGGCCATAAGGAGTACTCGCTCTCTGAGAGCACACCTTATTCCAAAGGCTTAACCGCCATGCGAAATAAGGCCTAGATAAGCATAAGAGAGTTAGGAGCAGACAGAGTTAGTGTACCCAGAAAAAAAATAGTGTGAAATCAACCAAAAATCAACAAATTTTGTGGTTAATTTTTTTCAACACGATGCTTAATGTATGCCATCATGTAATCGTGTAAATTTAACACTACTGTCAAGTGTTAGTTTAACAGGATGACAACTGTAGAATTAATACTAAAAAGTATTGAGTCTTCCTGTTGATTTTACAATTTAACTAGTTAATCTTACAATAAAAGCTGGTTAAATTAACACGAAATGGTCCTGTTGAATTAACAATAACATCTTTTTGATTTTACATTAAATTTATTGTTAAATTAACTACAAAGCCTTGTTGATTGTACAATTTATTTTTTTAAATAAAAAAACATATAAAACATAAAATATATCTGTGCCCGCAAATTAAAGTAGCCTAACTCAAAATATGGTGAACGGAGAAAACTAAATTTTTTGTCAAAATTCAAACCATTGGACCAATTCGGGTTTTTAAAAGGGGAAATAATGGATTTGTAGTGTTAGAGAAGGAATAGTTGTGAACCAGAAATCTTAAAGCAAGGTTAATTGCAAAAAAATGTCTTTTATAACTTAAGTGCTTTTATTGGATGCAATTTTTACGAAAAGCAGAATTAACTCGAGTTAAGTTCTTTTATTGTGTCGAATTCTTCCCAATAAGGTTTTTATTTCCATTTAACTCGAGTTAAGTGTTTTTAAGCGTAGACCTACGTTCGAGTCGAAAACGACCCGAAACGATAATTTAAGTGGATATAACTAACTAAGTAGTGGAATTAGAAGTCTTAGAGTTTTTGACTTTTAATTTTTGTTTGAAATGAATGAAATAAAATAAAAATCGTTTCGCTAATCATTGTTGTTTGTGCCTGAAAAAAATAATCCATAATCCTACGCCGCGGATCGTTTTCAACCCGAACTGAATTTGCGTTTTATTTTACCGAATACTGAAAAAGGCATGGTACTAGGGAAATCACCACAAGAAGCTTGGTTTATCCAGAATTGATTAATGAAGATTCCCAGGCGAGAGGTTCAAAGCTATAACAGCTGGAACCGCCGAAAAAAGGGGCGCGGTAGCACTACTGTTTGATAGAAAATAGCTGGTAATTGTGATGGTATCGACATATAGAGTCATCTGCAAAATACATGTGTTTATAAACCCAGTGATGAATCTTTATATTCGTTTGTTTTTTTTTTCGTTCAATTAAGGCATGTCTACAGCACACTCCATATGCGTATGACCATGAACCAAATACTTGTGGTAAATTCTGTCAATGTTAGTATCACCTTGCATGAAGATTTAAAAAATAGTACTAATAAAAGAGTTTTGGTTTTGGCCAGGACAGCAATCGCTATAAAAAACGACATGTTTAATATTGAATGGTAAACTATTTAAGTGTTTGAATAAGCACGATGCTCTTCCATTGCCACCACAATTTGCAAGGGTCTCATGCCACATATAACACGTAGGTTGTGCGGAAACACAGTCATGTACAGTTAAATAAAAAGTGTATAAAGCGTTTATAAAAATATTCAGAAGATCGCAAAAAGGTGTAGGAAGGCATATGCTAATCAGCACAATCTGACCCCGTGTCCGACTGACTATCGTTAAAAAATGAGTCCTTAATTGAGTCGTCGCTACTATAATCCATATTCAGAAAGTCTTCTTCCTCCATGTTACCAGGATCCATACCTTGTAAAAGGCTACACGATTAAAGTTTAATAACAATAATAACTAGCCGAAGGCCTGAGTTGTCAGTGCTATATAAAAAATATCTGTTAGTTTCTAGCTTTTAAGCTTAACTATCAATATTAATAAATAACAAGTAAGGAAGCCTAAGTTCGAGTGGAATCGAACATTAGATACTCAGCTGTATGTTTTCATTGTTTCTTTGCGTTTGATGGAAACACGGTGCACTTAATATAAAGCGAGTGCTGCATAAAGTGGGCGTAGCCACGCCCATTTTCTAAATTTTTATCAGTCATCCAACTAAGCATATGAATATTATTCTTTGTGCAAAATTTCATTCCTTTATGACTTCTAGTTACAAAGACTTCACGTTACAAATTCCCAAAGGGTATTGTAGATATATCTTTCTTAAAAAGTAGGCGTGGTCATAAACCGATTTCAATAAATTTCTGCGTGGCTATTAACACATGTTATAAAAGTGTATAAACCAAGTTTCGTCATAATATCTCAATTATTTGTCGAGTTATAGGCTAAGAAATCTCGTATATCCCTTTGTGTAAAAAGAGGCGGTGCCACGCCCATTTTCCAAAATTTTTCTATTTGTTGTTTCCGGTCTATTGTAGAAATCATACCACAGAATTTCAATGAATTATATTTACATTTGAAAAAGATATCGCTTAAAATGTTTTTATTAGGCCACTTTATAATACCCATATATAAAAGTGGGCGTGGTCTTCAACCGATTTCGCTAAAATTTTCAACATGTATCACCACAAGTAATAAAAGTGTACACACCAAGTTTAGTCATTATATATAAATCATTTGTCGAGTTATGGGCTCAGAAATCTCGTATATTCCTGTTTATAAAAAGAGGCGGTGCCACACCCATTTGCCAAAATTTTTGTGTTTTACGTTTTATGTCCGCAGTTGGACTCCTGCTATAAAATTTCAATGATATATCTTTATATTTGACAGAGATATCGCTTAAAATGTTTTTATTAGGTCACTTTATAATATACGTATATAAAAGTGGGCGTGGCCCTCAACCGATTTCGAAAATTTTTCGTCCAAATATTTGACTAAGTAAGTATATCACGCGTACCAAATTTCATCGATATATCTTCAACGGTTTCTGATTTATGACTCATAAAACTTTCAATGTTAGCCCTTTAATAAGTGGGCGTGGCACCGCCCATTTTCCAAATTTTTATGTTTTTTGTTTTATGTCCACAGTTGGACTCATGCGACAAAATTTCAATGATATATCTTTATATTTGACAGAGATATGGCTTAAAATGTTTTTATTAGGTCACTTTATAATACAAATATATAAAAGTGGGCGTGGCCGTCAACCGATTTTAACTATTTTCCGTCCAAACGTTTGCCTAAGTAAGCAAATCACGCGTACCAAATTTTGTCTATGTATCTTCAATGGTTTCTGAGTTATGACATATAAAACTTGCAAGGTTTGACCCTTAATAAGTGGGCGTGGCACCGCCCATTTTCCAAAATTTCATCAAATTTCTTCCTAGGGGTCTGAGCTCAATACGTGGGTAAAATTTCATCGCTCCAGCTATATTAGTGACTGAGATACCAAATTTCCGATTTTTTCTATATAGGAAAAGTGGGCGTGGTCATGGTCCGATTTCGCCCATTTTCAATACCAACCGTCCCAGTCTCGATACCAACTTGCATTTCAAATTTCATCAAAATATCTAAATTTTTGCGCGAGTTATAGTGTTTACAGACGGACGGACAGACGGACGGACGGACGGACATGGCTCAATCGATTTCTCTTTTCACCCTGATCATTTTGATATATATAAGTCTATATCTATCTCGATTATTTCACTCTGTTACAATCCACCGTTATGTGATTAAAACTATAATACTCTGTGTACTAGTACAGCTGAGTATAATAATACACTGGCGATATTAAAACTCTAACGAGTTTTATTGCCGAGCTTCTCTCCCAATTCGAGGTGCGCTTCTTAACTATTGTTTTTCCTACAATTTGTGTGGACCTACAGTTTTATGCGAGCTCCCAACGGCGAATGCTTTTTTGTGAGAAGCCTTTTCATGGAAGAAATACACTCGGAGGGTATGCCGCCCACTACAGAGAGGTGACCACTATTTATAAAAACCCAATAATTGGGGTTTAATCAATTAGAAAAAATGTTTGTGGTGTTTGTCTGGACTGGGTTAGAACGCGAGACCTCTGGTATAGCAGGCGAGCACTCTACGCACTACACCTCAGCGGCCACATTAAAGTTTAATTGATGAAAAAAGGTTTTTTATGTATACAGTATATAATAATTAATTGAATTTCTATAATATATATCCTTGAAAAATCTCTTATCTCAGTTTATCGTATCCACTTGCTTCCAACAAAAAAACCTAACTGAAGATAATAACGCATGAAATGAGAAAAATATTCTAACAAAAAAACCTAACTCGAGATAAATTTTGTAAAAATAAAAAAAAAATCACTTAAAATAACCTATTTCGAGTTAGGCTATGAAAACAAAATTGACAAAAAAAAATTATAATTCCTAACTCAAGTTAGGTTTTTTTAATAAACTGAAAACGCAAATAAATACGTCCATGAAGTACCCACATAACTCTAGTTAGGATGTTTTAATAAAACGATTTTTCATACAATACTAGACTTAAGAGATTTGCTAGAAGATAAGTTGTTTTAACTGGTGCAAAATATTTCTATCTGAGTTAGGATAATTTTTATATCTTAATAACTTTTTAAATATTACTCCAATTTAAATGGGGATAAGACAGATCGATGGGTTTTCCTCCAAAGTTTAACACTATAACAATAACTCAATTTCGCATTATCTCGAGTTAGGCTACTTTAATTTGCGGGCACAGATATAATCATCACTTCAATAATTGAAAGTTCAATTAAGCACATTCGTACACCACCCGCACAACTGCCCAAATTGATGGCGTCCTTCTCATACGAACACAAATGTACCGGCGATAGTTTATACATGGGCGATAGTACTATCACTTGCACCGAGTAATGTTTGGCCGCTAATGCAACAACCGCATGCTGCACGCAGACCCCCATTCGCTAAAAAACCTCCTCGTGATATTGCAACCTTTGAAGAGGAAAAATAAAATACTGAACATTAAATACTTTTAGAAACAAAAATGTAATCCTCTTTTAACTCACCTGCAAACTGAAAATATAAATCGAAAACCCACTATCGCGAACTGACAATGATGCTAAACTGGCATCACTGCCACGGCACAAAATTTTCCTTTTTTTTTTTAGATTATAATTTGCGTTTTGCACGAAAATCAGACTTCAAATGATCAAAAAAATTATGTATGTTTCAAAATAGTTTTGACGTTCTTTTTTAACACTTTTTTTTAGATTACATTGACACTATGATCGTGTTGAATAAACCAAAATTACAAATGACGTTTATGTTTGAACATTGTTTCGTGTTATATCAACCAAATTTTATTGTTAATTGTGGTTCTTGTTGTTTTCACATTTGTTTTCATGTTGTATTAACACTAAAATTGGGACGTCATTTTTCTAACATTTTTTTAGTTTATATTGACACTATCATCATGTTAAATAAACCAAATTCCAAATGACATTTAGGAATAAAATTTTATATTTGAATCATCTTGTATATTTTAAAATTTCTTCATGTTGTATCAACAATAAAATTTGGTTGAATTTACCAAATTTTCAGATGACAGTTACAAAGCCAAAATCATGTTTCAAAATCGTGTAATTTGAAAAAAATTGTTGCTGTTCTATGTGTAAAGATCGATCGTGTTGATTTTACATGAATCGTGTTGATGTTGTGCATGCACAACAGAAGCAGAGCTGTCGGCGTACTCCTTTTTTAGACCTGAATTGTCAACAATAAGCAAAACTTTTTGCCGGGTAGTTATGTATGTATGTATAGACATTTCGTCGTCGTCGCGATAAACATTTGGTTTTTGTTATGTTCGGCTAACTACGAACCGATGCAGATACATGAATCGGTCATTTGGGCTATGTTAGTGGTCACTTTGAAAGTAATCCAACCTACCACAAATGGACCATATAATCCAATGATTTTTGCAGGGTAATAATAAAAGTTGTATGTATGGGACTATCAATACAGTGGTACACGTGCTGATTTACTTTCAGGCTGCTGGCGTATTGCACTTTGCTTGTGCAGTCGGCAGAAAGGGGAGGGGGGTTACCGTTTATGGCCTAGGTTTTATTTGAACCCGAAAACCGCCCTCGTAAGTAGCGCAGCCAACTATTCCATTCTTCACATGTTGCAATTTCATGATTATAGCCTTACGTTATCAAAAACTCTAGAGTCTAGACGATGAAGCTTACAATTTTTATAGACATGTATTAAGGATGAAGCAAGCACTTAATCCCGGCGCACCAGTGGCTCACTAAATCCTCCAAAGAAGTTTGAGCTTTTGAATGATGCTTCGATATAATTTGTATGGTTTTCTCCCAATTTGAAAATATCGATCTACATATTTATGAATGTTCTGTTGACCAGGAACTGCTGCATCTTAACCACATTGACGAACGAAACCCCCAATTTGCTACACCACAGCTACAGTAGCAATGAAATCTATGCTCCGGCCTTGTCCAGGAATAGCTAGAACATAGGGCGGAGCTATTGGCATAATGGCTACGCCGATATACAAATCGATCTATTAAAATGTGGTGGCACGAAAACTTTAATGTTTCCACATAAAATGGATACGAACAGAAGGGGCTAGCTAGAGCTTTAATTTAGAATTGTTTTCAATTTCGATGTAAAAATCGATAACTGAGATATCGATAATAATGTGGTTGCACCAAAACCTAGCTTGCCCCTTTCGTTTTGTGGTGTCCTCTTCGCTCCTTGGAATCTAGAACTCTGAACGTGAAACCTCATGCAGTTGAATGTGTTTGTTTTAGTTAGAGCCGTCGCTGTAGCTTCTCCTCTTCTCCACATATTTTGAGGGATTTTTAAAAGTAATTTGTAAGTGAACTTGTTTCAACTTTCGTGTGGCACTTTGCACCCCTTTTCAGCTTGGAAAAAGAAGACAAAAAATTGGAAACTGCTTGGCGCAAAGTTCGAGTTTGAGTTCCTATTTCGAGTTTTTCGCTTTCAATTAACATACATATTTTAACATTTGCTTGTTTGTTTATAATAAATTTTCACCAAAGCATTTTCATTTTCATTCACATTTGCCATTAGTATGTATAAGTAGATATTTTTAGCCCGCAGCTCATATGTAATATGCAATACATACATCTGTGACCAAAAGCACTACCACACCCTTTTAGTTTTTTTTTTTTTATACTCAGCTGTACTAGTACACAGAGTATTATAGTTTTGATTTCCTAACGGTGGATTGTAACAGAATGAAATAATCGAGATAGATATAGACTTATATATATCAAAATGATCAGGGTGAAAAGAGAAATCGATTGAGGCATGTCCGTCCGTCTGTCCGTCTGTCCGTCTGTACGCACGATAACTCGCGCAAAAATTGAGATATTTTGATGAAATTTGAAATGTAAGTTGGTATCAAGACAGGAACGGATGGTATTGAAAATGGGCGAAATCGGACCATGACCACGCCCATCTCCCCTATATAGTAAAAATCGGAAATTTTGTATCTCAGTCACTAATATAGCTAGAGTGATAGAATTTCACACACGTATTGAGCTCAGGCCCTTATGAAGAAATATGGTGAAATTTTGGAAAATGGGCGGTGCCACGCCCACTTATTAAGGGGCAAACATTGAAAGTTTTATGAGTCATAACTCAGAAACCGTTGAAGATATATCGATGAAATTTGGTAGGGGTGATATACTTAATAATATAATATAATACAATGGCGCTATTATAACTCTGACGAGTTTTATGGCCGAGCTTCTCTCCCAATTCGAGGTGTGCTCCTTTTTGTTTTTCCTACTAATTGGGTGGACCTACAGTTTTATGCCGGCTCCGAACGGCGAATGCATTTTTTGTGAGAAGCTTTTTCATGGCAGAAATACACTCGGAGGGTATGCCGCCCACTGCCGAGAGGTGACCGCTGCTCTTAAAAAATCTAATAATTGGATTTTTACTATTTAGAAAAATTTTTTGGTGTTTTCCTCGGACCGTGGTTTGAACCCGAGACCTCTGGCATAGCAGGCGAGCCATCTACCCACTGCACCACAGCGACCACCAACGATATACTTACTTAGACAAATGTTTGGACGAAAAATTGCCAAAATCGGTTGACGACCACGCCCACTTTTATATATGGGTATTATGAAGTGACCTAATAAAAACATTTTAAGCGATATCTCTGTCAAATATAAAGATATATCGTTGGGGTAAGTGGAAAAAAATTCAACAACTATTTACAGCGAAGGTTGAGTGTATAGCTATTTCACGAAAAACCATTTTCGATCATCAGCACTCTTTTCGGAAGTGGATGCACCGGGGATTGAACCCGAGTCCATTCCAACTTCAGCCGCAATGGCCCAACGGATAAACACACTCGGCCATTGAGACTCTGTGCAAGCTGTTGGATTTTCCCCACTTTTGCCTTTTTCATTTTCAACATTAACGTTAGTGTGTATATGCTTTTGCATATATTCTCCACAAACGTGCTGAATTTTTGTTGTAGGCAGTTCGCAATGAACATTGTTGTTGGTATTTATTTTATGTATATACCAAACAACGTTAACAATTTTACTTGAAAGAGTTTTTTTAGTGCTTAGCACGAAATTTTTATTTTTAATTCAATTTTTAATTGTTGGGGTAAGTGGAAAAAAATTCAACAACTATTTACAGCGAAGGTTGAGTGTATAGCTATTTCACGAAAAACCATTTTCGATCATCAGCACTCTTTTCGGAAGTGGATGCACCGGGGATTGAACCCGAGTCCATTCCAACTTCAGCCGCAATGACCCAACGGATAAACACACTCGGCCATTGAGACTCTGTGCAAGCTGTTGGATTTTCCCCACTTTTGCCTTTTTCATTTTCAACATTAACGTTAGTGTGTATATGCTTTTGCATATATTCTCCACAAACGTGCTGAATTTTTGTTGTAGGCAGTTCGCAATGAACATTGTTGTTGGTATTTATTTTATGTATATACCAAACAACGTTAACAATTTTACTTGAAAGAGTTTTTAGTGCTTAGCACGAAATTTTTATTTTTAATTCAATTTTTAATTGTTGGGGTAAGTGGAAAAAAATTCAACAACTATTTACAGCGAAGGTTGAGTGTATAGCTATTCCACGAAAAACCATTTTCGATCATCAGCACTCTTTTCGGAAGTGGATGCACCGGGGATTGAACCCGAGTCCATTCCAACTTCAGCCGCAATGACCCAACGGATAAACACACTCGGCCATTGAGACTCTGTGCAAGACTCAGCACGTTTGTGGAGAATATATGCAAAAGCATATACACACTAACGTTAATGTTGAAAATGAAAAAGGCAAAAGTGGGGAAAATCCAACAGCTTGCACAGAGTCTCAATGGCCGAGTGTGTTTATCCGTTGGGTCATTGCGGCTGAAGTTGGAATGGACTCGGGTTCAATCCCCGGTGCATCCACTTCCGAAAAGAGTGCTGATGATCGAAAATGGTTTTTCGTGAAATAGCTATACACTCAACCTTCGCTGTAAATAGTTGTTGAATTTTTTTCCACTTACCCCAACAATTAAAAATTGAATTAAAAATAAAAATTTCGTGCTAAGCACTAAAAACTCTTTCAAGTAAAATTGTTAACGTTGTTTGGTATATACATAAAATAAATACCAACAACAATGTTCATTGCGAACTGCCTACAACAAAAATTCAGCACGTTTGTGGAGAATATATGCAAAAGCATATACACACTAACGTTAATGTTGAAAATGAAAAAGGCAAAAGTGGGGAAAATCCAACAGCTTGCACAGAGTCTCAATGGCCGAGTGTGTTTATCCGTTGGGTCATTGCGGCTGAAGTTGGAATGGACTCGGGTTCAATCCCCGGTGCATCCACTTCCGAAAAGAGTGCTGATGATCGAAAATGGTTTTTCGTGAAATAGCTATACACTCAACCTTCGCTGTAAATAGTTGTTGAATTTTTTTCCACTTACCCCAACAATTAAAAATTGAATTAAAAATAAAAATTTCGTGCTAAAGATATATCATTGAAATTTTATGGAAGGTGTCCAACTATGGACGTAAAACAAAAAATAAAAAAATTTTGGAAAATGGGCGTGGCACCGCCTCCTTTTAGAAGCAGGAATATAAGAGATTTCTGAGCCCATAACTCGACAAATAATCGATATATTATGACGAAACTTGGCGTATACACTTTCACTACTTGTAGTAATACATGTTCAAAATTTTAGCGAAATCGGTTGACGACCACGCCCACTTTTATATATGGGTATCATAAAGTGGCCTAAAAAAACATTTTAAGCGATATCTTTGTCAAATATAAAGATAATTCATTGAAATTTTGTGGCATGAGTTCTACGATAGATCGGAAACAAAAAATAGAAAAATTTCGGAAAATGGGCGTGGAACCGCCTATTTTCAGACAAAGGAATCAACGAGATTTCGGAGCCCATAACTCGACAAATAATTGAGATATTATGACGAAACTTGGTTTATACACTTTTATAACTTGTGTTAATAGACAAGCAAAAATTTATTGAAATCGGTTTATGACCACGCCTACTTTTTAACAAAGATATTTCTGGAACACCCTTTGGGAATTTGTAACGTGACATCTTTGTAACTAGAAGTCATAAAGGAATGAAATTTTGCACAAAGAATAATATTCATATGCTTAGCTGGGTGACTGCTAAAAATTTAGAAAATGGGCGTGGCTACGCCCACTTTATGCAGCACTCGCTTTATATAAAATACGCCGTGTTTCCATCAAACGCAAACAAACAATGAAAGCATACAGCTGAGTATCTAATGTTCGATTCCACTCGAACTTAGGCTTCCTTACTTGTTTTTTTTAATAACGTTTTTATTGCCGCTGGCATTTTCCGGTTTCCGGTTTGCTTTTCTCTCGCACAGCCTCCCTTCACTGCACGACTGTTCTATTTCTTCCGAAGCGACGCATCAAATTTTTTGATTTAGTTGCATTGATAGAGCAAGTCCTTTAAGTCCATCCATTCGTCCATGCGTTCAGTTCATCCTTCCATCCGCTACTTTTATTGTGATGCTGTTTCAATTTGTTTCCTTTTTTATTCCTGTTTATTTAACATATGAATGTTTTTGTTAGCGCATTGCATAACTTTTAATTTATGCCGCATTTTGAATATAAAATCAGCAAACGAAAGTAATTTTTATTATTTCACTAGTGTCGTTTGTTTTTCCGAAAGGGCAAAGGAATCGAAAGGAGCTAATGATAAATCTATATTATTTAGGCCCAACTATAGTTTTAGCTCTTTTTTAATTCACAAAAAAAAAACACTCAGTCAACAATTTGCTAATTTAAAATAATGAAAAATTATTACCGGAAGCCAGATCTTATACATATGCATGTACATATGTACTATTCGGTTACCATGGGATACACAGAACTTGCATACTGAGTTGGAAGAAGTTGGCCATGGAATGCTTTTGCACTGTATAATAAAGAAAAGAAATGATTTCATTATTGTTTCTTTTTTTCGCTTAAATAAAGCATTGTTGCAGTCTCTGAAATAGAGGAGCAACATAAAAATGCATGTTTCGCAGAAATATTGCCTGTCAGCTGTCAACGTAAGTATTGCATATGCATGTATGTATGTCAAAAATGTAAACAATACGCACGATCTAGTGTGGCCAGATGTTTATTAGCGCTGCATTATTAATTGAAAAAAGGCAAAAAAAAGGAAAAAGTGGAAAAATCGGACAAAAAAAGTATTAACCATGGAGCAGCCAGGGAGGAGAACGCTTCCCGAACGTTAAATGTCATAGAAACATGAATGCAAACGAGTTTAATTGGCAAAGTTTTACGTTTTACTTTTGTATGTACATACATATTTTTTTCGACTCCTCATCATAACCCTCCACCCCTTGAATTTTTCATAGAAGTCATTATGAAATCGTTATGTGCCATAAGCATTCAACCATCCACAATTAAGTACTCAATTTAGCACTCTCTTATGCTTGTGAAAATCATTTAGCTTTGATGCTCTCAAGTTGAATTAATTTTTTTTATGTGCCAACCTGCCATCACTACACTCACCCCCCTCGCTGCCTTTCTTTTTTGACCAGTTAAAGTACTGACTTCACGTTTGTAATGTGTGCGCATATTTGATTTGCATTTGGTAAAATTTCCTACTTCTTATGTACCTACATATGTATGTACATAAGTATGTATGTGGGAGCATGTATGTACCCTGCAGCGAAATCAACTAGTTGTAAACTAATTGACAACTAGTTGGCCATACAGCTCAACTAGTCAGCCATCTATCTTTTTTCCATATTAGCAACTGGTATTTTTAACACGGTGATGACCTAGGAAATGGCAATTGTCAGTATCCACACCAGAGTCATACCACTTGACTGACTAGTCAGTATCCACACCAGCATCATACCACTTGACTGACTAGTCAGTATACACACCAGCATCATACCAATTTGCTGACTAGTCAGTGTAGATATCAGAACTATACCAGTTGACTGACTAGTTTTACATGCTATTCCAATGAAAATAAAAATTGCAAAATAAAGTTTCTAATACATTTATTTAGTTATTAGAATATGATATTTAAATTAAAGAATTCAGGCACGTTAGATTGGTATCTTGCATATTAAATATTTAGGTAAATTAACATTAACATTATGAATAAGTAACACGTTGACCATTCAAACTTGGCATTTATATTGATGATTTTCTGACTTTATACAAACATATCATGTACTTTTTTCTGTGGTTGAAGTAGTATCTAATATTCAGTATCTAATGTTCATTGCAACCTCCAGAAACCCCGGATACATTCATTTTTAATTTAAAACCCTTTTGTTGGCAAAACTTCTTGTTTCATAACTAATCTCAATTTATCCCCTATGAATCTAGTTGGGTAACTTCCATAGTTTATCTAGTCAGTTAACTGGTAGGTTGGCTGACTAGTTTGGACTTTCGCTGCAGGGTAAATACTTCTGCTTTGGCATTCTCTTATGCATGCATGACCGGGAATTTCTCTACCAACAAGCTAGAATTTGTGGATGCATGCACTTTGGTTTGGGTTGGGTTGGATTTGGCTGGGTGATGCATACAGGGTTAAGTGGAATAAATATATATTTCTACATACAAATATATATACGCAAATGAGTTTCTAAGGGCATGTGGGGTAGAAAATTACGCCAAACTTACAGGTATGTATTAAACCCCTGCAACGATTCACTCATTTGACGATGTAAGCCACTCGCATAAAACGGCGTGAGCCGATCTGCATAACATTGGCTCAACATGTGAGCGAAAGAGCTTGTAAATAGAGCGTAAGTGTTTCTGCACTGCTAGGGACACGAATTTCGATACGATACGATACCAAATCGATATTTTTTGCATTTGATACCGATACTTTTTACTCGATTCTTTTGCAACGATATTTTTTGGTATCGAGTACTTCAACCACGGTATCGAACAAATGAGTACATTCAGTGATGGAAAATTAAAATTGTGTCATATTTGTCCAAAAAATTGTGCAACGCAAAATAGTGCCGAAAATCGGTCGAGTGTGCAGAAGTGACAAGCTGCTTCCTAAAGGGCCGAAATATGCACAAGCATGAGTAATGTTCCATCACTGGTACACATCGAAAAATAGGTCTGATCCACGTGCTGAAATAATTGCAGGTTTGGGCTACTTCGTAAGGTTTTTTGTATGACGTTGTATGAAGTTACCCAAATCTGTTTATTGATTTTCACATTAAACGAGGCGCACACTTACCACCGAAACTTCCTTACAATTTGCAATTACCATGCGATAGAAATAATGATAACTGGAGATATAGGATTATATATTTTTCATTTTCATACGATAATTTGATGTTTGCAAATAAAAAATCATCATTTCAGCGAAAAAATCGTCAATATCTATTTTTTTCTTTTTCACTTAACTAAAAACACGTTATAAAAAAAGGGTCTGTTTTCCATTAATGCCCATATGACACTACGTTTTTTCCTGGTATTCTACAAGGTTTTTTGTGTGAAAGAGGTGGTCAAATACAGTTTTGTGTTGGTGAAAGGGAGTAAGCTATGTTGGAAAAAACCAACGAAATACCATCTAGGCGGTTAAAACCCAATGAGCCACCTTGTATTTCGATAGGTTTTTGACATTCGGCACTTTTTTCTGACAATTGTTTCAATTTGACAACTATAAAATAAATTATTTTTAAAATATAAAATCTTTGGAAATACAAATTTTAAGCTTATGCTTTACCCGTAAGGGGAAAGACGAAGTCCGGAAGAAAAATTATACTGCGCAATGGATTCTCTTTATAACATGGAATTCACAGCTATTCTGGCACTTGAGTTTCATCATTTTTTTGTGTCGATAATTTAAATTCAAATTTCCAAAAAAAATATAGTTGTTTTTCAAATTTTAATTTCCAAAAAAATTAATTTATGTAATAAATAATATATTCATTTAGTTTGAAGTTTAATGTCATAAAATGGTTTTTGAGGGAGTATTTGTCTCTTTTCAACCTACAGAAGAATTGTTTTTGTATTTTGACTTTCGGTGGGTTTTCAAACCAAAAATACCATGGAAAAAACGTAGTGTCATATAGGCATAAGGAACGCCCCGGGAAAATAACTTTTTCAGGGTGATGAAGGACCTCTCACAGATCTCAAAACTGAAATCAAAACTTGCCGTAGGTTTATAATTTGACATATTTTTTGTTAAAGTTGGTTGGGTCCATAGATATTACCCCAGAAAAAGAATTCTGTCAGCTGAGGGTTATTTTTTTTAGCGTGGCCGAGGGCAGTAAGTTGTTCTAAACACATATGTATGTATATGTAAGCCTCCGGCAAGTTTAGATTTCAGTTCGAAGTCTTGTGAGAACCCCTTTATCCCCTGAAAAACCAGTTTTTCGGGGCGAAAAATTTTCCAAAAACAATTTTAAAGAGGTAGGAATTCATCCAAATTCGTATAAATTTACCAAAAACCTTACACATTTACATATCTAAACATTGCTCTTATATAATATCGTCGTACCATACGAAAACTAGCATACGTTTTTTTGTGACTGAGGAAAAGTAACAAGTTCGACTTTTGGCTGACGAAAAAAAACAAGTTCGACTTTGGGCCGACGAAAAATAACAAAACCGACATTTGGCTGACGAAAATTAACAAGTTCGACTTTTGGCTGATGAAAACTATCAATTTCGTTTAAACAACGACAATTTTAATGTCGGCTAAAAGTCGAACTTGTTATTTTTCGTCAGCCAAAAGTCGAACTTGTTATTTTTCGTCAGCCAAAAGTCGTACTTGTTACTTTTCGTACAGAATTTTTTTATTGATAGCTTTCGCCAGAAATTTTAAATATGCTAGTTTTCGTATGGTACGACGATTAAAAAATCACATTCATTGTTCATTAATACTCATTGATAACATTTTGCCTTGAAAAATAATTTATGAAGTATAAGGATTTGTTTCATGAAGATAACCATTTATTTTTCTACTGAAAGGTCAGAACGCGTCGAATGGTACCTCTTTTAACTATTTTAGAGCAAATTTTAAGGATACACCTTCTAGAAAATTATCGCTTTCGATACCGATACTTCGAGTATCGAGTAGTTTAGTTTCGATATTATCGGGTTCGCGATTCTTTTTAACCGATATTTTAAATGAGTACCAGATCGATGCTTTTGATTCGATATCGTGTCCCTATGCACTGCACGTCAACAAAAAGAGATATGCCCTCATTCACTCATAACTTGAAAAGCAATTGAGTTGAATGACAAATGATTCGTAAGGCAATAGATTCGAAAGGCAATAGATTCGGAAGGCTTGAAACATGCAACTGAGCTATGTATGTATGTATGTACATACGTAACGAATGCGAGTAAAAGAGGAATTATAATAGTATACATACATATGTACATACATAAATACATAAAGCGCTTTACTAAAAAAATGCGAAATAAGAAATACATAGTAAAATTGTAGCATTGGATACTAGCTCATACCTAAATTCATATATAATTAGTATATCAGCCAAATACTATTACTACAACTATAATAGTAAATATTTATTTTATTAAAATATATACATACACACATATACATATATACATATATTTCATTTAGTTTAACTAATCAATATAATTACAATAAAACAAATGTATGTATGTACATATATATGTTCATATGTACATATATACATAAGTACAAGCTATCAAATTAATGTACATATGTGTATGTATACACAAATAAGTAGAAACTTACTTCTTCCATTGCTGCGTCGTTTTACTTCACTGCATTCACTCAAACAAACTAGAATGATTCGGTTGATTCGTTTATTTTTCTAGTGCTTTTACTGTCCTCTCGCACACTACTCGCAAGGCACAGAAAATATACTCAAGCCTGTGTGTTCATGGCTAAATGGAAATGAGCAAACTGCATTGTCACTCAACTCATGCTAGCATATACTGTCGTGCGAGTGCTGATCGTATGTTAAACCGAATCAAGCATAACATTGGCAATGACACCGAATCACACAGTGTTCAAAGAAAAGCGAGTGAGCTTGCGCAGGTCTTTAGTATGTATGTTCTTTGTCGGCACCGAATTCCACAAAGAGTCTTGAACCCACTACCCTGAACAATTAGCAAAATTTACCGAAATCTAAATAGCGACTTTATATATACACACATATGTTTATGTGTATATATGTATGTATGTATATCGCAACCCGTATGTGAGTCAAATCATTTATGTATATGCTGAAATACCATTTATGAATACCAAATAGACTCCTGCTTAAGCTATGGAATGCAAGAGGTTTGCTGGAAATGTGTTACCCTGCAGAAAACGGAACTAGTTCATACATGCATGTACAAACCAGCCGCTTGTGGCAATCAACTAGCCCAAAACCTGCCACATTCCATATAAAAATATTGGTCCAATTAACATTGCAATGTCCTAGCACAGGACCACATGGTCCATCGCTCGATCGCATCAAACTAGTTTAAGAACTAACTTGCCGTAGCTACTTTGCAAACCACCTACAAGAGGTTACTTTTTAAACTACTCTAAGGAGTTAAAAATTTAAAATATTTCCATAACTACTTCATTCTTGAGCTCTCAATACCAATTTTTTTTTTTAAGGAAAATTTGGTGTGAAAAATTAATATTTTTTCGTAGAAGTTATAGATCCATTTCGGAGACCACCACATCTCTTCATCAGACTTCTTTTTAACATTTTTATTCTCTGGCGTCCGCCGAGATCGAACCCCGGATTTTCCGGTTGGTAATCTAATGGCATCACCACTAGGCTACCGCCGCCTTGCATTTTGCTTGTATTAATTTTTCTTTTGATTTTTCCTTTTTACAACCTACCATCCAGCAACAGTGACCTTGCCGACCCTGCAAAAAATGCGATCACTCCGGGATACATCCGGGACAACTCGCAAGGGAGCATGCGATTACTACCCATTTGTATCTCTTTATATGGGTTGAAGTGTTCTCTTTTGTTTGAGCATGTCCTATGAAGAGACTAATTGTACCCAGGTTGTACCCGAACGGTTAGCATAAGCGCACAATTGTACCCGTTTTGTACCCGAACGGTTAGCAAATGCGACACATCCATTTGTGCGACTAATTGTACCCGTTTGATACCCTTTCGGGTACAATTCGTCTACAATTAGTATACATATGTACCCGTTCGGGTACAATTGGGAACAATTGTAGACTAATTGTACCCGAAAGAGAGCGCTCCCGGACAAATCTTTTTAGAGACTCGTCGCACACTTTTTTGCAGGGGACGTTCTCGGCATTTTTCTCCTGTATGTTGGTGTGGTTGTGTGTTTGTTTGGTTTGTACAAATTCTATTTTTAGCACAAGCAATGCTTTGTGCTAATTAGTAGAGCTTGTTTATCGGCTGGCTCATCCGGTTAAATTTTACTTTTGGTTTTTTGGTCGTTTTTATTTTCATAACTATTTCATTCTTGAGCTCTCACGACAATTTTTTTTCTTTTTTTTTTTTAAATATTTAGATTAATGCTTCTTGGCAAGACTGTTAATAAACATCGTGCAGCGGTTACGATCGTTAAAACCGATCTTCAAACACGAATCTACATACATACATATATATGAACTGACCCAATTACACTGGTCGACAAGTTTTTGTTACAGAAATAAAATTCAACTTTTCTAAAGGATTTCGATGCGCTGAATCCGAATCTGAAGTCAGATTTTCTGTAATACGTACAGTTTTTTAGATATTCATGCCCAAATAGGCGAAAAACGCGTTTTTTTGCTATATTCACTCCTCAATATCTTTTAAATTACTCACTTATTTTAAAAATTGATTAAAGCT
This sequence comes from Urophora cardui, assembly GCA_960531455.1. NCBI lineage: Eukaryota > Metazoa > Arthropoda > Insecta > Diptera > Tephritidae > Urophora > Urophora cardui. Next base: position 29,509,853 of record OY482671.1, on the reverse strand, counting down.
ATTGAAAACGCTGACATTTCTCTTGAAGAAACCGTTTTAATATTTCAGATATCTTTCTTGTAACTTGCAATATTGCATATTAAGCTTCATTAGTTTTGCAATATTTTTTCCATACAAAAATTATTAAAAATTTTGAAGCACGCTTTTAGGCAGTTTATTATATTATGGACGTATGTAAGTGGCTTCGTAAAAAAAATTGTTCTGCTGAGCAACTACAAAATTTGATTGCGCCTATAACATACTACAAATGGTGCCGTTGTTTTCGACGACAAATGCCTTATTGTGCAAAAACATATAATACTATATACCTAAATTAGATATCCGAAAAATGAAAACGTTGTCTGAGCTTTCAATAGCTTTAATCAATTTTTAAAATAAGTAAGTAATTTAAAAGATATTGAGGAGTGAATATAGGCAAAAAACGTGTTTTTCGCCTCTTTGGGCATGAATATCTAAAAAACTGTATGTATTACAGAAAATCTGACTTCAGATTCGGATTCAGCGCACCGAAATCCTTTAGAAAAGTTGAATTTTATTTCTGTAACAAAAATTTGTTGAAATTTTGTCGACCAGTGTTTTTGGCTGCATGTGACAAGTTCGTAGCTAGTTGACTGTGGCACAAATGTACCAAGTGGTCCAACAATTTTTGCAGGGTATTTTGTAGGGCAATGTATGTATGTATGTATTTGTACATATGTATTTAAGTGTGTATGTAATAAACTTCTCCATTAATACGCATATGTATATACATATGTATGTACATATGTGAAATTGGTACATATATAAATAATAATAAAAATATAATAAAATAAAAAAAAAAAAAATTGGTCTTGAGAGCTCAATAATAAAGTAATTATGATAATCATAAATGTCAAAAATAAGAAAGAACCAGGACCTTCTCTACACTTTCATTGCAATTTTTCTGCCTACTGTTTTAGATTATTGTTTATGGAAAAGATTTCTTAGACTAAAAAGAACGTAAAAGTGCACAAAAGAATTAAAATAAAACAAAGTAAAAAAAATTTTTTAAAAAGCTTTTATTTAATATTAATATAAAAATTTACTAAAAAGGAAAAAAATAATTTTTGTATATTTTTGAACAAGGTTTATATTAGTCCTTAGTTCATTTGGATCTTAATTTCAATCTAAGCATACATTTAACGTATTTCTTCAAAGCATTTCTGTATATGTATCAACATAAATAAAAGCGCGGGTCCTCTTTCCGTAATGCATATCTCACGTAATTGGAATTTAAAGTTTTTATCGCTTCCTTCCATTTCACCAATATTGTTTTATAACATGAATATCTAATAAGTACCCGCGCTTTTATTTATGTTGATACATATACAGAAATGCTTTGAAGAAATACGTTAAATGTATGCTTAGATTGAAATTAAGATCCAAATGAACTAAGGACTAATATAAACCTTGTTCAAAAATAATAAAAAATTATTTTTTTCCTTTTTAGTAAATTTTTATATTAATATTAAATAAAAGCTTTTTAAAAAATTTTTTTTACTTTGTTTTATTTTTGCCTTTTTAGTTTTACAATGCATATTACATCTAATATTTGTCAACACTCCCACTATCAATATAGTGCAACAGTTTTTAATATGAAGTGCACTATGTTTAACATTTTGATGGTTTCTGCTCAGCCAGTTTTTTTTATTATCTAATTCCTGTGGAGTCTTTTAAGCGGTTTACTATACTCTTTTGTGAATAGATTACTTCGTACTACGTGTTCAAAATAGGAACAAAATTGATTCATAAATACTAATTTTCTAAATATCTTGACACCAGCACCACCTAGCGGCGATTTTTTTCCACAGATGTATTTACTTTCACATAGGCAATATATATACCGAATATGAACAAATTCGGTTGGTAAATACGAATTTTACAAATATCTCGACACCAGCGCCATCTATCGGATTTTTTTTTATTTCACATTGCATTGTCTTCGGGTCCTGAACTATGTTCCAAATTTCAAGTACCTAGCTCAACTAGAAGTATCTTAAATGTTCGTTGCAAAATTCCACGACATACATACACCCATACATACATACATACATACATACAAAAAGTGAAGTTAAATAAAAGCTTGTAATAAAAAGAGCAAAAATTATGTAGTTTTGAAATATGCAAATTTTATATGGATTTTTATATATCTTATTTCGACGGCTGATTAAAAGATCACCCTATTTCAAAACTTGTTTCAATAACGCCCGGTTTCAGAATTTTCTTTGATAAGACCTTGTTTTAGAAATAGATTAAAAAACCCCCGATTTCAGAAAAATTTGTATGAAATTTTCTCTGAAATATGGTGTTTCTGAATAAAATTTTTAGATGGGGCGTTATTGAAACAAACCCTGAAATAGGGCCTTAATGAAGCAAGTTCTGACATAGAGCGTTTTTAAAACCAATTCTGAAAGAGGGCATTTTTGAAACAAGTTTTCAAAAAGGGTGATCTTTTACTCAGCCGTCGATTTATAAATACATACATATGTATATTCTACTGCTCCCTCTTTAATGTCTTCAATACCGGGATTTTCATATGTAATTTTAAATTGTTTTTTTTTTTTTTGGAACCCATTTTGACTCCAACAAAAAAGAGGAAAAATTGCTGAAAATTGGCTAAGTTACATACATACATACTTATTTATGCCACGTGTGCTCAAAATAATTATGCCGAAACGTTTAACGCTGTGGGTAGGGCTGATTGAAATGCAGGTTTTACGACTATTGTATGAACAGAACATTTTTTTGTTGGTACTTCAAGATGCTGGAAAGAAGTGGAAAAGAAAATTACGAAAAAAAGAACTAAAGAAAAAAAGTGGAGGAAAAATATTTTTTCGTTTTAAGGGTAAAGTGAATTTTTGCTCTAATCAAAATTGCAATTTTTTTTCGAAATGAGCATGTGTGTACGCTGTGCTTGATGCTTGAGTACGTGCCGCTGCGGGCCATATTGATATAATTAGGCAACTCAGAAGTGACATTCAAGTGGGCGTACTTGTTGGTTAAGAGGGAAATATTTAAGATACCAAAATGTTTATTACTGCAAGAAAATGTTTGCATGTAGCTACATAGTAAGTATGAATGTATGTATGAAAATAAGTGCATACATACATATGTACATATATATGCTGAGTAAAGAAAGTTTTCCACTAGGCCCATTTGTGAGGTGATGCTTTTGCTTCATTGTTTTTTTTTTTACTAAACAAAATCATTCATGTGAAGGCGGCCATCGCCGTGCGATAGTCATGGGGCATAGTCATGGATGTTGTTATCTTCCCTAAAGGAAATGTAATGAGGAAAGTATTGATGATTTTTAGATCATTGAGCCTACTGGGTTAGAGTGTATTTTTGTCGGTATGAGTTCTTGTAGAGAATTGGGTTGAATTCTTTCACAACCTTAATATCAATAAAACGATGTATATATAAGAAGAAGAAGATTTGGAGATTGCAAGAGGTTTGTAAGGATTTAATGATAATCGGCATGAAGGTTCAAAGTGTAGTTTTCTATCTGTTAACTGATGAGCCATCTAAACCATCGCTGTGTAGGTTATATAATGCTTCTAGAGAGGTAAATATGAAATCAAGCTACTCGGTGCTATAAATTATATTAGGGAGAAGAATTACGTAAATAGGACCTAACCAGGAGCGGATTTACATAGGGGCAACATGGGCAGCTGCCCAGGGCGCCGTTTCAATAGGGGCGCCAAAACTAAGCCAAAGAAAAAAAAATTTTTATTTACCAAAAAAAGTTTTTTTTTTTCAACATTACACACGGTAGGCAGGAAGCGACGATAGGTTGCATGAAAATGTCGAGAAAAAAGGAAAGTGGGGTTGTGTTATGTGATGTTTATAGATGAAACATCCGTTGAAATTAAAATCCGAGCTGCTCCTTTTTCAAGGATATCCACATTTTTTGTTTTTTTTGAAAGGATCAAATATTGAGGAAATCGAAAATTCGCCACCGTCCAAATTTTTCCGATTTCAATACATTATTTGGTCGCTAAGGGATACAAAAAAAGGTATTAAAAAGAAAAAAGGACACCTGTAGTGGAAAAATCCAATGTGAACAGGACCTAAAGGATAAGCACTGAAATATAAAATAACACAAAAAGTACCCACTTTAATTTGGGTATAACTCCTAAAATGTTAACTCTACGTGAAAATTCCTTATAATATGTTTCATTCAGAATAAATAAGGGAATATTTCTTTGATATACAATTTTGATGTACCTGCAGTGGTTAATGCACTTTGGTCCATCTAAAATGAAAATTTCAAAAAAAAGTACTTTTTTTTATGGTGCTACTTTAAGTTCAAATATTTTTCTGGTTTATGTAAATATTTTAATCTAATGATCCAATTCTCATTCCTACATATCTGTACGTTAATATTAAAAAGAATTAGAGCTGAAATACGCGCTAGCTGTGCACGGTGGGCGGTAAGCAAAAATAGGTTGCATGAAAATATCGAAAAAACGATCGCCGGCTAAAAACTTACGTAAAATGATATTCTAATATACTTCATAAACACACAGCAAGCGTGAATAAAATCTCCAACATTTTTTTTAAACGAAAATTAGTACCAGCACACAGATAGGCACATATTCGTTGGGCCATCGTTTTTACGATATTCCCATGCAACCTATTGTTGCTTCCCGACCACCGTGCACAGCTGGCGCGTATCTCAGCTCTAACTATTTTTTAGTTTTAACGTATAGATATGTAGGAATGAGAGTTGGATCATTAGATTAAAATATTTACATAAACTACAAAAATATTTGAACTTAAAATAGCACTATAAAAAAAACGTACTTTTTTTGAATTTTTCACTTTAGATGCACAAAAGTACATTAAGCACTGCAGGTACATCAAAATTGTATATTAAAGAAATATTTCTTTATTTATTCTGAATGAAACATATAATAAGGAATTTTCACGTAGAGTTAACATTTTAGGAGTTATACGCAAATTAAAGTGGGTACTTTTTGTGTTATTTTATATTTCAGTGGTTATCCTTTAGGTCCTGTTCACATTGGATTTTTCCACTACAGGTGTCCTTTTTTCTTTTTAATACCTTTTTTGTATCCCTTAGCGACCAAATAATTTATTGAAATCGGAAAAATTTGGACGGTGGCGAATTTTCGAATTCCTCAATATTTGATCCTTTCATAAAAAACAAAAAATATGGATATCCTTGAAAAAGGAGCAGCTCGGATTTTAATTTCAACGGATGTTTCATCTATAAACATCACATAACACAACCCCACTTTCCTTTTTTCTCGACATTTTCATGCAACCTATCGTCGCTTCCTGCCTACCGTGTACAACAAGAATGAAAGTTTTTTTCAATTTTTTACAGAGAAAAAATTAATCAAAGTACATTTCAGAACATTGGTTCAGTTCTTAACCTCCCCAGTGGGACTCATATACTCGTATCGCTCATTTGCTGCATTTGCACTTTTCAAAATACACAACTTTTCAGAAAGGGCATTTTTTGATATTCAACCTTAAACGCTTAATTTTCAATAAATTATAAAGAATTTTTTACTCAAATGAAGTATGATATAACTAACTATTCTGCAGCATTAACTCAAAAATCACGAGTTCTGATTTATGCCGGTCTTGCAGCAAATGAGCGATATGTAAACACTAAGTTTTAGCAGCTTGTGTGCAGTAAATGACGTGAAAGATTCAAATTTAATTGAAATTTCAAATTTAAAAATCAAGTAGGCATTGAAGTATTTTTTCGGAGAAATGCGCGAGCTCACTTTTTCAAAGGAAACTAAGATCTGAATATTTTCTGTTTCTGGTTAATTTGAATAGTTCGCGCCTCTATACAATGAGCTGCCTATATTTTATGTAATCTTAAAAGTCGTTCCGAGTTAAAAACATCAAAAAAGTGTCAGTGAATTAATGTTTTTATGAAAAATAGAAGAATGAGTGCAAATATGAAAAAGTTAAGCGGCGCGGCAACAAAAAACGTGCAGCCGAGAAAGTGCAGAAAGAAAAAGATGTACTGTCGAAAATCCCTAAACATGATTGCTTTTTTCAAACTCCTCGAAAAGAAAATGACTCCGTTGTTGATCATAACCAAAAAGGTAAAAATACATAAGTCAATTGATCGACAGCTAGGTTAGCCCTAGGTAGATTCTGGGCCAGAAAGCTAGATTTCGCTACCTGGGAGGCACCCTACTGTCAAAAATTGTGAGTTTAGTTTCAGGACATTTTTACTATAAAATTGTTTCTCAGATTCGAACGATCAACTACAATTTAATGATATTGCGAAATCTGTGCCACCTAATAATGAGGGTTTAAGATCAGATCATTTTGAAGGTTAGAAAATGCAAAAAATGTGGTACCTATATAAGAATCGAATCAAATTTTTTCAATCCGTAAAATATATCAGTAATGAAATGTCTCCACATGAAGGCAAGTACGGGTTTTTTTGGAAATATTGGGGCGCGGCTTGATTTGTTTGCCCAGGGCGCTTCTAGAGGTAAATCCGCCCCTGGACCTAACCGCAATCAGTGCTATTGTACGATAGGAAAAAGTAACACAGACCCAACAGAATCTTACAACAAACAATTTGGATTGCATTTTTGTTTGTGTGCAAAAAGTGTATTTGTTACGGAAAGGCCTAATTAAATTGTCTAAAGGTTTGAACTCACATCCAGCCTTCCATAAAGTGTGAACTACTTAAGACATTTAAGCAGTTTATCCTTCAATTTTCCATACAATTGCTAAAATTTGTACATAAATGGTATTTAATAAATACACACATATTTTCTTTAAATTACAAAATTTTTCGTTAAACCACTGGAGATTTGCGGTTCACGCCGATTTAGCAAATGGCACAGTTAAACCGCTTTTTTTTTTTAGAAAGGAGGGAGCTGCAGTACAAATAGAGATACAAACACACAAAAACGCATATTAACCGTGCAGTGGTGTAGCGGGTTGAGTGCTCGCCTGCCATACCAGATGTCGCGGGTTCAACCTCCAGCCCGGATCAACACCAAAAATTTAATTTAATAAATTTTTCTAATAAATTAAAACCCAATTATTGGATTTTTAAAAAATAGTGGATGCCTCTGGGCAGTGGGCGGCATACCCTTCGAGTGTATTTCTGCCATGAAATAATACGTTCGCCGTTCGGAGCCGGCTTAAATTGGTAGGTTCACCCAATTAAGTAGCAGGAGAAGCAAAAATTAAGCAGTAAGTAGGTAAGCGTCGAATTAGGAAAGAAGCTTGGCCTTAAAACTCGTTTTAATTATGTATATCGGCGCCAGTGTAATATATAAACTAGTTCAAACACCCAGAGGATGTGCAAATACCGGCGCGGTTTATCCTTAACGAACCAAAAGCGCGCGCACACACACAGCCACATTTGCGCCCACACATATTCACCAATATAAACCGCCCATTTCGCAACTTCATTATGTTCCTACATGCTTACATACATACATACATATGTACATACATACAAATGTACATACATACATATGTACATATGTAGTACTACAAGCCCATAAACACTTGTCCAATTCGTTCGTCGTTCAACGCATTTGCTCCATATAATTTTAGCAGCAAGTTTTCCGTTTGGCATTAACGATTGTTCGCTTTTTGGTTTTCTTTTTTTTTTTTGGTTTTCTCGTTTTTTGATTTTTGTTGTATTTCGCCTTTGCTTTTTGTTGTATTTGTCCACCTTCGTTTGCTCTCCGTATTCTACATCCCTTCTTTATCTAGATTTTAACGGTTGAAACTGTGTAGCATACATTTAGGCGTAGCCATAGCGGTAGGTGCCGTGCTAGACGGGAAATTCATATCTTCATCATTTAGCATTTATGTATGTACATCTGTATGGACGTACTACTCTGAGTTATCATTTTGCTATAGTAGTTGGTGTTGTTGTTGTTTCTGCTATTTTGTTGCAATTTTGCTTTATAACAGCATTATAGGCGTTGGCACGTGTGCTCTCACACAACCAATTTAATAATGCTCTCTCTGACTGGTATCGCTCTCTTATCGTCAGGACTCACTTAATCCGTATGTATTTATATACAATTTTACAGAGTTTGCTTTGGTCCATAATTACTTATGAGGTGAGTTTGACATCCTCACCCAATCGGATTAAGTGTGAGCGGTGGAAGCAGCTCGGTTCACATTTTTCTCTTTGTAAGCATGCCATAACCGTTTTGAAGGAAGGCGAGGTTTTAGAAGTCATAAGAGGAATTATGGTTGGTACATAATTGCTTTACACTACGCTTTTCCGTGTTGCTGCCTCTGACTAAGTAAGGCTTTTTAATGGTTAACCTTTTGCCTACTCAGATCTTCAATTTTACAGTAAACTGCCAGCAAAAATTCTACGTTAAGAATTATGTATTGCAGAAGATTTAAAGGCTTACGAAATAAGGCCTGAACATTGTAAGGGAAGCTAAGTTGTATGGGCAAAGGCTTAATATAACGCTGATTTCCTGTGTAGATGTCATCAGGCCATAAGGAATACTCTCTCTCTCTCTGAGAGAACACCTTATTCCAAAGACTTATCCGCCATGAGAAATAAGGTTTATTTATGGCCTGATAATCAGGCCTTATGTGAAAAATGAAAGAGAGCGCAGGCGGGCACACTCCCACTCTCAATTTTGGCTGTGCAGCCAATCTCTCATAGAGAGTAAAAATCGAAAAATTAGACAAAAAGTGTATTTGACCACGTTGATTTTGATTTTAGCGTAAACTGGGACAATGAGATAAGCGTGCGCCCTTAACCACTTAACACTTGATTGCATGTCAGTTGAAAATGAACTGATAAGACAAACTTTCCTTCGACAATACGCAATTTATGCGCTCGCTGCACATTGTACTATCTTTGCTCATAAAAACTCAATTCCCTTTCTCTCTATTTGGGATATGTGAAAGTTATGGAGTAATAAAACGTTTGGAGCGGAGAGAATTGGTGCATGACAGAAAGCAGCGGTGCCAGCGTATTATAGCCCAGTTAGTCGAGAACGTAAACCCGTGTACCGTGTCAGCTGATCCAACCTATTTAATGGGATTTGTATGTAACCGATTATTCAACGACGTACGACGCAGAAGCCCGTACCGCAGAAATCAAAATCATTTTGATTTTTTACGTAAAAATGTGTCAGCTGATCGCTCGCATGGTTGCAAGGTAGAAGGGTTGCCAATTGAACATTTTTGGTTATTAAATATTTAAACAGTAATTTTCACAGCATTATACAACTAACTCAACAAGATTTTAAAATGTTATCGAATATACATATATGTGTTCACATGGAAAAAAATAGTATGTCTACTTAAACGAACCATTTATTATTACTTTAATTTTTAAAAAGAAAGGAAAGAAAACGTTTATAAATTTTTTTTAAATCCCAAACAAAATGTAAATATATAATATAATAATAATATAATACAACAATGGTGGCGGTATTTTCTTAATTGATAACTCTTGGTGGTCTTCTTCTGCAATTTTTCTACATTAAAAAGTTATAAATTGCCACAATAAATCTGAGTTTCTGTAACAAAATCAATTAAAGTGATGTCACACTAATACGATCCACACTTTGTCACCACCTATTTATACTAGAAAAGATATGAGTTACAGAAACTCAGTACAGATTTCTTAATTAAACACAGATTTTTGTGAGAATCTTGTTGCTTCCCAATATAATTTTTTTATGGATTTTCAATTGTAAATTTAATGTTCTGACTGTGACTTTTGTTATTTTATGTTTTAGTCCTTGATAACTATCACCAAGGTGTGTTACAAGAAAAATGTGTTTTAATTACCAACTAAGCCGAAAAAAAGTAACTAAATTAATAAAAAAAGTCGTCAACGACAACTTTAAAAACGATTAAATTAGTATTTTCTTGTAATTTGGCAAATAATGCACAGTTGTATATTGAAGAGTAATCCGCATAACACTTTGAAGATTAGTAAAAATCTTGTTTGTTCAAAAATGACTAAACGGCAACCCTGCCAAAATGTAAACAAACTATATATATATGTAAATATGTGTGAGGAAAACAGCTGATTGCTACGGGCTCAAAAAATCCTAAAAATTGCATACGGGCGTTTGCGTCAGCGAGCGGACCACACGTTCTCGACTAACTGGGCTATTACTGTTTAACACTTATGCGTCAACAATAAGCATAGCCTTTTTGCAGGTTAGAAACCTACATTTTTATAGGTTCTATTCACACATACATACATGCGCTTGCGCTCTTTTTTCCTTGCCACTTGCGCTCTCTCAACTGCGCTTGCAAAATCGATAAGTTTTGTAGGTGCATAATGCATTTTAACGGTCTTTTTTTTGGTCGAGTGCCGTAAGGAATTACGTTTATTTTGTGCGCGTAGTAAATGGAACAGGATTTTGCGTTAGGTAAACATATTTACTATACATACATCTGTAATAAATGCGCATATGTATACATGAATAATAAATATACATACATACATTTAGGTTTATACCATATGCCCAGTAGAGCGTATCGTGAAAAAAAAAGTCCACCGTACGCCCCCTATATGATTTCTTTTTCAAAAACATTTCTGGGAAATTTTTTTTTTTTTTGGACACCGCTAGATGTTGCTAAAATTAGTTTTTTTCATATCTTCGGTATTTATGGTCCCATCCTAAGTTTGATACACCAATCTCTTTGGCTTGAGAGGACGGTTTCTAATTTATAATTGTATTAACCCTATGTACGCCATTGGGGTCACTTCCACCCAGTACATACTTAGTTTATACCTCCTTAATGTAACTTTCTTTTTGCCGGCATGTTAAACGTCGTTAAAAAATATTAATCTTTTGCAAAAGAAGTATTTCGATCGATTCAGTAGAACGGGAAATAAAACAAATTTAACATTCCGTGGAATATAAGTTTTCGCTTCCTGTGGTCTTTTAGATTCATTTTAAAAAGATTTTTTCTGAAGAGACTTCTACTGAAATTTTACACCGAATAATTTTCTAGAACATTTTAACCATCTACTTAGCACCCCTGAAAAAGGGTTATTTTGACCCCTTTTTATACAGTCAGGAAATAGAGTATAGTCAGGAAATAGTATTTTTCAGGTCGCTAGAGGGCTAAAATGTTCTAGAAAATTATTCGCCATAAAATTTCAGTAGGAGTCTCTTCAGAAAAAATCTTTATAAAATGAACCAAAAAGTCCACAGGAAGCGAAAAACTTATACTCCTCGGAATGTTAAATGTGATTTGTTTCCGGTTCTACTGAATCAATCGAAATACTTCTTTTACCAAAGATTAATGCTTTTTAACGACGTTTAACATTCAGGAAATAAAAGTTACATTAAGGTGGTATACACTAAGTACTGGGTGGAAGTGACCCCAATGGCGCACATAGGGTTAATGAAATTAGAAAGTGTAAACCCTCCTCCTACGCCAAAGAGATTGGTGTATCAAACTTAGGCATCGGACCATAAATCCCGAAGATATGAAAAAAATGAAATTTAGCGACATCTAGCGGCGTCCAAAAAAATATAAAATGTTTTTCCAGAAATGTTTTCGAAAGAGAAATCATATGGGGGGCATACGGTGGTCTTTTTTTTTGGTTCATATATGGCGAGACGGCCTAATGCCCAGGCTTCTGTTTGCATGCTCTCCATTCGCCTTCGCCCTCTTGCTATTCTTCTACTGCCGGTCTAATCAACAAAATAATGATGACGATGACGATGATGATGCAGGGATTTCATTAATGATGTTGAGGATTTAAGGATACTAAACAATATTTACCGTTATGTTATAGGATTCATAGAGATAAGCGTATAAAATATAAATGTACATAAATGTGAAAAGAAAAGAAAAATCCGTAACAGAAAATAGGCTAAAGCATTCAAGAATAAAAGAATATTGCGTATCCTGGAAGGGACAGTGGAACAGAGGGAGAAGTAGAATTGGAAAGAGAGAAGTAGGAATAGCCCGAGAGGGGAAGAGGAAAAGAAAAAGGAAACTTGTATAAAGAAAGCTAAATTAATATTGTAATGCCTGTGCGCTTTAGTTGATTTGCAATGTTGATTTATTGCAATAACTTTAAGTATGCAATGAGTGGGAGAAATCAAGAAGCGGAATAGAGAGAGAGTGTTGAGAGGGAAGACTAGGTTATGTAACTGTTATATATACAAATGTACGTACTATGTATATATTTAGTAGCTCATATATGACTACTGGAATCAAATCACAAGTAATCTTATGTATGTATTTGATTGAGAACACAGCAAGTTTTGCCAGGAATTGATTGAGAATTTTTTAATTTTTTAAATAACTTTGTTATTAAGGACTAATTTTAATTGGATTGAGATTGAAATGTTTATGTCAGGGCTGCTCAACGCTCTCGTATTGAAAGTACAAAACTCAATGCATCTACAAAATTTTGTATATGCACTGAAAAATTTTTTTGCTCATTTAATTTTTTTTATGAATTCCAATAAAATATTATTATAGAATTTATTTTCAAATCGTAGTATCAAATACATAAAAAAATTTTTTATTTTTTATATGAACATTTTTTGAATACAAATTTTTTACAGTGCTTTAATTTTTTCATTACAAATTTGTTATTGTAAATTTCGATTTCTTACAGCAGTGCTCGAGCTGCTATAAAAGTGCCTTTGCTCTGCACATTCAATATGAATCATAGGCACATACATATAAAATTTTTTTATATCTGTGTGCTTATGGGAGTGCAAAGAAAATTTTATTTTCATATTTGAAGTGAAAATATGTATCTGTGCCTATGATTCGGAACAAAACAAAAACAATTGTGCTTTGAGTGCCTATGAGGTGAGCAGCCCTGGTTTATGTACTAACCACGTAATTAGATTTTACGTGTAGTGAAGTTGATTAGTTTGCTGGAAAACGGCTCAAACGCTATCACACTCAATAAAATTGGTCGACAAATTTTGGTAACAGAAATAAAATTCTACTCACGACTAAAACCAATTATTCCCACCAAATTGTTTTGAAAAATAAAAGGAAGAAAATGAAGAAAAAATAAATTTGTCAAACTCTTTTGGACTTCTGTTTATTACAAGTCCCTTAGTTGAAACTGGCGACGAAGCTTTGATTAAAAGCATTCTTGAAGTTTTGACAAAAGATTTGATTGAAGTTTTGATTTCAAGGGAAACATTAAATTTTTGCGAGTTGAGTAATAAAAAGAGATTGCTAAAGGCGTGCTTGATTGGTCTTTACTTACACAAAATATAGTAACAACTTTAATAATTAATAAAATAAAAAATTAATTTTTTTATATGTATATTTTTGTTTCATTCATTAGTTGAAAAAAAAAAATAAATAAACCGAAATAATTAATATGATGATACATAAAATTTTGCATGTACATTGTACATAGCATACATATGTACATATATGTATGTATGTATGTAAATACACATGAAGCCACTCCTACTTCCCTAAAGTTTTCAGCAATGAAAACAAAAAACTTCGTCATTTCACATACCTACACCACCGCCCGCCTGCGACCGTCCGGGCTGCTTACAACGTAGCTGCACCAGTGACCCGGCAATGCATTTGCTATTCCTACTCGCGCATTGCTTTAGCTACGCATATTCTTTCAGCTGATACGAGTATAGGGCCAGCTGGCTCACTGGGCTGTTGCATGACGTCGATAAACAAAAACAATAAAACAAAATAAGAAAAAGCTCCGGAGCTTTTGCGTGCTTTCCCCTAATTTCTAAAGCTGCAGCGCGTCTTTGCCAAATGCAGCGGACCGTTAGCATACAAACTTGCATACTTCAAGGCGCATCAGCAAATACACAGCATACACTTATCCATGTACATTCATACATGCATACATATGTATGTATATGTGAGCAAAACAGGCAGGTGGAGTTGGTGCCCAGGCAAAAGTCGACATCCGACGTTGGCGTTCTTCACTATTTTGCTTACGCTTTGCAACAATCGGCGCCACCGACCCCGACGACGCGCTGATTGCATAGCTCGGCAAGAGGACTCGCCGTGTGTGTTGTTTTTGGTGTTGTTGCTACGGCAATCGTCCTCGTCGTCGTCCTCGGCGATGTTCGTCACCTATTTTTCGGTTCCTCAACAAATGCCATGTTGCGGCAGCCAGCCAGGCAGCAAGCCAGCCGGTCGTTGGCACAATCTGCTTCAGCTCCTTTCACAGTACGAGTACGAGTGCGGTCTTTGACGTATCAACAAAAACGCAAACGCGGCTCTTTTTTAAGCGCGTTTTATATTATTCTACTCATATGATTTATAATTTGCGTCGCTATATGATTTCTCCTTGTTTCGTAGAACAAACATAAAAGAGAAGAAAATCGTAAAGGAAAAGAAACGAGCAAAAAACATCAGCAATCAAATTTTAGAAGCAGCAGTAGAAGTAGAAGAGGTAGGAGAAGAAGAAGCAGCGGCAGCGTCAGCGGCAATTGCAGGCAGGCAGCAGCGGCAGATAAAATTCTATTTGTAAGCAAAGTAATATCAAATAAAATTTGTGTTTGTGTGTTTTGCGTAAACAAAAAGAAAAGAAATGATAACAGTGCCAGCTGAAAGTTCCGGCAGATGAGCGAAGAAGCAAACGAAAAGTAGCAAATAAACAAATACAGTGTACCTGCAACTGCTGGAAAAAGCTTTTTTTTCGAAAAATTTCGAATGGTAGAAAATTTTCTATTAGTTTTTTTAAATTTAAACATTTTTGAAAACTTGTTTAATTTAAAAAAAAAGAGAGAGTACATACATACATATTAGTAGTCCACTCTCACAACTCCCTATGTGAATTTTTCATGTTGAGCCACACATTAGAAAAAATCACCGCGGCCTCAAGCTCCATTTTATTTGAATATATTTTGTCATTACCTGAAAGCTTAGCCCATAAGGAAGTTAAGGATATAAAAAAATAAAACAGCAATATAACAGATTTTTACAAATTCAATGTTAAATATTTTACATACAACCTATGTAGCTAGTTTTGTGACAGCATTTTTTCACATAGTAAATAAAACATAGGGACTTTTGAAAGAGTATTTTTTACTTAATGCTTTTTTCATAATACGGAAGGATTTTGCAATAAATTTTGATTGGACATTGTACACCGTTAAATACTGGTACACAATCTATCAAAGACTCAGCATTGAAAAAAATTCACACAGAGAATTTTGAGAGTGGACTACTCATATATTTATTATATATTCATACATAAAGCATATTTAGCTGTGTTGTAAACATTTCTCCCATTTCTTGTTCTCATAATCAAACAGCACCTAAGCAAGCAAGCATCAATCAATCAATCAATTAGCGTAAAATTTCGCGAGAAATTCAACCTTAAAAGCGATTCAGAAGAGAAAAAGAAAATCAAAGGAAAATCGTATTCTTCTCAAACATTCAGCTTTTATAGGGTAAGTAGTGCATATGACGTTGCTGCAAACAAAAAAAGAGGGCGGGGTTGCGTTATAAATTAAATTCTTTTATTTTTATGAATCTTACATTTTTTCATCTATTCGATGTATGTATGTATGTACTAAAAATGTTTACTCTTTCTTAAAAGTCTCTACATATTTTCATAACGAAAGTGAATTCATCTGTGAAACGAATAGTTTTTTTTTTCATCAAACCATAATTTTGCGTAGTGTGGGTATGCAAATAGTATTCATCTATTTGATGAAGTTTTCGGGCCTTACGAAAATAAATCACTTAAGTTTATTGGCTGATTCAATGGATGAAAAACATAATTTATTAATTTTCAACCGTGTGTTCCAATTATAGCGACAGTAATTTCATTCTAACTCGAAGCGATAAATGGAGAGATGTGATCAAACAGCGCAAATGTTTACGATTTTGTGTTCAATAACTTTGGTGGATAATTTTCTCTTTTTCTCGTTTTTACTCTTAATTTGTCACTGACGCTCTTCTTGCAAGTAAAGTTGTTGAACAAAGCTACTATTGTGATATTATTTATATCAGTGATTATCAGCGCCTATCCACGCGTGGATAAGCTTTTTATAGCTTTCACACAGACAGCCTCACACCGACACTACAAAGCTCTTCGCGCACATGACGGGTTTTTGTTCGACGTCTTTCGGTCAGTTGTTGAGCTACACTGAAATAAATTTTGGTATAAATTTTAAACTTTTTTGGTCGATATATAGGACACGACCGAAAAATTATTTATATTTAAACTTTGAAGAGTTTAAAAGATTTTTAAACTTTTAAGGTTTAGATTTTTATCAAAATTAAGATTTATTTTAAGACTTTCAAAAGTTTAAAATTTAAACCTATTTTTGGTTTAAATTAAAAAAAAAATATCTGCTCCCAAATCTTCTTCATGCTTTTCCCTATTGTATCTTCTTTCCTACCCTCTTTTTCTCCTTTTCTTCCATATCCCAAATCCAGGCCACTTGTAAATATTCACAATGGTTGTGACACTCTAGCAGTTGAAAATTATTATGTGTGGGGGAAGTTTTTTTATTTAAATTTTTTACGAATTTGTATTTTTGCACTTATTTTTTGTTTTTGTTCGTTTGTGTTTTTTGTGAAGTAAATAATAATATCCAATTTAAAAGTTTGAATTTTGACCACGATAGAGCTTTTTTTTTTGGGTGTAATCAAAGCTTTTTGAGCTTTTAACCCATGCGCAATTTGTGAAAGTGTTAGTGTGATAATCCCTGATGTATATGTATGTATATACATATAATATTTTGTTATCTATTTCCTTACTGAACAAAAGTACATATGTACATATATATATACATACTTCTCTCTCTCTCTCTGTTTTTTCTCTTTACTATTTCAGCTGCTAACGAATTGTTGTTTCTACGATCAAAACGAAAGGCAAACGCATTTAAAATATAAAAGTGCATCGCATAAGTAAAAAGAGAGAAACGAGAAAATTGCAATCATCTGGAGAGACAGTGATAGAAATATCTGTCGAACAGAACAGTCAAAGAAATATTCTCGCATACGAACATACTTCCGAAAGAGCACTATAAAACGATATACGTTTATATATGTATATCGAAAATTAAATATTTTCAATAATTTTCAATAATTTTCTGAAATTCAAATATAATCGGTTCTTCTTATATGATTTCTTGAGCGAAAGCAAAGAAAGAGTCGAAGAGAGTGTAAAAGGATTAAAAGAGCACACACTGTTAAAAAAAGCTCAAAGCTAATAGCAAGAGCGCATATAGAGAAAAAGTGATCGAAAAAATACGAACAAAAAAGTAATAAAAACAAAAATAATAATAACAAATGACCGAGTTTCCTAGTTGTGAATTAAAGGTGATTTAGTAAAATTATAGTAGAACAAAAGAAATTAAAGTTTCCTTGCTTGCCAAAAAACCAAATAAATATCGAGAAAACCCCCCAAAACGCGTGAAAGCACAGTTCAAAAGCTTGCAACATTTTTAGGCGCACAAAAGTGGCGTGAAGAAGACACACCGGCAACGGCAGTTATTATCAACGTAAAACGAAAGCAATTCAGCACGGTATCATTATTAAACATAAAAACATATGTAATACAATAACACAATATATGTACATACATATGTACATAAAAAACAATTAATAAAAATTAAATACTACTGTTTCTACTACTAAATTTCAGAAATTAAAAATAAAAAGCTTATGTTCCATACGAAAACAGAAAGAATTTTAGCGTGAAAAGCTAAATAACAAAAAAAACACAGCCCAGAGTTTGCAGTATTATATTACGTAAATAAAATATATATAAAATATTTAATAACAAATTTATAAAAACTTTTTCGGTGTTTGTGTATGTTTGTACTTTTCATAGCGCCTAAAAATATACATAGTACATATACCATACATATGCCATAACCTAACAATAGCGTAAATACATACCTAATAGAAAAAAAATAGTAAATGAGCATTAAAAAATAAAGAATTTATTGAAAAAGAAATTACGCAACGAACAGCGTTAAATGTCATTGGAAAAAATAGGTGTACAAGTTTTTAAGAAAAAAGAAAATAAAATAAAAAAGTATTATTAAAAAAGGAACATCATTGTGTGAGTGTCTAAGATTTTAAAGGAATAAAAACTCGGAACTGATTTTATATGTATATGAATATATATATTATATAAAAATAAAATATACCTAGCAAATATTTAGAAAAAAAAAAGAAAAGTTAAACACCAAACACGATTTTAAACTTTTACTAAATTTAATAACGAAGCGAGCGAACTTCGAAACGATTTCGAAAGACGAAGCAGCGAACGAAGTGGTTCAGTAAAATAAGTAAGCGCCAAGACTGTTTATACAAACACATACACACACGCTTCTATATACATATATTGTCAGTGCGGAATGTGAAGAGCGAAAAAAATCGGTTAACAAACGTGGTGTTCTAAAGCCAAATTTAAAATTTTAAATAAAAAATAAAAAAAATTCAAGCAGAAACATTTTCTCACAAAAACCAAACAAGAAAAGGCTCACTGAATTTGTCGCAAATAGCTTAAAATAATTTCAGAAAAAAAAAATTTGAAAAAAATTAGATGCTTGAAAAAAAAGAAAAAAAAATCTAGAATCAGTTTTTAAAACAAACCTAATTTAATTGACAAAAAAAAAAATACATACTAACCTTTTTACGCTTCAATAAAAATTCCAACTAATATTTGGCAACCTAGAAAATCAAGCGATATCGTAGTGAAAATTGGCCACAGCTTTGAAAGCACCGCAGTCATAGATTTTTCTCCTTACCTATATAGTAAGAAATCCAAATCACCATCGACTAAAGCTATCGACTAACGTTAATACGATAAGCATCGCATATATATTATTTTGTGCTTAAAGCGAGAGAGCAAAAGCGCGTAAAATTGGCAACAGAGTGCAGTTAAGCAGAATTGGTTAAAGCACGACAACAATAGCCGATCAACTGGTATCAAACAAGAAAAGAAAATACAGAGTCTACGTGCGTAAAAATACTAAGGCAGAAATTTTCAGCACAACAGCGGACAAACAAGGATATTAAGCGGATTGCAAACAAATTGAGGTGAGTGAAAAAAATATATGTGTATGTATGTACATATATAAATTAAGCAATGTAATAGTACTAAGAATGAAAGACTTACGCTCATATAGTAAAACCCTTTTGCATTTGTAGCTCAATATTTTTTTATTGTCACTCTAAATTTTAGAATTTTTGGCTGAGTGCTTTTTAGAAAAAATTAAAAAGTGGTTTAGATCAATTTTTTTTAAATAATTAGCTGTACCCGGCCAAGTTTTGCTTTGGCCCACTTCCTATTATGGGCATTAGAAGCGAAAAATGACACGCTTTAAAATAAGTTGGAAGTATCTAGAAACTGAACTTTCCTCGGGCTGCAAACCTCAGCAAAAGTCAGATAAGTTTAAGAAAAAGTGAAGGAAAAAATTGATATTTTCAAAAGTTTGCGCTCTTCATGTCCTTATCCCTTTTAGCTTCGTATTAGTCTCCCACTCCCTTTCCCTCTACTATTCCCCTTCTCTTTCCCTTTCCATTTATATTTACCTTTCCTTTCATTTACGCTTCCATCTTGATTTTCCTTTCCCGTCACATTTCCGCTTCCCTTTCCATTTCTCTACCGCTCTCGCTTACCTATACTTTTCTGTCTTTCTCCCTTTCATTCCCCCTCTTATTTCTTCTCTCATTCCCCGTCTTACTGTATCTCT
This sequence comes from Urophora cardui, assembly GCA_960531455.1. NCBI lineage: Eukaryota > Metazoa > Arthropoda > Insecta > Diptera > Tephritidae > Urophora > Urophora cardui. The sequence goes on along the minus strand of OY482671.1, from coordinate 29,490,171 downwards.
CCTTTTCGTTCCGTTTTCATTATATTCTTTCTCTCATTTTCTGTCCCTTTGCCTTTCCCATTCCCATTACCCTTCCCCCTTCCCTTTCCCCAGGGAACCGGGTTTAGCATAACATAGCCCTGTATTCCACTTCTCATTTGATACCATCGCTGCTTAAAAATATTCCGTGGCATCCGGGTAAACTCTTTTATCCATTATTGAGTACCGGCCCTAAGAATCACTATGAAAAAGCTCTATTTAGCATCCCTGCTCAACACCTTTCATTTTATATCAGTATTGCTTAGCAGCATCCCGGGGTCATCCGGGCCTAGGAGTAAAGACGTTGTACCTATGTAAAATCCTAGCTGAATACCCTTCGTTTGACACCAATATCCCTGAGATATATTCCGGCGTCATCCGGGTCCACGTTTTAACCCATATCTGGGGAACCGACCTAGGCATCACAATTAAGAGACATAGTATCCGGATGACCGATCTTATCTCGGGCTGCCATTTTTTCGCAGGTCTTCCCAAGTGAAATAAAAAGTAAAAAAAAAAAAAATGAGCGGAAGAATGAAACTTTTCAGAAGTTGGCCCCCGAGACCCCTTGTAACTAAATTTCATCAAAATTGTTTAAGCCATTTGTGAGATCCAGAACCTAAGTAAATCCGTCTCGCTCCGCCGCGATACCTCTACCTCTTCATGTCCTTCTCCCTTCCTTATTCGTCATAGACATCCGCTCGCTTTCCCTATACTTTCTTTTTCTCTCTCTTTCATCTCCGTTAACTTTTTTTTTCCTCTTCCGTTCCTTTCCCTATCGGGCTCCCTTACCCCACATTTTCTCTCCCCCTCTTATTCGTTTCCCCTTTCTCTCTCCCTCTCCTAATCTATATATCTCCCCTTCCCCTTCCCTCTACCATTCTACTTTCGTTTCCTTCCCCTCCCTTTCGCATTCTTTTTATTGCCCTTTTCCTAGGGAACCAGGTTGAGCATTACATTGAGAAAATATCTATATTGAAGCCACGATTCCCACTTTTCGGTTTCATCCGGCCAGGATCTAGCTCGTATAATTTAACTTCTCTGATTTAGCCATTAATTTCCAGGCTATTTTGCTACCGAGCACGTATATTTCTATAAGAAGTAACAGTAAATATCGTCGTACCATACGAAAACTAGCACTTTTAAAAGTTCTTTCATAGAATTTTTTGAAACAAATTTTGAGTGGTAGTTTTCGTATGGTACGACGATATGTACATATGTATTTATAATATATATGTATTATATAACTTGAATATAAGAGTATTACCATATGTTGAAGACAGATGGTCGTTTTAAATCAACTAACAAAGGAAACACAAAAAGATGTAGTAAGATTGCGGCTGTTTTCGGCCATACCAACGAACTTCACACTTTCAATGAAAGAGGAAATGAAATGTTAAATATGCTGCGAACTCCTTGGGTTGTTTATACAAATATTCACAAGAAGACTTAAGCATACCCCTAATGTTTATATATGTATAAAAATCGGTTGTATGCCAGCTAGGTATATGTAAGAGTGGTACGATACAGGCGCATACCGAATTTCAATCAAATATCTGAAAAACTGAGTTACTAGTTTGCGTTCAAGCTGGTGAAACCCATGATTCCAATCATTTCTGTATAAACATATGTATGCATGTAATTTGGTGGGTGTAATTCTGAAACTCAAAGAACCGTCTTTTGGCACAAAGTTATAGTACCATTCCAAGTTTCATGAATGGTATAAAAATATAGAAAATAAAAATCGCAAATTGCCGAATCGAATAAATTACAACAAATGTGCTGGCCAAAAATGGCTTTGGTGGCTGTCACGCGCGTTTGTGCTAGGAAAAATTTCCACGCCCAAACAAATAGAGTGCTTTTTTGCAGAAGGCGTGATACAGTGGTGCCAGATTTAGGGAAATTTCCTTTTTTGAGGGAAAAGGGACATTTTGTTGTCGTCCATATAAAAAAAGGGATTTTTTGGTTGTAGAACTGTTACATACCTACATATGTATAATTTATAGTATAACTTAAAATAGATATTTAAAGTACGTTCTTAACTTTTTCAATGAATTTAACGTATTGTTCCTAAGCCGAAATGCACTTATACATCGACTAGGGCAAGGAGCTAAGACACTTGTGCAAGAAATTTCTTAAAACACGACCCAACTCGATATTTACTTGACGTACATAACGTTTACGTTCGTTATGAATTCGAAGATATTTTGTCAAATTTAAATTTGGAGGAAAAGATTGTACCTATTCAAAAAAAGTGTTTGCGCTTTTTTGAAGCTTCTACTTTTCAGATAATATCACGTTTACCATTTGATTGTGTTTTCGAAGAATTGCAGTTTTTAGATCCCGATATTGTTGATTCCTCTAAAAACAATCGTGTATGACTTCTTCTCTAACTAAAAAATTAAATCTTAATCCTGATCTCACAGAATCGGAATACAAAAGTATTTGTATAGTTTTAACAGAAACACAAAAAGGCTATTTAAAGAAATTACGTGTTGATGTAATGTGGAGTAAAATAATAAACTTTAAAAACTATAATCACGATGTTTTGTCTCATAATCTTAAGCTGAAATTGTATTCACGTTACCCCATTCAAACGCTGAAAATCAGAAATAATATTTTCAATTGTAGCGAATGTTAAAAGTAAAAAGCGAAACAAACTATCTAGTGATATGTTAAATAGTGTAAGTAAAGTAAGAGTTGCCTTTCAATCGAAAATTATCAATTGCTTCAACTTTAAAATCAACAAAAATCATATCCACTTGCACAATGCAAATAATTTGTACAACTGATACTTTTAGCTATTAAAAAACTGTATTTGCCTGTTATATATTCTTATATTACTGAAATAAATGCTTTAAATTCGGTGGGAAATGTGTGGGATTTTTGTATTCAAATTGTGGGAAATTAGGGATTTTTTTCCAATTTCTGTGGGAATTTCAGCGGAGATTATCTGGCATCACTGGCGTGATACCTAAGAAAAAATTTAGTATTAAGTGAAAGCAAAAAAAAAACAATAGAGAAGAGAAAATAGAACAAAATGGATAAAATAAGCATAGAAAACGTGTTTGCATGAATAAATTTCGCAAGCAAACAAGTTTGGAGTTAGTTTAAGAGAGAAATGGATGACAGACAGACTGTCCACCAATTTAAGGTAAAGGGTATCGTAGTAACTAAGTACGGTTTATTCCGACCGAAGTACAGTTAACTTTTATAGTCCATTGTAGAAGATACAGTTGTAAGACGCTTATTTGAGCCGAAGGGCTAATATTGTAGCACGAGAAAAGTTTTTTTCGTTGAACCGAGTACGATAAAGATAGCAATATTCTTTGAAATAATACATAATAATAATATAATAATACAATGGCGCTATTATAACTCTGACGAGTTTTATGGCCGAGCTTCTCTCCCAATTCGAGGTGTGCTCCTTTTTGTTTTTCCTACTAATTGGGTGGACCTACAGTTTTATGCCGGCTCCGAACGGCGAATGCGTTTTTTGTGAGAAGCTTTTTCATGGCAGAAATACTCTCGGAGGGTATGCCGCCCACTGCCGAGAGGTGACCGCTGCTCTTAAAAAACCCAATAATTGGATTTTTACTAATTAGAAAAATTTGTTTGGCTCGGACCGTGGTTTGAACCCGAGACCTCTGGCATAGCAGGCGAGCACTCTACCCACTGCACCACAGCGGCCACATAATAAAATAATACATACCTACCATCATGAGATAAGTTCGAAAATATTGAAAACTCCTGTAACGGCAAGGCAAATATGTAGATCTGACGTTAAGAAGATAATAATTACTCACTCTCACTCTCACTTGTGGGTCTTGGCAAATGAGCTGTTCGATCGTATAGTCTTCCCCATTATCCTTGCAGCTTCTGCGGTAATGTCCATTTAGCCCCTATGCATGTTACCCGATGAGGCAGTGTTCTGTGAGTACCCCCACCACGTTCGAGATTTCCTCTCTGCCCAACTTTGCTGTCCAGTCCAGTTTCGAGCCATCGGTATAGATGGAAACGCTATCTGGGGGTGGGTAGCACCGATTTGGCTCTTCCCAATCATCCCTATAAAGAATCTTTGTTTCAAAGTGGCTGCCTGTAATTATTGTAGTAGTGCAGCGGTCCGTAGGTACTACCAGGTAGACAACTTAAACTGTGCAAAATACTAGAGTACCCCGTGGCGTTTGTGAACCACCCGGACTAAGTACTCTCTCAGGCGTAGGGCTGAAGTAGCCGCCACCTGAAAACCTGCTAGATCTAATGGGATCATATTTAGAATGACCTGCAGAGCTTCGCTAAGCGTCGTTCTGAGTGCGCCATTTATGCTGATCTGTCGACATTGCTGGGAATATTAAGGTTTTTCGCCTTGCTCAAAGTAGGCCACCATACCACGACCCCATATTGCAGAACTGGTCGAATGATCGCTGTGTAAATCCATCTGCAAATGCTGGGACTAAGTCCCCACTTTTTCCCTATGGCTCTTTTGCACGTGTATAAAGCAATATATGTATGCTTTGTTTTGTCGCTGAATGATGTTGTCCTGCCAGCTCAGCTTTTTGTCCAGAACCACACTTTGCCTTGTCTGGTAGGCTCAGGCGAACACCTAAATACATACATACATATGTCCAAGTATTTCAAATATTCTTAGAGACGTACATATTCGTCCTCCAAAAAAATATTTTTTTTTATGAAGGGTATATAAACACACAGGGGATATAAACACAGTCTCTCTAAACTGTCAGAAGACGGTGAAATAATGGCAAAAAGTGCTAATTATACACTCACGTACACATGCACACACACACATATAGAAATACAAGTGCATATTTAACAGTAAAAAAGGCTGCCATCCAAAGCGAAATCGTTTAGAAAAAGCGTTTATGAGCGTGTATACAGGGCATTTCCGGTTGTTTAAGGCATTGCCGGTTAGCGAACGTAGAGGAGAGAAGGGCGTGTAGGCGAAGACAACATCTTTCTCTGCAAATTGGCTGGGTGGAAGTGTGGTTGTGTTAAGGCTTATATGTGTGGATTTTACGTACATACATATGCAGGTACCCTGCAGGGAACTCAATAATGAGGGAGCAAAATTTCTAGTTCCGAACTAGCGAAAAAGTGTCAAAAAGGAACTAGCTCCATTGTAGTTAGCCTCTCACCAGTTCAGAAGGAATGAATTGAGTCACCATCATAGGACACACTTTGATTTGTATGCAATTTCGAAGTGACAAAAAATTCTATGAAAATTTTTCGTTCGTTCAATTGCCATCGGCTTTGTATATTTCCGCAATTCTCAGATGTTTAGTGAAGCATTTTATATAAAGAGTTTTCTATTTGCATTTTAACTTGTAAGACATGAAATATTCCCCTAATTATGCTTTTCCGATCCCTGAGGCTTATTTTTAATTTTTTTAATTTTTTTACTTTTTAAATATTTTTTTTTAGATTTTTTTTAATAAATTAATAAATAAAAAAAAAACATAAAAAAATATCATCTTCCTCGACACCGACAGGATTCGAACCCACGCTCGCTAGATTGATTTCCACACACGTTAGCCAGTGGGCCATCACGACGCCGCTTGCATGAAGTGTGTCAAATACTGCACTTAAGCGGCAGATGTAAAACTGTAGAATTTATAGGTACTTGTAGCTAGTTCAGAACTATCGAAATTGTGCTAATAAACGAACTAGTGAAAACTTTAGTATTTAGTACTAGTGCGGAACTATCGAAAATGTTGTGCAGAGATTGACAATTGACACCGCCTAGGACATAATAATATAATACAATGGCGCTATTATAACTCTGACGAGTTTTATGGCCGAGCTTCTCTCCCAATTCGAGGTGTACTCCTTTTTGTTTTTCCTACTACATAATTGGGTGGACCTACAGTTTCATGCCGGCTCCGAACGGCGAATGCATTTTTTGTGAAAAGCTTTTCCATGGCAGAGATACACTCGGAGGGTATGCCGTCAACTGCCGAGAGGTGACCGCCGCTCTTAAAAAACCAAATAATTGGATTTTTACTAATTAGAAAAATTTTTTGGTGTTTTGCTCGGACCGTGGTTTGAACCCGAGACCTCTGGCATAGCAGGCGAGCACTCTACCCACTGCACCACAGCGGCCGCCTAGGACATCGCCGTGTGAAATTCGCCAGTTCATAACATGCAAAAGAGATTTAGCTCGCACTAGTAGAGGCGAAAAATGAGCTAAAAGCGACATACATAGTTCGGAACTAGAGATTTCCCTACAAGGTATGTATTTAGCTTTGTGCATGCAAATGTGTGAGGGCGAGTGCAAATGACGACCATTGACTCCTTGAATTCTCGTTTTTTTGCGCAAGCAACATGTAACAAAAAAGAAAACAAAGAAGAAGGAGAGGAAAAAGAGGAAGTAAAGGAAGAGGAAGAAAAGGAGGAAGAAGAGCACAACACTTGAACAAAGAACGAATCAAATGCAAAATGAAATAAAACCTAATATAATTTTAGGCGCACAACAATAGCAAGGCAAAAGGAGCAGCAAGGCGGTGTCAGTGTTTGTTTGAATGTGTGCGCAAATGCGGAGCTGACAAAATGAGAAAGGATGAAACATTATAAGCGGGCACCGAGGAGGAGGAGAATTCGTGTGAAACATTTTTGCACGAAACTTTTTTTAATTGTGTTTTATTACGATTTTTTTTAATTTTGCTGTTGTTGTTTATGTTTTCCTCGTTTGCCCACTTGAGGAGGCAAAATATTTACACCTCTCGAGTACACAAGCAGCAGCTCGAAAGGTTTCTAAGAACGAAAAACAAAATAAAAAGCTAAAATGGACGAAAAAATACGGATAAAACTCATATGTGTGAAGTAAAAAATTCCATTAAATGTGTGTGTATGTGTGTGGGGATGTGAGTGCATGCATGTCGAGTGCTGCAGGCACATAAAGTGGTGCAAAGATGGTCTCTCCTCTAGTACTCACTCCCCACTCACTTGCTGCTCATTTGCCGCAAAATAAATTTATGCGCACGAAAAAGTGGTGAATACATCGATGGGCGACGAGCGTTATTGAGGTAGAACGCCTAAAAGTAGGCTATAATTCTTAGAAAACACATTAAAGATGTTGATTGGCTGAGAACACGCAACAGAATAAATCTAGTAGTGCAGCACAGGTCGCAGCAGGTCGAGCGATGGTGGTGGTGGTCATGGGACATGCAAGCGAAGTACCAACAACAACAAAAACAACAATCAAAGCACATAAAAAAGCACTTACACGAAAGGACACTCGAAAATGGGCTTGCAAGGATGTGAACATTAATTAATTAAAAAAATGAAATGAAAGCGAAAAAAGGAAAAAAAAAGATAATGGCATAAAAATGCAATTAGTTCACTTAGCATCAAGTAAATGGACATTGAAGGTAATTGAAAGAAACAAAAAGCTAAGGAAGAGATTATATGCAAATAGAAAAGCGCATAATATACCACGCAGGCGATTCCAATAATAAAATGTAAGTAAATCTAAGAGTGAAAGTAAATCCCATTGAAAGGAAAGTGGAATAGGATTAGTTTGAAATTATGTATGTGTGTGTACATGTATACCCAGCTGCGGGTTTGAGCGCCGAAAACGAGCTTGGAAACAATAATAACACTGGATCACAAAATGAAATTTTTTGTCTGTACTTTCAACGTGACTATCCTACCTATATGTAAAATCGGTCGCTGATTCCGAAAATCGGGTTCATTTTTAATTCTATGGGAAGGTTTTTGAGATATCGGCAATTTACCGTTATTTGGCCAATTGCTCCACTTAATCCTGTATACCTCTTTAACGAAGTGAGCTATCTTCTTTGGAGTGACACCATACGAAAGAAAATTAAATTTACTTTTCATGGCTGCTATAACATTTTTCCCTAACTCTTATAGTCTCTGAAATATTAACGATTCAATTTGATTTTTTTCGATTTTTTACGATTTTTTGAAGAAAAAATTGACTTTGTCAGGAAATATCTTTAAAACCAATGTTTTCACCTTCGGTTTTACTCCTTTACGTGAAGCTCCATTCTATTGGGAAAAAGATAAGCTATCAACGAAGAAAATCCATGGTAAAATGGAAAAGTTATAGGCGATCAAGTAAATACACCCAAGTCGCGCAATGCCTCTGCACGGGTATATTCTATGCATATAAATGATAAAAATGAACCCGATTTTCGGAAACAGCGACCGATTTTACATATAAATAGGATGGTCGCGTTCAGAGTATTTTTTGGCTGTAGAGCAGTGTAATAGAAGAAAATAATATATATGCATACCTACATGAAAATGAAGTAAATAAGAATGCGATTAAAATAGAATGCTGTAGTATACCCCGTTGAGGGTTTAAGATTAGAAACAAGATTTGAAAACTTTGGTGATAAACTGTTCGATAACAACAAAAAAAGATAGTTTAGATATGCGTACATAAATGTATGTGCATATGTGTATACCCAGTGGTGGGTTCTGAAAGGATTTTCCAATAGATAATAAAAATAAACAATAGCGTACAAAAAACGACAAAATTCGATATATTAAGAATATATGTACGTATTATACCCAAATGGGGGTTAACTGAATACTAACAAGATTTACAAAACGAAGAAAGAGGTGAATGTAAGAAAATATAGTAAAGCCAACACTATTCTCGCTATAAATTAAACCTTGACATACAAATTTATACCCAGCTGTGGATATGATTTTTCGTTTGAAACTGTTTAAAAAAGACGATGTGGTCAGGAAGTACGAAGTGACGCATGACAGGCAAAGACAATGATAATGTGAAGAAAAAATGGGGAGCAGCAATTGTAAAGCAATGGATGTCCGGACGTATACACAGCAGAAGTGGGGAAAATAATGCAAAGCAAAGACGGACTAAAAATGGATGGGTGTAGAAACAAATGAACAGATGGAGCGACAATCACCTGCAGCGGGTTAGGAGCTTGGAATACATAGAAACTAAAAAACACCGGCATAGAAGGTTGATGGCCTTCGTTCGCACGACAGTTGGGCTAGTGTCAGAAGGAACTAGTACCCGAGCGTACCGAATTTATCCGACAAAGGACTGTTACTTCCCCTACACTGCCCAAAATCTTCGGGAAGTGTCTTGGTGGCTACCACAACAACAACACGAACCGAAACGCCGATGAAGAAAAAGACAGAAGGAGTAAGGGCAAATCAAAGATGGACGAACTAAAAGATATACTGAACATAAAGATGGGCACATGCTCGAATGATTGGTGGAACGATTGTCGGCGTAAAAGACAGACGAGACAGGAACGGACCTATAATTGGAGTCCTACAAACGTAAGATTGACAAAACAATTAACAGACTAGCAAGTTGGTCGGAACGTTGGATAGCTTACGAGACCCTTGAAAATACCGATTGTGTTATGACTGCATGTGGTTATAATCAAAGGCAAAATTCAAACAAAACTGCAGAGCCAAGGAAGCCTACATTCAGTTGAGTAGAAAAATCAACTTTAGTCACTCATCATTACTGAAAATCATAATTAAATCTCATCATCAACATCATCATCATCTTCTTCATCATCATCTTCATCATCATCTTTGTCATTATCCACATTCATCATCATTATAATTGCTGCCCTCCGCCAGCTTTTCAAGCATCCCTGCAGTCCAGCCGAGCTGCTGATCTGGGTATTTCCTATTGTTGTTATTGCTATTGCCGCTGCCTTTGTTCTACTGGCTCTGCGGTGGAAGTGTATAATTTGCATATGTCAACACTGCCCTGTAGGAAATTTAATTAATTTTAAATCACTTTATAAACTACTTTATTTTCAATAACAACTAATTGAAAATGTGACTTTTTCCTTTGCAATGAACTGACTTTTTTAACACGGCGATGTCATAGCAAGCAGTCAATTGCCCTATCCTGCATTTGTTTTCAACTACTTTACTAGTAGTTTAAAATAAATAACTTTATCTTGAGTTTCTTTTCAACTACTTTACTTGTAGTTTAATATAAATAACTTAATCCTGCATTTGATGTCGAAATTCAAGAAATGGTAAAAATGCGAAACAAATTTTCCTCAAATTTCGCAAATTGTTCTCAAGTTGATAAACAATATTTGAGAAACAATTGAATTTCTGTTAATTTTCAAATGATAAATATGAAACAATATTTTCTCCGTTTGAGAATTTCGTTTTCTGTGTTTAATGGGAAGTGAAGCTGAAAAACGGTAACCAAAAAAAGGAAAAAACAATCTTGGCATACTTAGATCTGAAAACATGTGTTTACATATAAATATGTACATATACAAGAAACTGTCCCGCGCTGCATTTGTTTAAAGCTACTTTAAAATTAGTTGAATATAAATCACTTTTTAATATATTTATTTTTGCAACTAACTTTTTTTTTCCGTGAGGGTGTTAGCAGCTTTCATCCACATACAAACACTCACACATGCAAACGAGTTCTCCGATGGCAAAAAAGGGAGCGAATGAGGAAAATTATGCATGAAAGGACAATGGAAATAGAAATGGAAATGAAAATGCATCAAATGCCATAAATAAAAGCGGGCTTCGATGGTGCAAAACAATCAGAGGTAGATGCACACACAAACATACATACGTATGAAGTAGAGGGAAACCATTTTCATTTACATATACATAAGCACAGTGCGCGTCAAAATAGAGCGTACAGTGATATATAAGTTTATTGCCACTATCACGAACACCGTCGGCGGTACCGAAATGACGTTTTCGGCAAATCGGCATTATGACAACCGACGCACAATGGGAACGTTTCATACAAAAAACGGTCATAAATAGTAAAAATGGACCTAGAGTGCTCAAATTTTGAAAATAAGCTTTTTTTATGAATATTAGTACATGGTGTAAAAATGAACTTAATCTGATGGCAAATTCTCCCACCCCCCATATAACGGGTGTCGCGAAAAACCATTAAAATGCATTTATTTTCGAAACTAATTAAGTTACAATGCTGAAATTCAGTATGCAAGCTTCTTTGATGAATATTAGTACATGGTGTAAAAATGAACTTAATCTGATGACAAATTCTCACACCCCCATATAACGGGTGCCGCGAAAAACCATTAAAATGCATTTATTTTCGAAACTAATTAAGTTACAATGCTGAAATTCAGTATGCAAGCTTCTTTGATGAATATTAGTACATGGTGTAAAAATTAACTTAATCTGATGACAAATTCTCCCACCCTCCATATAACGGGTGTCGCGAAAAACCATTAAATTGCAATTATTTTGGAAACTAATTAAGTTACAATGCTGAAATTCAGTATGCAATCTTTTTTGATGAATATTCGTACATGGTGTAAAAATTAACTTAATCTGATGACAAATTCTCCCACCCTCCATATAACGGGTGTCGCGAAAAACCATTAAATTGCAATTATTTTGGAAACTAATTAAGTTACAATGCTGAAATTCAGTATGCAATCTTTTTTGATGAATATTCGTACATGGTGTAAAAATTAACTTAATCTGATAACAAATTCTCCCACCCTCCATATAACGGGTGCCGCGAAAAACCATCAAAATGCATTTATTTTCCAAACTAATTAAGTTACAATGCTGAAATTCAGTATGTAAGCTTCTTTGATGAATATTAGTACATTGTGTAAAAATGAACTTAAACTGATGACAAATTCTCCCACCCTCCATATAACGGGTGCCGCGAAAACCATCAAAATGCATTTATTTTCCAAACTAATTAAGTTACAATGCTGAAATTCAGTATGTAAGCTTCTTTATGAATATTAGTACATTGTGTAAAAATTAACTTAATCTGATGACAAATTCTCCCACCCTCCATATAACGGGTGCCGCGAAAAACCATCAAAATGCATTTATTTTCCAAACTAATTAAGTTACAATGCTGAGGGGCAATTATATATATAGGTATAAGCATATATTTGTAACTATTTCAAAAATATTTACTTAATTATCTATGTGACGTTTGTGTATACTTATTTAAAATCTGTACTCTTAGGGCTTGGATCCCCACGTAAACTCCCATTTATAAGGTAACGGCACAGGTGGGAGACGAAGTAGATAAATGCAAATATCAACAAGTTTATGCGTACCAAAGACTTTATACCATTTATGAATGATAGAAATTAAATTTTATCTGTTTAATTGAATAAGTTACAAATACTCAAATTTATCTTGTACATATGAACAATCCGTTGTATGGGAGCTATATTTTATACTGGATTTGGGCGATTCCGACAACTGATAAACTTTACATAAAAATACATAGTATTTCGGCACAAAGTTATAACACTATTTCATGTTCATGGCTGGTATAAAAAGCAGCAAATGATAGTATATCGCTCATTTACTTCTATACTATCATACCTTAATAAGCAGATTTTACGAAAAAGCCCTTTAAGTTTTCGATCGCTATATATGTATGTACATCAATAGTACATATAGCACAGATAATTTTTTGATCTCAAACTCTAAATTTTCAATATATCAGACCGAAATTTCGTCATATAATGCACATACATATATGTACATACACACACATGCATGCATACCCATCCTTACCTGAAAACTCGCGTTTCGTATGTATGTACATACATCCATAGTGATAGCGCGCATATACACCTCGTCGAAAAATATGAATTAGCGAGAAGAGCGCGCGTGAATGATGAAACTGACTATGGGGGGTTATAAATCACACTTGGGGTGAACATATATTAAAAAATTGAGGAGACTTTTTTTTTTATTTTTTTTTTTTATTGATTTCAAACTTTTTGATTTTTTTTGAATTTTTTTTTTACCCTGCAAAAAAAAACAATATATAATAGAATCTATATAGCTAATTCAAAAATGAGCTACTGTATTTCATATTGTGAACCATTTTCTATATTACAGATGTAAATTGGATGATAGATCTTCTATACACTTTTTTTTTTAATTTTGAATATGTCATTATAAATGTAATTTGAAAAATGCACTTTTAGCCAGTTAGGAGAATAATTAAAACACGCTAAGGCGCGCGTGAAATTAATATCTGTTAATGTGATCTGATAGAGAATATATTAGTTCATAACACAAAAAAAAAAAACGAAGATACCTTTTTTTTTGTTTTTTTTTTTATTTTATTCCTTAAAGTGGACGAAGAAAAATTTTTTCTATATTTTTTTATCAGTATTTGAAAAATATATAAAATCAGATTTCAAAGTTAGAAGAAACGAGATTACTTCCTAGAAAAGTAGAGGTCATTTTCTATATTTAGATGTCAAAACCACATATATACGTCGATAAATGGCTTAGATAGAGCTTTTCGTATCAGGTCATAAAATTCATAATTCATATGACATATTTTTTGTTCAACTTTGAGCACCCTGTATGGCTAAACGAAACGGAACTCAAAAAATTTTACATGGGCTTTTTTTTGTCCCATAAGATATCTGTCGATTGCAGTTAAAAAATATTTATTTATCACTACTTTAATTTCGAATTTATTTTTGGCCAAAAAATCCCATTGTGCGACGGCGCGCCGAATCTTTCGAAGATCGGTAAATCGGCATTATGAACACCGAATGAACGAACATTTTGACAGTTTTTCGTGCCGAAATTTGCCGCAAGTATTTGGTTGCGGCGATATTAACAAAATATCAAAAATTACAATAAAAGTTTAAGTAAATTATGTAAATGCATGTATGAAGTTGAAATAAGTGTTAGTGAGTGTGAATATATGTAAATACATTAATCAACCGGTCGCGAGAAGCCACAAACATGGCGTGGGTCCATTGCATTTTCCACCGCGATTGAATTGCTGTTATATGCAAAGAAAAACTTCAAAGAAAAAATTGTGAAATAATGATAAGAGTGATTTACGTGTGTATGTAGGTTTTGGAAATTAAAATATATTTTCACCCAAGAATAATAATGCATTTTCTGAAGTTGATAATTATTGTTTGACTACTATAATAAAAATAGGTAAAAAAACTTTTTAAGTTAAACTGTTTTATGTTATACATACATTGCAATGTTTAAGATAAATGTACTAAAAACCAAAAAATAATAAAATAGATACAGTCGTGGGAATTATAAACATTTGCATAGACTAGACTAAAATAAAACCGTGGGGCACGTCAATTGTCTACAATCGTTGATTAAAATGTTTGTTTTGTAATGTTACACTATAATTAGGCAGTTGTTCAACCGACAACGATGGACGTGTGATAAGTAGGGCTAGAATGTGGAAAAAAGCTAGCAAGCTCGAATATAAGCGAGTTTTAGGGTTTCATAGTGGTGAGCGAGTAGTACTTTTATCATATGTTTTGTCGATTAAAGACAAACTACGAGCAGTGAAACGATTTCTCGTGTGAATGTCCAACGATAAACTAGTTGAAACATCTCTTTTATTAACATGGAGTGTATAACTATTGGAATTTCCATGAGCAAGAAAATAGTAAGTAATTTCCTCACCGTCTGCGGGCCAACTGCCTAACGACGAATTAAACGATTCTTCTATCGCACATTAAGTCGATAATTTGTAGACAATTGACGTGCCCCCCGGTTTTATTTTAGTCTAGTCTATGCAAATGTTTATAATTCCCACGACTGTATCTATTTTATTATTTTTTGGTTTTTAGTACATTTATCTTAAACATTGCAATGTATGTATAACATAAAACAGTTTAACTTAAAAAGTTTTTTTACCTATTTTTATTTTCTAGTTTTTAGTTTTTATTTCGCATTCTGTTTAATTCATTTAGTGCTTCATTATTGCAAGGTTTCTTGCCCGTTAGTTTATTGCAGTCCAACGCCTCTATAGCGACCTACGCGCCACCTATCGGAAGTTTTTTTTAGGAAAATATTTCCTTTCAAGGTAGTAATACATGTTCCGAATTTCAGCCAAATCGGACCATAAATGCGATTTTTGTAAATATAGCGATCCACGCGCCACCTAGCGGAATTTTTTTTTTTAAGAAAATATTTCTTTTCAAGGTAGTAATACATGTTCCGAATTTCAGCCAAATCGGACCATAAATGCGATTTTTGTAAATATAGCGACCCACGCGCCACCTAGCGGAATTTTTTTTTTAAGAAAATATTTCTTTTCAAGGTAGTAACACTTGTTCCGAATTTCAGCCAAATCGGACCATAAATGCGATTTTTGTAAATATAGCGACCCACGCGCCACCTAGCGGAATTTTTTTTTTTAAGAAAATATTTCTTTTCAAGGTAGTAACACATGTTCCGAATTTCAGCCAAATCGGACCATAAATGCGATTTTTGTAAATATAGCGACCCACGCGCCACCTAGCGGAATTTTTTTTTTAAGAAAATATTTCTTTTCAAGGTAGTAACACATGTTCCGAATTTCAGCCAAATCGGACCATAAATGCGATTTTTGTAAATATAGCGACCCACGCGCCACCTATCGGAATTTTTTTTTCATAATATTGCATTGTCATCGGGGTTATACATGCGTGCAAAATTTCAGATTAATCGGTTGACAGGAAGAGGGTGAAATTTGAATTACTAAATTTGACCCAAGAATAAAGAATAAATAATAAATAAAACAAACGGGGTGAGCTAAATAAAACCGTTTAAAAAAGCAACTAACGAATTATGAATGTTAATTACCAACAATTTACCATTTCAGTAAAAATTTTCGTCTCAATAAAGACGCGTTCAAATAAATATTGCAGGTGGTGGAAGGTCGGCTTCAGTATAATGCGCGCGCCGTATTTATTTTCAAACCACTAAGAATGTTTCAATTAATCCTTCAGGAAAAGTTCTGTGAATGATAATTTTACTAGTTATAACACTCCCGACTACGCAAAATTACTGTAAATCTCTCCAGATCTAACTCCAGGAAAGGAGTTCTGTCGGCTGATGGTTACTTTTCAAAGCGCGGCGGCCTTCGCAATGCATAAGGGTGCTCTACGCAAAAATACTGTGTTATTAATGAATTATAAGTTTCCGCAAGATTTCGTTTGCATTTTAGTGATCTATCAGAAACGAAAAATTCCGGTGCCGGGTACCGGTGTTATTGAAATTTTCCCGTTTTTGTATACAATTTGCTTATTATTATTATGTAGTTCAAAATAACTCTATGAAAAACAGAAGAAAGGACAAGGTAAAGATTTTTTTCACGCAAAATTAAGACTATTTTTTTTATCTTCAGCCTGTAATTAAATTTACGCTTGTTTACTTAAAGTAAAAGGATTGCTATGATCTCTCAAAAACTTTCTTTCGTTCAGAGAAATCCTTTGCTCCTCGTCCTCTACTAATAAAGCTGCTATCGCAATAGAATCCATTATTTTATTATTTAAATAAATTGTTTTTAGTAAAATAAAGTAAAAATGTTTTTGGTTTTATCAAAAAGATAAGATACCTGAGAAAAACCCGCTCAATTTCGCATCAGCACTTGGTAACGCTGATTCGAACATAGTTCATATAGTTGGCAACACTTAACTTCGAACCGACGGGGTAGCTGATACGATTTTCGAGGAGTTCGGTACCGTGGCTTTCGGCGTTTCGGTAGTTCGTTCGGTGTTGGTGATACTGGCATATATTTTTGCATCAAGAAAAATTACTGTAGTTACTTTATTTTGACGTGCACTGTATTTGCATACATACAAACATGCATAGAGCTTTGCTTGCCAAGGTAACTAGCATTGTAGCTTGTCAAACAGGATGTGAGGACGGGATGTTCGCCTATTTGAATTGTTGGTCGTTTGACAAAGAAGTAAAGAAAAAATGAAAAAATAAACAGAAAGAAATAAAGTAAATATGTGCATGTGTACATATGTATGTACATTAGATGCATGTTTTCGAGTCCAGCGCTGGAAAATAAACCAATTTTAGGTTTGAGAGTATACAAAGTGTTTGCAGGTAAAATAATAATAATTGAATTGCATAGGAAAAAGTGGGAAAAGCGGGAAGACGACATAAAACTGCGGACAAAACGCAAAGCAAATCTAGCAGCTGGACTGGGCTGGGCTGGGCTGTGGCTGGTGAGCGGAAAGGAAAGAGTATTGGAGGCCAACACGGAAATTTAATGCAACCGTTTATATAATTCTATAAAGTAATTTCAATTCATTTAAATTCATTCAATACAATTCAGTCAAGCGCATATATACATACCTATTAGCTGTTTGCGAATGGAATTTTATTAGCAATCATTTAATAATGGTTTGCACATTTGGCTGACTTGTGTATTTCCACAGATAGTTGGCAACACTATTTGAACTTTTTGTAATACTTGATTATAATTCTTAATTACAAATAGGTGGCAAGGCTACTGAACATTTCGCAATATCTCATCATAATTCTTAATTTCAAATAGATGACAACTCTTTCAATTTTATTAGATTTAAATTTCTTGATTGCAAAACATATAATCAAATTACTCAATGAGATCTCAGGGAAGCTCACATCTTTGGTTTCAGTATTATGGCTTTCAATTTCCATTCCTCATTCCAAATTCAACTTTCCATTTTCAAGTTCCAACTAACAAGTTTCAATATTCTTAATTTCAATTCCCCAAATTCAGTTTTATATTTTATATTGCTTTATTTAATTTAATTTAATTTTATTTTAATTGTTGGGTTAAGTGGAAAGTTTCAACAAATATGTACAGCGAAGGTTGAGTGTATAGCTATTTCACGAAAAACCATTTTCGATCATCAGCACTCTTTTCGGAAGTGGATGCACCGGGGATTGAACCCTAGTCCATTCCATCTTCAGCCGCAATGACCCAACGCATAAACACACTCGGCCATTGAGACTCTGTGCAAGCTGTTGGATTTTATTTTATTTTATTTTATTTTATTTTATTTTATTTTATTGTATTTATTTTACTTTTATTTTATTTTATTTTATTTTATTTTATTTTTTTTACTTTTGTTTTATTTGATTTTAATTTATTTTATTTTATATTATTTTATTTTAATTTTATTTTACTCAACTTCACTTTATTTTATTTTCTATTCTTTCCTTTCCTTTCCTTTCCTTTCCTTTCCTTTCCTTTCCTTTCTTTTCTTTTCTTTTCTTTTCTTTTCTTTTCTTTTCTTTTCTTTTCTTTTCTTTTCTTTTCTTTTCTTTTCTTTTCTTTTCTTTTCTTTTCTTTTCTTTTCTTTTCTTTTCTTTTCTTTTCTTTTCTTTTCTTTTCTTTTCTTTTCTTTTCTTTTCTTTTCTTTTCTTTTCTTTTCTTTTCTTTTCTTTTCTTTTCTTTTCTTTTCTTTTCTTTCCTTCTCTTTCCTTCTCTTTTTTTTTCTTTTCTTTTCTTTTCTTTTCTTTTCTTTTCTTTTCTTTTCTTTTCTTTTCTTTTCTTTTATTTTATTTCCTTTCCTTTTCTTTTACTTTATTTTATTTTATTTTATTTTATTTTATATTATTTATATTATTTATTCTATTTTATTTTACTTTATTTTATTTTATATTATTTTATTTCATATTATATTATATTATATTATATTTATTTATTTTATTTTATTTTTTATTTTTTTTTTTTATTTTTTTATTTTATTTTATTTTATTTTATTTCGTTTTCTTTTATTTTAATATATTTTACTTTATTTTATTTTCTATTATTTTATTTTATTTTATTTTATTTTATTTTATTTTATTTTATTTTATTGTATTTATTTTACTTTGTTTTATTTTATTTTATTTTATTTTATTTTTTTTACTTTTGTTTTATTTGATTTTAATTTATTTTATTTTATATTATTTTATTTTAATTTTATTTTAAACAACACTTTATTTTATATTCTATTCTTTCCTTTCCTTTCCTTCCCTTTCCTTTCCTTTCCTTTCCTTTTCTTTTACTTTATTTTATTTTATTGTATTTATTTTAATTTTATTTTATTTTATTTTATTTTATTTTTTTTACTTTTGTTTTATTTGAAATTAATTTATTTTATTTTATATTATTTTATTTTAATTTTATTTTAAACAACTTCACTTTATTTTATTTTCTATTGTTTCCTTTCCTTTCCTTTCCTTTTCTTTTACTTTATTTTATTTTATTTTATTTTATTTTACTTTATTTTATGTTATATTATTTTTTTTGATATTATATTATATTTATATATTTTATTTTATTTTATTTTATTTTATTTTATTTTATTTTTTTTTATTATATTATATTAAATTAATTTTTTTTTTTTTTTATTTATTTTATTTTATTTTATTTTATTTTATTTTATTTTATTTCGTTTTCTTTTATTTTAATATATTTTACTTTATTTTATTTTATATTATTTTATTATGTTTTATTTTATTTTATTTTATTTTATTTTATTTTATTTTATTTTATTTTACTTTATTTTATTTTATTTTATTTTGTTTTTCAATATTTTATTTTATTTGAGTTTATTTTATTTTTTTGTTTTATTTATGAGTTTAACCTTTTTTTTGTTATTGTACCGATAATGCAATGAAATGTGGCCGTATGTAGTAATCACAGGGCTTTTTCAGGATAACAAAAGTGAAATTAAAAAACAAGTACATACAACAACAATATACATATATATGTATGTATGTATACAACAACATTAATATGAAAATGCAATAATAAATGAGAAATACAAAATGTAGCTGAACCGGGTAAAGTTGCCAGCCCAGCCCTGCCCATCTCGTTCCGCCCTAACCGCCACTACATGGTTCAAAAAGTATTGCAGAGCAAAAAACGATGTTAAGTAGAGGGTATGAAGGGGCCCAGCATCAGCAGCAGGAGAAGAGGCAGTGGAAAATGCGGAAACGCCATTTTGCCAAAACTTGGAAAAGCAAACGGAAGTTAAAAATCGATTGGCCTGGGAATTGAGGAGGTTGAACTGTGTGTGGCCGGAGGAATTGAAATTGTGGAAGTGGAATTGGATGTAGAGGTAGATGAAGCACTTAGGGAGATGATTGTGGCGTGTACGTTGATATTCGAAGTGGACTAGTGATGGTGCACAAATTAAAGCAGGGGTGGGGGAGGAAACGAGGAATGCTTTAACAAGCGATGCATATAAAGTTTTACATATGTATGTATGTATATGATACGGCAGGAGAGTGAGCTGTGCAATGGACAGAGTAAGCAATGTGCATGATGAAAGCTCGTGGCTGTTGATGTCTGCTCGTCTGCCCGCCCGCCCGTCTGTTTGCAGTTTGCAAACAAAATATGTAGTATGCTTTTGTAGTAGGTGTGGTTCGTTTTAAATCATGTTGGGCGAATTTTTTGAGTGTGTACATACATACATATCTATCAAGGCCGTATTTAGGGGGGGGGATTTGGGTGTTTGAACCCCCCACGAAATTCTGATAGATAAATTTTACTTCTATGATATTCAAAGTTATATGTTGAAAACACTAGTTTACAAATAATTAATTTGAGAAAATATCAAGAATTTCAGGTATAGGGAAGTCTGGCATGAACCTGTTGAGATCAAAACCACTTTCTTATGGTTAGGGTTTTGAGATAACGTAATTTTGGGTTTTTTTTGTTACAACTTCAATCAAAAATTCTTTTCGCTGAAGTTACAAATACCCGCAAACCGTATCTACTCCGTTCGAAAGATAATTAAAGTACGCTTCTAACGACATACCACTTATAAATTAAATTATGTTACATACATTTTCTAAAATTTTAGCATATTTACTTATAACTGCATAAAGTCATTGCATAGCTGAAAATTCATTACTCGGGTTATATTAGTGTGTGAATTATAACATTTTATGTATTTTTCGAAAGATCCCATATATGGGATGTGTGCGTTTTTATAGTCCGATTTCACCTATTTTCAATACTAAATTTTCAAAGTCAACATTTTCTTTATTTTATTATTGAAAAAATTTGGTGTTTATTGGGGTTTCTATAAGAAGTTGTAAAAATCAGGAAAGTTTTATTCTTTTTAAAATTATTCTGTTTTATTGCAAACATTTTAAGCGTAATATTAAAAAGATGCGATGAATACTTTATTTTTGGCGATTTTTTCCAAGTGAAACAAAAATGATGTTTTATGGTCGAAAAACTCGGTTAGGTCACCCAACTATATGGAAACGACTTCACAGATCAAAGGACATTAGAGGGAAATATAAAGGCTTCCCAAGCAGTGTTTGCCAGCATTACACCAACAGTCTCAAAAAATAAGCTGTTGCTGTTCTGCGAAAGTTATCATAATTTGTTGAGAACTTTTGAATTTCGATTTCCTTTGAAAATATCTGAAGGCGAAGCTCAGAACAGTCGAATATACATATTTGTTTATTTGTGCTGTTGCTTTACTGTGTAATTTCAAACAGATCAGTCGACGGAAAAGCACAGATATACAGAATTTTAGTTTTAAGTGCGGCTTTTTAAAATTGTTTTTTTTTTGTACATTACAATTTCGATTGTGTTCCCATAAATTAAAAAAAAAAAAAAAAACAATAAGAACAGTGCTGTAAAAACTCGAAATTATGTTTGCCCTTTGCTGTGCTGTACAAATTTCCACAATACAGCAACAGTCGACTGTAATTTTTTGAAACTTAAGGCTGCGCAGTTGCAGTACAGTCAAACTTTTTATTTTTTATACTTCTGCTGCGCTGTTTATTTTTTAATTTTCAAATTAAAATGAAATTCAATGGAACTGAAAAAAAAAGTTGAAAATAATTTCAAACTGTGCTCAAAAAACTAAAATCTATCTATCAATTTTAAAAATCGGATGTCAAATAACAAAGTTGTAAAAAAACAAGTTATAGTCTCAACATAAGCTAAAAATCTTGGGGCGGACTTTTATAGCTGAAAACAGCTGGGTAATCTAACCGAGTTTTTCGTCCATAAAATATTATTTTTTTTCACTTGGATAAAATCACCAAAAATAAAGTACTCATCGTGTTTGCAATAGAACAGTCTAACTTTTAAATGAATAAAACAGAATTTGTTCCAATAACGCCCTATTTCAGACAATTATTCAAAACCGCCCTATTTCAGAGAAATATATATGGAATTTTCTCTGAAATAGGGCGTTTTTGAAGCAAAATCTGAAATAGGACGTTATTCAAACAATTTTTGGAATAGGGCGTTTTTGAAACAATTTTTGAAATAGGGCGATATTTTTCTCAAAAAAAAAACAAACAAAAAATCCACAACGATAAAACCCCCCACGAAAAAAATTCCTGGCTACGGCCCTGATATCTATGTATGTGTAGGTTGTGTGGGTGTGTGTCTGCATCCGATGTCCGTTGATGTACAAATGGTTGATGACACAAAACGAAAATGAATTATGCCTTTGACTGTCGCTGGTGGCTGGTGACTGACCAAGCGGCTGTGGCCGCCCGGTTTGAATGCGGGTTTAACTATACAAATATTATCATATACAAACTTATATGTATAAAAACATATACATATATATATACATGCGGGTGTGCATATGCATTTTTGTTGCATATATATACACATACTTGCAATGTAGTTTGTATATAAAAAGTCTATTGTACATAAAGTGAATGCTCGCCAGCATTTTTTGTCATGCTTCGCTCGCTTGCATACATGTATGTACATAAAAAAATTCATATACATACATATCTATATATGTATATATGTATACCCCAGAGCAAAAATGCGTTATATTATTTTCTAGCGCAAAAACGAACTTTCGTACAAACAAAAGACGCGAAAACTCGAAGCGCAAAAACATGCCGACAAAACTTTTTGTTCGTTTTTTTTCCCTAATATAAAAGGGCAAAAACGAACTAAAAAGCTTTGTCGGCATGTTTTTGCGCCTCGAGTTTTCGCGTCTTTTGTTTGTACGAAAGTTCGTTTTTGCGCTAGAAAATAATATAACGCATTTTTGCTCTGGGGTGTACATATGTACGTATGCATGTATGAAGGATTAAATTTTATGCATTTATGTATGAACGAAATGCATTTTTCACTTGCATTTTGTAATTTAATTTTGGTTTGGCTTTGTTAAGTTCAAAGTGCAAGCGCTCAAAGGGAATTAAATACAAATTGCATAGACGAAAATAAACATGCGCATATGTATGTATTCACAAAAATGCCTACATATAAAACCTTTTTCATTTAACAGCTGTGTTATGCTTTAAATCAGACTCCTGGCTGTTACTGGTTCTTTGGAACGTCACTCTTTCGCCATTAAGTAAATATCAGAAATGTGTAGCCTATCCACAGGCGCTATTATGCTTCTATTCCAAATAGATTAGCAACATTAAAAAATGCAGCATACTATCAGGCGCATAAGAGCACAAAAAGTATTATTTTGATAACATTTCCGTTTACGCAAATGAATTTGGTAGTATTTAGTTTTTAAGGGAAAAACAAATTTCCGTTCTATTGCAAACATTTTTGCTTCCTCGTAACCAAAATAAATTGTATCTTAAAGTTCTGCTTAAACACTATAGAGCAGTGTGAAATCCTCTTAGCCATTTACATACATACATAGCTTGCAATTTTATTGATTTATTCAAAAATTCTAGGATACCCTCAGGCGCTACAAGCATTTAAAATCATACAACTCTGTTGCTTGTGGCTGCATTTTTTTTGTGCGAATTGCTCATAGTTTTTGGCAAGAATTTTAAATTTTGCGTTGACTTCTGCTGCTTGAGAAAAAAAAAGTGAAAAATGCTTTGGCTTTGAAATTGAAAAAATTTGGTTTTAATTTAGATACAGTAGAATCGCACAAAAGTTAACCAAATGGTCCCAAGGGCATTTAACTTTTCCGAAATATTAACTTTTCCAGGTGGTTTTTAAAATTGATAGAATACGCTGATAAACATAATTTTTGGGATATAACATATCAAATTTATTTGAATATCTCAGTTTTATTCATTACAAAGCAGAAACTTAGACTAAATTTAAATACATAAAAATTGCTAGCCATCCATCACTTGCATACAAATTTTGCCAGGGTACATTTTGGCAAATTCAAGCTTAGCTCTTGATTTTAAAATTGGACTACTAATTGCACAATTGCGTTGCCTTTGGTTCAAAACCCATTTATACAACCTTGCCTCGAGAACGGGATATTCCGACTTGTGCAAAGTTTTCTTGGTTGCCAATTCCTGTGTGCTTGCCACTGCCTCCAAAATTTCATATCGTTTTTTCATTATTTTTGAGATGGCCACTTTAGATACACTGTAATCTAATGCCAAGCGGTTTCCGTGAATACCTTCATTAAGTTTTCTTAAAATATCAGCTTTTTGATGTAAATTCAATCTAATTTGCGATGATTTATTCTGCTTTGTTGCCATTTTTAACACCCAAACTATGTTTACACCAGTCAATAGTTCAAACGACTAACTACATTTGTACCTCGCGACACCGACAATAATTTTTTACACAGAAATTCGGGGAATGCACGCAAATTCCGGGAATACATAGAAACAAGGGGAATGAGCTTGTTTTTGCTGAGAAATAAACGGTTGGATTTGAAAAAAATCGATAAGCTCAGAAAAGTTAACCAAGAGTTAACTTTTTAGAGCCGTACGTGGACGCTCAAATTTGGTTAACTTACCCGAAGGTTTAACTTTCTCGCGAGTTAACTTTTGTGCGATTCTACTGTAATACATTTGCATTTACTTTACTATTTTCAACCAAAAATGTCCAAAGAAAAAATTAGCCAGTCCGGCTTTTTTATATGCCCTGCACATAGGTAGATTTTCAAGTTTTATGCGGCCAAAAATATTTTATTGTCTTCATATATTCCAAATTGCTTGTTTAATGCAAAATTTTAATAATTTGTGTTAAAAGTCGATTTTATTAAAAAATATATACAGTGACTCAAAACAAAATCATACGCCAGAGTTTTTAAATGTATTTCAAAGAGTTCTGTCGAAAATTTGACTTTCTTATTTTTGTTTAAAAATGTAGACAATTTTTCAATAAAAATCGTTTTAATCAGGATTTCTAAGCTTATGGAAAAAATCCGAAAAATCGTACAAATTTCTAAAAGTGAATTAAAAATTTCAAAGCGCGGCCAGAATTTATAGAAAATTTTGAGGAGATTTCTAAGTATACTGTTATGTAGCCAACCAACTATAGTGTCAAAAGTGCAACTCTCAATGTTCTGAAAAATTCCGTCGATTTTAGAAATTTTTTTCTGCAGGGTGCTTGCCATAATGTACGTGAGACCGTTCCAATTAAAATTTCCGAAAAGCCAATAAAAATTTTCAAAAAGTTGAATGTTGCATATTATTATATTAAAATTGAATGAACTGCAAAACCGCATACTCAAAAATCTTCTAAAAAAATTTAGGTTTAGAATTCTTAGCCCCTTTTTATGATAAGTAGTTCCTAGACTTTGAAAAATTGGAAATACTAAAATTACTGCCTAAAAAGTTAACATTAATTGGTGATAAATATCTCGGTTTCTTTCGAGCATCACCTATATTAACCAAGATATGCGTTAGAAATATAAACATTAAAATCAAATATAAAACACAAAAAGAAAATTATTGTAGGTACATATCAAAAACCCTGTATCTAGTGGTGAAGTGCGGCTTTGTGCGACGTAATATTTTGTCGGAAAAATACTAATTGTACTAGATATCATGTCCGAGGGTTAATTTGACTGAGTCTCACAGAGCAACATAACAAAATCAATTTTGAACACGAGAAAGAGTGATATTTTTTTTTAATTATCCCAACTTTAAAAGCATAAAACTATAAACTTAGAATTATTGGAAATCAAGGATATTATTGAAAAGTGTTAATTGTTAATTGAAGCTTTAGGATCAATCACGATTACTTAAATGAAATGCTTTAAATAATAAACATTCACGTTGAAAATAGCACTTAAAAAAGTGGTAAAAAAAAACTAAAAAATTAACTTCAGATATGCTAAGTTTCGACCATCTGGGAGCAAGTCCAGAGTATGAGGTCGGGAAAACAGCGACGAATTATTGTTCCCCAGTCTATTTCCAATATGTGGGTATGTTTTTTTCTGTAATTGTAACAACTTCACAAAATTCAATTTTGGCCGCATAAAACTTGAAAATCTACCTATGTGCCCTTTAGAACTATATAATTAACATACGTATGTATGTACATCTATGTTGGCAACAGTCTAGTCCGCAAAATATGTACCTATGCATAGTATCCCGATAGTAAAAATTTAAAAAATTATTACTTTTTACGTCACCGTTGCTGCTTTTGCGTTTTTTTTTTATTACTCGCGTTTTAGCACTCCCAAATACCCAAAAGCTTAACTCTTCCTTCTACAGCTGGTACGTTGTAGGTACCTACTCTCTGCCATACTCGCTGTAACGCCTTTGCAACGGCTGTCGAAGGCATGCCAGAAATTGCCCCTGCTTCTACTTTTTATTCTTTTATTTTTTTTTTCTATTTTCTAGTTCCCCAACTCAACATTCCTTTTTTCTCTTTGTGAAAAACTTTTCCTCAAAAAAAAAAAAAAAAGAAAAGAAAAATTCAAATAATATGCAAAGTGAGAATTTTCTTTAGATAAAGAGTTAGAGCGGAGCGGATTTCATTGGTACGTAAAAGTATGTGGCGCGCTGCTGATCTTTGCAGCCGACACACACTCGTGCCACTTCAAACCCAAACCCAGCCGGCCACATGCGCGCATAAAACAAATAAAAAGTAAGTCGAGAAATTGAATTTAATTAGTGCTTTTTTCTTGCAGTCGACCTTGAAAAAAATGCTTCAACTTGCTAAACAACTACTTGCTTGCTTATTTCCAACCCTGGTGCCAGCTATCAAAATTAAGTGTTGTCAACGGAAAAAATATATAAATAGATTTTAAATTTTGCACAAAATATTAAACGAAACAAAATGGTTATTTAATTATGCAATTTCAAGTGCTAGTCACAATAGCTTAATCCTTTTACTTTGCAACACTGCCGTTCAGATCGACAGAGTGCTAAGCGCTTTCAACTCAACTCGCTTACCCAACTCAATTAGTATAGTTTTTGTTGTTGCTTTCCGTATTATTCGCTAAGCTAGCTCCAACCTGCTTACAAGAAAAAGCGACTAATGTTTCACATTTCACAAATGCGCCGCTTGTTCGTTTGTGTTCTGCTCCAATGACGACCGCTGCTCCATCTCTTCATTTCGTACTCTATCCCTCATCCATCTGGAATGTGTGCGATTTGCTGCTCATAGGTTTTAGTGAGTAAATTTCCAAAATAAATCGAAAACTTAACGCAGCTATCTGTTACTGCCTGCTCTCCCTCCTCCATCTCATCTATTGCACTCTGTTCTTTCCGGGCATAAATCTGTCGAAGTGAGAAGTTCTTCAGCGCAGTT
Source organism: Urophora cardui (assembly GCA_960531455.1). Taxonomy (NCBI): domain Eukaryota; kingdom Metazoa; phylum Arthropoda; class Insecta; order Diptera; family Tephritidae; genus Urophora; species Urophora cardui. The sequence continues at coordinate 29,462,933 of OY482671.1, read as the reverse complement.
ACACACAATATGTGCATGTATATATGTATGCACTTAAAGTTGGCCCAGCCCGTTCACACACTTACTTACTCAAATATATACATAGTTTCGCACAAAATCTAGCAGCATTACTTGCAGTGTTCCTGGTTTACTTTCCCTTGGCTCCTTTTCTCTAATTTATATTCTCTTTCTACTTCGCTTTCTCTCTTACTTCCCCGATGTTTTTGCGTGCATTACGTTGCTCCAATCCACGTTCAGCTCTGCCTTCAATCATTTTCCTTTTGCTTATCTTATTTTCTTATTACTCATCCTTATATCCGTCTTTAAGAGCTTCCTACGTGCATTATTATTAAATTTTTCTCCATTAAAATTCCTTTTACTTGGGAATTTTGCTTCTGCTTAACTTCCTTCTTTACTTCATTTATAAGCACTTTTGTTGTAATACTTCCTTTTGTATTTGTTTAATGGGCAAATTGCATAGTTTATTTGGAGAAAATTGCTTTAGAAGTATTTGGATTACAAATATTTGTTTGGAGCAAGTGAATAAGAAAAGTAGGAAAATATAAATATTTATATAGATTAAATGAGTGCCACGTAAGTGGTTAGACGTGACACTTGGCATACGTGAAACGTGAATTTGTGCAAGTGACAACTGAAAGTTAATTAAAAATGGATGCAACTGTCAACGGACAGCTGAAAACTGAAAACAGACAGTTGATTATTGACAACTGATTACTAACAGCTGACTAGTGACAGCTGATATTTGCCAAGTGTACAAGTGACAACTGCGAAATAATCTACATATGGGTATTTCCACAGAGAGGTCCACCGCGAGCGAAATGTAAAATGCATGAAAAACAAAGTTTTTAGCTTTTATTAAATAAGAGGAGATATCATTATCTTAAACAAATTTAGATTTTTCAAAGTTAGAGCGAATAAAAAAGTGATTGACAATTTCGGCACAACCTTTTCTTACTATTTCTCACTTCAATGAAGATTCATCCTAATGATTATTTCTTGACAGAGATATTCCGTTTTCACTAATAGCAAATTTATTTTGATAATATATATTTCTCTTCTACATGTGGGACATTCCATCGTGACTCTTGGGACATTTGACTCCAGAGCTTAGTCAACTTTGAATAATAAAACTGACATCGGGACTTAAATTGCTATGAAATATATTTATCGACATCGATAAATATCCAATACAACAAATTCATTAAAAGGATTAGCTAAATAATAACAAATAGCTTTGTAACTAATCAGTAAATGAGTGTGATTCCTGGGACACCGACAAATCCCTTTGCTTCACCTTTATGAGCACGAATACGAATTTTAGTTCAACTATTCAACTTTCACCTACAATTTGTATATGGTCGAAAAAACAACTGCATGGTACCATATCCTATAAAAATATTTTATATATTCAAATTCAATTAACTATTTTCAAATATTTGAACTTGTGACTCCTGGGACGAGTGCGAAATATGTAATATACTAGATTATTGAAATCAGCTTTATTATTGTTTTAGCCCTTTTTGACCAAGTTATTCATAAATTTCTCCCAGCAGAATTGAAACCAAGCCAATTAAATAAAAAAAAAAATAAAGTGAATGCAAAATAATTTTTGTATTTACTTCAAAGTTCTTAAAACAAGTCTAATTCAACATCTCTCGAAACAATTATTTAAAACTCGCTGTTTCCTTTTCCTCTGTGCGGCATTCATCTGAATAATACATTAGAGTTCAGACTCGTGAGACTCCTGGGACACATTTAAAAATAGTCTAGAAACCACAGTATGACCCTATTAACTTAAAAAATGTATTTAGACGGTGAACAGCCTCTTAATCGATGTATTGTGGAACAACAAGCAACCAAAAAGTAGCCTCTTAATCCCTACTTCCATAAATATCTGGTTTCGTAGGGTCAACTTCAGGTATGACCCAACGAAACCAGATATTTATGGAAGTAAGGATTAAGAGGCTGTTCACCAGACCAATTTTTATGCCTTTTCGTGTGACTCCTGGGACACCCCATATGAATCAATTTTATGAAGATATACACAAAAATCACATACCTTTTTTAATTTTTTGTGATGCAATTATTTAAATTTTTCCTCGCTTTACTTGAATGACTTGCAAATTGTTTTTTACAAATGAAAATATAGCTAATATAGCAGTGCAAACATGACCAAACTTTTTCCGCAAAATAGTTAGGTGTGAAGTCAAAGTTCTATGGAAAAGATTTTGCGTTTTTACATATCTTTCTATATTTCTGTTACCAGATTAGGAAAATATACACATTTAGTTACAGGTAACTGAATAAATAGGAATGATTAGTAGCATTTTAAATTTTATGTCGTTTTCCTCTTTTGGCTGGAATGTCCCATGTACTAAAATGTTCTGAATAAAAATTTATGTTACATTTTTCGTTTAAAAACTTAAAAATGAGTTTATGTAAGTAATTTCTTCAGTAGAGGTTTGTATGTCACGTTACGAACGTTACGTTACGAACCTTATAATATTATGTACAAAATAATTGAAGAGATGTTTTAAAAAAAAATGAAGGCAGTAATACAAGTAAATCAAACTAATTATATTATTATTAACTTGCATTAAAAAATGTGTAGAATATTCGCAGAAAATCGCTTTTTTATAGGTGCACCTGAGAATGACGTATATTTTGTGTCACGTTACCAACCGGTGTTTGTTGGCAAATATTTTTGAAACGTGTTTTGCTGTAGATCCAACATTTTCACTAAATATAGTGCTTGTAAAGAGCTATTCAAAGACTACATTGAAAAAATTAATGTATATATTTATCGATACTTTTCTTCACGTTGAATCCGTACGTCATGTTCGTCACCATGGAAACAAGGCCGTAGCTAGACTTAAATTTAAGGTAGGGCAGCGTTGGTTTAAGGTAGGGCGGAAGTAAATAATTATCACAATTAATCTTACATCGAGGCATGGCTTCCAAAATCAATTAGCACATACATATATCAGTGACGTACATTGGCTCAGATTTCCATCTGTCTACCGAAAGGGACGGCTTTACATTAAGGAACCACGGACCGAGAAAAATGACTTTCGAAGAAAAAAAGTGTTCCACAAACATATATACATATGTGCATGTTTTTATAAGTGCCTTTCCTCGGTAATCGTACGCAGTTTTGGGGGTTTGTTTGGTAAATTTTACAACTTACAAACATCTCCGGTCGACGGGACTTTTGAATTTAGAATCAGGAGGACCTCCTCTGCAATCCCCAATGACTTTTCTCAACGCGTGGTATACTGTTGGAAAATTTTCCCCGTACATTTAATACCTATTTGTTGACACATAATTATTGTGACAGTACATAAGCAATACTCATTGATAATAAGCCAACAAGATGGTTCAGCCTCCAGATTTAGATGTGGAGATCTTTAAATTTGGTATGTGGGTCGCCTGTATGCACGCATCAAGGTGAGAAAAAAACTTTCGAAAATGATTAAACGATAACCATAGAAAATTTAGACACCTCATTTTTCCATCGAGTAAAATGTTTTAGATTAGCACCAGTGTTGCCGCAGCCTCAAAAAATTTGGTATCAAAAATTGATACTTTCATGGTTTTTTTCGTATCACCGAAAATTTTTTGGAAAAAAAAACTTAAATTAATCAAAAAAGCTGTTTTCGGGCTTTTATCCCGTATAACAATTTTTTTTTTCGTTTCACTGAAAAATGTTTGAAAAAAATTAAAATTATTAAAATAAGCTGCTTTCGTGTTTTCAACGTGACATCGTTTTTTTTATTACATTTACCAATATAAAAATATAAAGATAATGAATAGTTATCTTATAGTTATTATATAATAGGTATCGTTTTAGATTTTTCGAATTCAATTTAATTCAAGAAAATCATAAAAGCTATTAAAATAATTGTTAGCATAAAAAATTCAAAACTCCATATACAAAACACGTAAGAACTGATCAAGATCATTTAATGTAAATTTGTGTATTCTGTGGATACTGTGGAAATTAAAAATCAGCTGTTTAGTTAGTTAACCTGTGTTAGTGAGCCGTGCTCATGCCTGCCATGGGCAGTGATGCCTACTATACAGTTTGATAAAATGTTGCCCATTTTTGGTATTCTCAAGACTTTCACAATATATATTTTTCGCGGCAAACACAGGTTGTTACAATTTTTAGAAAATCTTAAAAATGAAAAAGAATAGGTTAATATTTTTTGATTTTGATTAAATTGTATCAAAATTATTTGATGCTGATTAAAAAGGTATCAAATTTGTTCTACGTCAAAATAAAAAGTATCTACGTATCTGGGTCTTAAAAAAGTATCACATTTGATACGATTGTATCAAAACGGCATCACTGATTAGCACACTTAGAGCCCGTGCACAATTGGCTTTGTCTGCTCCAACTTTGATAGAAAAAACCTTAAAGCAAAGCGATCTTCCAGATGCTTGCTACAATTAACACTTTGACAATTTCCACTTCACTTCTTTGCTTTAATTTATAAACCTGATTTTTGGTAAGATATTTGGGGAATTTGCTTTTTTCCGCTTATTCGAATGTTATTTTTTACTTTTCTCTGTTCACTTCTCACGAAATTGCGCGAAATCGCTAAAATAAGTGTACATATACAAACATACACACACACACACACACACACACACACACAAGGGGAGATGTTTGTCAAAGTGTAAAAGAGTTGAAACATGGCTAACTTTATACCTTGCTTTACTCGCTTCACCTCAATTGTGAACATGTCCCCTTGAAAAGCACATGCTGAACGAAACTGTCAAAGCAAAACTCTGAAGCAAAGCGAGGTAGAAGTCAATTGTGCACGGGCTCTTAGTAATCAATTCCGCGCTTTTGGTGTTGTTCGCCCACAGTGAGATTAGTTTTTGTCAGAAAAGTGACGGAATGAACCATTCCTTTAACCAAACGACAAAAATTCGATGGTCTTATTTAATTATATATGTGATGCAGGGTGGATTCTCCATTTCATACATTGCAACCGAAATAATTTTTTATCTCAAACTATGACAAAAATGTAATTATAAAATTCATCTCACTTGTTGGCCTTTTTAAGGTAGGGCATTCTAATTTTAAGGTAGGGCATTGCCCCACAATGCCCCCCCCCCCTAGCTACGGGCCTGCATGGAAATACCCATATATAAACAACATGAGGTTGATTACTTTGTTTATTATCTTATACCGTCAGAAACGCTGCGCCGAATCATACAAAACTTTGCACATTCAAGTGCTATGTTTTTGTTCCGGGAAGCTTATAGGCGCATTTTAAATCCTGATAAACAACAGGGCTTCTTTTGGATAGAATTTGTGTCTGTCTGTCCGTCTGTATGATTGTGCGAGCATCACGCAAAAACTACTGAATAGAATCGCATGAAACTTTCACCATTCTATCACTTGACGTCTAACCTAAAATATAGGACAACTTTCATTGGGTATCTCATCCAGTTTCTGAGTTATTGAGCAAAATCTGGGAAAATGTGACCAAAAATGTGGTTTTTTACCATAACGCCCGCGTCACACAAAAACGACTGCATGAAATGAATGAAACTTCCAATAATCATTTTCTAGACGTCTCTCCTAAAATTTAAGATATCTTTCACCGCGATATCTTACCCGGTTCCTAATTTATTGCCCTAAATGTAGACCCAGGGTGCCTGTATGATAGGGATAGCGATAGGGATATTCAGAGAATTGACAATTATTTAGTATTCGAAGACATTACTAAGGATTTTAAGATAACACTGTGGAACAAATTTAGGTCAACAAAAGTTAACTCGGTTCTGAAAGTTAGGGGTGAAAATAGAGGCTAAATTAGAAGACCCGTATCGCGGCGTTTGCTTAGGTTAGTTCGAATTTGTTTTTAATCGACCTTTGAACTTTGCAGGCAAATGCCGATTTTCAGCATATTGTTTGTATGGTTTTTTTGCTATAACTCGTCGACTAATTGAGATTTTTTTTGGAGTGACAGCAAACGAAAGAAAATTAAATTTCCTATACAAGGGGTCTATAACATTTTTCTCTACCTCTTATAGTTTCTGAATTATTTATAATTCAATTTGAATTTTTTCGATTTTTTAAAGAAAAAATTGACTTTGTCAGGCAATATCTTTAAAACCAAAATTTTCACCTTCGGTTTTACTCCCTTGCGTGAAGCTACATTCTATTAGCAAAAAAATAAGCTATCAACGAAGAAAATCCATGGTAAAATGGAAAAGTTATAGGCGATCATGTAAATACAGTCAAGTCGGGCAATGCATCTGCACGGGTATATTTTATGCCTGTTATACCCGTAAATGGGCTTGTATCTACCAGGGATGGGCATTATTCAAAATTTGAATAATTCAATAACGAAAAAATAAAAATAAATTTTTATTCTTCATTCTCATATCCTTGAATAAAGAATAAATTTTTATTCTTCATTCCGGCGCCCTTGAATAAAGAATAATTTTTTATTCTTCATTTTGATACCCTTGAATAAAGAATAAAAATTTATTCTTCATTCATGCTACCCTTGAATAAAAAATAAATTTTTATTCTTCATTTTGGTGCCCTTGAATAACGAATAATTTTTTATTCTTCATTTTGATACCCTTGAATAAAGAATAAAAATTTATTCTTCATTCATGCTGCCCTTGAATAAAAAATAAATTTTTATTCTTCATTGTGATGCCCTTGAATAAAGAATAATTTTTTATTCTTCATCCAAAATTGGTTGAATAAAAAATAAAATTTTATTTTTCATTCAGATAATTTTGAATAAAGAATAAATTTTTATTCACGTTATTCAAATTATTCTTGCAGGTCACACAAGTAAATGATTTTTCCAATATTTTTCTGAATACGAACCAAATATTTTCCCGAGCCCCAACCGAATATTTTTCCGAATACTTTCCCGAATCCGAACCCAAATACTCAACCGAATATTTTTCTGAATCCGAACCGAATATTTTACCGAATACATTCCCGAATCCGAACCTAATATTTTCCAAATCCGTAACCGAATACTTTCCCGATTCCGAACCGAATACTTTTCCGAGTCTGAACCGAATACTTTCCCGAGTCTGAACCGGATACTTTTCCGGGTTCGAACCGAATACTTTTCCGAGTTCGAACCGAATACTTTTCCGGGTCCGAACCGAATACTTTTCCGAGTTCGAACCGAGTACTTTTCCGGGTCCGAACCGATTACTTTTCCGAGTTCGAACCGAATACTTTTCCGGATCCGAACCAAATATTTTTCCAAACCGAACCGAATACTTTTCCGAGTCTGAGCCGATTACTGTACCGAGTCCGGAACCCGCTGGCTCTGTAATTAACGAAGTTAAGGTAAAAATGAAAATGTAATTGTATTTGAATAGAACGGCGCCAAATTTCATTAAAAACCGATGACCAGAACATAATGAATACAAGAAACTACATATGTACTTCTTTTGCTTATACATATATACATATGTACATATGTATGTATGTATGTAAATACATATGTATGTACTGTATGCATATTCGTTTGCATTTTAATTCTTACCATAACTTCGTTAATTGCAGCTGGTAATCGGTTCAGACTCGGAGATGGATTAGGTTCGCACTCGGAAAAGTATTCGGTTCGATTTTGGAAAATATTCGGTTCGGACCCGGAAAAGTATTCGGTTCGAACTCGGAAAAGTATTCGGTTCGAACCCGGAAAGGTATTCGGTTCAGACTCGGGAAAGTATTCGGTTTCGGATTTGGGAAAATATTCGGTTCGGATTCAGAAAAATATTCGGTTAAGTATTTGGGTTCGGATTCGGGAAAGTATTCGGAGGAATATTCGGTTGGGGCCCGGGAAAATACTTGGTTCGTATTCAGAAAAATATTCGCGAAATCATTTACTTGTGTGACCTGCAAGAATAATTTGAATAACGTGAATAAAAATTTATTCTTTATTCAAAATTATCTGAATGAAAAATAAAATTTTATTTTTTATTCAACCAATTTTGGATGAAGAATAACAAATTATTCTTTATTCAAGGGCATCAGAATGAAGAATAAAAATTTATTTTTTATTCAAGGGTAGCAGAATGAAGAATAAATTTTTATTCTTTATTCAAGGGCATCAAAATGAAGAATAAAAAATTTTTCTTTATTCAAGGACACAAAAATGAAGAATAAAAATTTATTTTTTATTCAAGGGTATGAGAATGAAGAATAAATTTTTATTCTTTATTCAAGGGTATCAGAATGAAGAATAAAAAATTATTCTTTATTCAAGGGCGCCGGAATGAAGAATAAAAATTTATTCTTTATTCAAGGATATGAGAATGAAGAATAAAAATTTATTTTTTATTTGAATAAAAATTTATTCAAAACTGCCCATCCCTGGTATCTACTGCGCTGCCAATGTGCTGCTACTGCAGAGGCATTGCGCGACTTGGCTGTATTTACATGATCGCCTATAACTTTTCCATTTTACCATGGATTTTCTTCGTTGATAGCTTATTTTTTTGCTAATAGAATGTAGCTTCACGCAAGGGAGTAAAACCGAAGGTGAAAATTTTGGTTTTAAAGATATTGCCTGACAAAGTCAATTTTTTCTTTAAAAAATCGAAAAAATTCAAATTGAATTATAAATATTTCAGAAACTGTAAGAGGTAGAGAAAAATGTTATAGACCCCTTGTATAGGAAATTTAATTTTCTTTCGTTTGCTGTCACTCCAACAAAAAAATCCCAATTAGTCGACGAATTATAGCAAAAAAACCATACAAACAATATGCTGAAAATCGGCATTTGCCTGCAAAGTTCAAAGGTCGATTAAAAACAAATTCGAACTAACCTAAGCAAACGCCGCGATACGGGTCTTCTAATTTAGCCTATATTTTCACCCCCAACTTTCAGAACCGAGTTAACTTTTGTTGACCTGAATTTGTTTCACAGTGTAATGGTAAGCAACACGGTAACTTTTTCTTTAGGCTTTGTAGGAATAAATTTTAGGCAGAACAACGTCTAGCGGGTCAGCTAGTATACAATAAATGTTTTTTTTTTTAACTGTTGAAACGTCAAAAGCAAGTCGAAAACTAAGAGATTCATACTTGTTATTATGCAGAATATTTGCGCTGTTAGCAACAATATATAAAATAAGATAATAAATGATTGCTAATGTTAGATTGAAGACGGCTGATAGAAAGCTGCTGATATATGACAAATGAAAGTTTACAGTTGATAGATGGCAGGTGAAAGCTGGCAGGTGACAGTTGTATGTATATTTATATAAAACTATAGGTTCGAATTGTATATGAAGAAATAAGCATGTATGATGCTTATAAATGCTAGAAACATACAAAAATGGCAAATTGGCAGTTAGCATGTGCCGAATAGTAATGGTAGATGATGAATGGTGTGGAGTGTGGGGAGGGAAGATTGTTACACATTCAAATATGTATGTATATTAGTTCTCAAGCTTGTGTGATAAATGACGTGCGGCATATGATAGATGAGAAGTATTGATTACAAGCTTTAAGAGACCTAACGTTAAATGAGTACATCTCACACAGAAAAACTCCCATTCAATGTATGAATACATGCCATTTCGCCTTAAATTATGCAATGATTATATACAAAAATATGTACATACCAGACCTGGGCACCCTGAATTACATTTGGTAATTGATTAGACCTTCAATTACAATTACATGTAATTGTAAACAAAACAAACAAACATGTAAACAAAAACAAAGGCAAAAAGGAAAACAAAAACGAAAACAAAAACAAAAGCAAAAATAAAAGCAAAAGCAAAAAGAAAAGCAAAAACAAAAACAATAACAAAAAGAACAAGAATAGAAACAAAAGCAAATTGTGTAACTAAATTTTCTCAAAAGCAAGAAAAATGTAATTGGTGTGACTCCATTACAATTACTTGTAATGGGAAATTTTCAATTATCTTTGCAAGTAATTGTAATTGAAAAATATCAATTACCAATTAATATAATTGTAATTGAAAAAAAAAAATGTAATTGAGGATGCCCAGGTCTGGTACATACAGGTGCAGCTAATAAAAGCGTATTGAAAATTGGCATACATTTCTTAAATTCGAGTCCATTATTCGATAAATTTCATATGTAAATACATATGTACATACATATGTTACTACTGACAAGCAGGTTATAACTTATAACTTGGTATGCTTTTAGCAACAGCAGAAACAACATAGCAAAAATCTGGTCATAGCTATTACTTGTCAGGCATGACAGAAGGCCTTGCACTCAGGGCCGTAGCCAGGAATTTTTTTCGTGGGGGGTTCATGGTTTTTTTTTTTTTTTTTTTTTTGGGAAAAATATATAACCTATTTCGTGCACTAAAACTAAAAACGTCGCTATAGAAGACAAAAGACGCAGTGGTTTGTTGAGGAAGAAAGACACAAACTTTTTTTTCAAAGAAAGACGCATTAAAAATATTTTTCGAAAGAAATACTCTTTATTTTTTTTTTTGATAACGAAGAAAGACGCTTTATATTTTTTTACTATGAAGAAAGACGCATTTAAATATTTAAAGAAAGACGTATTCAATTTTTTTTCTTCGTCAATATTAATGCTTCGTCGAAATATTTTTTAATGCGTCTATCTTCGTCGACATGTTTTGTAAAGCGTCTTTTTTTCCTGACATATTTTTAATGCGCTTTTTTTCGTCGACAAATTACTGGCATGTGTCTTTCTTCTTCCGGAGCGACGAAAATAATAAAAAAAAATTCTGGTTTCTAAAGTACTATTTAGATGAAAAATTTTTTTACAAAACTTTTGATTTTCAAATTATGGTTTTTATAAGAAGTTTTAAAAATCAGGAAACTTTTATTCATTTAAAAATTAGACTGTTCTATTGCAAACACAATGAATACTTTATTTTTGGTGATTTTATCCAAGTGAACAAAAATATTATTTTATGGACGAAAAACTCGGTTAGATTACCCAGCTATTTTCAGCTGTAAAAGTCCGCCCCAAGATTTTTAGCTTATGTTGAGACTCTAACTTGTTTTTTTGCAACTTTGTTATTTGACATCCGATTTTTAAAATTGATAGATATGTCACTATTTTAGTCTTTTCAGCAGGGTTTGAAATTGTTTTCAACTTTTTTTTTTTATTTCCATTGAATTTCATTTTCATTTGAAAATTAAAAAATAAACAGCGCAGAAGTATAAAAAATAAAAGTTCTACTGTACTGCAACTGCGCATCCTTAGGTTTCAAAAAATTATAGTCGATTGTTGCTGTATTGTGGAAATTTTTACAGCACAGCAAAGGGAAAACATAATTTCAAGTTTTTACAGCACTGTTGTTGTTGTTGTTTTTGTTTTTAAATTTATGGGAACACAATCGAAATTGTAATGTACAAAAAAAAAACCAATTTTAAAAAGCCGCACTGAAAACTAATATTCTGTTTATCTGTGCTGTCGACTGATCTGTTTGAAATTACACAGTAAAGCAACAGCACAAATAAACAAACAAATATATTCGACTGTTCTGTGCTTCGACTTCAGATATCTTCAAAGGAAATCGAAATTCAAAAGTTCTCAAAAAATTATGATAACTTCCCCCAGAACAGCAACAGCTTATTTTTTGAGACTGTTGGTGTTATGCTGGCAAACAGTGCTTGGGAAGCCTTTATATCTGCCTCTAATGTCCTTTGATCTGTGAAGTCGTTTTCATATAGTTGGGTCACCTAGCCGAGTTTTTCGACCATAAAACATCATTTTTGTTTCACTTGGAAAAAATCGCCAAAAATAAAGTATTCATCGAATCTTTTTAATATTACACTTAAAATGTTTGCAATAAAACACAACAATTTTAAAAAGAATAAGAATTTCCTGATTTTTACAACTTCTTATAAAAACCCAAATAAAAGCCAAATTTTTTCAATAATCACAAAAAATCAATAAAATGTTGACTTTGAAAAGTTAGGATTGAAAATAAGTGAAATCGGACTATAACAACGCACACATCCCATATATGGGATTTCGAAAAATAATTCACACACTAATATAACCCGAGTAATGAATTTTCAGCCATGCAATGACTTTATGCAGTTATACTTTAATTATCTTGCGAACGGAGTAGATACGGCTTGCGGGTATTTGTAACTTCAGCGAAAAGAATTTTTGATTGAAGTTGTAACCAAAAAAACCCAAAATTACGTTATCTCAAAACCCTAACCATAAGAAAATGGTTTTGACCTCAGCAGGTTCATGCCAGCCCACCCCTGTACCTGAAATTCTTGGTATTTTCTCAAATCTCAAATTAATATTTGTAAACTAGTGTTTTCAACATATAGCTTTGAATATGGTAGAAGTAAAATTTATCTACCAGAATTTCGTGGGGGGTTCAAACACCCAAACCCCCCCCCCCCCCTAAATACGGCCTTGCTTGCCATGGAACATCTGACGAGTTCATCACTTCTTTCACGCATTGCCAGTAATTCAGAGTGGAATGAGCTTCCATTACCCATTCCACGTAATGCAAAGTAGAATGGAGCGCGAAAAATGAACTGGAATAAATACCGCTATTTTCAGTGGAAATTTCCATCAAGCCTTACATTTTTTGCCTTCTTTCTCTGCTTCCCTGTAAGGTATTCTTTATTTGATTCGCTAGAATCCTTGCGGTATTACGTGATTGATTCGGTCGGCGGTAATGCAGTGGGCAAGTCCTCCCCTCCAATGACAAGCCCATGCTAATGTCAGGCAGGAACAGAATGTTTACAGAAATTTGTGTGACTTTCGAAGGCAAATTCGCTGACATTTCATATTAAAAATCGACAGCGCCGAATTAAAAATATCTAACAAAATATTGTCTGTCATTGTCGGGGTTTAACATTATTCACATTGTTTACTAGTTTTATCTGTTTAGAACTTGCCAAAAATTCTATTTATTTTACGGCCGGATATGTCAAGAACAATGGGGTACAAAGCCAATACAAATGAATTACTTTTGCTAACACATTTATTAAGTGTTCGCTGCTTGTATATATGTACATATATATTAGTATCTTAAGAATTTGTACAAGTGTGTGTCTAAACTCTGCAAAAGTTTGTAAATCAAAGCTTTTGATAGAAACAAACAAAACACCAATGAAAATTGTTGTTCTACGCGTATTGTATGTGAAAGTACATATTTGCAAAATCAAAAAATCAGATAAAACAATGACGGCAAGTTTATGTACTTATGTATATATGTAACTATGCTCATTTACATAGCAACTTTGCCTCCAAATATCAGTGTGAAAACGTGCATTCACGTACAGTCTGCTTGCAGAGCAAGTGTACGATTTGTTCGCAATATTCAAAAAACTGTTAAGAAGGATTTTCTTTTTAACAAATTTATTTCACTTTTACAAATTAAATTACATTTTTGATGTGGAAACATCTTTGCTGTAGCTACGAGTGATTTCGAAAAACAGGTAAAGTTTACGCGTAAACGTAAATGACCTTTGTGTTAGTGCACTGCTGCGTACGTGTGAATCGCTTGGCATTGTCAGTGGTAGGTAGGTAGATAGACATGTACTTACAAATGCTTGCATGCATAGCCGTGCAAATGCAAATATCAACAACAACAGCACCGATGCGAAGTGAAGTTGTTGTTGTTGTTGTTTTCTGCAACAATGCGACAAATAGGCAAAATAAAAGGACCAACCTGTTTGAACATGTATGCAAATGTATGGATATGCATACCTACATCTACCTATCTAATTTTCTGTGCAATATTGGTATCAAATGAAAGGTTTTGAGCAGGACTTCGATATGAAGCTCTTTTCATTGTGACCCCTAGGCCAGGTCTCCAGATATGGGTCAAAAGGTGCACCCGGATGATCCTTGAATGTTACTGAGCAATATTGGTATCAAATGAAAGATCTTGAGCAGGCCTTCTTCAGGGAGCTCTATTCTTCATGGTTCCTAGGTCGGGTCCGTAGATATGGGTCAATAGGAGGACCCGGATGATCTTGCATGTTTCTGAGCAATATTGGTATCAAATGAAAGGTTCTGAGCGGGGATTCTACACGGAGCTCTACTCTTTAAGGTTCCTATGTCGGGTCCCGAGATATGGGGCAATACGAGGACCTGGATATCCTTGAATATTTCTGAGCAATATTGATATCAAACGAAAGGATTTGAGCATGGATTCTACAGGGAGCCCTATTCTTTATGATTCCTAGGTCGGGTCCCGAGATATGGGTCAAAACGAGGACCCGGATGATCCTTGAATGTTTCTGAGCAATATTGGTATCAAAGGTGTTCAACAGGGCTCCTACATGGAGCTCTATTCTTTATGATGTCCAGGTCGGGTCCCGAGATATGGGCCAAAATGAGGACTGGATGATCCTTGAATGTTTCTCAGCAATATTGGTATCAAATGAAAGGTGTTGAGCAGCGCTTTCACATAGAGCCCTATTCATTATGAGTCCTAGGTCGGGTCCCCAAATATGGGTCAAAATATGACCCCGGATTAACCAGGAATGTTTCTGAGCAATACAAAACAAAACAACATAAAAAATCAAAAGTCAAAAACCAAAAACCAAAACAAACAAAAACAACAAAATAGTAGCAGTCACAGTGACAACAAAAAATTACAAAAACGATAGTCGCCTTTTAATCCATAGAAAACCAGGAAAAAAGGAATAAGGAAAAGGGAATAAATATCCGATTTCGAAACAGTTTACACATCAATGTTCATGAATACCCGTTATTCACGCTTTAATTTTTTTCTTCTTAATTTTTAAGTGTAAAAAATACAAGTTAATAAAACATTCCGGGCATTGCGATAAGTGAATCAAACTGTACACTTTATTTTGTCACAAACTGTATTATACATACACATATACACAAATGGGTAACGTAAGATTAATCCTAATTCTCTTGTGCAATATTTTGCTTTATTAAGCTATTTCTACTGAATGTTCTATGCCTCGTATAATTTGGTTATTTTGTTTTACAAAAAGTTTTTGTTAGGCAATAAGATTGAGCAGATGTTTGCTTGTGTGGCATATGTGCTTACCCAATAAGTATTTTTGTTGGAATTGCATTTGAATTCCATTTGAGATCAAATCCATTTTCCAATTTCCAACATTAATGCGAATTTTGTATCAGCTTTTGGCCAGTTTTATTTAAGAACAAATCTTTTTGGTGGAAGTTACGGATCCATTTGGGATACCACCACCACATCTCCTCATCAGACTTCTTTAGTTGGCCTCACCGAGGATCGAACCTGCGTCGTTTCGATTGGTAATCCAATGGCATCCCACTAGGCTACCACCGCCGTGAGCTTTGTCATCAAATTATATAATTCTTCCCACTTGAAAAGGGATGACGGAAATTTGTTCCACAATACATTGCAATTCTTCCACTCTTGCATACTTCTGTATCGTGGCATACGCAAATACAGGTAACCTAAAATTGATAATATTCGGCATATCTGCGTCATAGCCATACCACTCCCATCACTTAGGTGCCAATTTTGCTACGTATAGTGCTTTGCCAAGACCAAGTTGCTGTTAGGATGCAAAATGACATGATCTGCGACTGCCCCTATTCGTTGCAAGAAAACTGCTTTCCGCGATCGTCGTTGGGACAAAGCCTTAACTAAACCTCTCTTTGGTCTTATACTCTCTTTCGTTTCTCCCTTCTTCTTTGTCCCCTGTTCTATGACCTTTCATTGCCCTGCCATCATGTCAAATTTACTAAGCATAGCTAATTTGAACATCTCTGCGAAACGAGATCCATAAGAGAGTTATTTTTCAAGCTCTCTGTAGCCACTTCCCACTTAAAATAATCACTGGCCTCTTTTTGCCTTCTCGAATATTTTTACATACATTTACATATCTGTGGTCACAAGCAATAACCGCTTAAGTCGACTTAGGAAGATTTCGAGTTATATATACCATGTTATTCTTAACTTACAATAGAGGTGTATTAAACTTGTTATAATAGCCAAAGTAGATGTATATACTTAATAAAATTTCTTCATGACATTTTGTTTTATTTACAAAATTTGATCGTAACATTGTGGATGGCTCACTGATTTTGCGTCCATAGTTTTTAATCGACTTTTATGATTTGTTAAGAAACGCCTTCAAATATAAAAATCAATTTATCTCGACATCATATTTTTCGACTTAAGCGATTATTGCAAATTGCCACAGATATGTATGTACATAATAGACCTCTGCACAATACCATTTGCCTCTTCTATATTTGCGAATACTCTATGCATTGTACAATTAGTCACAGCGCAATTTCAATGCAACTACGAATAAAACCCATACCTTTCATTTGGAATACAAATACTATTTCTATTTGCTCTGTTGGAGCGATTAGTGTACACTATTCGCCACGATCGGGTAGAACATAATAATAACCATGTTATACCATGTCTCCACATAACGTGTTTCGCTCTTTTTTTCTCCATTTTCTCTCTCAATCTTGTTTCGACACGGAAACCAGTGCCGAAACTCGCCAATTTCCATACAAAATTTCTGAGAGCGAGTGAAGATTGAAACACTGTTTCATTCTGAATCATCTTGCCAACCTCGATGATATCGATGTCTTCTCTAATTTTGTATCGAAAATCTATCGAAATCTCACACAGACCAAAACAAAAGCGCAAAAATAAGCAAACATACAAACATTTAAGAAGAGCAAGAAAGAGAAATGTTAAACTGAATCACGATCAGCCACGTGGAGACGGATTATTTAGCGAGATGTTTTGCAACATGTTTCTTTGGTGAAACAAGTTATGTGGAGACGGGCTTTTATGAAGTATTCGCAAAAACCAGAGACCAACATAACTGTTAAGTTTTTTCTAAGTGTCCTAAAATAACAGTTTCATGTAAACACAAATGCATAACAGTTGAGCAACGCCGATAACAGTTATTGTTTACAGACCAGCTGTTTCCGTCAGTGGGAAACCTTTATTTTCAATTTTTTTCCGTCACTGTTGGACAGCGACGGTTTTCGCTGAGCAGCGAAAAATATCTGTCGCGCAAGGACGGATATTTCGGGCAGAGAAAAAATAAAAGTCTTTTGTGCATGTATGTGTCGTGCGCACGTACATGTGCCACTCCGTTGAGGATGAACATATGAAATGCATATGTACATATGTATGCATGTATAAGAATTGCAGAAATATGCAAAGCCGACGGCAAATGAACTGGTGCCTCTTAGACACATTTTCGCTAGTTCTGAACCAGAAATTCTGTTCTCTAGTTACTTATTAACTTCCTGCAGAGTATGTAAAAAAATTCAGATACACGTCTTTATAATTAAATACCTATATTAATATGTATATATGCAAATATGTAAGTAACGAATCTACCCAGCAGTATTTATCAGCTGGAAAACAGCACATATTTCCTACTGAATATTCAGTAGAGATGTAGTTCTAATATCTGAACTTTCCCTTTCGTTTTTAAATAGAGGTGGCGTCGAAAATCAACTACCTAAAAACTGCCGAACGAGAAGTGAGAGTTTCTGTAGGAAAAAAGGCCTGAATACGCAGGGAGAACTTCCATAGCATGTATTTCAGTACACCTGATGTCTTCACTGCGTGTTCAGTTATTTTTTCAGCAATGAATTTTGGACTTACTTTCAGGCTATTTTTCATAATGAATATTCTATTGAATATGCAGCTCCTTACTTCAAATACTGCTGGGTAACATCAAAGTATATTTTAATACATATACATATTATGTATTAACTAAATAATTCAAAATAAAATTCCTGTCCATACCTGCTAAGTTACAAAATTGTTTATTTTAAATACAGTCATACTACGAATACTACGAGTACAAATTTTCTTCCATTTGCACACATGCGTATGCGCACGAACGTACATGCATATCTACATATGCAAACATATTTTTCAGCAACACTTTTCTTTATCCCTCTGTTTTTAACTGTTATCAAAGGACGGAAAAAAATAAAAGTCTCATTGAAACCGTCACTTGCTGAGGGATATTTTTGAGTGTTGAAAAATAACTCTTAAATGGCAACAGAAAAAAGATCGTTGAGAGAGGTTGCCCACGGTGAGAAACACTTTGAGTGAAAGAGTTTTCTGTTTCAGTCAGTGGGAAACACTCTGCGCTCACCATTTTTGTGTTTCCGTCAGACTGAAATGGAATGAAAATAAGTGTTAACTGTTAAAGTTGGTCTCTGGCAAAACCTTATTAGCCGTGTTTCACATAAGGTGATCCTAACCCAGATAAAAATTTTTGCATGTAAATGCAACAACAAAGATTTCAGCTCGATTAAACCAGATAAATTGCTGGTTCAATTTCTGATCCGCCCTGTTCGATTTGTTTTTTCCGTGCTGATTTGGCAGCACAGTGCTTTTTTTGATTTGGCAGAACTGAAAAGTGACATTTGTGTATGTATACATATATATATATATACCCTGCAGTAAATTTGTTTCACTGCTAAATGATCATTGATCATTCTTTGTTGAATATTCATCACTATCGGCAGCTTTTCTGACAAATTTTTCAATTTGACAACTATAAAACAAATTATATTTAAAATAAAAATATATGGAAATACAAATTTCAAATTTGCCTCCTGTAAGCTTCTGCTTTGGCCGTAAGGGGAAAGAAGAAGTCCGGAAGAAAAATTATACTGCGCACTGGCTTCCCCTTATAACATGGAATACATAGCTATCCCGGCATTTGAGTTTCATAATTTATTTCAGTAATTTAAATTCAAATTTCCAAAAAAATAATTTTTGAAATAGTTATTTTCATTTAGTTTGAAGTTTTAAGTCAATCAAATTGTTTTTGAGGGAGTATTTGTCTCTTTTCAACGTACAGAAGAATTGTTTTTGCGCTATTATAACTCTGACGAGTTTTATGGCCGAGCTTCTCTTACAATTCGAGGTGTGCTCCTTTTGTTTTTCCTACCATTGGACAGTTTTATGTCGGCTCCGAACGGAGTCATATAGGCATGAGGAAAGCAAACCATTTATTTGAAAAAATTCAGCAGCTTTTATATGAAAGCATTCACTGATGCCTCCTCATGATGAATTTCATCAGTGATACATAAAGGATTCATTTCAGATTTTTACTGCTGGGTATATGTTGTATATGTTTCTTCTTCTTTTTAGTTCTTTTCAAGTGCAGCCAATTTTCATTATGAGCCGGATTGTTTCAGTAAAAATTTATCTTAACCCAGACCCAGATGTAATAACTGAAATGCCCCTATTGTTTCTTTGGTTTGTTTGCTTATTTAATGTGCATATGGCATTAAGGTGGACCAAAAAAATAAAAGTCCAACAAACATAATATGTTCCATTTTTTAATGATAAGAAATGTTTTTCTTGTTCATTAAGGACTTTGAAAAAAAATTATGTATCATCACCAAGCATGGGCACCACCACAAACGAACAAGCAGAGAGCGGGAGCATGTAGTAGTGTGCTTAAAATTGCACAGTGAGGCAAAATTCAAAAATTTTTCGTAACTTCGTGTGTTGATGAAAATTTAATTATATCAGATTTTATAGCATGGAAATAGAGGTTATATTAAAAATAGGTATGTTTGTAGATACTAATTTAATAAAAAATAAATGTTGATTGATTTCGATTCACATTCGAATTAATTGCAATTTCAATATAAAAGCATACAAAATTAACCCGTTTTCAATTTTAAAGAGTTGAAAATGGCATACAAAATGGCTACATTTAACATTATTGAGAATATTTAAAATAAAAAAATAATAAATTTCCCAACCAATCTTAAACATTTTAAAAAAATTTCATACATCAGTCGCCCACTGTTGTTACGGACAAAAAAAGGCATCAACCTGCTTCCATCACTGTTTAAGGCAGGGGTCTTCGTTTCATAGCACCAGTGTTGCCACTTTAGCTATTTTGTAGCTAGATTTAGCTATAACTTTTGGCGTTTAGCTACAGATATTTGCGTTTAGCTATTAGCTATTTTTGTTAGCTTTTTTTTAATAGCTTAGCTATTTTTAGCTATTTTTCTTAATTTCTTTATTTTGCACATCAGTTTATCATTTTAAGCTAATGAGTCATCTGCGAGTTTATGAAAACTTGAAAGTGTATACTTATCCTTATGATTATCAAACTATACAAAAGTTGATAGTCTGGCATGCCTTCCTTATTTTATCGATTATTGGTGCATTCATATGCAAGGTTGATGCAATCAAGGCAGATCTAGGAAGGTAGGCTCGGTGGCGAATTCAGAAATTTCCCATGTATTTTGTTATTGTAATTGGTAGAGTGTAATGTCAAAATGATAATTCGCCTTAGTTAAAATCTGAATTCGCTTGAGACTCGCCCATTCCTATTGGCCATGATGTGAATTCGCTTTGATTTTGACATTACACTCTACCTTTGTAAATAAAAAACATAGTTTCTGAATTCGCCACCGATCCTACCTTCCTAGATCTGCCTTGGATGCAATAAGGTTTTCGCAGTGCGCAAAAGTAACTCTGCCATACATTTTGTTGTTGCCCATTTTGCTATTTGAATTCGCAAATGACCATTGGCATACGCGATATTTGAACCGTCCTTTTCACGGTGTATTCGTAAAATCTTTCAGAACTTTATTATCAAGTTAATTGAGCAACTCCGCCAACGCTTACCGCAGAATATTCAATCTTTAAAAAATATTGAATTTTTTTCTGTAAATAAGCCAAAAATATTTGACACTTTGAAAAAAATTATTTAGCTATTTTTAGCAATTTTTTTAATTTAATTTAGCTATAAGCTTCAAAATATTCTGGCAACACTGCATAGCACTGAGGTGCAACGCTCAACTCACACATATTGTTATACTCTCTCGTTTTGTCGTAGTAATAGGCCCGTCACATAGCATACGTCTATCCGTCTACGTCGACGTATGTGACTTAAGGCTTAACAGGCTTCCTTGCAGAATATAGTTCTGGTGTTGTATTCTTCTTAACGGAATCGAGCTTCTGAGAGAAATGCCAAATTGTGGGCGCACGCCAAAGAATTTGAGTTCTGGCGGCTCTTACGCTTAGGCAAGCAATTTGGACAAATTTTATTCCTTAGAACCCAATTGAATATCTACAGGCAGATTATTCTGGTCTTTGGCTTTTTATCGACATATTTTTTGTTCTTTCTCTCTCTAACACACTCATTGGTAGGGCTGCGGTCCCTGTTCCAATGGAATTAGTGAGCACATTCGTGATGGATCGTTAGTTCAGGTGTGCGCGCGCATTCTTAAGAGGTTCTGGGCTCTTCTTTCTGCGTATTAGGTATTTTCTTCTACGTCTCCTTTGCTTGTGCATCTAGACAAGACGATTTTCACCACGTTAAAAAAAAAAAATCTCGTCAACCATTTCAACTTCGGAATTGTCTAGTCATATCCATTTTTTACTGTCACCGGTAAGCGGATTTTATTGGGGAATTAATTTAACTCAAATTGGGGAAATTATAAATTGTCTTTAAAATATTTTCGCGCAGGTTGACAAAAGCTTCAATTAGATTAAAAACAAAACAAACACAAAAATCCAACCACAAAAACAGCCGAATAATGAAAATTCAGTATACCGAAAATTGCCAAACCTCAATGAACTGCGAAATGGGAAGAGGGATGAAGTTTGTGGAATGAAGCTCTGGGCGCATAATATAATAATAATCATCGGTTTTATACCGTTCCGCGCTCGTGAGGCAGAGCCACGCGTATGACGAACAGCTGATGCGGTACAACAAGCGGTGCAGCGCCAACCGGGCGGCGAAAACCA
The DNA here is from genome assembly GCA_960531455.1 of Urophora cardui. Classification (NCBI taxonomy): domain Eukaryota; kingdom Metazoa; phylum Arthropoda; class Insecta; order Diptera; family Tephritidae; genus Urophora; species Urophora cardui. Next base: position 29,441,187 of record OY482671.1, on the reverse strand, counting down.
AACTATGTACATATGTACATACATATGTATGTATGTACCTACTCGTACATAAGAATGAATAAAAAACGTACGAAAATAGCGGTATAAACAAATGCCCCACCCAAAGCGCTGTCACGCTTCGGCAAAAGCTTCGTGTGCGATGCAAACGAAGTTGCGTTTTATGATTTCCCTTTATTGTTCTGCTTTGTTTTACTGTTTCGTTGTTGAATGCAACGCTGTAACGTCGTTAAAGCGTGAATGAGAGGCAATAATTAGGATAGATAAAGTGATATATGTATAAAGCGAAGTTCGGAAGAACGGGAAACAGTTTGGCAGTGCTGCCAGCTTGCAAATTTGCTACAAACTTCCTGCGTGCGTATGCTATCGGCACATTATTTGTTACCTTTGCATTTCCATGTTTGCCTTTTTCGCTTTCTCTGCTATTCGTTCTTGCAACGCAAAACCACTTGGGCGGTGCTCGGCTGCTGCAATCGTTCAGCGAAGTAACCCGTCAGCCAAACGGGTTTGCTCCATGAAATTTCAATTGTTTCCGAATTTTTTTTGGTAATTTGAATTGCCGAAATTTATTTATTGTTTTTGTTTTTTGTCTCCGAAAAGAAAAAATCAATATGGAGCATGCGCTCTAAATGCAGATTTGGCAATGAATGGAAGGTCCTGTGGGAGCCGCAAAGCGAAACTAAGAGAGGTGAAGGCAGGCAGTGGGCTGCTATCGTAGAATCACTACCGATAAAGTGAGAAGGAAAAGATTAAAAAAAAAAAATAATAATAAATGAAAAAGTTTTTGATAAAGAAATTTTATATAACCAGAAATAGGTTTTAGAAGAGTAGCTTCGAGAATCTATTATATATATGTACGTATGTATGTTTAATAAAATACATATAAAATTTATACATACATATATAGTTTTTTTATTTTTATTTTTGAATGACACCACCATTTGAATAATCTTCTTGCACTGTTATAAATATTGGAATATTTTTTAAACTTTGATTTGGTTTGAAAGAAATTTAAAACTTTTTTTGGGTTAAATTTTGAACTTTCGAAAGTTTAAAAGTTTCTTATTCCTTTTTGGTTTAAAATTCAAACTTACAAAAGTTCAAATATTTCAAAGTATTTTTTGGAATAAATTTCATACTTTTTTTGGTTTAAATTTTACACTTTTTCTCATTTAAACTTTTAAGGTCTAAATTTTAAACTTTCATTGGTCGTAAGATTTTATTTCAACAAAAAAATTTTAATTTTTGATTTGAAATTCCAATTTGGTTTTTCGAGAAATGAACAATATAAAAAGCTCATTTATATTTATTAGACAATTTGAATGAACGACTGTGTGGCGTTGTTTGAATGGAGAAACAAACAAACAAACACATAATATTTATGGAAACAGATAAAATGAAGAAAAGGAGAAAAAGAGGATAGGAAAGAAGATACAATAGGGAACAGCATGAAGAGGATTTGGGAGCAGACATTTTTTTAATTTAAACCAAAAAAAGGTTTAAATTTTAAACTTTTGAAGGTCTTAAAATAAATTTTAATTTGGAATGAAATCTAAACCTTAAAAGTTTAAAAATCTTTTAAACTTTTCAAAGTTCAAATTTTAATAATTTTTCGGTCGTGTCCTATATATCGACCAAAAAATTTAAAATTTATACCAAAATTTATTTGAGTGTGCAATACGGCGAAATGATCAGCTGACGGCTTGACCCAATCTGTTAGTTGAATCAAGTGGTTATAAAATGATGGCACTGCCGGTTATAAAAGTAATCGCTATTCTATCTACATATATATATGTACATATGTATATGTGTGCGCGGGAGTGCTTAAGAGCACTATGGAATGCCCGAGAGCTTCCCATGCGCTTCTGCAGCAGCCGTCCTTAAAGGGTTGTCACACACACGGTAAGTGTATTATTGCATCACTTATAGCCTGCCACTGTATTTCAGCATTACCCTGCAAAAATCATTGGATTATATGCTCCATTTGTGGTAGGTTGGAGTACTTTCAAAGTGACCACTAACATAGCCGAAACGACCGATTCATGTATCTGCATCGGTTCGTAGTTAGCCGAATATAACAAAAACCAAATTTTTTATCGCGACGACGACGATATGTGTATACATACATAACTGCATATGTACCCTGTAGGAAATTTAATTAATTTTAAATCACTTTATAAACTACTTTATTTTCAATAACAACTAATTGAAAATGTGACTTTTTCCTTTGCAATGAACTGACTTTTTTAACACGGCGATGTCATAGCAAGCAGTCAATTGCCCTATCCTGCATTTGTTTTCAACTACTTTACTAGTAGTTTAAAATAAATAAATAACTTTATCTTGAGTTTCTTTTCAACTACTTTACTTGTAGTTTAATATAAATAACTTAATCCTGCATTTGATGTCGAAATTCGAGAAATGGTAAAAATGCGAAGCAAATTTTCCTCAAATTTCCAAAATTGTTCTCAAGTTGATAAACAATATTTGAGAAACAATTGAATTTATCTTAATTTTCAAATGATAAATATGAAACAATATTTTCTCCGTTTGAGAATTTCGTTTTCAGTGTTTAATGGGAAGTGAAGCTGAAAAACGGTAACCAAAAAAAGGAAAAAACAATCTTGGCATACTTAGATCTGAAAACATGTGTTTACATATACATATGTACTTACATATAAAAAAGAAACTCTCCCGCGCTGCATTTGTTTTAAGCTACTTTAAAATTAGTTGAATATAAATCACTTTTTAATATATTTATTTTTGCAACTAACTTTTTTTTTCCGTGACGGTATGTACATATGTTTGTATGTATACACGTGATTCGTCGTCGTCGCGTTAATAAACATTTAGTTTTTTTTTGTTATGTTCGGCAAACTGTTAGGTACTCCATCAATTAATCCAATGTAGGTACTCCATGGATTAATTTGATTGTTATGCGAGACTGGAGTATATAGTCAATTGCAATGACATGCAATGTTAAATGGACCATATTTTTTGTATGAAATGTGGCAAGTTATGGAGTAATCGGTTGGTGCATAGCGAGCACTCCATGGATTAGCGAATGGAGTACTCGGAATTTTTGCAGGGTATAACCACAAACTGGTACATACATATGTAAATTTATACATTGTATATATAGTATATATAAAGGTGATTTTATACGTATGTATTTACATACATACATACATACATGCGTGCTTGTATGTTTGGCTAAATTCGCTGCAAATCAAATTTTCTGCTTTCCTACCTGTTTGCCTTTGCTTGTTTTGTATGCCAAATTCAATTTAATTTGAAATTGAGTAGTAAAACCAAAAAAGCATTATAATTTAGGCAAAAAAAACCAACAAAGAGAAATAATAACAAAAAGTTTGCGTTGAACTTTTAGAGCCCGTGCACAATTGACTTCTACCTCGCTTTGCTTCAGAGTTTTGCTTTGACAGTTTCGTTCAGCATGTGCTTTTCAAAGGGACATGTTCACAATTGAGGTGAAGCGAGTAAAGCAAGGTATAAAGTTAGCCATCTTTCAACTTTTTTACACTTTGGCAAACATCTCCCCTTGTGTGTGTGTGTGTATGTTTGTATAGCTACACTTAATTTAGCGATTTCGCGCAATTTCGTGAGAAGTGAACAGAGAAAAGTAAAAAATAACATTCGAATAAGCAGAAAAAAGCTAATTCCCCAAATATTTTACCAAAAATCAGGTTTATAAATTATAAGCAAAGAAGTGAAGTGGAAATTGTCAAAGTGTTAATTGTATCAAGCATCTGAAATTTCGCTTTGCTTTAAGGTTTTTTCTATCAAAGTTGGAGCAGACAAAGCCAATTGTGCACGGGCTCTTAATGACTGCCGTTTGTTTTCCTTGAGAGTTCGCAGTTGCTAATTTACTACATTTAAGTCTTGTAAGGATTCATTAATTTTGTGGTTTTTAACAGTAGTAAGTACCGAAAAAAGCTCAATTATCCTCAAGGCTTTTTAATTACATTTAATTTACATTTAAGGCCTTCAAAAATTTGCAACAAAGCTCTGGGCCAGACTTTTATTTCATTAACCAGAAAGTAAAAAAGTGCCTGTAAGAGCTTTTAATCAATTTGCAAGTTACCCGTAGCACGGAAAAATTGCGTAAAGCTTTTTAAGTACACGAATATGACATTTTATCCGCTCCAATATGTTAAAAAAAAAAAGGAATGATCACTATCACAATTGACTACCTAAAGCTTATTAGGCACATCTTTTAGTAAAAGAAAGTTTTAAAACTTTCCGGGAGCTTAATTTAGATTACATGAAATTTTTTTATGGAACTCTGACGCCTCTTTTCCATTCAGGCTTCTAAAGCTAAAGCTTTATATCGAAAATAGCTACCCCCACGTGAATGTCTTTGGAAAACTAATTTAGATTAATTTATATGGGAATGAAGAAGATTTCATTTTTAGATTATATCCTATACAGAGTATTTCATTAAAAACGTTAATGATAATAATACAATGGCGCTATTATAACTCTGACGAGTTTTATGGCCGAGCTTCTCTCCCAATTCGAGGTGTGCTCCTTAACTTTGGTTTTTTCCTACTAATTGGGTGGACCTACAATTTTATGCCGGCTCGGAACGGCGAATGGGTTTTTTTGTGAGAAGCTTTTTCATGGCAGAAATACCCTCGGAGGGTATGCCGCCCACTGCTGCTCTTAGAAAACCCAATAATTGGTTTTTTACTAATTAGAAAATTTTTTTTTGGTGTTTGCTCGGACTGGGGTTTGAACCCGAGACCTCTGACATAGCAGGCGAGCACTCTACCCACTGCATCAGCGGCGACCATTAAAAACTTTATTAAAGCTTTATATCAAAACAGCTCCCCTTATATTATTGTCTTCGCCAAATTTCACATCCAGTGATTTGAATGCATGAAAAGCTCAAAAAGATTACAAGCCGTAAACCTAAATAAGAAGAGGAAAAAGCATTGATTTAAACAGAACTACAAAGCAATCAGAGCTTTAAATTGAAATTTAAAGTTCCCTTTTTAAAGCCGCTTTATGCTTTATATAGCTACAAGACCCATTGCTTGTCTTCCTTATTAATATACAAATGCAACCCTTCCATCCCATTTAAAGCACTGAAAAATACAAAAAATGAGAAAACGCTCTTCTCTAATTGAATATCCTTTCGTAGCCTGCAAATCAAATAAGCGCCCACATAATGAACTCACACAAAACGCACACATACATATGTTTTAAGCACAAGTCCTCGATCAAAATGTCAAGCGGAAAATTTGGTGTGTTTGAAAGTAAAAATAACAAATGCAAATACAATGTGGGATATCCTTGAAGGTCCAGGCGACCGAATAAATTAACAAATTATTTTTAACATGCGTTAATGTAAAATAAGCCAACGAGAAAAAGAAGAAGGAGACAAAAGCAACACAAAAACAAAATGAAAAGGACAGAAGAGTTTAAAATAAAGCCAATTTATGGTGTGAAAATAAAGGAAAGTCGGAAATCAAAAGCAAAAGCGGAAACACAAACGTGTAAATGCAATGACAGAGAGCGGGAGGGGGAGAGCGTGAACATGATTTCAAGCGTGAAAACACTGCCGAGGATTAGAAGGAAGGGCTTGCAAAAGCGGATTAGTGCGCAGAACGGATGTGCTAAAATGGACTGTTGGCTGCAGCTTAATAGAGCTAATAGTAAGTATGAATCACACAGGAAGTTCTTTCACAGCAAAAAAAGAGAGGAAGAGACAGAAAGGGGTTCCTCTATTCTACATATAGTCTTGTATCTTTTAGTCAATACTGGTCTGATCTCAGCATCTAGACTTACATGCGGCCAAGTGCTACCACTCCTACTGCGCTTCTCAGCATCCAATGCATGGACAACGTTTTTGCCATCACAGCTAAAACAAAAAGAAGATTTTTTTTTTATATCCTGTGTCTAGTTAGAATCCTGGCATGATGGACTGCAAACGTCTATAACCTTTCACTCTGCCTACCAACTTGCTGCGCATGAGAAGAGTATTCAAAATAAAAATATCCAAAAACGAAATGAAAAGTAAAAATTTTTATGCGCTTGCAATGCCATTGAAACCAAAAAAATTACCAAGAGAAATAATAAAAAAGTGAACGGCCTTTATGCATGACATGCTATGTATGTACACCCTAAAAGTATGCTCGGCCGTCTTTTCACAAGCAACGCTAAACTTTTTTTTTAACCATTTACTATTCACAAACAAGCGGCTTAATGACTTTAAAATGGCTTGAAAGCGACTTTGCTTGGTTTATGTATGTATGCCACACGTTCAATATCGTTGGGCAAAATTTGTTGTGAAAAAGTAAAAGAAATACTCGTATGCACAAAAAAAAATTTTTTTTTGTAGAAAAATAAGCGAAAACAAAATTTTTATTGAAACACTCAAGCGCTTAAGCCGTCAAGCAAAAAACCACTCAAACCTTGAATCGCCATCATGTACTCCCTCAAATATGTACATATGTACATCCACTCTACACATCACAGTTCCACACGCTCAGCCTGTGATTTGGTGCAGGCCTCTGCCTCTGTTGTTGCCAACGTCCAGCTGCGACTGCCGCTGCTGCTGCTACTGACCAGTCGTCCATTTCAATTAAGATTTGGCACATGCCAAAAACAGAAATAATAAAAGTGCTTGCAATTCACATAAAAAGCACTCGAAAACTTTTTTGAATTGCATGCTGGACTTTCATGTATTTTTTTTTTCTTTTTTTAGATATAGAATTTTTTTCTTCCAACTTCTTTCTCTTCTAAAAAAATATTCGTTATTTACCTCTACACATTTTTTGCTATCCAAAGTTTTGGCTCCATATACATTTTTATACCGAGTTGTGATGGCGTGCCTTGTTAAATCTTGTATGCATATTCCTCTCTAACTTAATCAAAATATTCAAATTATCGTTCCTCTGTGTTTCTAAGACGTTATTGTGGAGTTCAGCAGTTAGGTAGCAGTTGAGCTCAGCTGCTATGTCTTCGTAGGCCGGAAAAAACTATGTCCTTCGCAAGCACTCGGGTGTATTTGCCCATTGTACTTAAGGACTTTAGAAAGGATCAGGATGTAGGGAAGAGGTGGAATAGTGGAATCAAGGTTCCTCTGCAAACTTCTCCGATTCTTTAATAAATCTCAGAAGTTGTTCGAGTGGTAGAGAATGTGCGTCCGCCATTCTCAATACATCCGACCCGAGAATGCGTAATCTTAGTCTAGCGAAGGCCAGACAGGTGCAGAGAAAATGCTCTGTATCGGCGTCGTTCTCCCCCAGACAAGATAGGCATAATAAGCTCTCGATGAAGCCTATGGTGGCCATGTGCTGTCCCCATGGAGTGTGTACTGTAATCAAAACCACAATGGCTCAAAGCTCGCTCCTCCGCTGCTTGAGAAGGAAGTTTGCTACCTCCCTGTTAGGCTTTTTCAGAAAGCATTTTGTAACTTTATAGCATAATCTGTAGAGTTCCAGCTTCGCCCGTGAGTTTCCCCCATGCAGTCTCTGATGTACTTCACAGTGCCTGCTGGTGCTCTTATCGGCTGCGGTCCAGTTGGTTGTTCTGCTGATGCGCAATTTGCCAATACATCAGCCAGCTCGTTACCTTGAACAACACAGAGTCTGTGTTCCCACATAAGTTATGGTTTATTCCATTTTACTACGGTTCCCCAAGCTTCAATTTACATTCGTGAAAAAATGTTGAAGAGGTTCGCGCAGTTTCCAGTACCTTCAGTGCAGCCTGACTGTCACTTCAGATACAAATTTGGTGTCCACGCAACCACTCACCATGTCTTAGAAACTCGACCAATATTTAATGCTAACTGGTGCTATATGGTGCCAATTAATTCTCTGTGGTTACGCGTAGTGCTGTATGGTGTGAGATTCTGGATTTCTCCAATTCTCAAAAAAATATTTAACTTCTGTTAACTTACAAATCCAAAGAAAAAAACATTTTAAAACGGGGGTTTCCGTCGCAGCACACACGACAGAGTAAAATGTGAAGGAGTGTTTGTCATGATGTAATTAAAACCTGCAGCTGGGTATATAACACTTGTTTTTCTACGCAATTTCGGCTTTTATTTGGCTTGGAAATACACATATTTTTTTTTACCTATTTTATTATGATTCCTGTAAAATTTACACTGTAAATCCCTGATATTTTGCTCCACACCACAAAGTTTTCCATTGCTTTCAATGGTTAATATTTTTTTTGTAAATAGACATATTTTTCGGATTTTCGGACAACCCCATTTTTAGAACGTACAATCGAATGCATTTTCTTCTACCTATTCAAAAACAAAAAAAAAGAAAACAACAATTATTTCATTTTATTTATACTTCTGTCTGCTTTGAAAGCCTCTCAAAGCCTTATTGCAATAAAGCGGACTGTCAGCAAAGCTTTTAAGTGCACTTGTGCAACATTAATTAAGTTTTGAAGGATTTTTTTGGGAGGGCGGCAGGAGTTGTGGACAGGAGGAGGGTTTTGGCTTCAGTAGGAATGATGAATGTCTAAAAATATTTATTTATGTGAAATGTGAATGGACAGTGAGTGGCTGTTGGTAGGAGTATGAGACTGAGCCTGAAGCTGAAATTATGCACTCAAAGTGTTAAAATTTTGTTGAACATATTTTAGTTGGGAAGGGTCAGGGGGAGTAAGAAAGATTAGTAAATGAAATATTGTATGAGGAAGTAAGCAATTAGAGCAAAAATATTTATGCAGTGCTTCTTCACACAAGAAGAAACTTTAAAATTTCTATACCGAAATTTGCTTTTCTGTTTTGCAATTTAGAAACAAAAGATACTTGAGAAAAGTTGCGTGAAAACTATTTCCTGGAAAAATGCATGCATTTGCTTTTTTTTTTTGACATTTACAATTAAACTCTTTACACCGCTATTTATGTACTCATGTACCCGTTATGTACTCATATGCAGCTCCACAAAAATCTGTGACAACTTTTGGGTGTGGCGCTTTGCAGCTTTCAGACGCTGACGCCAGAGCGTATGCTACAAAGCTTAGCAGCGCTGAGACCCACACGGGCCACAAGCAACAGAGAGCTAAGAATAACAGAGATAGAGAAACAGAAAGAGATAGATAGATAAAGAGAGCAACAAACAGTGAGAAATAACAGTGACAGGGAGAGAGTATTAGCCGGCCAGGATGGGCCTCTGACTGAATGTAAAAAACGCCTGGCCGGCCTACGCGCTGTTTTTTCTTAAGTTCCGGGTTTCACGAGTAAGCTGCTGAAGAATTAAGCATTTTCCGGTTATTATTACGTTTCCTTACTTTTTTTTGTCCATTCCTCAACAGAAGTTCGAATTGTTGTCCTTAACTGGATTTAAATCCGGCGCATTCCAGCACTTAGTCTAGCACTTGCGCTGATAACGTCGGGAACTTGTGTGTGTGTCGACGGCTTCCGAAAACACGTCTCTCTGCGTAAACCTGCTTATGGTTCCCAGCAAGGCCTATCTAAGTCACACTTTACTGTACTAATCAGCCAAAATATTATTATGTTTTCAAGGGAAAAAATTAAACACTTGCAAAGTTGGTAGAGAGCTTCGACGTTATACGAGTGTCAATAACTATTTATTAGTACCAACGACTACTCTTGCAACATAAAATTTTGGCATATGACTGTTGCTTTTTTATGTATTTATTTTTTCTCAACCCAACCAAGGGTTAAATGTTTTAAATTTATCAAGTGCTAAAGCAATCAACTCACTCATTGAGCTAACAACAAGTTTGTACCCAATACTTAACCTCAATTTGCAATGTGAGGCAGCAGTAATTTGATTTCACATTTTATAACTGTGGGTGAGGTCCTAACTTGCTCTTCCTCCTTTCTTTTTTCCTTATTGACTTTCTGCAGAGTACAAGCCTAGAAGACCTTACAAAAGTTATTGCAGCACTTGCAAAGCTGTACTAAGTTAGCTCTAAAACTGAGAGAAAGAGATAGCTGCATGTGACTTTAGGAGCTTACTGATGGGAGAGTGCGAGGACTATTCTCTGAGGCAAGTTTTACAATTTCACCCGCTCGACGCACCTCGTTATCAGCCTCATTAATCGATTTGGGGACAGTGCCCAGCTCTCTCGTTTCTTTGCTTGTCCTCTCTTTCTTTCGTTTATCTTTTAGCTTTCTCAAAACTTTATGCATTTTGCGCAAGAGAAAATGTTGAAAATTGTCCTCAAGAGAGCTAAGCTCTCACAATGCACACTGGTCTCATTTGTATGGAGAGTGGGACAAAACTCAATTTCTTGGAAACGGATGGACCTACCGAAACCAAATTTGGCACTATACGACTCATCTTTCAGAAAAATTAAAAGCATATATGTTGTAATCCACGCCCACCACTAACGCTAGTTTACAGCAAAAAAAAAAATAAGAAAACCAGGAATGGGGGAGGATAGGAATTGACCTGCTGAGTTTGGAACTATTTTTTTTAATTTTTTGTATAGCTAGGTTTTTGAGATAATGGTAATTTTGTGTTTTTTTGTTATCACTTCATTCAAAAATTATTTTCTCTGGAGTTACAAATGCGATAAATGCAAGCAGTTTCTCGTTCGAAAGGCAATTAAAATACCCTTCAAACGACATACAACTTGTAGTGGTCTATTAAAAACTCGCTGAGCGAAAGCTGGTCAAAGTCAAAATTTTGTGGATTTTTTGCGATTTTTGAAAAAATTTTGATTTTCAAATTAAGTTTTTATAAAAAGTTGTAAAAATCTGGAAAGTTTTATTACTTTAAAAATTTCCGCGTTTAATTGCAAAGACTTTAAGCGTAATATCACAGAGATCCGATAAATATTTTATTTTTGGCGATTTTTTTCTTGTGAAACAAAAAGGATATTTTGGGCGAAAAACTTGGTTAGGTGACTTAATTATGTGAAAACGACTTCATAGGTCAAAAGGACATTAAAAGAAAATATAGAGCTTCCAAAGACTAAACTAATGATATTTCGATTTTAAAAATCCGATGTCAAATAACAAAGTTACAATAAAAAAATATTATTCCGCGATATTTCGCGGGATCAAAAAAAAAAATTGTATGGAGAGTGGGACCGAACTCAATTATTAAGATTTTATCGAAAATAAAGTTTTATCGAAAACAGTCGATATAAATATGTACAAAAATCGTAAAAGGGAAACAATATTTTGTATAGACTAGTTACATTTAATATGATATTTTAAGAAAAAGGGAAAAAAAGGGAAAAATGTATAAACAGACTTCTTAAGAGAAGACTTGAACGAACTCAAATCTGCTTATAAGACCTGGTCCAGAGTGGTCCTTAATTGTTAAAAGTTTAAATGAAAATGCTAATGCTTGAAAATTACGCTCATAGAAAAGCCAAGATTTCTTCATCTTGTATTTTGCTAAAAATAAATTGTTTTCATTGTTTCCTTTCGCTAAATCATGAAACATACGTTTTTCTTGCGTTTCCATAGTTATCCGCATTTTTTTTAACACTCAAACTTGAAATATCGCAAAAATCATAATACACTTAGTTACATAAACTTTTACCAGAAAAAATTTTTTTCAAATGTGTTGACTTTAAATGAGCCAAAGTAACATTTAATGATGGCTATTGCGTATAGAAGGAGGTTTTCCATAAAATTCAATATACTTCCCACGGAAATGCATGACAGAAGTTTCTTTTTCAAGCACCAACGTTTTTGACTTTTGTGTATGGGGGCTGACCAGTGTGCAATGACTTCATATACTCGCAATATATATTGCGCAATATACAAATACATATGTACATATTTATAGATATAAATTGCGGAAAAAGAAAATGCTTGTTTGTGATTTGTTCGAATGTTGCTTTTGTTGTATGTAGGTAGATAGATATTCCATTGTGTATCTTTTATGAGGATAACAAAGCCGAATCACCCAAACGCCCCAGCAAAATCACTCGTGCCGGCCGGCCTGCCGGTATTCCCGCATTAGTGTTGTAGGTGCTCAGTAGGAAACGCAAGGAGATGTGGAAAAAAGGCGAGGAGAGAAAAATTGAGTGAGAAAACCGAAATAGGCAAAATAGTTATTGTTGCGCAAAAAGTAAAGAAGTGAAGACGGCATAAAAGCAGGTGGGAGAGAAGAGAAATTAGAGAGAGAGAGAGAGAGAGGGAGATTTTAAAGGAGGAAGGGGGATATGTGATGATGCGTTTGGAGAACAGAGTTGTCCCGGTAACTGATGGAGCAATATTTACGTAAATAAAAGGTCTATTTTACGTACGTACATGTACCGGGCAACCTCAATTCCAACATGCAGCAGTTTTCTGCAGCCGGCAGCAATCAGCCAGCCAGCTAGCCGGTGCGTGCAAATGCTTCAAAACCCGGTTGCAGCCGGAGTATGTATGTAGCTGCTCAGCTGCAGGGTTGCTCAGTGATGCGGCAGCAGAAGCAGCCGCTGCACCGCGTACGAAAAAATTGGGTTCAATATCCTGTAGGAGGTAAATAAACAAACGGGATTATACATACATATGGAAGTATTTATATGCAGCAAAACATCGAAAGCTAAACAACCCGGCGAGAGTTCATTGGGGTATATGAGGGCGAGTAAACACAGTTGCTATAGCAACTGACGTATAAACTTGCATTACAAAAAAATTAATAGTAAATGGAAAAAGTTTGCTAGTGTTTAGGGGAGTGGCAGCAAGGCACTCAATATATGGTAGGGATAAAATGGTCATCGAGGATTAACACGTTGGCTGCCAGTGTTTCACCGGTGATACACGCCCAGGTGCTTAAAATTTAAATAACCTTTAAAAAAAAAAACAGATGTTCGCCGGGTCATCAAAGCTTAAAAACATGCTCAGACGCTCAGTCGAAAGCATAGCTTTCACTATTGGTAAAAGGGGGGAGGGACGGATACCCCGGAGGCCTAGAAAAGACTGTTGTCCAGTCGAGTAGGTCGCCTCAAGGCTCGAGCCATCGAGGGAGGTGCGAGACGTCCTCAGTCATGATTCGAGGTGCCTGGCGGAAGGCATAAAACGCATTTATCTTGTCGTGATGAAGGATAAACAGGATAAAGATTCGCAACGCTGTACAACATATTGAAAAGCCCTTTCACTACACGCAGTGCGATAGATGTCTTTCTTGATATTTCGGACGCCTTTTGCAACATCTCTGCTGAGGCGCTGGTTGGAGGGGCTTGAACGCATCGGAATACCCCATATCATTTAGCGCTGTATCGGGGAGCTTTTGAGTTGTCGGACGGTGACAGGTGGGTGTGGTCTTCGACGATGTCAAGGAGGCCACATAGGCGCACCCGACAAGCGGGAGTACTCTCACCCCTGTTATGGAATCTAGTGATCAACGAAATACTCTTAAGACACGACACAAAATTCTCTTCAGAAAATATACAAAATAATAAAAGTTGCGAAATCTTGCACTCCAAGTTTAGAATAACGCGTGCAACAAGGATGGGCATTTTTCAACTACCACTCAAATTGAGTGGTAGTTAAATCCTGATTTTAACTACCACTAAAATTGAGTGCTAGTTGCAGGATGAGTGCACTCAAAATTAGTTGAATCATGCCCAACCCTGGCGTGCAATACGATGTTGGCAACACTAAGGACCATATGTGTTCTATGTCAGGCATCACTGTATCCTGGCCAACCTAACTTAACTTATGTGGGTACCCGGACATTGCGGTGTTCAAGGTAACGAACTGGTCGATAAATTGGCAACTTGCGGATAAGCAGAACAGCCAACTGTACCGCAACCAATAATAGGACCAAGTATAGCGAGCACTGTGATGTACATCAGGGACTTCTTGGGGAAACTCACGGCAGATGTTCGATTTCTACAAATTCCTGTAAAATTACAAAGTTCGTCTTCTTCTTGATTGGCGCTTAACCGTCTAGACGATTCTGGCCGAGTCCAACAGAGCGCGCCAATTGCTTCTGTTTCGTGCAGCATGGCACCACTTGGGAACACCTAGGGAGGCAGCATCGCTGTCCACCTGATTTTCCCAACGCAGTGGATGTCTCCCTTTTCTTTTGCGTTCAGCGGGTTTCAATAAAAATGCTTTCTTGGCCGGAGCGCCTTCGTCCATTCTCACGACATGACCTGCCCAACGCAGCCGCTGGATCTTTATTCGCTGAACAATGTCGATGTCTGTGTAAAGCTCGTACAGCTCATCGTTAAATCTCCGTCGATACTCGCCCACGCCAACGCGCAAAGGTCCATAAATCTTACGAAGAACTTTTCTCTCGAATATTCCAAGTGCCATCTCATCTGATTTTGAAATTGTCCATGCTTCTGCGCCGTACATGAGGACTGGAACGATGAGCGTCCTGTAGAGTGTGATTTTTGTTTGTCGAGAGGGGACTTTACTTTTCAGTTGCCTACTTAGTCCGAAGTAACATTTATTGGCAAGCGTGATTCTTCGTTGGATCTCCGTGCTGACATCATTCTTGGTGTTAATGCTGGTTCCCAAATAGACGAAGTCCTTAACAGTTTCGAAATTGTAGCTATCAACATTGACGTGGCTGCCAAGGCGTGCTGTTTCTTTGTGTGATGGCAGGAGGTACTACCGCCAAACCCATTTTCTTAGCCTCTCTATCCAGCTTGGAGAAGGCAGAATATACAGCGCGAGTATTAGTGCCAATGATGTCGATATCATCGGCGTACGCCAGCAGTTGTACACTCTTGTGTTATAAAAAAAAATTACAAAGTGCTTTCTAAAAAGGCCTAACAGGAAGGAAGTAAACTTCCTCCTCAAGCAGGCAAGGAGGGAGCTTCAAGCGCTTGTGAAGTTGATTACAGAACATAATCCATGGCCACCATAGGCATCATCAAGAGCTCATTATGCCTATTTTGTATGAAGGAGGACGACAACGGTACAGAGCATTTTCTCTGCACATGTCCGTCCCTCGCTAGACTAAGACAACACATTCTCTACCACTCCACAAACTTCAGAGATTTAATAAATAATGTAGAATGCTTGAAGAGGCAGCCTGATTCCACTATTCCGCCTTTTCGCTACATCCTGATCCTTTATAAAGGCCTTAAGTACAATGGGCAAATATGCCTAAGTGCTTGCAAAAGGCATAGTTTTGCCCCGCCTACCACAATTCCATTCCATTTCATTCCATTCCATTCCATTCCAACGAGTAAATTTTCAATTGGAAGAAGATGAGAATTCGGTAAGAAAATAGTACATGAAAACAAAGAAGTTGAATTTAAAGTGGGTTCCATACTTTTGATGCCTTCGAAAGAACGAGTGAGAATAATTTGGTGATTGTATGATGCTTGTGTGGCGATTATATGACGATTGGATGACGTCATCATGCTAGGGGAATAGGATTGTTAATAAGAAAATGAGGAGCAAAGATGATAAAATGGGGAAGAAAATATAATGAAATGACAATCAGAAAATGCAACAAAAAATAAAGAAATAGAAGATATAATGCAAATGCTATTAATGGTAAATTCGAACTTACAAAAAAATAATGCGGGGTTGCAAAAGTTTCAGTGGTAAAATAATTCTGTCACATGAACTTTTTTACCGTTAGCAGCAGTAAGTACAAAGTGCTATTTACACATGTATATATATATGTATATCTACGTGGCAAATGGTAACTAGAGCTGACACGCGGAAAAATTTGGTGGATGAAGTGCTAAACGCGGAAAATCTACGAAAGACTGCGTTCGACGAGAGTCTCGGGCAGAATATCCAAAAATGCTGGAATGATAAGAAGTGGAAGGAGGTAAGAAGTAAGGAAAAGAAAAGGTACAAAATAGAAAAAAAGCATAACGCGCTTTAACGCAAGGCCGGATTAATGAATGCGACCAACGGGCGGAGAAGGAGTGGGCGAGCAGATAGAATTAAAAAAACAAGTCGACAAAATTTGAGGAGTCAGCTGTTTTGGGAAATGTGCGGCCATTTTGGCTGAGCCAGCAAGCACAAAATCATAAATCATAAAAGTACAAAAGCAGAAAACGTATGTGCATACATACATACATATGTGGATTGGTAACAAAGAAGACGAAGCAGAAAACGGCAGAATGGAAATGTGGTGGCAGAGCAAATTTTCGATAGCTTCGATGAGCTGGAGGGTTGTTGGTGTGGTTGACTGGCTGGCTGGCTGCTGATGCTTTGGGCGCCCGTATGTGCGTGGCTTTGTGTGCGTGGAAACAAGCTTAATTTCGAATGCGTGCCGCACATAAAAAGGATATGAGCCAAGCCAGCACAGAAGCTTCCTGTGTTGTCAGCGGAAAAAATGGAAACAAAAAAGTGTGCGTAGATAAGCAAAAGCAAAAAAAAAAAAAAATGAAAGTAAAATGGGAAAAACAGATAAAAATCGTTTATCAGCGTTGACTTGATTAACTTATTCTTCTAACTTGTATTGTCTCAAAGGACAATGTGTGGATATAAATAAGGAGAGAACAAAGAAATGTTGCGTTAGAATTGCCTTTACTTTCGGACACGCATATGCGTGATTTGTAAATGGCCAATGTAAAAGAAAGTTAAATAAAGTGCCTACAAGAAGTACAAAAGTAGCCAGAAAATTAATGATGCTGGAAAAATTGGCAAATACTTGCCAGATGGCCATAGACATGTGCAGATTCACACACAGCACGTTCACTGGCGTTAAATTAGAGAGTCATGAATAAACTATTTTTCAAGAAAATTTCTCCAATAAAATCTTTTCCTTTTCTTTAGCATTTCTGATAATTGGGCTAGAACGGCGATAAGACAGGAATATAAATAATTTAAGCCAATTCGTATTAACTTCTTTCTTAATTTACGTTTTATTGTTAAGAACAGAGTTGTGCAAAATAGCTCGTCGTGGCTTTTGTACATATGTGTGAGCTTGGCTCATTGTAAGTGCTAGGCGAGGGACGACAATGAGCCAGCATGGGGGTGATGGACAGAGAACGGAAAGCTGAACATACTAACAAATATTTATGATTGCGAACAAGAGGGCATAGCGCGGAAAAGCGGCAAAATTATGTGAGCGGTCGTGTAGGAGAGCGCAGAACGTTTTGCGCCACATTGGTTAAAATTTGTGTGATGTTTCTCATTTACTCACATGAGTCAAAATGCCGGCGTCTGGCGTAAAGCCAGTGCGGCTGCTAAGGTAACACGATCAGTTCTTCTCCATGCTTGAGAGATGATGGTTTTCGTTTTTGATTTCGCTGAACGATATTGATACCAAGTGAAAGGTGTTGAGCAGGGGTACATCACAGAGCTCTTTTGATTGCTATGACTAAGTTTCTTTCGCAGAGAATGTGAGAGAAGAAGAAAGATAAAGAGAGAGGGGGAGTAGAGATAGATAAGGAGAAGAAAACCCGCAACAAGAAAATGAAAATGAATATAACAAGTAAGGAACTTTAAGTTCGAGTGGAATCGAACATTAGATACTCAGCTGTATGCTTTCATTGTTTCTTTGCGTTTGATGGAAACACGGTGTACTTTATATAAAGCAAGTGTTGCATAAAGTGGGCGTAGCCACGCCCATTTTCAACATTTTTATCAGCCATCCAACTAAGCATATGAATATTATTCTTTGTGGAAAATTTCATTCCCTTATGACTTCTACTTACAAAGATGTCATGTTACAAATTCCCACAGGGTTTTCCAGAAATATCTTTGTTAAAAAGTAGGCGTGGTCATAAACCGATTTCAATAAATTTTTGTGTGTCTATTAACACAAATTATAAATGTGTATAAACCAAGTTTCGTCATAATATCTCAATTATTTGTCGAGTTATGGGCTCCGAAATATCGTAGATTCCTTTGTTTAAAAAGAGTCGGTGCCACGCCTATTTTCCAAAATTTTTCTATTTTTTGTTTTCGGTCTATTGTGAAACTCATGCCACAAAATTTCAATGAATTATTTTTATATTTGACGAAGATATCGCTTAAAATGTTTTTATTGGGTCACTTTATAATACCCATATATAAAAGTGGGCGTGGCGATCAACCGATGTTGAAAATTTTTCGTCCAAAGATTTGCCTAAGTAAGTATATTACGCTTATCAAATTTTATCGATATATGTACCTGGAACGGTAACTGAGTTATGACATATCAAACTTTCGATCCTTGACCCTTAATCCTTGACCATATTTCTCCATTCGGGCCCGAGCTCATTATGTGTGTAAAAGTTTATCACTCTAGCTATAATAGAGACTGAGATACCACATTTCCGATTTTTGCTATATAGGAAAAGTGGGCGTGGTCATGGTCCGATTTCGCCAATTTTCAATACAAACCGTCCCAGTCTCGATACCAACTTCCATTTCAAATTCCATCAAAATATCTCAATTTTTGCGCGAGTTAGAGTGTTTACAGGCGGACGGACGGATGGACGGACATGGCTAAATCGATTTCTCTTTTCACCTTGATCATTTTGATATACATATACGAGTATAAGTCCATATCTATTTCGATTATTTCATTCTGTTACAATCCACCGTTATATGATTAAAACTATAATACTCTGTGTACTAGTACAGCTGAGTATAAAAATGAAAACAAAGGAAAAAAAGAAATAGGAAAACAATAGGAAAAGGAAAGAGCAAAATAAAGTTAGAGGGAAAGACTCATTACAACGTAAAATTATTTTATAGTACTTAAATCTTATATTGCAAAGTAGTCTTCTTCCCGGTTTGAAATCCCTTTCGAAAGAATTCTGTCTTTTTCGAAAAGTAGCTTATCTTAGGGGATTCACGTTACGACTTATCCGTGGCATATATGTATGTACTCCTTCTGGTCCAGTCGCTTTCCCTTTTTCTGATCTTCCACCTAATTTCGCCTGCGCTGGACTCGTTTATTATCCGCTTGGCCCTTTTCACAAAAAATATAAAAAGTGATTAGGGTGAAGGCTGGGCTAAACATTTTAAATAAAGCAAAAAAAATCGATTATGTTTGATGAAGCGCACGAAAATTTCACGCAGGTTTGCATTAGAGCCTCAATTTAAATGAAATGGCAATACACGTACTCTGAAAAAACAACGTTGTAAATCTAAAGACTTTCACTGTTAAATCAACTACTTTCCGCAGTTGAAATGTGCCCAACAACACTACGTTGTTGCTTCAAAGGTGCGAGCGTTGCTGATTTAAGTCAATAACGGAGATTGTTGGAAAAAATTTTCACCTAAAAATAAATTTTTGTTTGCATTTTACTCTTCATCTTCTCTCCGCCCGGGTCCCAACTGCAAATATGTAGACTCCGCTTGTTCTCCTATTCTTCTCTCCTTCTTATCATTCACTGGTTGCTATCTTTATTTCTTATTCTGATTTTTCTTCTTTATTTTATATTCTCCGGATTCGAACCATGACATCAACCTAAAATTCTATCCAATCATCACATAGTGGAATATTCAACATTATATTGAATTGTAGTAAGCTATTTATACTTCCATTTCCTAAAAAGGAATCCATGCATTATTTGAATCATTGTAAAAACAAAATTTAAAAAAATTTGTTCTCATTAGTTTTGTTTACAACGGAAACTGTTGGGTCAAATACTTTTGCCTTTAAATCAACACCGAGGAGAAAATTGTTGCTAAAAATAAACTTTTGTTTGGATTTTTCTCTTCATCTTCTCTCCATCATTATTTTTTTTGTTGGTTTTCTCACAAAAAATTATTTTCTCACAAAAAATTTTTTAAAGGCAAGCAAGTTTTTGAATCAACAACGCCCGTTGTTGAATAAATTGTTGGATCAAAAACTTTGCTGTAAAAACAAATACTTTTGCTGTTGAATCAAAGACGGAGATTCAACAGCCGAAAGTTGTTGGTTTAACTACGGATATTTTTTTTCAGAGTATATGTGCAATATACATACACACTTACAAATACACAAAAAAATCAACTCTGACGTACATTGACCCTAATTTTTGTACATACACATGTATGCACATATGTATTACAAACTGACCACCACCAACTGCACTTCCCTCCCTTCGATTACACTCACATGCAAACAGATAGAAAAACTCTTAAATTAAATTACATTTTCCAAAGCGGAGCTGGACTGGCCGGGTCAGGCCAGACCGAAGCTTATCGCGCTTGTTTGACGTGTGCATCTAAATCCGTGTGCGTGTGTGTTATATATTTATATTAAACATTATAATTTATGAAGGAACGACAAATGTTGTTTGCAAACATACACACAACTGCATAGAAACATACGCACATCATAATATTATGTAATATCACATAATCAGATAATGCAAGGCATTTTGGTTAATGTTGAAGGACACACACACACACATACGCACTCACGTTGTAGACACCTTCCAAAAAGTGGTATAAGGAGAGTAAAGAAATAAGGAATACATTCATCAAAGATTTGAAACTTAACTTAGCCCCTCCCGGCCTGCGTTCCTTCTCAGAAGCGGGTGCAGAGTTTGGGTGAGTTGTTTGCCCCGCAGGCCTATTAGATGCCAGTCGCCAGCTTCAACCGGGGTCATACCTGATTACAGTTATCGCACATATCATTTGGCGGTGGCGCCACTCATCCATAGCCTCCTTTTGTCACCCAAGCTGCTGCCGGTGAAGCCCTAGGGGGAAGCACGGTCAGTTTAGCCCTTCTATTTTTATTTTTGTTTTTATTTTTATTTTTATTTTTTTTTTTACTTTTCTGTTGGCTAGGACACCTGTCCAGTATGAGGCGCTTGCTCACCCGCCCTTCCAGTAACTTGATTCAGGGGTTGCCCTGATTGGTTACCGAGTGAGGGAGTGAGCCTGAAAGAATTTTTAATTTGGCTTTACGGAATACTCTAATATAACCATTTGGATGTTCCACCTTCAGGCGATACACAGTTTTTTAAAGCTTTGAATTTGTCCCAAAAAAAAGGTTAAGGTTTTAGAACTGGAGATTAGATCTGAATTAAATGTGAGAAACGTCCTAATATTCATAGTATGTACATTAGGCCGTCTCGCCTTATAGGGACGCAAAAATAAAGTTCGCCGTACGCCCCCGCATATGATGTCTTTTTGGAAAATATTTCCGGAAAATTTTTTTATTTTTTTTTGGACGTGGCTAGATGTCGCTAAAATTTATTTTTCTCATATCTTCAGTATTTATAGTCCGATCTCTAAGTTTAATACACCAATGTCTTTGGCTTGAAAGGACGCTTTATACTATGGAATATTATTAACCCTATGTGCGTCATTGGGGTCACTACCACCCAGTACTTAGTTTATTCCACCTTAATGCAATTTTTTATGCCTACATGTTAAACGTAGTCTAAAATCATTTATCTCTTGCAAAAGAAGTATTTCGATAGCTTGAGCAGAACCCAAAATAAAACACGTTAAACATTCCGTGGAATATATGTTGTTCGCTTTCTTTGGTCCTTTAGGTCCATTTTACAAAGATTTCTTCTGAGGAGACCCCTACTGAAATTTTATGGCGAATCATTTTCTAGAACATTTTAACCCTCTAGCACCGCCAATAAGGGCTTATTTTGACCTCCTTTTTTAAGAAAATGCGGAAAAATAGTATTTTTAAGGCCGCCAGAGGGTTAAAATGTTCTAGAAAATTATTTGGCATCAAATTTTACTAGGGGTCTCCTCAGAAAATTTTTCTATAAAGTTAACCTAAAAGACCAAAGGAACCGAAAAATCTATATTCCTCGGAATGTTGAATGTGTTTTATTTCGGGTTCTGCTCAAGCTATCGGAATACTTGATTTGCAAAAGATTAATAATTTTTGACTACGTTTAACATGCAGACATAAAAAAGGTACATTAGGGTGGTATAAACTAAGTACTGGATGGTAGTGACCCCAATGGCGCACACAGGGTTAATAATATTCCATAGTGTAAACCGCCCTTTCAAGCCAAAGACATTGTTGTATTAAACTTAGAGATCGGACTATAAATACCGAAGATATGTGAAAAATAAATTTTAGCGACATCTAGCGGCGTTCAAAAAAAAATTAAAAATTTTTTCGGAAATGTTTTCCAAAAAGACATCATATGCGGGGGCGTACGGCGAACTTTATTTTTTGCGATACGGTCTAATGTACATATGTATCTCCTTTTTCATTTTTAGTTAACTATCTTTTCACTTTCTATTCACTCCCAGGTTCTTTTATCATCTGGCTAAATAATTTTCGTGTGCTGCGAATATAAGGTAAGTGAATGTAAAGTAGTTTTATATTTGTAGGTATGAATATTCCAAGTAACTCTCATGAAAAACGAATTCATTAAACTGACCTAGAAAATCCAGGTATTGAAGAGTAATCAGTGAAGCGAGGCTATGGAATCATATACATATGTCTATTAAGGGTAGTGTATTATGTAGTGATTAAATTTCAGATAACAGCAATGACTGTGATAATCATAACCCATTCCTCGAATCGGAACCACCGTAAGGAACTAAAAGTTTTTTTTTATAGTAAGGAATATCAACAAATGGAAAAAAAATTGTTGCATATTTCAAGGCGCATATTTGTTTCCTATTATTTCTTATCGTCGGCCTCCTGCAAGAAACACGAATGTGAAAATTTGTTTAAGTGCGACGTCTGCTCTTTATCGGGTATATATTAATGTAATAGCAATTAATATTTGTATAAATGCTTGTGTAAACATACATAAATAATATGTACGTGTATGTACATAGATATATATACAAATATCAATTATTATTGTATATATATATATATATATGTATATATACCCGATAAAGAACAGACTTCGCATTTAAAAAAATTTTCACATTCATGTTTCTGGCAGGAGGCCGACGTTATGTACTTTTATGTTCTTTGTATAAAAATGCAGTCTGAGCAAGCGCCGACGAACAATTTTCTGGAATGCATTAACCCTCTAGCGGCCACGTAAATGGTAATTAAATGAAAGTGCCCCCAAAATAGGGTCAAAAGGATCCTTTCGTAAGTAAGCTAATTAATAGATGCAACATACAACATATGATTTATAAAATAATATATGTACATAATTTGCTTGAAAGAGATTAATGACAAATTAGTTAGTAAAAAAAAAATGGCAAAAGAACCCCAAAAAGGAGCTTAAATGCACAGCTAAAGCAACCAAAAAAGCAGCATACATATGTACATAAATTCAAACAATAAACGCGAGGCGGCACGCGACATTTTACTTGGATGCCTTTTGTTTTTGTGCTTGTTTTGGTTTTTGTAGCATTCTCTGTTGCCTTGGGCTACACATGCACCGCATATCGCATATCATATCCTGACTGCTGTTGTTGTTGTCTCTTTTGTATTTATCGCCCTGCAGGCATGTCACTGACGCGCACACACACACACACATGTATGTAAAAGCCCATTCAGATATCCTGCTGCTACCAGCCAAAAACAAGAGGACATTCAATGTCACTTTACTTCGCGCTTGAACAAATCACATTTTAGGGCAACAAAAACAACAACAACAACAACAAAAACAGGAAATAAAAGGCGAAAAACCTAAAAAAAGCGAATCGTTTTGTTTATTTGTTGTTGTACTTGTTTGTGTTTTGTGCATCGCGTGGTTGCGCACTTAATTAACTGCAGTTTGTTGCATGCCACCTCACACACTCACCAAAACACTAACCCACACAAGCGAGCATTTATGTATGTAATTGAAAGAGTGAAAGAGAGAGAAAGAGATGCAAAGAAAACCCATGCGAAAATACCGTTGCTAAGAGTTCAATGCACTTTGACACGCAACAAACTAAAGTAACAAAAATAGCAATAACAACAACAACCACAACTGCTATGACAATAAACTGCAACATCAACAGCAACAACAATCCAAAAAGGTTTGTGTGTAGGACACTAACAAAAAAAAATAATAATTTAAATGATCGCATTAAGCGATGTCAATAAGTCGTCGCTTTAGCTCGTAAATTGTCGGCATAAACACTGGATAAGTGAAGAGCCTTCTATGTAGAGAGGATGTAGAGGGTGAATGGGAGTTTAGGGGAGGGTAGCAAAGGGAAAATGCTTAGGTAGGTACCAAGCGAGGGTAAATTACTATCGAGAGGCGATGGCTAAGTTTAGCGCCTCATTTGTAAAGTACTAATTCGGGTTGTGTTCCGGTTTTTTTTTATTATGTTCGGCTTTTAAAGTTTTTTGTTATTAGCATGTTTCATGATTTACATAAGGCGATTAAATCAAAAACCGCAAAAAGAAAAAAAACAACAGCAACAAATTAAAATGGAACTTTTGTTCGTTTGTTTGAGCTAAAACGAATACAAAATTACCTATAAAGATTTAGTAAGACGAAGACTAAGCCAAAGACCACGGCGCAGACGAAGAATAGAACGACAGTGAAGATGATGAGAAGCACAAGTACGAAAGCAAAAACGAGAGCAATGATGAAGACGAGGATTTATTTTGGGACGAACTTGTTAACCTCAAGAGTGTATCCCCTCCTTTACATATTGTAACTAATCTCTGTATTTCTCGGTCGATGAGTAATAAATGATATTGCGAACATTGTTCGAATAGGGTTTTGGCCAAGCTTCCCCTCATCGAGCTATTTCAGTGTTATCCAATATACTCTACGAGGATTCTTTATCACTTTGTTATAATTTATCGAAATATGTGACAAGTCAACGGGCGATGGCGTGGTCGATAAGGCGCCGCAAAAGAGTGCTGATTCTTTACGTGATGTAGGAAAGCAAATACTTTATCATGTGCCTGAATCAAAATTCAAATTTGGTGCTCGAAACCTATTTAGGCAGTGGAATCATTGAGAAGTTAATCAACACATCAGCTTTTGGTGAAATGTATGTACATTAGAGTAGCCCTTACGCCTATGGAAACATTTTTTTCCACTTTTTTGAGACGTTACCCCCTGAAATGGTTTCATGTACGAAGAAAATATTCCCTGTTTAATATTTGCGCGATTGGGCAACGTTAACCCGTGCCACAATGTGTTGAAATAAGGAACCAAGGGTTATATGGTTCTGTGGACGTTTATATTGGACGAATTCTCTTATATTTTGAGTTTTAATAGATTACAGTGTTGTTATTTATTAGGCTCCACAAATAAATGATTTATGAATAAAAAATATGTACTGATATTCTATATATTGAAGCAATAAAATGTCATGGATCCTTAGCTACTCATATATACAAACAATTTAAGAAAATTGAAATTTTTAATATATATTTTTCATGTACTCGTACATACATATTTATATGGAAAATTTTAAAAATAAGTGCCCTCTATTAGTATAATGGTACATTGTTTTTCATGCATACGTACACAAATAAGAAATTCAGATTCAATTCAGAACTTTAATTCTCTTGAAAGTCCATTGAAAGCGCTTGCGGAGCAGTGCAATAACTCCCACATAAAAGGAATTAAATAACTCCCAAAGAAGGAAATGAAATAAGTCCCAACACACTGCGGGTTATTTCATTTGTCCATAACAATTTGCAACAGCACTTTTGAGCAAGCTAATTCTCACACAGAATGAAAGAAATATCCACAGTGTAAAACCCTCAAACAATTGCAATAGCTGTAACTTTGTATACTACTTTAACCCTCTAACTCTCCGACGATGACGTCGCTTTTACTCCTTTTTTAGAAAGTCCGCAAAAGTTCGAAGGTCGTTAGAGGGTTAAATAGTTATAGAAAATTGTTTGCCATAGAATTTCACTAGGTATTCACCGACAAAAGTACCTAAATACCACAGTCCAGGGACCTTATGGAGGTGATTTTTGTGACAAAATTTTATTTTGGAACTTTTCTTATTTTTATACAGGGACTTGTAACAAAACTCGTAACGAAACGAAACTCTCGTTTCTGGCGTTTCTGTTCCAAGAAACATTAAAGGATAGAAACTAAATTCGAAACCAAAAGATTGTAACGTTTCAATAAGTAACAAAACCTGTAACGAAACTAAATTAATTTTGTTCCTTGTAACAGAAACAGAAACAAAAGTCCTTTGTAACAAAAGTCGTAACAAAACTCCGAAACGTTTCCAGCAGAAACAAAATCTGTAACGAAACTAAATTAATTTTGTTTCTCAGAAACAAAACCAGAAACAAAATTAATTTTGTTCCTTGCAACAAAAACAAAACCAGAAACGAAATTAATTTTGTTTCTCAGTGGCAAAACTATAAAAATTATTATAATACTATTTGCCGTACATTAGGATGGACTTATTATTTTTAGGTATATAATATATATATGTATACCTGTGGCATTTTGATGTGTAAACATCTTTGCTGTAGCTACGAGTAATTTCGAAACTGATTACACATCAATGTTCATGAGTACTCCTTACTCACGTTTCCTTTTTTTTTTTTAACTCAACTGGAGTTAGGAAAATATGTCAAAATTTTCTAAGGCGAAATTAAAAAAAAACCCTTATAATTTGCTTTATTAACTAATACCTATTAGAAACTTGTTTCGGACTATAATTGGATGCGTGAAATGATAGATTGACAGAAATGTAATAAAGCTTGATTAATTAAGCAAATACACATTTTTTAACTTCACTTAAGATATTTTTGGATTTGAACAGAGGTCGAGTTAAGTTCTTTTAGGAGAGCATTTTTTTTGTTTTTTTTTCACTGTTTTTTACTGGTATATTTAAATGAAATGAACACGCGTTTAGATGGTTAATTAATATATTGAACCTGATATCTTTTTTCTTGAAAAAATTTGCAGTTTGCGAAAAAATCATAATTTTGTCCCTTACGATAATTTCGCTCTCAATGTTTTATGAGCGTATTTGAATAAATGTCCCTTACGATAATATTTAAAAAAATATAAGTGTCTTATTCCATACTTTAGTTGGTTGCCACAGGCATACATATATATGTATATTATATACCTAAAAATAACATGTCCATCCTAATGTTCTGCAAATATAGTTTTTCTACTGAGAAAAAAAATTAATTTTGTTTCTGGTTTTGTTTTTGTTGCAAGGAACAAAATTAATTTTGTTTCTGATACTGAGAAATAAAATTAATTTAGGGCCGATTTCATAATCAAATTAAAAGTTCCTTTAAATTCTAAAGGAGCCTTTAATTTGCTGATCGATTTCATAAAGTATTTTTGAAGATAAAAGTTCCTTTAAAGTTAAATACCCAAAAACGGGCATTTAAGTTATTTAAAGGTTCCTTCTGCCAGAAAAAATTTCATTTCTGCAGTCTGTCAAAATCAAATATCAAAAATTTATTAAAATTTTTGAACCGATTTTGTTTGTTGAGTCCTATAATGCAATATTCATCTCTTCCTCTTTTGTGAGGTTGCATGACCGCTTCCTATTTTTTCTGCACTGGGTTTCCAAATTATGCTTCTTTGTTCTTTTTATTTTTTCAAAAAAATAAAATAAAGCCACAATCAAAAAATTTATTTACATATTTTCAGAAAAAAACCAAATGTCAAATTTCAATAAATTTATATTTATTTTTAAATTTATGAAAATCATTTGCCGTTAAAGCAGCCTTTTAATTTTATATGATTATGAAATCACTCCCACTTTAAAGAACATTTAAATGGCTCTTTAACTAAAAGGCTCCTTTAACAAAAGGAGCTTTAAGAATTTCATTATGAAATCGGCCCTTAGTTTCGTTACAGGTTTTGTTTCTGCTGGAAACGTTTCGGAGTTTTGTTACGACTTTTGTTACAAAGGAGTTTTGTTTCTGTTTCAGTTTCGTTACTTAGCTGTGTAACAGAAACCGAAACCGAAACGCGTTACAAGTCCCTGTTTTTATATCAGAATTCAATTAAAATGGTGTGCAAATGTAGAAAATTGGAAACTTTTAATTTTCTAAGTGCCTCCTTGGATGAAATTCTTACAAAATGCCTCGAGGAAGATGAATGGGAAACCGATATTATATTTGTGAAGCATTTTGAAACGGTAGTTACGCTGACTACGCGTAAAGTGACCATGATACGGACACAAACTTTCCCAATACCGACAGAAACTCACTTTGTGCTAAAAAGGTACCTATGCGCGGCATGTCCTTCAGTTAACTGACTTCACCAGTTGCACATTTTAAAATTATTGTATTGGAAGAAAATAATATGGACTATGATTTTAAATAAATATACAATTCTTAAGTGAAATGTTTGATTTTTTTGTTTTAATACTATGTTGCTTTATACGTGAGAACCAAAATTTAATGTCATCTACATACGTACATACATCTTCTACGATTCTTGCTACTCATGCAATTGCAACGGTAAAATAATAAAAGTATTTTGATTAATTTTATGCAAATTTAAACTTGTAAACATCTCAGAGTTAAGTTTTCGCACATACATATATTTATCGCGGCATAACCAAAAGCAGCGCGTAGGTACTAAAAGTGATGTTGATAATTTTTCAATTTCAACTCGTTGTGGCATGGGTTAGAGTTGTTCTATCGGGCCAAAATTTTCAGGGTATTATTGTTTTATTAAACAAAAATAAATCAGGGGGTAACACATGCAAATTTCCGACTTTCAAATAAGGGCTACTCTAATGTACATACATAATAATGGCAAGCGAAAAGCAAGGCAAATAAATAATAGGTTAAAAAAACTAAAAAACACGCTTTAATCTTAAAAATCGTACTAAAAATTGAGAAATAATTTAATTAGGAACAAAATGATGAACGAAAATATAAGTATTTAAGGGAAAGCGTGGGGTGCTCAGTATGTCAAAAAATATTTAAAATCGGTGTTTTTTTTACTAATAATTTTATTTTGACTTTTTTGAGATTTCATATATCGTACTCTTTAATTTCGCAACTAGGTATATTTTTGTACTACACCATTTCCAGATGGATTTTAGAAAGTGTTAACTGGATTTTAGAAACGACAATTGGATTTTAGAAAGAGAGAATTGGATTTTACACCATTTCCAGATGGATTTTAGAAAGCGTTAACTGGATTTTAGAAACGACAATTGGACTTTAGAAAGAGATAATTGGATTTTAGAAATGTCAATTGGATTTTGGAAAGGGGAAATTGGATTTTAGAAAGGTCAATTGGATTTTAGAAAAGGGAAATTGGATTTTAGAAATGTCAATTGGATTTTAGAAAGGGGAAATTTTATTTTAGAAATGTCAGTTGGATTTTCGAAAGCGTGAATTGGATTTCAGAATGTGCGTGTAAAATAAATTTTACACAGAATTTTTCCAATAGAAATTCTTTATTGCGTATGAAATTATAATGTACATATACGTAATTGTATAAATTTTCGAAAATCCAATTTACGGTTTCTAAAATCCAATTTCCCTTTTCTAAAATCCAATTGGCATTTCTAAAATCCAATTTTCCCTTTCTAAAATCCAATTGACATTTCTAAAATCCAATTTCCCCTTTCTAAAATCCAATTGACATTTCCAAAATCCAATTTCCCCTTTCTAAAATCCAATTGACAATTCTAAAATCCAATTTCCCCTTTCTAAAATCCAGTTGACGCTTTCTAAAATCCATCTGGAAATGGTGTAGAAATGTCAATTGGATTTTAGAAAGGGGAAACTGGATTTTAGAAAGGTCAATTGGATTTTAGAAAGGGGAAACTGGATTTTAGAAAGGTCAATTGGATTTTAGAAAGGGGAAATTGGATTTTAGAAATGTCAGTGGGATTTTCGAAAGCGTGAATTGGATTTCAGAATGTGCGTGTAAAATAAATTTTACACAGAATTTTTCGAATAGAAATTCTTTATTGCGTATGAAATTATAATGTACATATACGTAATTATATAAATTTTCGAAAATCCAATTTACGGTTTCTAAAGTCCAATTTCCCTTTTCTAAAATCCAATTGACATTTCTAAAATCCAATTTTCCCTTTCTAAAATCCAATTGACATTTCTAAAATCCAATTTCCCCTTTCTAAAATCCAATTGACATTTCCAAAATCCAATTTCCCTTTTCTAAAATCCAATTGACATTTCTAAAATCCAATTTTTCCTTTCTAAAATCCAGTTGACACTTTCTAAAATCCATCTGGAAATGGTGTAGTTGTACAAATCGAATATTTTCATGTTCAAATATTATTGAGCACCCCCACGCTTTTCCTTAAATACTTATATTTTCGTTCATCATTTTGTTTCTAATTAAATTATTTCTCAATTTTTAGTACGATTTTTAAGATTAAAGCGTGTTTTTTAGTTTTTTTAACCTATTATTTATTTTTAACTTTTTAGTGAAATTTTTCATTAAAGGATGTTTTATGCGGACGCAAGAATAAAAGTAGAAAGAAGTCTGATGGGATGTGGTTTTCTCCGAAATAGATCTACATACATATGTATTTATAACTTCTACCAAAAATCCCAATATGCAGTGAAGTAAACTAGCTTATTATACAATAATTTCCAAACCCTTTTATTCAAGGTTTTCCAAAATAGTTTGGAAATACAAAATTTCCGAAACGTTTTGTTATATTTTACAATCAGAAAGTGAAGAGAAGTTGAGGTGGAGCATTTGAAAAGAACAAAAAAAAAAAGAAACCTAATTGAATAAATTCGGATTTAGACAACAAAGTTCAGAATACGTTTGTAGCGTAATGGTGAGGTATGCTGCCTATTTTATTTTTAGAGAAATTTTTTTCACCTCACATTTACAAAACATTGTATAAAAATTGCTTTCCAAACGTGAAATGCAATTATAGAATTAGGGTTCCTTTTCGTTGATTCAGCACTTACTATTAAATGAATTACAAACAAAACCAGTTCTTGCTTTGCATGTATGTATGTACATGCGGCTAATTTCATTGCAAATACAACAAACCCAAAACAGAAAGCTTCAAACTTCATTTTTGAGTGAATTTATGCATTGAGTTTATCGCCATCGCTATGAGCGATCGCTGGCTGTTGTGCGTTATGGTAAAGGCCCAATGCACGCTTGCTTTGCTTGCTTGGCTGTGAGAAATGTCAAAATCATTTTGAGCTCTACTAAAATGTATAAAAGTTGGCCAAATGTCAGCTTTACTTCACGCGCTTGAAGCGCTGCAAAGTTTTGAATTGCCCAATTCTCTATTTGACAGCGCTTTGAAAGCTTTGGCATCATTTTTGACAATTCAATTTCCAATATGGCTGCTGATATTAGGCAGTAGGTGTATTCCCTAACAGAAAATTATTACAAATTATAAAAATATTGTAAGAAATACCACCTGTTAAGCAAAAAATTTGCAGAAGAGGAAAAAACTCAAAACTTGTTCAGCACTTCGAGTCAACATTTTAGGGTTGTTTCTTAGGAAACTAACAGCTAGCTGTCAAGTGAAATGAAAAGAAAAAAATGTAAAGAATTACGCTCACAACAAAACAGACAGGAAATCAAGAAACGGAAAACTACTAAAATTAGCAAAAAATTATTTTAATGCTATTTTTGGCTTTTAATTATTTTTTTCTAATTTCAAAGATTTCAATTACAACCTAACCTAATCTAATTGTGGAAACAGCGCATCAGCTGTTTACTTGCAAATGTTTACAATTTTGTGTTCAATAACTTTGGTTGATAATTTTCTCTTTTTCTCGTTTTTACACTAAATTTGTCACTGACGCTCTTCTTGCAAGTAAAGTTGTTGAACAAATCTCATTTCAGCTTGTGAAAATTTTACTAGCTGAAATTTGGAGCTCTATGATTGTTACTCTCACGCTTTGGCTCTCATTCGGCTTTTTTGATTCAAGAAACGATTTGCTAGCACGAACTTGGATAAATATTCATAGCTAGCTATGTAATAAGAAACAAACCTTTTGTTTTATTTCTTTGGATTGCCGATTCAGCTGATTAATATGACAGCGTTCAAAGCTACCATTGGGCTATAGAAGCTTTCAAAGTAAAGCAAAGCAAACTGAAACAAACAAAGCCAGAAAAGCAAGCGTACATTGGGCCTTTACCTTTAGTTCGCTCGCTATTTGAGTGGTTATACGTTTTTCTTTGAACATTTGTTTGTGATTTGAGTAGAATGTATTTTTGAGCGTTCGTGAGTGAGTTTTTCCGTACCCTGAAAGCTTGTTACTTATTGGCTTGTATACGCGAGTGAATTGAAATTCATAGAGGCTATTTTGAAGAAAGGTAACATAAAAGCCGCAATGAAGCATAAAGTATAATGTTGAATGTCCTACTATATGATGCCGTTGGGCTGTTGATGTCATGTTTCGAATCCGGAGGAGAATACATAGAAATAATAGAGAGAACACAAAAAAGTGAATGTTTGAAAGATATAATTATTTAGTTAAATGTTACAACTTTTAGGATGGGATGAAGATACATACATACATACATACATACATACATACATACATACATACATACATACAGGTGAAGCTAATAAAAGCGTGTTAAAAAAAGGAGAAGAAGTTATGTAATTAACATGTAGTATAGAGCCTTAATTTATATAAACGTGTTTCTAAAAGAAAATCTCTAAAAGTTATTAATGCATTAAAAACAAGAAAATATCAAGTTACCTGCCGCCATTGTATATTTATGTGCTCATAATTAAGTGAAGATGACAGATAAAAAAAAAAGAAAAATTGGGCAAATGGGAATTGGTAAATGGTAAACAAAGCTTGGAAAGAAAATTTAATTTAAATGAAAAACTGGTTTCTTGTTTTCCTTTGCGTTGGGCATATTTTTGGTCTGGCAACAACCCTTTTCGCGCGGCTCAAATTCAACGCTGACGATATTTACATACACACACATACGTATACATATGTATTTCCTTCGAGTTTTTCCACAAAAAAAGTTTTGTTGTTGTTTAATATTTTATGGCTAATGCCGCCATATGTCTTCATTAGCATATACTTAATAAAAAGCGTTTCCACTCACACATACTACATATCGACGCTTCCGAACAATAATGTACTAAGTCGACTTAGTACGTTTGCCTGTTTTTGGCATTTTCAAGCACAAGCAAGTCTTAATTTGGATGCTGTCAAATTTTGGTATCAATCGGACAATCCAACCAACCTTATAAGCAAAAGTGCACATACATATAATACAAATCGAGATTTTTATAGAACAAAAACTTTGAGAGCTTACCAAGAAAAAAAAAACAACGTAGCAAATTTTTATTTTTTCTTGCGGTTTTGTAGAAAGCGTACCATAACTTAGATAGTATCGAGTTTTGGTATTGATCGTTCAATCCAAACAGAAGTTACAAGTGAAAATAAACTTAGCCTACACCTAAAGTTTCTTATCGAATTTAAACTTTGAGAGCCTCCCCTGCAAAATACAGCTTTCAGACTTAGTACAGTATTGTTTGGAAGCGTCGTTATGATGATAAATAGGATAAATAGTATTTTTGAAATGGTACAACGAATCAAAAAGAAAGGAAAGAGCGGTTTGTTTCATACAAGCGCATCATCTGCTCGATCAGCTTTACCTGCACTTCTCTCTATGGGCTTTGATGTGAGTGAAATTTAGCAAGTTATTGTGGGGAATATCTGTCTTTTAAATTGGCAAGCGAGGATCAAAGGGGTGAACCATATTCAGCATTAAGTTCGACTAGCTTGAAAAGAGAGTGGGGGAATATAGGTAAGGAGCTTGTGTAACATAAATAATCTACTTTTAGGTGCTTTAATAATAACTAGTATCGCCGGTGCTCGAAATTCGACCATGCAATTTATTTTTTCAACTTTGTATTGGTACAAAAATTATTGCTTTTCGCGGAGATAAGCAACACTTTCTAAATTCCAGTTGTACCGCAACACTGATTTGCCCTTTTGATCACGGTCCGACGCGGAATCACGGTAAAAATCAAGGCAGATCTAGGAAGGTAGGCCCGGTGACGAAGTTTTTCAATTCGCCGCCGAGCCTACCTGTTAGATATGCCTTGATCAAAATTAAAATTACTCAGTGTGCTCTCCCGCCCTCTCTCTCATTTTCGCTTTAATCGAAAAGCAATAGGAAATATTTGGCCGCGTTGATTTTGATCTGAGCGTAAACTGGTCCAATGCATATAAAATAGAGAGAGCGCTTTGAAATTAAAGCAACTCTTCAACTGTGTTTACGAGATTTGTAAACATTTTTACGATATCTATTTCTCTTAACTAAAAACGTTATTTATTAATTATAAACAAATTAAATAATTTATAGAAAAAATTATATGCCTATGCACTGCTCCTGACTCATACGAACTCATCCATATCAATTTTATGTGGATATGAGTATGTTAAATGTGCTAAACAGCCTGGCAATTGTTTGTATGGGAAAAATGTTAGCCTATTAATATATAGATAATAATAATAATACCCAACGGTTTACCCTCCATATCCATATTCATCAGCTGATTGTATGTCATTTACTAAGTGAGGCTAGAACTATGTTTTTATAATAAAAAGCGAGTCTGAAGTGTCAAACGTGCTGGAGTGATCATTAAAGTCATGGCATAAGCGGAGGAATGGTTCATTTAATTCGAAATTTGTTTTGCAAGGTTTCACAAAGAGTGGCTTGAAATGCCTCGATACTCTACATGGAACGTTAAAATATAACTCACTTTGATTTGATTTTTATAAGTCCAGTGATTAATGTAACCATAAAAACTATACCAAGCATCTCTCTACGACTAGAAAGTGAAGGCAAATTAATTAGTTTTAAACGTGAAATGTAAGGTGGATGAATGTAATCTGAGTCCCAACGAAAGTTACGCAAAGCAAAAAGCAGGAACTGCTTTTGGACAGATTCTATTTTATCTGAAAAACACTGGTAGTGGCGATTCCAAATAATAGATGTGTATTCCACGATAGGTCTAACTAAGCTTATAAGTAGAGCTTTTGTGACGTAAGGATCGTTCGCATACATTTTTGAAGATCCTTTCGAGGTATTTTCTCAAAAGCTCTGTCGATTTAGTCACTACAATACTCCAAAAAGAAAATTCATTGAGCCTTTGGGAACAAAATCGGCTACCAACGCACTATTCTTAAGTTTATGGCACTTTACGAACTCCTTGGTCTACCTTTTTAAGCTCATTTGCATGTCTATTGGACTAGCTAGAGTATTGGTTGGCATGAGTTCATTTTTTGGTTGCCTCATGTCTTTTTGGGCTTGTCGGATTCAGATGGTTTACATCCATTTAGTTGTTAGAAATGAGTGTGTTGGTTCTACACGTTTTTGTGTCTCATACAGTCTGTGAAGAGTTTCTGTGTCCATTTTGGATTCTTATTCAAATATGTCAGAATTTGCAGCAGAAGCTGCAAAAATGTTGAAAGGCAACGTAAGCTGCACTTCCACTCCACTCTTTAACTCTCTCATCTTTCTTAACCTTTAACTTGCGACGTGGTGGTAATTTTTACACCGACTTACAGTTTCCTTAAATATCTCTTTCAACTTACCGTCCAGCAAGTTTACTCTCTTAGTATCTTCCCATCTCGTTTGTAATTATTGACCCGTTTTGTTTTTATGGAGTAAGGTGTAACATTTGACGAGAAATGATGATGGTTGTTTAAAAATTACCCCACGTCTTGGGTAACGTTAGTTTTTCTTCGAATGCAATTTTTTGAAATTTACCACTTCACGCTTCTCTGCAGCATTTTGATGCTTTTAGATTCTACTCATGTCATCATAATTATCGATCAGTATAGTTTCTATCTTGGAAGGTATCAAATAACGGATAAATTATGATATCGGTGTAAAAATTACCACACCTCGACGTTAACGTAACTTTTTCTTCAAAAATAATTTATTTCCATTTAAAACTTCTCCCACTGGCCATTTGACTAACATGGATTATTAATTTTACCACTTCTTCAAATGATTATTGGAAGAAAAATTAGAAAATTCGTTTCGTGGTTGATTTTATACGCTCACGTTATTATGAAAAAAAAAAAATCAAAAAGACTGGCCAGCATTTTCTACAAAAAATTTTTTTTTAAATAAAATTCCTATTATATATTTAAAAATATATATTTTTTATGAAAACCCGTCTCTGAAGTTTAAAGAAAGTTTTTGTTTTACCTTTTATCTATAAGGTTTGAAAGAACAAGACCTTGTGAATTATAGTAAAAACTTTGTTGATTTAAAAAATTTAATTAACTTTTTATATCAATTTCATTTGAAAAAGGGCTGGCCTCTTTCCAATGCAAAAATTATTATAAAAAAATTTATTTTTTATTGAGAGTTTTAAGTAAAATGCGTAGAAAAAAATTTACCACCACGTCGTAAACTGTGTCACAAAATTTCACCTCGTCACTTAAAGGTTAAGTCATCTCAGCTCACTTTATTCCGACGCCACCTCATTGCATCTCATTCCACCTCACTCCACTTCATCTCATTCCTTTCCACCTCAACCGAATTTTCAAAAAAAAAAGATGGCCGGCTCTGTATGCAAGCGGAAGTGTTGAGAAGAGAACTGGCGGAAGAGGATGGTATGATGGTTTTCTAGGCTACCAAGAAAGCTGCAATAGCGTTTTTTGTGTATTTTTGTTGCACTCGAGTGCTCGCTTGGTTTTCGGTTCGCTGCGAGTTCTGCCCAGTCATGCGCTATCGTTAATTGTTTTGTTGTTATTAGATACTGTTATGTATCCACTTCAAAGCAGCCATTGTACACACAAATTATTCAGGTGCATTACGATACGAGTACAATCATGTCGCAGCTCGAATTAGCCGCTGAAAAGCCGAACAAACCGAATTATCGAAGCTTTTGAAGTGCTCGAAAGCCAAGCAGCAGCAAAAAACCGATAGTCGAGTGCCGAAGGCCGAAGACCGACTGTTCCATGAACGCTTTGCATGCATGTAGGTATGCATACTAGGGTGGTCCTTAAAATCAAATTAGCGATTTTCTTCGGTCTCACCCCCTACATCGGTAACAACACAGTCAAAGATATCGCATATAAATTTTGTTGCCGATCAGGACCATAGCTCAAAGTTCAGAAAATTCTATGGAGGTTCAAAGAATTAAATTAAATTTCGTTTTTTTCGATGTATTGTGGAACGATTTTCCGTCATCCCTTGTCAAGTTTGGTTTGGAGACAAACCGGTTTCGGCTAATATGCGCCATCTTCAGTGTCTTCAGCAGAACGAAAGAAGGGATGACGGAAAATCGTTCCACAATACATCATATTCCTACCCTGTCGGAAAAACAAGCAACCAAAAAGTTATTCGTTTTTTTCCTCTAATGCCCGCAATCGATAGCCTTTATTGAGGATACTAAATAAAAATTTTGGTCCCGATCGGAGCCGGTTAAGGGAAGTTACACAGGCAACACATACATATGGCAATATGAAGTTTGACCGCTTTGCAACACCATTAGCCGTCCGCAATTGGGGAAAAAATGGTATCTTCGACTACACATATGTATTAGCATCGACCTAGAGGGCGAGGTTGAAGAAATATGATATATTTGTCTCTATACATTTGGCGACCACCCTA
Source organism: Urophora cardui (assembly GCA_960531455.1). Lineage (NCBI taxonomy): Eukaryota > Metazoa > Arthropoda > Insecta > Diptera > Tephritidae > Urophora > Urophora cardui. The sequence continues at coordinate 29,403,954 of OY482671.1, read as the reverse complement.
ATGTACACGTAAAAAGTTATATGCAGAAACAGCTCTAGCTCTACAAACACACACACAAAAATGCAGTTTCCATCGTCCTTCAAATCCCAGTCTCCAAATAATTTACATATGTATGTACTTCCGCAGCCCTTCAAGCTGCGAGTTCATTCGCCCTTAACACACCTTACTCGTTCCTTGCACTCGCTGCTGTGTTTTTGGCTGCGCTGCGCTGCTTTGTCTGCCTGCAGCTTTCACTGACCAACATTGCTCTTTATATTGTATGCATGTATGTATGTATGTGTGACTGTAGCGAAACTTGTTCCAGCTCCTCAGCTGGTTAATCCAACAACGGTGGTCATTGTGATTTAGTGTGCGCTGTAGCTTTTGCAACGTTGCTGCTACATCCTTTCCATACATAATTTTTTTTCTTTTTTCTAGGTACTTCCCAAATTCCAAATCCCTTTCTCATCTGCATCCATTCCCTTTTTCTCATCCTCTTCCTTCGCCATCTCACCGCATCGCTTCCCACCTTTCCAATCGAAATTCTTATTTAGCTTGTCCTTTCCTGGTTCCGTATCCGGTTTGCCCACTTCGTTACATCAATCTTACCACATCGTTGCCCTCTGCACCCTCTCTCTATCATATTTCCCTCTAAACTCCTGTCGTGTGTATTTTGGCTGTGCTTTGCCGGCCGCTCATAGCAACACAAACACAAAAACACTGCATCTATTTTGGTATTCCTCTAGTTACATAAAGATATGTGTATGTATGTATATTAGGGTGGTCCTTAAAAATCAAATAAGCAATTTTCTTCGGTATCACCCCCTAGATCGGTAACAGCACAGTCAAAGATATCAGATATAAATTTTGGTCCAGATCGGATAAGGTTAAGGGGTGTCACACAGGGGTCTAAGTTCAGACCAAAGTAAGGACCAAACGATTTCATAACATTTCGAATTGGGCATTAGATTAAATTTTTTAATTAAATTTTTTCAATCTCCATAGAGCTTTCTGAATTTTGACCTCTGTGCGACACCACTTAACCGTCTCCAATCGGGAGAAAAATTTATATGCGGTATCTCCGATTATATTAGCACCAACCTACGGGGTGAGGTTCGCGAAATATGATATACAATTTGTCTGCATACATTTGGGGGCCAACCTAACGTATACACGTACATCCAGGCAGGCTTTGTGTCATTCATTCCTTTCTTTATTATTATTTTTGTTGTTGTGCCGCCTGTCGCCTGCCATCGCCGTATCTCATGTAATCTCATGTAATGGCATACGAGCTCAGTGGAATATTGGCTGCTTTTACATTACCAACATTACATACCGTGGAGTTGAGGGTTAGTTTTTGGGTGCGCCGCTCTTATACATACATCAATATAGAGAATGTTCCGTAGATACATATGTTCATAGTTTAGTGCATACATATGCACATAGATATGTGAAATATTCTATATTTAGTTATGTGTCTATATATTTGTGTAATATCCTGAGAATCGAAAAAGAGCTACAATGTAAATATATATGTATACATAAGTTACTGGGAGAGCTTTTCTTGCTTGCTGGACTGTAAAAGGCACAGTGTTCAATCTTTCATAAAATCTTGAAAAAATAGGTTCTTGTTTAAAAAAAGTAAAACGTGAAAAATTGAGATTTCTTAAAACAAACTTTCAGTGAACTTAATTCGGAAAGAAAAAATAATCAGTCTATACCAGAGTTGCCAAAATAAATTCTTATTTAAAAAAATATATATATGCCCTGCAAGAACTGTGCAGGTCATTTGACCGGTCATATGACCGGCAGGCATGACCAAAAGTTTTGGGATATTTCCTATCACATTCTTAAGGGCATCGGGAACTTTTGTGACCGTTTCATTCAGCACGTTCCCGTATTCGTATTTTCAAATTCCATTTTATCCTTATCTATCTCATTGGTTTTGAACTTGGCTAGAACACATACGAGTGCAAATGTGTTGGTAATATTATATTTTTGTAATAGTGTTAGTACTTTCAGTCACACAATTCTAGCAGTGTGTATATTTATTATAAAAAAAATTTTTTTTTCAATTGAAATTTTTGGTATAAAATAATTTTTAATAAATGAGTACCCATAAGCGCGCAAAAAATTTTAAAAGTCATTGTCTACGGGTTTTACAAAAACAAAATTAGCGCGAGAGTATAGGAGCCCAATGCATCTCTGCCTCCATACCAAGAGATAGTATAAAAATGCATAAAAAATGTACTCAATAGCCTGTGAATAAAATAGAATTATGTATGTTTTTTTTTTGAAGTTATTATTTATAAAAAACATATATTTTTCCCAATTTTACTTGCCATTCGCCCAAAATAGCTTTTTCTACGCGCACAGACCCTTTTTCCATTGTTTGAATTTTTTACTCTCTCACCTGATAGGAAGCACTCGCTATGCTATCGTCACTTCCACCATCCAACCGGCACTCAGCTCTATCGCCTTATCATACACACACACCCAAACACATTTAGGCGCATATGTATGGATGTAGCCTCACCTTCGTATGTGCATCGATATGCCCTTTTTTCCAACTGGAATTAGTGCAGCGCTTTGCTTATCAGAATTGGCGCAAGCGCACGCACCCATACATACATATGTGCTAAAGGGCAGAGTGACGTGAGCGCAGTCACGTTTACAGTTACAATGTTGCTGCTCACTTTCTTTTACTGTTAAGCTCATTGCTGTACTCTCAACTCCGTTCAACAGCTCAATTGTGCTTTGCCAATTCATAACGTCTACATCGTTTGCTTTCATTGTGGTGTGAGCAGTGCAACTATAGTTGAGATACATTTCTTTTTCGTAGCACACGTTCTTTTTAAGCAATCTCACACTCTGTTGCGCTCACACCTTGTGTGGTTTCTCTTCTCTACTGGTCTCCCAGGCAGCTGGCTAACAAACAGGACATGTTGGCAGCGATGACTTGGTCCTTATGCCAATCAGCCAGCCAGCCCATGGCATATCGTTAGTAATCGGCAAACCATAAGGATCATCGTTGTTGTCAGTCGTGCGTGTTCGTTCGTTGCTTTCGTTCGTTCGTTCGTTAGTTCGTTTTTCGAGAACATTCATTTATGATTTTTTGACTCCTGCACCTCAAAATAATCTAGTTAAAAATACATAAATATTAATATCTATATATATATATATAAAATATTAAAAGAACATTATTAATAACTCTTGTGTTGTTTTTGGAAAGAAAAATTATATTCGGTTTCGTTCGTTAAATGAATTGTTTCGAATAGTTTGTGTCTAGAAAGCTGATTTTTTGTAAGTATATATGTATAGTTTATGTATGCATGTAAGTATGTATCTATATAAATATATAAGAACAAACTTTCTGTGAAAAAACTTATGAAATTAGTTTAAATTTTGCGCATTAGAAAAAAAATGGCACACCCAAAACTGCTTCGAAAAAAACCGACAGACAGACACACATGCATATACGCCCACACAAAAGCAAATTATTAACTATGTATCATTTTTTTATTTTTGCGTATGATTTCTTAGTAAGGTTGAGAAACAAAATTTAAGTAGAACAATTAAATACGCAAATTGCACTAAAACAGAAATTTAGTTTATTGAAAATGAATAAATAACTTACAATTAAAATACCATTGACCATTCCCCAAGACTTTACGAATGCGCGAAATTAAATTTTGCATTTTCTGATTTTAATTACTTTGTTCTATTCCATCTGTATGGGTGATTTACATCACGACAAAAATTGCGCATCTTTTGTAGTTTAATTGGAGAAGTTTTACAGCGAAATGTATGTATCTAGTATATCTGAACAATCGGTGGCATGGGAGCTATATCTTGTAGTGGTCCGATTTGGTCTATAAAGAAAAACGATTAATTGTATATTAAAATACATACAATGGATGAATTTCAATCATGTATCTCATAAGCTCAGAGACCAGCGAACATGACTTAATCGGCTCAGTTCATATCGACTTTCCTTTTGGTGCTTACATGAATTTTGTTTTCTATCAAAGTTATAATAAGTATTTATCATTTATTGTTCGTGAACGGTATAAGTATTAATAAAAATCGCCGCCTATGCTTTCCTGTGGTCTTTTAGGTTCTTTGTAAAAAGATTTTGTCTGAGAATATTTTAACCCTCTATCGACCTCCAAAATACTATTTTTCGGACCTTCCAAAAAAAGGGTCAAACGGCCTATTTGTGTAGTTGTTAGCGCGTTGAAGTATTCTTCGAATTAAAGCCCGTGAAATCTTACTACATATATGTTACCTAACAACACATTTCCATAAGATATGCATTTTAATCCTTTTTTCCTTTATTTAAAAAAAAAAAACCCAGACAAAATATCGTAAATTTAGAATGGCAATAAAAAAGAATTTGGCCTCAGGAAGCAATACGGTTTGGGGATTTTACTACATGGATAGTGGTCTTCCGTTCTGTGTGGCGATTTTTCCGACCCCCCCCCCCCCATTAAATTAATTTTTTCTTGTATATCTAATTCCCAAAGTCTATAGTCCTGCACTCAAGGATACCAAATATAAGTTTTGGTTCCGATCGGAGACGGCTAAGGAGTGTCGCATTGGTCTGAACTTTGACCCCGGTGCGATACCTCTTAACTGCCTCCGATCGGGACCAAGTTTTATATTTAATATTTTTGAGTGAAGAACTATCGATATTGGGCATTAAATTGCAAAAAAAAAATATTTATTTGTTTGAATTTTCATAGTCTTCAGAACTTAGACCCCTGCGTGACATCCCTTAGCCATCTCCGAACGCGACCGAAATTTATATGTAATATCTTTGAATGTGCTGCTACCGATCTAGGCGGTGAGCCCGAAGAAAGCCGCTATATTGATTTTTAATGATCACCCTAATGTACATACACACACAAATACATTTGTATGTATATCAGTACAAAAAGTTTGTTCGCCGTACGATTTCAGATATACAAAATATACACTCACAATGCAGGATGTAAAGCTCGAATGCTATAACAAAAATATACACACAAACACACGCGAAAATAGGAGGAAGAAATTTTCATTTGGGCAGCCAAACCACCCACCCAAACAGCGACTGCAATATGGAATAAATAGTCGTCGTTAGCCGACAATTCCATTCACAGCTACTTTTATATCTAACTACAACCCCACCCACGCTTTTGCGAGGAAAATATAATCAATATGAGCCATAACAACAGACATGAACAACAACAACGACATAAATAACAACAACGACATAAATAACAACGACAATAGAGGAAAAGCTTCGATGAAACAAAATTTTCAACCCCGAAAATAGAAAATGCTTGGCAAGCAAAGTCTACCGTGGAGCGCAATAACGCAGAAGATGGGGGAGATAGAAAGAAAGACGGCTGGAAGGCGGAATGGCTAAGGATGAAGGACGCAGCAGGAGTAGGAGTGGAAGCGGAGGAGATAATGTCATAGAAGTTTGTAGAAAAGCGCATTTATTTCGATTTCAAATTAAATACTAGTAAGGGTATGATTTTTCTATTTGATTTGGGTTGGAGAAACGATGTGTACAATGGAAGCTTTTTGGTTACGGGAAAAGTGGGGGTGGCGGTAAGAGATGAGTGTAGGAAGTCGGCATGGTGGGTGTTAGGCGTCGGCAGATTGCTATTATGTGTACATACAAATGTATGTAAATATGTATATTTATTTATATGTATGTTCGAGAATCATCGCTTGAAGTGTGTGCGGTTTTTTGGCTAGGAAAACTATCTGACTGCTGTGGGCGTTAGAACGAACAACGAAAAGTGTTGCCATAGCATAACAACAACAATAGCAATAATAAAAAATGTGTTACTGCTGTGCGTTTGCATGTGTGTAGATGAATTAAATTTGGAAAAAAAAAGTAAATAGCAAGCGAACATATGTACATACATATATGTATGGAACAGAAAAAATGCGTAAAACGCAAAAAAAATGTAATAGAAATGAATGCAGAAGGAAGCGCCGAAATATATGTGTGTGCGTATAAACCAGTGGCGGCCCTAGCATAAACTGGCTGGGCAAGCCTATGTACCTATGAAGCATAGGCATTAGCCACACCGAGAGAAAAGATACTGGTAGATCAACGGGATTATGGGTTAAAACAACAGATTCCACAGTCAAATCACAGCCAAAGGTTATATCTGTTAAATTGACAAATTCACAGACGGTATTTTGTTTTAACAGTTTTATTGTTGAACTACTCTGAAAACAAAAAATCGCTGTGAATCCAAACATTTGTACTGTTAAATCAACAACTTTCCGCAGTTGAATTTTGGTCACTTAAAAATAAATCCCTTTGTGTTTTTACATGGCCATTTATTTCTAACAATTACTTTATATTGTGTATTTTTAGAGCTATTGGCAAGTTTTTTAAATCTTTTGTTTGCATTTTTCTCTTCATCCTTCCTCTGTTCGGTTTCCTAGTACAAATATGTAGCTTCATCTCCGCTTGTTTTCCATTGCGGCACCTTCTTCGCCTTCACTGCTTGCTATATTGTGTTCTCTATTTTATATTCTCCGCCGATTTCAAACCATGACATCAACCTGAAATTCAATCCAACAGCATCATATGTATAGTGCGAAATTCAACGTTCAACTTTATATTGAATATTGAACTTTATGACTTTTATACTTACCTTTGTTCGAAAAAGCATCCGTGAATTAAAACTCACTTACGCAAGCAAAGTATCAACAGAGAAAGTTGGCAAAATAAATACTTTTTCTTTTGATAGTCAACAGTAATGATTTGTTGAATCAACAAATAAATATAAAAGTTACAGCAACTGATATTAGGGTTAATTTAACAGTAACTTATGCCGTTTTCGTTTTCGTAATTTGATAATTGAGATATTAAAGGGTAACATTTTATGCCAGAATCGAAAACGCCATTAGTTATATCAACAAAAATTTCTGTTAATAATTGACGATCACTCCTGTTGAAATAACAAATAGGTTTTAACAGATATATTTGTTAACGTAAAAGATGTTTTCGTTTATATAACTCTAAATGTGTCTACTTAAACATATTTCTGTTAATTTAACGAAATTAGGGGTTAACAGAAGAAAACTGTTGATACTACTGTGATTAATTTTCTGAGTGCATTTATGTGATTTTCTTTGCTGTATTAACTGAAAGTCTGATTGCGTTCCGGCATTGACTTCGATTAAATTCGGTTTGCATATTTGGTTTGTTTTTTATATTCATACCTTATTATTTTAGCTCCACTTTTGGTCAGCACATCAATATGCCTGGCTCAGTCGAAAGTCAGAACGCAAATTATCTACAAAAGCAGAGGAGTAGTTATTATTTGAATTGTTTGGAAAGAATTCAACTGAATTGATTGTTGGCGGCAAACTTATAGACAAATCCTTTAATCTCACACGAAAGCGCAAAGGTATTCTTAGTTTCCTTATACAAACGGTAATTTCAGCAGTTGCAAGTGGATTTGCTTATTATAGCAGTATAACAGTATATATAAAAAAACTTGTGCTTTAGTATGGGAGTGCTAAAGCTCTAACCCAGGTTGTGCTGTAATTGGCTGTACTGTGCGTTATTTTCCTGCTGTATTATTGCAACGCTACATTAAAACGTGAATGTTGGTGGGATAAGGCATGCTCATGGTGCCTTAGCCCACCAACATTCATTTTTGTTTAAACACATGTACGTAGTAAACACATTTCAAACGTAAGATGAAATGAACGAAAATATTTAGGCAAGCCGGGCTTTTCGGCATGTATGAAGCGCCCGCCACTGGTATAAAACATGCATATACATATAAATACATACACACATTTGCATGTATGATATAAAATATGGCGTAAATGAAAATAGAAAAATTTTGGTAGAAGGCAAACGTAAATTATGACCGCTGTTACAAGCATTTAGAGCAATAAAAATTGGCAAATATTAACAAAAAAAAAAAAAAAATTAAAAAGCGAGGCAGTGAATAGAGAGTGACTTTTGAGTAAGAAAACAAAAATCTATTAAGCGAATTCGGTACTTTGGTTTAATCAGAGTATGGATGCATACAAACTTAATAACTTTAACACTTTCATATTTTAACAGAGCGGCGTCAGACATTGTAAAACATTGGTGGGCAAATGAAATGTAAGCATTTATTGGTAACCGCGAGCGTAAAGTGGCTACCATGGGACAAAGAAAAATTGCAGTCAGTTGATTAACAAAACAGCGAAGCAACATCGTGCGCCGCTTGATTGTTTTATGATACTATTTATGCGCGTACCTATATGTGTTTGTTCAAAATGAATGACAAATATTGCTTTATGATTTCCGATGCCTTTGGTAATATGCAATGTCTATTGTGTAATATGTGTGTAAAGGGGACCCGGGCATATAATTTTAGGAGGCACTATAAAACCTTCCATAAAGACTTTGAAAAATATGAGGGTATTGAGAGAGATAATATGTTTTTTGAAAAATGCTTTCATTCATTAAATAGCGCATAATTTACTATTGCATACAAAATAAAAGCAAAGCGACGATACGTGTCATCCCTTTGCTTGCTGAAACACAACTGACATGAAAATTCTGTTCTAACACCACTGTGACTCAATTGATTTTTCGCTCTCAACAGCAACTGAAATAAGAGCGTAAGAATACGTGTGCTGAGAGTAACTGCTCATATGAGTCAAAACGCCCATGCTTGTTGTAAAAGATCCACTCATGGGCGTTTTATGATCGTTTTCGGAACGTTCAAAAACAGTCGCGGTTTTAGGGTATATGTACTCAGTTCAAACCTTGCGACACCTTTCTATCCCTTTTTCCTTAAAAGTGAAAATAAAAATTCTTTTGCCACGCCAAAATATATGTATGTAGATTTGCATAATTTTGTCATATTTCATTTCGTTACGCTGATTCATAAATTAATAACAGAACAGCGAATGGCGCGAGCAATCAAATCGGTCTGGAAAACTAAACATAAAAAGCCATATTGTATGTATGTATGCACATGTGATAATTTATATTGAAGTATGTACCTACTTAGGTTATAATCATCCGGAAATTTTTTTTGCAAATAATTCTTTAAAGGGATGAACTTGTAAACACTCGAGAACATAAAAAAGCAAAAAAAAAAAAAAAAACTATATAGAGAAACCACGTGACAAATACATAAATCTGAGCAAAATATATTCTTTGAACACCATTTAGCTTAATTCGTCAAGCGCAGTCATATTTTAAAACAATGTCGGACTTGGGAGTCTCGGCAGAAAGTTTTTTCGTCAACTTAGTTTTATTTGCATTAAATGTCCTTTGAGTGCCTTTTTTTCTAGGACGGAATTGCCGTTGAAAAAAGCATTGAATTTCCAAATCCGTTTATTATGCCCGACATACGTCCTCCCAGGTGTCTGATTAGCTCCGTTTGTTACCACAACAACTGCTACAATAAACAAAAGCTAGCTAAGCTGTGTTTCAAACAAAAAAAAAACGACTTCCACTTCGCCAAATCGAATATGTTACCAAATCATTAGCCATTATTAAAGTTCGTAGCGAAAACAGCTGTTCCATCATAAATATGTATGCACAATCTCATTCACTTAAGCACTTGGAAAGTACCGCACGATACGACGAACCCTCCACCACCTTGACAAAGCACAGAGTACAACAAAGCAGCAAAAACATATCCAGCAATGGGACACAGCAAATTTGTAAAGCCACAATGAGCAGGGCGAGTAAGGCGAGCAAAAGGCAATGCAACAAAGTGACGTTGAGTTGCTGTGACAGCACGAAAACGCAAACACACTCGGCCAGTGTGTGAGGTCAATGAACGCAAGAAGGAAACAAGAAAGCAACGAAGTCGAAAAGGACGAGAAAGGAAAATAAGGAAAATCAATGTAGCACAGCAGCAAGGAGTGGTTCTTAAATAGGAAAAATGAAAAGAAAAAAGAGGCAAGAAAAAGCAGAAAGGAAAATCTGTTGCATACCAAGGAGCGTCTCGCAGTCAACAAACAAAGTGCATAGATACTTGAGAACAGATGCAACTGAACGCTGCAATAATGAGTGAGAAAACTTGTAGAGAATACAAGGAGTAAAACAGTAAAGAAATGACATCCATAGGAAAGGCGGTGGTGACATAATACACAATGAACGTAGGGCATACCTATGAGAAGGGTGAGTGAGTGCGGCAACACGACTCTTGTGTACGAAGCATAAACAAACATGAAATGAAAGGTCCAAAGGGATAAAATAAACGCTCCGAACAGGCGCTTAAGGCATAAATAAAGAAACAGCAAAGAGCAATAAAAAAAAAAATATGGAAAAGGGAAAAGAGTCAAGAGCAAGCAAAGCAAAGCAAAAAAAAAAAAAATTCAGCTGCTTAAAAGAAGTGTGAAAAATCAGATATAAAAGCTAAAGTGACACATAAAGATAAATTAAAAAAAGGATAAATATTTACACACACAACGTTAAGAAATTGATAATGAGAAGAAAGGGTTGTTGGTAGTTGTGTCAGCGAACGCTATGGCGAGTACAAAAGGGCAGGGGAGGAACGGAAGAAAAAAATTGCAACCAAATCTAAATTTTTTTTTCATGGTAAGGAATGACAGACAGCAAGTGTTGAAAACACACTTACACGCAGTGACAACGATAATTGCAATGTATGAATATGCAAACAGGCAGCAGAAAAAAATAGAAAAGAAAAATAAATAAAAATAGAAATAATAGAACAAAAAAAAAATTGAAAAAAACCTGCAGTCATACGCAAATTATGCTACCCTGCAAATGAGGCATGCAAAATGGGGTTGGAGTGGCGCCGGTGGTTTCTTTTGTAATTGACACTTTTGTCACACATTACAACACACACACAAAATTACAGTGCGGCTGACCTCATTTTTATGCAACACCTTACTTGGGTTGCTTTTTAATTTTTTTTGTTTTTTTTTTTTTTTCATTTTGCACATAATTTTGCGTTTTGTCACTCTTTTCTTTTTGAAATTGACACACATGCATTAATTTTTGTGTCCTTGTGGGTTACGTCACATACATATAGCACCCTAAATCATAAAGTGACACAACTCAAAATTCAAAAATTTTCAGGACAGGGCTGCTCAACGCTCTCGTATTGAAAGTACAAAACTCAATACATCTACAAATTTTGTATATGCACTGAAAAATTTTGTTGCTCATTTTAATTTTTTTATGAATTCCAATAAAATATTATTTTAGAATTTATTTTGAAATGGTAGTATCACATACATAGACATTTTTTTTATTTTTTATATGAAAATTTTTTGAATACAAATTTTTTACAGTGCTTTCATTTTTTGAATTATTTTTTCATTACACATTTGTTATTGTAAATTTCGATTTCTTACGGCAGTGCTCGAGCTCCTATACAAAGTGCCTTTGCTCTGCACATTCAATATGAATCATAGGCACATACATATAAAATTTTTTTTATATCTGAGTGCTTATGGGAGTGCAAAGAAAATTTTATTTTCATATATGTAGTGAATATATGTATCTGTGCCTATGATTCGGAACAAAACAAAAACAATTGTGCTTTGAGTGCCTATGAGGTGAGCAGCCCTGTTTCAGGAGATCCAAACAACTTTTTCATTTTTATAGACAATGATAAGGGAAAAGTCACGTATAATAGTTATTTCTCAGCTAAAAAAGACTCTGATAGAAAAGATTTTTTGGCAGTCGCTAGATATACATACATATAAGGTTTGTTTAATGAGACCAAAAATAGAGTAGAGCAGCTCAAGTTAGATCAAAATAGAGCAGCTGTCGGAAAACAAATAGAGTAAGTTAGAGCAACTCAGAGCAAATATCTCATGAAACTCTTTTTAGGCAGCAATTATGAAAACATTTGACTGATTGACATTTCAATACAACTTTACATAAATGCAGCAAAAAAATTGAGAAAACAACAACCCTCTGTGTTCTTTTTCATTTTGAATACGCAGATTTTAAATTTTTTTATTGTTTTTTTTTTCTCCAAATTCCATTTATTTTTTTGTTGGCAGTTGTAAAAAAAAATTACTGCTCTAACTCACTCCACAAAAAAGCTAGAGCAAAAAATTGTGCTCTAGATCTGTTTAGAGCAGGCTCTTGAAACAAAATGTAGTGTAAATCGGAGCAAGTTAGAGTACGATATATTGTCATGAAACACAATTTTGTGATCTAGTTCAATCTAGTGTAACCTAAAGCAGCTCAGGTAAACAAACCTATATTCTGTGTAGAAATTTATGAAAGAAACCCGATTTCGAAAAGTTTTCAGTTTTGTCGCTTTATGATTTAGGGTAGGTACACAAATTGGTTAGGTACTTGAATGTAGATATTAAATACTCTTGAAAATGACTTGCAAATGCAGACAGAAATTGACTGGCGATCAAGTTGAAAATTTAATGCTTTTTCGAAAAGAAAAAAAAAAATGCGAGGGAGCGTTAAAATGTAAATCACGTTAATACACAATGTTTAGCTGATAGCAGAAAAATTGTAGGAGGATTAATTTAGCTCACTTCAAAAAGAGTACTTTTGACTCCATTTTGGGAGAAATTTAATTAAACTACAATTTGTGTGGCCGCTCGAGGATTAAAATGTTCTAGAACGACGCGGCACAGTGGGGGCACCTCCATACAAACGCGGCCAAAAATAGTAATAATTAAGCTAGAATCTTGAAACTCGGAACTTAAGCTTTTTTGGTTGAAATTAGTAAACTGTGAAAATTTGAACAAATTCCACTCACAAATACGCCCACCTCCCATATAATGGTATTTTTGAAATTTCAGTATTTTCCTAACTATTATGGCTAAAATGCTCAAATTTGATTAGTGTATACACTTTTGAAATATAAATCAAATGCAATAATCATTTTGGAAAAGGGGAAAAGCACCTCGCCTAAATATAAACGTTTTTCATAATGTCAAAACTAACATAATTAATGCGTTTACAAAAACGCAGTTTTAGGCAAATGGGAAAAAAATTATAAAAGCAAATGGAGCAAGTGGATTTTTAAAATGAAAATGCAGTTTGATTAATAATATGTATATTGTTTCAAAGCTTAAAAAAATTGAGGAGGTCATATTTTTTGTTTTTTTAAATTTTTTTTTCAAAATCGGGTAAAATTTTTTTCTCATCGACATTTTTTGTCAATATTTGAAAATCCATATAAATTCAACAGTGAACGCTATTTACAACCAAGTAATAACTTCTGAAAGAGAAAATCATTATCTATGTAATGATGTATTACTCGAGTTTGTATGTTAACAATTAAATGAGATAGAGCATTTTGTATGAGGTGTGTTCATTGAGAAATAAAAGAATCTAAAAGAGACTAAAAAATTTTTATATAAGCTTTTTTATTACAATTTGATATATCTGTCGATGTCTATTTAAAAAAATGGTTTTACCCATACTTTAATTTTGAATTGTGCGCGTGTTCGATCCTCGGTGAGGCCGAGAAATCTGATGAAGACATCTCATGGTGATCCCCGAAATACATATATAGATCTATAACTTCTACCAACAACTTTCTTTCAATTTTTCTTAAATAAAAACTGGCCAATAGCTCTATAAAAAATACACATTCTAGAAAATTGCTTGCCGGAAATTTCACTAGTGGTTTGCTTAGACTAAATTTTTATAAAAGGAACATAGAACGAAAAAAGACACTTAAGATTGCACATCGCCGAAACCGGCTTATAACCAAATCAAACTTGACAGGGAATGACGGAAATTCATTCCACAATACATCCTACCCTGAAGGAAAAACGAAGAGTAAAAAAGAAAATTAAATATATAGGACAACAGGCTAAGGTAATTTTTAATTTTTGAAACTAGAAAAAAATTTGAAGCGTGTATGTAACGACAGCTGTTTCACCTTAGATCGCTCTAAAAGTCATTAGATTCGATTCTTGGCCGAAGCAGAAGTAACCTGATTTACTTAAAAGCCCGTCTCCACATAACTTGTTTCGCCAACAAAACATGTAGCAAAACATCTCGCTGAATAACCCGTCTCCACGTGGCTGATCGTGATTCAGTTTAACATTTCTCTTTCTTGTTATTCTTAAATGTTTGCATGTTTGCTTATATTTTGCGTTTTTGTTTAGGTCTGTGTGAGATTTCGATAGATTTTCGATACAAAATTAGAGAAGACATCGATATCATCGAGGTTTCAATCTTCACTCGCTCTCAGAAATTTTGTATGGAAATTGGCGAGTTTCGGCACTGGTTTCCGTGTCGAAACAAGATTGAGAGAGAAAATGCAGAAAAAAAGAGCGAAACACGTTATGTGGAGACATGGTATAAGAGGGATCTAAGGTGAAACATCCATGATTAAAAATTGTTGCATAGTTAAAAAATAAATAAATTGTTGGGGTAAGTGGAAAAAAATTCAACAACTATTTACAGCGAAGGTTGAGTGTATAGCTATTTCACGAAAAACCATTTTCGATTATCAGCACACTTTTCGGAAGTGGATGCACTGGTGATTGAACCCGAGTCCATTCCAACTTCAGCCGCAATGACCCAACGGATAAACACACTCGGCCATTGAGACTCTGTGTGTTTATGCGTTGGGTCATTGCGGCTGAAGTTGGAATGGACTCGGGTTCAATCCCCAGTGCATCCACTTCCGAAAAGAGTGCTGATGATCGAAAATGGTTTTTCGTGAAATAGCTATACACTCAACCTTCGCTGTAAATAGTTGTTGAATTTTTTTCCACTTACCCCAACAATTAAAAATTGAATTAAAATAAAAATTTCGTGCTAAGCACTAAAAACTCTTTCAAATAAATAAATTTAGTTTTACCCTTTTTTCGAGGGTTATACTTCGGTTAAAGAGCTATCATAACTAAACGGTGTAACAAATTATAATCACAAGTGTTTCACCAGTTTCACTGCCGCTCCTTGTGCTTCCTACTTGTCCCTCTCTAATGACTTAAACAAAATTTGCATGCAAATGCATACATACTTTCTACGTACATATTTATATTTTAGCGCACCTTCGCGCCATTAAATTTGTACATTTGTTGTATGTAAGCAGTTTTCCAATTAGGGACATAGGTACATACAAACAAACTCACCGCATCGCCTAAACCGCCCTTAAATTAATAAATCGTGCGCGAAAAATGCGATAATCAGCGCTGCCGCCAACTCTGCCGCTGCCGGCACACCCTCACGCACTCACTTTAAAACGAGACAATTTATTATAGAGCAATGCTTTTTTTTTGCTTTATAACTTTTGTGTTAACATTCAAAAAAAAAAAACCAAAAGCACGCTCGTTATCAGCGTTGGCATAATAATGAGACACGCGTTAACAAGAGACCGTCCTTTTTGCTTGTTGTACATTTGTTCTGTTGTTGCTGCTTTTTGTTGTTAGTTATGAAAAAAGCAACGAAGGTGCAAACAAAAAGCAACCCTTGAAACATGCTTGAAACTGGTCTAACAACAATAACAATGTTAAATTTTTATTAAAAAAAATATATATGAATTCTAAAAGGTGCTATGCCACAAATACTATGTATGTAGAATGCGATAAAAATCTAGCATTAGAAAATCGTAATGGAGAATACGAAAAATGTGGTTTATTTTTTAGTGTACCTAATTATTTTTTAACCTCTCTAAATATGTATGTATGCAAATGACGTGTGGTTGATTTGGTTTTTTAGATTTTTTTTTTTGCCGAAAATCAAGTGGTTTACATTTTCTAGCAAACAAATTCCATCTTAACTTCTAATAATAGGTATATTAGTTTTAGCACAAAAATTCAACTAAACATTAACCATAAAAAATACAATATATAACCACCCTTACACTAAAATACTTTTCGCTTTTGTTTGGTTTCTTTCCCCTTTTGTTTTGTTTCAATAGCGAAGCATTAGCATGGCAATTATTTTATGTACAAACTAATTACATATTTTCGTGTGCGCACATGCATACACACATAGATATCTTAATACTTATTGCACATACTGTCTTCAGCGCATTGCTTAATGACAAGCAATAAATCAAATAAAGTGCACAAATGTTTGGGGGCGTCGGAGTTGAAGAAACAAAGAAAAAATCTTATTTTCTTACACAAGTGTTGAAAAATCAAAGCATATGCACAGGCGCTGCCAGTGTTTGAGTGCGCAAAACTATTGAGTTGCATGTGTTATTGGAATAGATGTTTTAGCATGGAAAACTCACAGCATGTTTCATGATTTGAGTGTAATACCATGTCTCCACATAACGTGTTTCGCTCTTTTTTCTGCATTCGCTCTATCAATCTTCGTTCGCCCACGAAACCAGTTCCGAAACTCGTTAATTTCCATACAAATTTCTGAGAGCAAATGAAGATTGAAACACTTGTTTCGGTCTCAGTCGTCTTGCCAAACCCGATGATATCGATGCCTTTTCTAATTTTGTATCGAAAATCTATCGAAAACTCACAGAGACGAAAACAAAAACGCAAAAAAAAAAACAAACAAAAAACAAACATTTAAGAAGAACAAGAAAGAGAAATGTTAAACTGAATAACGATCAGCCACGTGGAGACGGGTTATTTAGCGAGATGTTTCGCTACATGTTTCGTTGGCGAACCAAGTTATGTGGAGACGAGCTTTTAATTTAAATAAAAAAAATTTAAAAAATGCATGCGGTGGCTGGCAAGTGGAATCTATAGAGTTCCAGCATCCATCGTGTAGTTTCTCTCATGGATTTCCTGATATACTTCACAGTGCCTGCTGGTCCCTTGCTTGGCTGCAGTTCCGCTGATCGCAAATTTTCCAATTCATCGGCCAGTTTGCTAACGTGAGCATAGCAGTGTCCGGCTACCCAGATCTGTTGAAGTTTATTTCATTTTGCTACGGAGCCCAACTTCAACTCACATTCGTGAAAAATTTTTCAAAAGGTTCGCGCAGTTTCCAGTGCCTTCAGTGCAGTCTGGCTTTCACTGCAGCTAGAAATAGTAAATTATCCATTCTGCTGCTTTTAGTATAGCATAAATCTCCGATTGAAAATTGTACCTAAAGCATAATGGCACCTGAAGTCGGCTTCCAGGCGCCAGTCGGATCTAGTACCATATTCTGTTTTTGATCCGTCTTTGTAGATGGGTTTCTTCGATTTTTCCAGTAGAGTTTCTGGATCTCCGCATTGATCTTTGGTGGAAAAATCGACAGTGTAACGTCTACCAAAATATACTTGCCATTTGGAACCAGAAAAAAATGATATTGCTCTGACAGCCTGTTAAACAACTCCCCGTGCGCCGAGCTCTAATCATTGTGCCACAACCCGAACGGGTGTAGTCGACACATTATTTTCATAGCCTACTCTGGCATCACCAGATCCAGAGGGAGCAAGTTCTAGCGAACATTACGGGCGATCCGTGATGTGGTACTCATTGCTGATACACACACTCCTCTGCAGCCTTGTTTAGCATATTAACCATGGGCTTAAATATGATTCTACGCTACCACACTTCAGCGGAGTACATGATAATCGGTCGGATCAAAGCTGTGTAAATCCATATTACTATTGCTGGTCTCAGACCCTATGCCTTTCTGAAGGTTATTCTGTAGTATCTGAAAACTTTCAGTGCCTTGTTTACCTTCAGCTCGACGTGAGCTTTCCAGACCAGTTTATTATCTAGAATAGTCTATGACAGCGCAATTTTTAATTTTTAATAAAAAAAAATGCTCAAAATTTTGAGATATTAAGCTAAAAGCTGTTAGAATTATTTTTTTGTGAGTACTTGTTGTGCCACGAATCTATTTCTTTTTCAAAGGTTAAAAAACATTGAAATTGTGGTGAAAGCTTTGTTTTTTTTTTATTGAGAAAAGCGCTTAATGCTATAAAAAGTCGAAGACAAAAATGGGTCTTATTCTTTTACCAAGAAACTAATTTTAAATTTTCCTTAAAAACTGCTCAAAAAAAATACATAAAAACAAAATATACTGAAGCAAATCGCCGAAACCGGTTTATCTCCAAACCAAATTCGACAAGAGATGACGGCAAATCGTTACATTAAACATTAAAAAATTACGTGAATTTTATATGAGCTATTGGCACATACATACGTAAAATTAAAAAATTATGTTTTCGCATTTTTTTGAAAATATGACACAATTGCCATTTCATCATAAAAAATGTCACCAACAGATTTCGCTACAGCTGGTCTGTTCGTGCGTGAGCGTATTTAACTTTGTTTCTGCTTGCAGGCACCTAAAATTGGCATCTTCTTCGTTATTTGCGATAACGTAAATACATAATATTAGGTCTGTTCGCTTACTTTTTCCAACAGCATTTACTCAGCAGCCTCCAACAGCCAGGTGTTAGAGAAAAATGTCATCTATACTCTCACAAGAGAAAAATATCGTAAGAGGTAAAAAAACGCAAAATTTGCAGAGTTCAACAGCTTTGGCAAACAGCTGATTTTTATTTACATTCACAAGCCCCAAATTTTAAGTTGCAGAAAAGAATTAAAATTAAAATTATTATAAAATTGGTGGAAATTATTGCTGTTAATTCTGTATATACACATATGGACACTGAAATAGGTGTAAAAGTTTTTCTTTCACAGCCTAACAGCATTCGCAATTAAAACGAAGTTTTGTTTAATTATATGAATAATGTACTTTACTAAAACGAATTATGTTAAAATTATTTAATTTCATTTATTTAAACGAAAGTTATATCAGATAAACAAAAATCTCCTGGACACTGAAATAGGTGTGCAGCACTTTTTTTTTTAAATCTCAAAAATAATTCAGTTAAAACTTCTCTATTCAATTGATTTTTATTAGATAGTATATCTGTCATTGTTTTGTATAACTTTGGCTAATCTATTGGTTATGGATGTAGTTAATTTGTGGCAGTTTTCTAATGGAGTAGTAGTAGGAGTAGTTCCCGCGCTTTCTACCAAAATGGAGCTTTCTTTGGAAATGAAAAGGCTGTCAATCATCTCTGAATATCACTATGCAAGTTCTAAATTGGTTTTGGATCAGGCAATTCGCATAGCCATTCCATACAGGTGACATTTGCATCTTGGAAAAACTCAAACCCCAATCACCCAAACGTGCTTTGGGTCGTTTTCTTGTTGAAAAATCCTTTTATGTGACATGTTTCCTTGGTAATATGACAGCTTAAGATTCCGCTAAATATCCCTGTACTTTATAATGGTCAATGTGTCCTTTAGCGAAAATAACAGACCAAGACATTACCAAGTGGCACATTATGTTTCCACCCACTTGCCTAATCGTCTTTTAGGTGTAGAATGGTGCAAATCCTTTGCCGTTTGGGCGACGTAGTGAACTTCTGGAATTATGTCCACAAATATTAAAACAAAGAATTCGCTCTGTGAAGCATTAAATGTACTATATAGTTTGGGGTGGAAACATGATGGTTTAAGGATGTGCAACTTGGAAAAGTGTTGGTCTGTTATTTTCGCTAAAGGACACATTGACCGTTATAAAGTATAGGGATATTTAGCAGAATCTTAAGCTGTCATATTGCCAAGGAAAAATGTCACATAAAAGGATTTTTCAACAAGAAAACGACCCAAAGCACGTTTGGGTGATTGGGGTTTGAATTTTTCTAAGATGCAAATATCACCTGTATTGAATGGCTAAGGGAATTTCCTGATCCAAAACGAATTTAGAACTTTCGTAGTGATATTCAGAGATAATTGACAACCTTTTCATTTCCAAAGAAATCTCCATTTTGGCAGAAAGCGCTGGTACTACTCCTACTTCTACTCCATTAGAAAACTGCCACAAATTAACTACATCCATAACCAATAGATTAGCCAAAGTTATACAAAACAATGACAGATATACTATCTAATAAAAATCAATTGAATAGAGAAGTTTTAACAGAATTATTTTTGAGATTTTGAAAAAAAGTGCTGCACACCTATTTCAGTGTCCAGGAGAATTTTGTTTATCTGATATAACTTTCGTTTAAATAAATGAAATTAAATAATTTTAACATAATTCGTTTTAGTAAAGTACATTATTCATTTAATTAAGCAAACAACTTCGTTTTAATTGCGAATGCTGTTAGGCTGTGAAAGAAAAACTTTTACACCTATTTCAGTGTCCATATGTGTACATATAACGTAAAAAGAATAAAATAAAACATGTTTTTTTTTAATTTAATTTCTCTTGATTCGTTTTGGGTTTCTTTTTAGTCAGATAGCCTTTTATCACCTCGCAAATTGCGATAAGTTCCTCAATATAAAAATCGTTCGCATAGGCTCGCAAAAAGGTTTTTTGAAATTCGGAAATACATCCGGAACTCTCTTTTACAATAATTCGGCACTGTTCTATATAATTACTAATGGAGTTACAATTCTGCCTGGACACAGTGGGGATATATGTATGTATGTATCTGCAATACAATTAACTTCATCATCACTTTCGCTGTCACTATCTGATCCATAGTGTTTTCCACCGTGGTATGTCTTCGCGTCTGCTGCTTCGCAGAAGAGATTTCAATTGAATGCACCCGGCCCTGGCCATGCTTTAAAAAAAATAACCCTCTCTGGACCGATCCACAGTACTATTGAGTAGGCGGCATTTGGCGCGTTTTAAAAAAAAATAGCCCCAGCCAGCAAAACTTCCTTTCTCGAATTATATCTGCGGAGCGATCGGGAGTGTTATAATTAGTAAAATTAACATCCATAGAACATTTCCCGAAAGTTCCAGTGGTTTGATAATAAATACTACGGTCGCATTATACTGAAGCCGACCCACTGCAGAAATACTATCGGAGGGTGTGCCACCCACTGCCTAGAGTGACCGCTATTTTTAAAATCCGAATAATTGGGTTTTAATTAGAATTTGTTGTCTATCCAGGCTGAGCTTGTATATAATGAACCAATTTCATTTATTTACCAACTACTGGGAATGTTTCAGTGAAACTTTCAGGAAATATTCTGTAGATGATAATTCATTTTATCTTAACACTTTCAACTATTATTAAATTATAATATTAAAGTTCTCCAGAAAGATAATTCTCCCGGCTGAGTGTTATTTTTGTAAATCTTGGCTGAAGGTCGCCAACGCAAAAGGTGTTCTATACAAAACAACTGTGGATTGATCCATGGATATTAATCCAGAAAGAGAATTCTGCCGGCTGAGGGTAATTTTTTTGAAGCGCGGCCGAAGGCCGCCAACGCAGAAAGATGTTCTACACATACATACATTAATTTAACAAGGAATATTTCCTGAACTATAAGCGGCGGGTGGGACTTTGTTTTTTGTGATCTGTGAGACCACCCCTACCCTCTGGAAAATTAATTGTTATCGGATCGTGGTTCATTATATACAAATTTTCCCTCTATCCAGGCTGGGGATCCAACCCACGACCTGTGGTATGGCAGAGTAGCCACTGCCCGCCACACCACAGTGGCCACAACACTCCCCACTGCACCACAACGGCCACGTTAATATATATTCCGGCAAAAGAGATTACAATTTACTAAGGTACATAATATGCATACAAATACTTAGCAGAAATTATGTAACTTATTTTGCATATTTAATTCATCCATATTTGTTGCCAATTTAGTGTATTTTTGCAATTTTATAATTGATTTGTATATTTTGCAAATCTTGTTACTTGCAAAAATTCCAGTCAGCTGTTGTTTAATCAGCTGTTTTCCTGTTGGAAAATTGCTGTTGGCAAAAATTTGTCCAACAGAATTCAACAGCTTCTCACAAAATGAAATGTCAGTTTTCTCTCTCAGTTGGCTCTCTTCTGTTGAAATTTGGCGTAAAAAAACGGCGAAAAAGTGTTAGTTTTTAAAAGTTTTCGAAAAACATCAAAAAATATCCGTAAACGAACAAAGCTATTATGTCATAACAATAGATTACACCAGCGTTGGGCAAAGTAGCTCCTGGTAGCATTTTGCACTTAGGAGCCGACTTTGCACATTTGGGTGATGGTGAGGGACGCAACCAAGTGCAGCATAAGGGGAGAAGAACTGAGGAAGAACTCACTAACACATAAGCAAGATTGAGAACGAGAGAGTATGTCGCTCCCTGTATTCGTGTCAGTGATGGAAAATGAAAGTTTCCAATTGTGTCAAATTTGTACAAAAAGTGGTGAATTTTTGAATTTCATTGTGCAATCAATTTGAAAATCGTCAGTTGGTACCATTACCTTGATAAAATAAGTTTACAGCACATATTGTATAATAAGGATCTCATACAAAACCTTTCTTACGCATATTTGTGCGTCCTACTTTTATGAAGATTACATTATAATAAAGTTTATATGCCTTCATAATAAAAAAAAAAACAACCGTCTGTTTACTATGAAGCAAACAAAAATGGCATTGTAATCGAAAAATATTTATAACCTGAATTGAGTTTTGCAGAATAGTGCGAAAATCAATTGATTATACATAAGTGCCTTGCTACTTCCCAAATAACCGAAAACTACATAGGCACGAGTCATTTTCCATCACTGGTTCATGCCTGAGAGGCAGTGTGCAGCAGTGTTGCCGCAGCGTCAAACATTTTGGTATCACAAATTGGTACTTTCATGGGTTTTTCCTCGTATCACCTAAAAATTATTGAAAAAAAATTAATTAAATGGAAGGCCAGCTTAGCACCTTTCATTTGGTACCAATATTGCTCAAAGTCTATCTGGGTCACTCTGGGTCCACATTTAGGCCCGTATCCCGAGAAGTTCCCACTTATTGAAATTCTATATACCCTATCATGTGCGTTAATACCACATGGATCTACTGCAAAAATTTCATAAAGATCGGTTGATTAGTTTGGGAGTCTACAAAGGACAGACACACATTCTTTTTTGTATAACAGATTTTATTTAATATAAGAGAATTTATAAATGTAAGTTCTTGAATTTTGACATTGCTAAAATAATATAAAAATAAATTATCTATCTTCTATGAATCGAATGTGAGTGAGTTTCATAAACCAAATATTATTTCCACTAAAATAATATATGTATTGTAGGAGCGGCAACTCTGGGGGAAGAGCGCCGTTGTCAACAGGGAGGGTGTCGTTGTTTAAGGATTGTATAATAAATGTGTTTAGTACTCTTTTCTACAACAAATACTACTACAACTACTACTCTTAAAAACTAATACTTATGCTTTGCTACTATCAATACTAAAAATATGTATATAGTTTGTAAATAAATCGATTTGCATGTAGAAATGAAATACGCACAAACTAAATGTATATTATAAAGTCGTTGCTACCTAAAAGTCGAAAAATTCAGTATTAATTACTTTTTCCGTAATTCTTGGCAAAAATTGTATTATTTTGTTTCCGTACTACGGCAACACAGTTTAAGAATTGCTGATCGTGGCTGAGAGTTCGTGGTTTTGGTTTTTGATTTTTACTGCTTGCCCAGAATGGTGTGGCTGTAGTACGTAGTAAGAGCTGTCAAAAGTTAAAACAGTACAATTGCATTGCAATGCCCACAATGTGTAGCTGTGTCTGTAGCGTGTAGTTGTGGCTGTAGTAGAAGTAGAGTTAACTTTAACTTTGTAGCGCGCTACAGTGTGACAGCTCAATTTTTTAATGACGGAAATTCGAAATGAAGGACGAAGAAACGGAAAAATGAATTGAACTTGTAAAAAATAAAGAGTTTTTATGGAATTTAAGGAATCCCCTGTACAAAAATATAAAAAAGATGACATATATGAGATACATTGAGCTACACCATTGTGTTCACATTTTCGAGCGTTGCCACAAAATCAGTCATCAGCTGATGTAGTAAGCTATGTAGTCCGTAGCTGTAGTACAACATTCTGGGCAAGCAGTTAGTGTTTCCGCAGGCTTCTTGCGATGAACATGACGAGCGAGGAAATATACGCTGATTTTAATTGTTTTACATTCCCCTTATCACCGAAAAACAA
This sequence comes from Urophora cardui, assembly GCA_960531455.1. Lineage (NCBI taxonomy): Eukaryota > Metazoa > Arthropoda > Insecta > Diptera > Tephritidae > Urophora > Urophora cardui. The sequence goes on along the minus strand of OY482671.1, from coordinate 29,380,098 downwards.
ATCAGCCCCTCTCCATCCTCTTGCTGGCTCCGAGGCTGCTGCAAGAGCCAAATTTTCGCCCATCACTGGATTACACAATCAAATTGACAAGAAATGACGTCTTTCACAAAAATGTGCTTCGTGTGCTAAAAATATCTGAGTTGTTTAATATCCTGCACTCAGCTATTTACGTAATTGTGCACATAGCGGAAGTTCGGGTATTGTGGTATACCCTTTGGCGTTTCGGATATTATAGCAAAACTTCAAGTGCAATTTCAACTTTTTCTAGCGGAAAATGTTTGGTGAAATATTTCGTATTATATACATATGTACCTTGCTAACCGATATGTAATGCAGATGCTATAAGTTTTATGAGCCAAAATCCGAGTGAACCGGAAAAGCTCCTATCCCAAAAGTTGGAGGGTAATGTGGTATAGTCACTTTATATAGCTACAATGAAATATACTTTTATAATAACAGTCTCGATATCATTTGCATTCCATATCCAAATTTCATCCGTTTATGCACCTATGATAAACCCTATGTCATTAAAATTGAGCATTACCACGAAAAAATACTTTTATACTTAAAGAGGCTAACGTGGTAGAGTCACATATTACAAAGAATATATTTCCTTAAGTAAGGCTTAAATTACTTACACGTACGATATACATACATATAAGCATATGTAGTTTTCTAAATTTTCCAAGTTACCTCATATCGGACTTTTTGATACATTTCGCAGACACAATATGTCAATATACCACATTACGCTCCATCAAGTGTACCACAAAAGTCGATTTGGTCATATTTGGGAAATGGACGAATAAAAACACACATATCGCAGATTGGCAAAACTTATCACTTATTCAATAACATATGGATGTATATCACTTTGATGAGCAAAATTTTTATTTGAAACATAAAAAAGCATAATTTTTTTTAATAAACCATAAAAAAGTTTACGTTAAAAAGTCAACTGCAACCGAAAATGACTTCGTTCAACTATTTATCAGTATGTTGTTTAACGGGGTATCAATAAGCGTTACTGCCATTTTTTTCTAAATCGGCATCAATTTCTGTATTTAGCAACCTAAAAATATAATATCTGGTTATATTGCCCTGTACCTTTGCCACCTATACCACAATACCCGAATTTACCCTACATATCTACATTATTGCATTTGTGCATTTGTGGAAAAATAATCCAAAATGCTCTGTGTTTGCTTACCTGTCAATTGCAAAAGTCAACCGCAACTGCAACCATGGGCATACATACAAACATATGCATGTACATACCTTGCAAAAAAATGTGCGATTTATCCCGATAGAGATTTATTCCGGATTGATCTCTTTCGGGATCAAGCGGTCCACAATTAGTCCCCGATTGTTCCCGTACGTGTATAAATGTAGATGAATCGCTTTCATCCCGAACGGGTACAAATCTAGATTGATTAATGGTAGAAATTTTTCAAAAATATTCAATGTACATATGTATTAAAAAAATTTTATAATAATAGATAAAACTGAACACCCTTTCTTTTAATAACAATGACGAATAATCATTTTAACAAAATTTTATCAAAAATACCAATTGAAAAATCAATTACAATTCGCTAGCTTAGAGTGCAAATTGTGTAAGTCCTTTTTTCAAACTTTGTAGCAGAGACAAAAAACAAAAAATTAAAAAATTTCAAAATTAAAAAAAAATTTTTTGTTCATATAAAAATTTTGGACTTACACAATTTTCTTCGCTTTTTGGACTTACACAATTTGCGTATCACTGAATAACAACGAGTAGAAATATGATAAGTATCACAGACTTTTTTAGCGTGGTGCGTATTTGATTTTTCTAGCTTTCTACACTTAAAAATACTTTTTCATAAAAATGGACTTACACAGTTTGCACTCTAAGCTAGCGAATTATACACTCAATACTGACTATTTAAAAAAAATTTATTTACTGAATAGACTTTTTTACCAAAGTAAAACTTATTGTATAATCTTTATTTAAATAGGCATGAACATTTATGATTTTTAAAGATTGTTGTAAAAAAAAGCCTTGACTAACAACTTTGAAGAATTCCTCACATATCTCTTACACTCGCATAATGCACTGTCGAGACTAAAACAATTTGGAGAAAATACTTAATTTTTTTTTTAAGATTTCACTACAAGATTGTGGCCGCTGTGGTGCAGTGGGTAGAGTGCTCACCTGCTATGCCAGAGGTCTCGGGTTCAAACCACGGTCCGAGTAAAACACCAAAACAATTTTTCTAATTAGTAAAAATCCAATTATTGGGTTTTCTAAGAGCAGCGGTCACCTCTCGGCAGTGGGCGACATACCTACCGAGAGTATTTCTGCCATGAAAAAGCTTCTCACAAAAAATGCTTTCGCCGTTCGGAGCCGGCATAAAACTGTAGGTCCACCCAATTAGTAGGAAAAACAAAAAGGAGCACACCTCGAATTGGGAGAGAAGCTCGGTCATAAAACTCGTCAGAGTTATAATAGCGCCGTTGTATTATATATATTATACAAGATAAAAGCTAATCGAATAAACTTTCCTCTTATATATATAACAATTTATAATTGGCTTACAACTTTGGATGAAAGCGATTAATCTACATTTGTACCCGTTCGAGATAAAAGCGATTAATCTAAATTTGTAACCGTTCGGGTATACAAGTTGAACAATTACTCTCTTCATAGGACATGCTCGCACAAATGCGATCAATTCGCTCCATATAAAGAGATGTAAAATTGTATTAGTTGCATGCTCCCTTGCGTTTGATCCCGGACATGTCCCGGATTAATCGCATTTTTTGCAGGGTATGTATAAGTTTATCTATATTTGTACATACATATGCGAACATAGCTACGCCTGGGATGAGGTCAATGAACTGCACTCGCCCAAATACATATGTATCTATACATATGTACCTACATAAATACATCTGGTGCCTAGACAAAAGTCAATTGCATTTATACATTTGTGCAAGTGGCAGTGGCGCAGCCAAAAGAGGAGACTGGGGTTGTGGCGCAGCACCACTTACTGCCTTGCAGTTTTTATACTTTTTAGGCAGCACTTTTTTCTAACATATCATGTACCTATTTGTTTAGAGAAAATTGTGCGTCACTCGCATGAGAGATTTGCATTTAAAAAAAAAAATTTGTTTTGAATAAAATAGCATAAAAATATTATCAACACAATTTTTTTTTCATTTTTTTTTTTTCATAAAATCAAGTAAAAAAAAGTTTTTACTAAGTTTGAGGGAAGCATTTTTTTAAATTTGGCAGCACTGATTAGGTATATAAAAAAAGTTTTCAACGCTTGCTTTGACAGAAATCATTTTAAATATACAAAAACACACAGGCACTTTCATTTAATTAAAATTGATGGATTTGGACCTTCTAAATAAATAAGCAAAAAAAATACTAAAGATTTTGAAATTCTGGTAGACGTTTTATTTTTAAATGATAGAAACAAATTCTCCATTTTTTTTACAACAACACTGTTTGTTTTTTTTTTATTAAGCATATTTTTATAAAATCGTCGTACCATACGAAAACTAACATATTTAAAATTTCTGGCGAAAGCTATCAATAAAAAAATTCTGTACGAAAAGTAGAACATTTGACTTTTGGCCGACGAAAAGTAATAAAATCGAGTTTTGGCTGACGAAAAGTAATAAAATCGACTTTTGGCTGACGAAAAGTATCAGTAATTATATACTGTTTTTACATTAAAATTGTTATTGTTTATACGAAATTGATAGTTTTCGTCAGCCAAAAGTTGATTTTATTACTTTTCGTCAGCCAAAACTCGATTTTATTACTTTTCGTCGGCCAAAACTTGAACTTTTTACTTTTCGTCAGCCACAAAAAATCTGATGTTAGTTTTCGTATGGTACGACGAAATATTTCACAACTACAAAAAATCCCTCCACGAAATATAATTCTAGCTGCGCATCTGCTTTTGGTCTATGAATTCCATGCAGGACTCGTTTTGTAGCATAAGGAATGTGCGACGAAATAAGAGCAACGTAAATATGAAAAAAAAAAAATGTAAAACCTAGAGAAAGAGAGTGGAAGTGAGAGAGGAAATAGCGAAAACATAGGAACGACTAGACAGCATAGAGAGCGATCTGATGCGCAGCAAAACAGCGGGCACCCCAAATAAACGGATTAAAGGTGCCTGCAGCGACTATTGCAGCAGGACTAAAGAATATTTTGACTATTTCGATAGCAAAGAAAAGAAAGGGAAATATGTAATAACAGCAACAATAACAATAATAATAAATAGTGGAATAATGGAAAAGGCTGTGTTATGCGGACCGCATACCAACAATACATAAAAGGCCGCTTAGCAACAAAGCTTTGCCGATTGCTCGGTTGTGTAAATATCATAATTTATAATGCATACATATGTACTAGATAGGGTCGAAAAAAAATGTTGTAAAAGTCCGCCCCTAAATTTGAAGCTTATGTTTAGAGGGTTAAGGGACACAAAAAAAAATTTTTTTTGGACCCCGCGAAATACCGCCGAAATTGATTTTTTCTTGTAACTTTGTTATTTATCATCCGATTTTTAAAATTGATACGTCATTAGTTTCGTATTTTTAAGCTCTACATTTCCTTCTAATATCCTATTGAACTCTGAAGTCGTTTTCACATAGTTGGGTCAGCTAACTTATTTGTATGCCCATGAATTATCATCTTTGTATTGCCAAATGAAAGTGCTTCAAAATTCATAACAATGCTGCCTTGAAACGGTTTTACTAAATTAATAACAAAGAAGTTACGTCACAAACAAGTTATTTAACGTAGCAATTATTTAACTAATTTTTTTAAGCAATTCAGGATATGTAAAGTTGTACAAGTCCGACCCCAAATTTGAAGCTTATATTGAGAGGATTAAAGAAAAAAAAAATATTTTTTTTCTGATCCCGCGAAATACCGCCGAAATAGTTTTTTTATTGTAACTTTGTTATTTGACTTCAGAGTGCAAAAGGACATTAGAAGAAAGTATAGAGCTTCGAAATACGAAAATAATGACGTATCAATTTTAAAAATCGGATGATAAATAACAAAGTTACAAGAAAAAAACCATTTCGGCGGAATTTCGCGGGATCAGAAAAAATTTTTTTTTGTCCCTTAATCCTCTCAATATAAGCTTCAAATTTACTACAACTTTACATATCCTGAATTGGTTAAAAGAAATGAGTTAAATAATAGGCATTAAATATTCGTAGTGACGTAACTTCTTTGTTTATTAATTTAGTAAAACCCTTTAAAGACAACATTGTCATGAATTTTGAAGCATTTTCATTTGGCAAAACAAAGAGGATAATTCATGGACATACAAATAAGTTAGCTGACCCAACTATGTGAAAACAACTGCAGAGCTCAAAATAGCATTAGAAGGAAGTGTAGAGCTGCAAAATACGAAAATAATGACGTATCAATTTAAAAATCGGATGAAAAATAACAATGTTACAATAAAAAAACGATTTCGGCGGTATTTCGCGGTATCAAAAAAAAATTTTTTTTGTGTCCCTTAACCCTCTCAACATAAGCTTCAAATATAGGGGCGGACTTTTACAACTTTTTTTTTTCGTATGGGGACCAACCCTATCTAATATGTACATACGAATGCACATGTGCATTTATTTCAATATACATATGCACATACATACATACATACAATCTATCTGCAGTAAAATTAAAAATTTTTTGTACAAAAAATTTTTCGTGTCACAAAACTTTATGTAGAATGACATTTTCGAAATTTCAAATTAAATTTTATTTTATTTTTTATAAAATTTTCGAATTCTCGAAATTCGACATCGAGCTCTTTTTGAATTTTCTTCGAATTTTTTAATGTTTTCGAAATTTATAATTCGAACATTTTGTGATGAAGTTTCCAAAATTTCGACATCAAACTTATCCCAGGATTTAATTTTTTTCAAATTTGCTAACGAATTCGAATTATTTTTTTCGATTTTGTTATGATACTTTTGAAGTCTCGAGCTTGAAAATTTTCGAGTTTTCAATTTTCTTTTCGAAAATTGTTTTCCTGAGTGTTTTAATTTTTCTTCAAATTTGTTAATATTTTCGAAATCTCGAATTCGAACATTTGTTGATGACATTTCCAAAACATCGACATCGAACTGTTTTCCGAGTTTTTAATTTTTTTCGAATTCGAACTATTTTCGAGTTTTAATTTTTTCCACATTCTTATGACATTTTTGAAATTTTAATTCAAATTTTTGTGAATATTTATTTTTTTAAATTTTCGAATACAATATTGTGTTTAATATACATAGGACAGTTAACGTACATGTCTTTAATTTTGACACGTACTGTATTCCAGCGCGTAGATTTATATGCGAAATATGTTGCAAGCAACCCTCCTTTCCACAAATACGCGCAAACAATTACACATTTGTTAGTCTATCCACCCAGCAAAAACCTGCGCCTTACTTATGAATTATTACAGTAACAGTCTAGCAAATTAATTTTATGCATCTGGAGTATTTTGTCCATTCTTTAATGGAATTGGGGCACCTCCAAATAAAAGACTAGGTCAATAATATGTTGCAGTCTTACTTCTGTGCTAGAAAGGCAACTTTCTGCATCTATGCCAATAATGATTTAAAAAAAAGCGCTGCCAGCGTATTCCAGTTTAACAACTTATGTAGCTATAGCTTACGGCTTACGAGTCTGTTTGCTGGGTACATACATATCCAGACATACATTTTCCTGCCCGCAAAGGATAACATAGTCCTGTTATCCCGTACACTGCGCTAACAAGCAGTCGTACAACACTAACCACAACAGCAACAACAACAAGCCCTTGGATGTTAGTACCTACATATGTACATATGTAGTTACGGCTCTTGTGAGGCGAGCGCAATCAGTCTGATTGCATGGCACGCAGCAATTCTGATTGGAAATTAAGATATGCACAAAATGGAAATAGAAAATCCAATAATGTTGAAAATTGTAAATGTAAATGAGCACAAAAATAAAAAAAACAACATAAAAAACACATTCGTTATGGCAATGAGGAAAAAACCCTTCACGCGCATTCAAATTGGAAATGTAGCAGCTGTGCGCAGAAGAATGCGACGAAGTGTTCAAAGGGTTTTAAGGAATTCTTGACGAAGTGTTCAACGGATAAAGGACATGGGTATATTAGGTGTGAAAAGGACAAAGCATAAAAAATCTAGTAATCAGGACTTGGGAATAAAAAAAGGAAATTATATACGCTACTTTTATATGAATTTAGTAGAGCATCCTGTATCCGCCTCTATTCGGATCTAGAACTAGATTTTATGAGATAAACATGACATTAATCCTTTTCTTTGATTTCAAAGTATATTCTATGTAATTATGTGGAATGCTCTGTCTTTTTGGATGATATTCTATCAAAAAGATAATGGAACTGGAGTCCAGTAAAGTATGATGGAACGTCAAACTTTTGCACGAAATACGACCTACAGTTAGCCGTTGCCTATAGTTTGGAACAAGTTAACGGTTGAACTTTGGGAAACTGTCAGCTTGTTCTAAATCATGTTTGTTCACAGGCAGTATGCAGGACTAGTTCGGGAACATGTTTCCTACTTGAGACAATAGTAAAGTGAAATCCCTATGAGAGATAGCCAAAATGCTTATTCGTCTTCTTAACCAAAATGCTAGGCCCGTTTTAAATTATATGTGGAGAGAGTGACTGAGACAAAGTGGAGAACGGTGATAATAAAATGTCTATTGAGTCAAATCCTCTCTTCCATAAAAAATACTTTGGTTGCCGGTGGAAATATTTGCCTGATCAGCATCATCAAAAATGCAACAAAATTTAATTAAAAAACCGCTTGATTCCGAAGCACTTGTGTGCATCCAAAGGCGAGGAAGGGTAAAAAACACAAAACAAAAAAAAAAGAACAAAAAAAAGGATTAAAAATTAATGAGAAAAAAACTGCCAGCAAAGCAAATGAAATGAAAACCAAATGGGGATTAGTGGATTACTTTCGAGCAATTGCACCGCACGACTGGATGGATGGCATGGGCAAACTCAACAGGGAATAAAAGAAAAAAGACAAAAAGGAGGTATCAAAATGCAACATAAAATTAAAAAAAAAAATAAACACAAAAACGAAAAAGAAAAAAATTAAAATAAAATTAAAAAAAAACCAAAAGTGCATTTGCCGCTGAAAAAGGGGATAAATTGAAAGACAAAAGCACTGTTGATTTGGCATTGTGTGGCAACGCTGGCGCTAAAAACATAACGCACATACATATATTGAGTTTAGATACAAAAGCATAAGAAGGCAATATATTGAAATAAAAAAAAAACAACAACAAAGCTGTTTACAAATTGAAAAAAGCCTAAAAAATATAAAAAAAGGACAAAAATATAGAAAATTATAATGAACGACTTCAAGGGAATTGAAAAAAAAAACAAAGAAAAACATACATGAATTAATGGCAGTAGGGGTGGCTATGCAATCAACGAAATTTTTTAAGGGTTGTCATAATGCAATGCTGAATATATGTAAATGCTGGTGCGATACACCGCAACCAAGACAGACAGCTCTACAGGCAGCCCGACAGACGGCTGGTTGGTCATATGACACACATGGCGCACAATGATTAGTTAGTTCCCTTGTGAATTGTACACAAAAACAAACATATGCATGTACGCCCCCACCTTATTAAAGACTTAAAATAAAAATACGTACACATACATACATACATACATATATGCATATCTGCTTTCAAGTGAAGTAACCCACTGTGCAGAAGCGTTATACACACCAACCGCCCACCCAAACGGGTGATGCTAATATTGGTATGTGTGTATGTACATATGTACGGGTGTCACGCTTGGTTGAGTAATAGGTTTTTTTGCGGTTGCTTTTTTTTTATTTATTGTTCTTTATTAAGCACTTCTTCAAAGTCAAGATGCAACGTTTATATTCACTTCCATTGTTGTCAAACAATTTAATCAATTGTTAAGTAAATTAAATCAGTAATTACACATGCATACATACATACATATAAGCATCTATATTAATATGTCCGTACCCTGCAAAAAAATGTGCGATTAATCCCGAAAGAGATTTGTCCCGGATTGATCTCTTTCGAGAACAATCGGTCCACAATTAGTCCCCGATTGTTCCCTTACGGGTTTTGTAGACCAATTGTTCCCGAACGGGTATAAGTAAATGTAGATTAATCGCTTTCATTCCGAACGGGTGCAAATCTGGATTCCTTAAATGTAGAAATTTTACAAAAATATGCAATGTATTCTAAAAATTGTAGAATAACCCGTAAAACGAATTGAACACCCTTTCTTTTAATAACAATGTTGAATAATAATTTTAACAAAATGTTACCAAAAATATCCTGTGAAATGCCTACTCAAAACTTACAATTATTTATTTATTTATTTATTGAGATTTTTTACAAAAGTAAAACATCATAAAACCTTTATTTAAATATGCATGAACATTTACAATTTTTTAAAGTTTGTTATAAAAATAGCCTTGGCTAACAACTTTGAAAAATCTATATTTGTACCCGTTCGGGATGTGAGCGATTGCTCTACATTTGTACCCGTTCGGGTATGCAAATTGATCAGTTAGTCTCTTCATAGGACGTGCTCGAACAAATGCGATCAATTCCCTCCATATAGAGGGATGTAAAATTGTATTAGTCGCACGCTCCCTTGCGATTGATCCCGGACACGTCCCGGATTAGTCGCATTTTTTGCAGGGTATGTATGCATACATAAACATATATATGTATGTACGCATGTATGTATATATGTATGGACGTCTGTAGACATGCAGATATGCTTTGTGAAAGAGTTGTGGAAATCAGAGATTTTGTTTGCGTTGTGGAATAATAATACATTAAAAAACGCATGGGAATATGGCATGGAGGAACAATAAAGGAGAATGCATAACGACATACCTTCATACATAGTGGGGCCAAAAGTGTCATGCAAAGAGGAATGTAGAAGAATTTGACAGATGTAGGGGCCACACAAATGCTAGGGTGCGTGTGTGTGTGGAATATGTCAACAAAAAAATGCTTGTGTTCGTGTGTGTTTATGAAGATTGAAGAAGAAGTCAGCTGATCTTATGCATTCTCCTTTATAGTTCCTCCATGGAATATGGTAGTGGTGTTTTTTAACACGCTTTTATTAGCTTCACCTGTATGTATGTATGTATGTATGTATGTATGTATGTATGTATGTATGTATGTAACTTCATCCCATCCTAAAAACTAAATATTATATCTTTCAAACATTCACTTTTTTGTGTTCTCTCTATTATTTCTATTCTCCTCCGGATTCGAAACATGACATCAGCAGCCCAACGGCATCATATAGTAGGACATTCAACATTTTATTTTATGCTTCATTGCGGCTTTTATGTTACCTTTCTTCAAAATAGCCTCTATGAATTTCAATTCACTCCCGTATACAAGCCAATAAGTAACAAGCTTGCAGGGTACGGAAACTCTCACTCACGAACGCTCAAAATTACATTCTTCTCAAATCACAATAAATGTTCAAAGAAAAACGTATAACCACTCAAATAGCGAGCGAACTAACGCACAACAGCCAGCGATCGCTCATAGCGATGGCGATAAACTCAATGCATAAATTCACTCAAAAATAAAGCTTGAAGCTTTCTGTATTTGGGTTTGTTGTATTTGCAATGAAATCAAACGCATGTACAATGTACATACATACGTATGCAGAGCAAGAACTAGTTTTGTGTTTTGTGTAACAAGCTTTCTGTTTTGTCGTTGCTGTGTTTGCAATAAATACATACATATGTATGCAAAGCAAGAACTGGTTTTGTTTGTAATTCATTTAATAGTAAGTGCTGAATCAACGAAAAGGAACCCTAATTACATTTTTATACAATGTTTTGTAAACGTGAGGTGAAAAAAATTTCTCTAATAATAAAAAAATAAAAAAAAAAATAAAAAAAAAAAATGCGCCACTCGGGAATCGAACCTGAGCTGTTTGGTCCGTAGCAGGGTTGCGTGATTTTGATTTGACTGAATCACTAATCAAAAATATTTTCTGATTCTTGATTTAAAATATTTTCAAATAAAAGATAATTTTTATTTGTGATTCGTTTCAAAAAAAAATCAGAAATACCCTTTGATTCGTGATTCAAACTATTTTCAAATCAAAGATAAATTTTATTTGTGATTCGTTTCACAAAAGAATCAGAAATACCCTTTGATTCGTGATTCAAACTATTTTCAAATCAAAGATAAAATTGATTTGTGATTCATTTCTCAAAAGAATCAAAAATCTTTTTTGATTCTTGATTCAAACTTGATTTCGAATCAAGATTCTTAATAAATTTTTGATTCGAATAAAATTTTTGATTCGAATCAAACTTTTGATTCGAATCAAAAATTATTTTGAATCAAAACTTTATTTCATATAAAAAATACTTTAGTACGTGATCCCACCACCCCCGCGAGTTGAAATGCAAAAAATCTAAAATTTCAACAAACGTCTGCGTTGTATGGGAGGAAATGCAAGCAGATTTTCGCAGTTGCTTTAGCCAAGCACTTGCGCATACATACATATGTATGTATATACTTACATACATATATATAACGAATAAATGAATGAAAGGATGAATGAATTATGGTTGGGTGTATGCATACAAAAGAATCCCTGCAAAAAAGCCGAGTACTCCATGCACGCGTGTATAGAGTACTCGCTATGGACCAACCGAGTACTCCTCAACCTGCCACATATCATATAAAAAATATGGTCCATTTAACATGGCATTATTTATTATCTAGGCCTTATTTCGCATGGCGGATAAGCATTAGGAATAAGGTGTGCTCTCAGAGAGAGAGTACTCCTTATGGCGTGATGACATCAACACAGGAAAATCAGCCTTATTTTAAGCCTTACGCCATACAAATTTGCTACCTTTATAATTTTCAGGCCTGATTTCGGAAGCCTTAAAATCTGCGGTTTTAATTCTTAAAAAGGCTTAGATTTTTTGGTGGGAATATACATACATATGTACGCGCAAATGGCTGGCTAAGGCAACTGCGAAAATCTGCTTGTATGTATGTATATCCTTCCCTACAACGTAGCTGAAAAATGTTCGTGATAAATTATTTTCGCGAATGCTTTGTTAGTTTTCGCGATCAGTTTGTCTCACATGTGAGTGGCGCCATGCTGCACGAAACAGAAACAATTGCAGCACTCTACTGGATTCCGCCAGAATCGTCTAGACGGTTACGTGCCAATTAAGGAAGGAAGGAAGGAGAAATATTGTTTTGTTATTTTTCGCGCACAAGTGGAAAAACTGGATTTTTTTTTTGATCGCTTCTTGCGAGAGAGGAGCATATTTTTTTGCATTTCTCTCTCGTGATAAAAGAACGAAAAAATATTAGTGAAAATTCTCACCTCCTGACTTCATTTCCATATAAAATACAGATGTAATCTAACACATATATATGTACATACTTATGTAAGATGCATGTACATATGTACTTACCAATTAATATGTAAATGTATATACATACATATGTAAATTTCTCTTATACATATCCACACATATGTACTTACCCTGTAAAAATTGTTGGACTACTTGGTACATTTGTGCCACATTCAACTAGCTACGAACTTGCCACATGCAGCCAATAACACTGGATCACAAAATGAAATTTTTTGTCTGTACTTTGGACGTGACCATCCTATCTATATGTAAAATCGGTCGCTGATTCCGAAAATCGGGCTCATTTTTAATTCTATGGGAAGGTTTTTGAGATATCGGCAATTTACCGTTATTTGGCCACTGGCTCCACTTAATCCTGTATACCTTTTTAACGCAGTGAGCTATCTTCCTTGGAGTGACACTCAACGAAAGAAAATTAAATTTCCTTTTCATCGCTGCTATAACATTTTTCTGTAACTCTTATAGTTTCTGAAATATTGACGATTCAATTTGAATTTTTTCGATTTTTTACGATTTTTTGAAGAAAAAATTGAATTTGTCAGGCAATATCTTTTAAACCAATGTCTTCACCTTCGGTTTTACTCCTTTACATGAAGCTCCATTCTATTGGGAAAAATATAAGCTATCAACGAAGAAAATCCATGGTAAAATGGAAAAGTTATAGGCGATCAAGTAAATACATCCAACTCGCGCAATGCCTCTGCACGTGTATATTCTATGCATGTTATACCCGTAAATGGGCTTTTATCTACTGCGCTGCCAATGTGCTGCTACTGCAGATGTGTAGGTAGGTATTGGTATAACATGCATAGAATATACCCGTGCAGAGGCATTGCGCGACTTGGATGTATTTACTTGATCGCCTATAACTTTTCTATTTTACCATGGATTTTCTTCGTTGATAGCTTATCTTTTTCCCAATAGAATGGAGCTTCACGTAAAGGAGTAAAACCGAAGGTGAAGACATTGGTTTAAAAGATATTGCCTGACAAAGTCAATTTTTTCTTCAAAAAATCGTAAAAAATCGAAAAAATTCAAATTGAATCGTCAATATTTCAGAAACTATAAGAGTTACAGAAAAATGTTGTAGCAGGGATGAAAAGGATATTTAATTTTCTTTCGTTGAGTGTCACTCCAAGGAAGATAGCTCACTGCGTTAAAGAGGTATACAGGATTAAGTGGAGCCATTGGCCAAATAACGGTAAATTGCCGATATCTCAAAAACCTTCCCATAGAATTAAAAATGAGCCCGATTTTCGGAATCAGCGACCGATTTTACATATAAATAGGATGGTCGCGTTCAGAGTATTTTTTGGCTGTAGAGCAGTGTAATTGGGCCAGTTCATATATATGTATGGATGTAGATTCGTGTTTGAAGATCGGTTTTAACGATCGTAACCACTGCACGATGTTTATTAACAGTGTTGCCAAGAAGCATTAATCTAAATATTTAAAAAAAAAAAATGGTCTTGAGAGCTCAAGAATGAAGTAGTTATGAAAATAAAAACGACCAAAAAACCAAAAGTAAAATTTAATCGGATGAGCCAGCCGATAAACAAGCTCTACTAATTAGCACAAAGAATTGCTTGAAGAGATGTGGCGGTCTCCTAAATGGATCTATAAATACTACCAAAAAATATTAATTTTTCACATCACTTTTTCCTTAAAAAAAAAATAAATTAAATTGGTCTTGGGAGCTCAAGAATGAAGTAGTTATGGAAATATTTTACATTTTTAACTCCTTAGAGTAGTTTAAAAAGTAGCTTGCCGTAGCTAGTTTAAAAAGTAATCTCTTGTAGGTGGTTTGCAAAGTAGCTACGGCAAGCTAGTTTTTAAACTAGTTTGATGTGATCGAGCGATGGACCATGTGGTCCTGTGCTAGGACATTGCAATGTTAATTGGACCAATATTTTTATATGGAATGTGGCAGGTTTTGGGCTAGTTGATTGCCACAAGCGGCTGGTTTGTACATGCATGTATGGACTAGTTCCGTTTTCTGCAGGGTACCCACCCAGCCAGCAAGGTACCGTACATTTTACGAACATTGCGATTTACGAGCTGTTCTCGAATAAGAAAACAATAACAAAATAAACTTTTTCTATCATGTCAAAAAAAAAAAGAAAACGAAAAATTTCAAACTCAATATTTTAAAAGTATGTATGTTTGTAAAATTTCTACATTTACGATAAAAAAAACGGACGTAAAAAGATTCATATACGAGCGCTTTTTCGATACATTTACGACACTCGTAGGCACTGAACATTTTAAAGCGAAACAGTATTCGTAGGCGAATCGTAAACGGCTATCATAAACGATATTTTATTAGAGTTTTCTGCGAGAAAACATCCGTTTACGAGCTCGTTTACGATGATTTTGCTGGCTGGGTACTTATGTACTTATAATTTATATATTTTACATACATTGAATGAACCCAATAAAAGAATAAAATAACAGAATTTAAAAATAAATAATAATAATGCATTTACCCAAAATGATCTCGTACTAAAAGTATCTTTTAATTGAAATATATTTAGGATTCACTATAGGTACATACATACATATGTATATTTTAAACCCGTTCAAATTAAACGAAAGTGGTTTGTTGTATTTCTTTACGAACAGCAATTCAATCAGGGAATTTATTGGTAAAATTGATTCTTATTTACCTATACACAAAATTTCTTATGTACATACTACTTATTTACTATAATACATGTATATCTACTCTAATTCTTACTTCTATGACATAGAATCTATGTAGATATGTACATATATGTATATGTTCGGCTAACTACGAACCGATGCAGATACACGAATCGGTCGCTTGGGCTATGTTAGTGGTCACTTTGAAAGTACTCCAACCTACCACAAATGGGGCATATAATCCAATGATTTTTGCAGGGCATATGTACATATAATACATATGTATGTATGCATACCCTGCAAAAATTCCGAGTACTCCATTCGCTAATCCATGGAGTGCTCGCTATGGACCAACCGCTTACTCCAGAACTTGCCACATTTCATACAAAAAATATGGTCCATTTAACATTGCATGTCATTGCAGTGGAGTATATACTCCAGTCCCGCTTAACAATCATATTAATCCATGGAGTACCTACATTGGATTAATTGATGGAGTACCTAACAGTTAGCCGAACATAACAACAAAAACCAAATGTTTATCGCGACGACGACGAATGACGTGTATACATTCAAACATATGTATGTATGTAGCTATGTATGGATACACATATCGTCTTCGTCGCGATAAAAATGTGTATACATATATAACTACATACATACATATGTTTGTATGTATACACGTCATTCGTCGTCGTCGCGATAAACATTTGTTTTTGTTGTTATGTTCGGCTAACTGTTAGGTACTCCATCAATTAATCCAATGTAGCTACTGCATGGATTAATTTGTTTGTTATGCGGGGCTGGAGTATATACTCCATTGCAATGACATGCAATGTTAAATGGACCATATTTTTTGTATGAAATGTGGCAAGTTATGGAGTAATCGGTTGGTCCATAGCGAGCACTCCATGGATTAGCGACTGGAGTACTCGGAATTTTTGCAGGGAAGTGCCTATGCACATACATACATATGTATGTATGCATGTACGTACGGCGTAGCACAAACGTAAATACGACAATCAGAAATACATATGTATATATGTACATACATATCTACATATTTGGCGTCAGCATACAATTTGGCTGTTGTTGCACTTTTGGTGCATTTTATACATTTTTGTGTTTTAAGTTACCGAGAATGTACTTGAATATTTCTGATATGCTACAGTATTTTTGATTCTAAATAAATTTTTGATTCGAATCAAATTATTGATTCGAATAAAATTTTTGATTCGAATCAAATTTTTGATTCGAATAAAATTTTTGATTCGAATCAAAAATTTGATTCGAATCAAAGATATTTTTTGAATCAAGAATCAAAAAAGATTTTTGATTCTTTTGAGAAATTAATCACAAATCAAATTTATCTTTGATTTGAAAATGGTTTGAATCACGAATCAAAGGGTATTTTTGATTCTTTTGAGAAAAGAATCACAAATCAAATTTATCTTTGATTTGAAAACAGTTTGAATCACCAATCAGAGGGTATTTTTGATTCTTTTGAGAAATGAATCACAAATAAAAATTATCTTTGATTTGAAAATAATTTGAATCACGAATCAAGTTGATTCTTTATTTGAAACTTGATTTTAAATCAAAATTGATTCGAATCACGCAACGCTGGTCCGTAGGCAGCATACCTCACCATTACGCTACAAACGTATTCTGAGCTTTATTGTCTAAATTCGAATTTATTCAATCAGGTTTCTTTTTTTTTTGTTCTTTTCAAATGCTTCACCTCAACTTCTCTTCACTTTCTGATTGTAAAATATAACAAAACGTTTGGGAAATTTTGTATTTCCAAACTAGTTTGGAAAACCTTGAATAAAAGGGTTTGGAAAATATTGCATAATAAGCTAGTTTACTTCACTGTATATTGGGATTTTTGGTAGAAGTTATATATACATATGTATGTAGATCTATTTCGGAGAACACCACATCCCATCACTTCTTTTTACTTTTATTCTTGCGTCCGCATAAAACATCCTTTAATGAAAAATTTCACTAAAAAGTCAAAAATAAATAATAGCTTAAAAAACTAAAAAACACGCTTTAATCTTAAAAATCGTACTAAAAATTGAGAAATAATTTAATTAGAAACAAAATGATGAACGAAAATATAAGAATTTAAGGAAAAGCGTGGGGGTGCTCAATAATATTTGAACATGAAAATATTCGATTCGTACAACTAGTACAAAAATATACCTAGTTGCGAAATTAAAGAGTACGATATATGAAATCTCAAAAAAGTCAAAATAAAATTATTAGTAAAAAAACACCGATTTTAAATATTTTTTGGCATACTGAGCACCCCACGCTTTTCCTTAAATACTTATATTTTCGTTCATCATTTTGTTTCTAATTAAATTATTTCTCAATTTTTAGTACGATTTTTAAGATTAAAGCGTGTTTTTTAGTTTTTTAAGCTATTATTTATTTAAATTGAAGCTCATTACCATTGCCATTATAACCACCTCTTCTATTACCATTGCCATTGCCATCACCATTGCCATTAGATACCATTACCACTTTCTTTACCATTATCATTACCATTACTGTTAGCATTACAATTTCCATTACCATTATCATTGCAGACATATGACCGCTACAATTACTATTAACAATATCATTACCATTGCCATTATCATTATCTCTACCTCTTCAATTACCATTACCATTGCCATCACCATTGGCATTAGATGCCATTACCATTACCATTACAATTACCATTACCGTTATCATATCATTACCTTTACAATTGCCATTACCTTTACCATTATCATTACCATTACCAATAGTTCTATAACCAAGTTCTTATATACTAACAGCAATCTTTCCTTTTCTCTCTTTCTCCCTCTCTTTGCAGATCGTTTATTTTAACGTGAGCGCAATCGTGCAGTTGTCAAGCAGAGAATAAGAGCACTTTGAGAGTAAGCAACATCAACAGGCAAACAAAAAGAAGGAGCGAGCTCGTTAAAACACTAGAAAATTTTGCTAAAAAAAACAACAACAACACCACCAAAGAAAATCAGCTACACAGAAAAAAAACAGTAGAAGAGCAAAAAAAGAAAAAAATAATCATATTGAATTTATACAACAAAAAAGAAAAACAAGAAATTTCGGACAAGCAAAAAAATCATACAAATACAAATTTCAATGTTCCATAAAGCACAACAAATCCAGAGAGAGCAACAGCAGCAAGGCAGCAGCAGTTAAGAGAGAAAAAATATAAAACAGAAAAACATTTTTTTAAGAAAAAAAAAAATCCTTGTGGGAAAAAAGAGATAGTCAGCCATATTAAGATTATAAATTATTAAAAAAGAAAACAATAAAAAATATAAATATTGCTGTCTTTTTGCATTTTTGCAATTTTATAAAAGAAAAAAGAAAAATCAATAAATATTAAAATTTATTAAAAAATATTTATATATTCAGAAGAGAGAAAAAAAAAAACAATCGTTTCAAGCAGTCAACTACAAATCATTAGCAAAATTTACTCTTTTAACGCAAAAAAATAAAAAATAAATCCGTAAAATCACACAACTATCTAAACTATCATTCAAAAATATTTTACTGAAAAAAAAAACAATAACAATAAACAAATTTTAGCGAAAGAAAAACAAAAATTTCGTAAATCATCGCAATTCATCACAAAGCAAGAGAAAAACCAAAAATCCATCTATCGAAAAAACGATCAAAGTTGATCTAAAACTAAAATACACCAAATAGAGCGAAAGCTAAAAAACACATGAAAGCTCAAAGTGGCAGCAAGTGAAAGTTCAGCGCCATCATATAATACAAGCGTTCATAAAAAGTCTTCTAGTCAAAAACAGAAAACGGAAAAGATAACTAAACTTATTAGCGATTTGTTTGCTTTTAGCGAAAGCTTAATTTAAACTTAATTAGTTTCCAAACGGGACTTGTGCAAAGCGCAAATAAAGCTGTCATCAAAATAAAAAAATATTTAATAATAATAATTAATTATAAATAACAAAATTTTTAAGGAAAAGGTTATCTACATTCAATTAATTTTAAGCGACGTTCGAACAAGCAGTGAGTCTAATTGCTAAGCAACACTAAATAGAACAGAAAGAAAAGCGGCAGCACGAAGCTTTAAAGCGAGCAAAGCACTGAAGTCTAGCGAAAACGAAGAGGAGGCCAAGCAAAAGAGCTTAAATCGCCAATTTTTCACACACACACAACCGTTGCGGAAAAGCTTTCAAAATTACGCCCCAAAAGCAAAACACAACCATAACGACGACCACAATCAAGAAAGAGGCACAGCCGCAACAACCAACCGGCAAAAAAATGACAAACGCCATGGATATTGTGAAAAACGGGAGCGCCAATGGTTCGGTGGATGGCAGCTCCGATGAGTCGCGCACCAATTTGATTGTCAACTATTTGCCACAAACAATGACGCAGGAGGAGATGCGTTCGCTATTCTCCAGCATTGGCGAATTGGAGAGTTGCAAATTAGTGCGCGACAAAGCATCAGGTAATTATCTAATGTGTAATGGGTATCCTTACCTAAGTATGTATGTATGTAGATATGGAACATTTGCTTATATACCGCAATTTTCTTTACTTTTCAGTGTTGCCAGCTTCTTTGACCGCACTGAATCCGGCATTGCAGCAAGGTTTGTAAAATATTCATCATTTAACCACTTAAGTTTGTTTTTGCATCACTTTAATTGTTTTTTTTTTTTGTAATTTCCACTCTACAAATATTAATCTTATATTTTTCGATTACACTTCACCCTGCTCTTCCTCCTCCTCCATTACTTTGCAGTTGGTCAAAGCTTGGGCTACGGTTTTGTTAACTACGTACGCGCCGAGGATGCTGAGAAGGCCGTTAATACTTTGAATGGTTTACGTTTGCAAAATAAAGTGATTAAAGTATCATACGCCCGTCCAAGTTCGGAATCAATAAAGGGTGCTAATTTGTATGTATCGGGTCTTCCCAAAAATCTATCACAACCAGACTTGGAGGCATTATTTGCATCATATGGCAAGATAATTACATCTCGTATACTCTGTGATAATATTTCTGGTGAGTGAAGTTGAAAAAAAAAAACTGAAGAGAGTTTTAGTAGAGACACACACCACAATTTACGTAACGTTATTTATAATTAGCCGAGACGCATACTTTTAGCTATCGGAGTTGCAAACAGAGTGTTCCGCACACAAAAAATAACTGTGGTTTAGTTTTCAGTTTATGTTATTTCTAATTGCTCTTACCTTCTTTCTCTTTTTTCTCGAATTTTCCCACATGCATTGGGTACATACACCTTTTGCACTCACCAGGTCTATCGAAAGGTGTCGGTTTTATACGTTTCGATCAACGCAACGAAGCCGAACGTGCTATACAGGAGTTAAATGGCAAAACGCCCAAGGGTTATACCGAACCAATAACCGTTAAATTTGCCAATAATCCCAGCAATAGCGCCAAAGCTCAAATCCCACCACCATTGGCCGCTTATTTGACGCCGCAAGCGGCTGCTGCAACACGTCGCCTCGCTGGTGCACTACCATCGGCGGCTGGACGCATAAGGTGAGTGGAGTTACATATATGTAAATGTAGAAAAGGAGCGATGAAATGATTATGAAGTGTGAGGAGAGAGTATATACTTAAGTACAGTAGACCGTATCGCAAAAAATAAAGTTCGCTGTACGCCCCCGCATATGATGTCTTTTTGGAAAACATTTCCGGAAAAGTTTTTAACTTTTTTTTAGACGCCGCTATATGTCTCTAAAATTTATTTTTCTCATATCTTCGGTATTAATAGTCCGATCTCTAAGTTTAATAGACCAATGTCTTTGGCTTGTAACGGCGGCTTATACTATAGAATATTATTAACCCTATATGCGCCATTGGGGTCACTACCACCCAGTACTTACTTTATACCACCCTAATGTAGCTTTTTTATGTCTGCTGCATTATTCGACATAAAATTTCAGTAGGGGTCTCCTCAGAAGAAATCTTTGTAAAATGAACCTCAAGGAGCAAAGGAAGCGAAAAACATATGTATATTCCACGGAATGTTGAACGTGTTTTATTTCGGGTTCTACTGAAGCGATCGAAATACTTCTTTTGCAAAAGATTAATGATTTTAGACTGCGTTTAACAAGCTCTACTAAAAACAAAAAATATCAAAATATTTTGAAGCTTCATTAAAATGGAAATTCTAACTTCTTTCAGTTTTCAATTGTTTTCCCTTTTGTGTTTTTTTTTTCGTGCAGCTTCTTGCCGAATATACCTTCATACATACATACATACATAAGTTATAGAAAATAATTTGTTTACGATCTTTTTCCAATTTTGAGAATTATCGCTTTGGGTTCTTTGAAATTATCAAATTTTTTTAAAGCTCTCTCAGCAGCGTTTTTCTTTCCAAAAGCCAAATATCTTTATACATACATATGTATGACGATTATTTCCAATTTTAAAATTATAAACATTTAATTTAATATTGTTTATTTTTCAGATACCAATTTGTTTAAAGATAAACTCATTTAATTTTACCTTCTATTTTTGATTTCTTTCTTGTGCGATCTTGATTTTCAATAAACCAAAAAAATATATACATACCTACATATATTCTTGCCAAAATACAACCGATTACGGCATTAGCATGGGAAAAAGTCCGATGTTAGCCATTAACAAAGGTTTACAAAGGTGAATATTTTCTTTTATTATTAAAATATTTATATTTTTTTTTAGTATTCAACTTTTTGTTTACGAATTGAATTGACAGTAATTGCTTATCGTATTACTTTAGCAAAAAATAAAAAATATGTACAGGATCGTGCCAAAGCCTTTATACCTTTGATGAATGTGGGGCAATGAAATGTTTTATGGTCTGACTTTCTTTATTTTTATTATTTATTTGTCTATAACTGAACTACCTATGCAACGAATTTCAAGCAGTTATTTTAAAGTCTTAAAGACATTTTGCGTTCAAAATTACATACAGACAGACGGACGTGGTTTAAACGACTCAGCTCATTATTTTGAACGGATCATGATTCTCCTTGTCATATTTGAAATAATTTTAAAAGAATCGTGCTGTAGACCAAAGTTAAAATACAGATTCCTTTCCGTGAAAGGTATAAAAATAAAAAAAAAAACAATTACATAAAATTAAATTTATTTTGGTTGTGTAAACTTCTATGTGTTTTGGAACACCAATTTAGTATATGTCCTAATTTCCATTTCGTGGCTTTTGATGTTAAGTTAAAGTTTCTTGTGCGATATTTTTACTATTTATTTTATTATTTCAGCTGCTTTGTTTAATTAGAGTTTCTTTTTCTATTTCACAAACATACATAGCTTCTGTGTAGGTTACACTTGAAAAATTTAAGTTATATATATGTGTTGCCTGATTTCAAACCAACGAAAATAATACTTGTGTAGTGGAGATAAATAAAATTAATTGAATTTTTTCCTTTATGTAACGTATGTACATACATATGCATTTACATATAATTCCATATAATAATAATACAATGGCGCTTTATAACTCTGACGTGTTTTATGGCCGAGCTTCTCTCCCAATTCGAGGTGTGCTCCTTTTTGTTTTCCCTACTAATTGAGAGTATTTCTGCCATATAATTCCATAGCATATGATATATCATCTTGTTACATTTATTTCCTCTCTGTTTTTGTACCTATGTAATTTTGTAATGACTATTTTACTCTGCAATCCTTTATTCTTTATTGTGTTAAGAGAATAATAGAAGAAGTAGGTAATGTTTAAAATGAAGTACTATCCGTTTTAAGTTATCCATCCCTCCATCCCTGACAAATTAGTGTGTAATATTGCATAACATTTTTTATTTTTAATTTTTCGTTTTATTGCTTTATATTAATTTTCACTTTGTTCTTTTTTTTACTAGCGTATATTCCCTTTTTCCGAAAGGCATGTTAAATGTGTTTTTTTAATTCAAGCTTGCAAAACTTACTGTAATAACTGTAATTGCAACCGTAGTTAACGTCTAGCTTTTACACAAGCAAGTTGGAGTTCGAGTTGTCATGAGAACACTGTTTCCACAAAAGCTCCCAGCAAACATTCGGAGTCATAAAAGAGTCAGGAATGAATGCTAAACCGGAGCGTTCACGCCAATTTCGGAGTCCGAAATGTATGTATTTCTGTTCTTAAGGTGGTCGCCCGATATGAGTCTAATTGCATACATCATATGAGCCTGAATAAGGGTCGTAAAAAACTCCCTCACATTAATTACTCTTTTTTTCTTCTTCTATGATTAACAAAATCAAAAAGTATTTTTTTTTGCATTTTCCTTCTCCTGACTCAGTTCTCTTCAACTGCAGCTTCACCCCCGCTTGTTCTCCTCTTTTTTTCTTTTTCACTTTCACTGCTTGCTTTGCAGTGTTGTCTTTTTTTGTATTCTCCGGATTCGAACTTGACATCAAACTGAAATTCTATCCAATGCCATCATATAGTGGGATATTCAACATTATATTGAACTTTCACTAAAGTTTTTATACTTCGCCTTTTTCGAAATAGCATCTATGAATTACAATTATCATTTTAATAATAACTCGTATTCACATCGGACTCTGATATTCTGAGGCTCATGTTTCACACATATTTCGCGTAATATTGGATTCCAAAAGCTTAAAGCTCATGTTATACATTTATTTTGGACTCATTTCGTCCTCCCAAATTATGAGAGCTCAGAGAATGTTTGCTGGGCACATTCTATTTTAAATATATTTGTATGTGTATGTGTATGTATGTATTTATTTTAGTGAGATGCACTTAGAAAGGGTGTATCCGAATTTGGACTTCGTATCATCTATGTAGCTTTGAATTTTAGGGAACAGGTTGCAAACCACTTGCAAATATCAAAGAGTAATAAGAAAGATTGAAACTCTTTGACAGCAACTTTAATACCGACAGTGTTGCCAGAAATCACAAAGAAAACCGTCTTAAATGTACATATTTACTATACATAATTGTAAAAAATATTTTTGTTTATAAAAAAATAAAACATTTTCAAAAATGAATTTTATTAACTTATGCCTCTTCCATTCTCTCTTTCTTTCTTCTGCTTTTCTCTCTTTCGCCCAAACAGATATTCACCACTCGCCGGCGATCTCTTAGCCAATTCCATATTGCCCGGCAATGCTATGACCGGCTCCGGTTGGTGCATTTTCGTTTATAACCTGGCACCTGAAACGGAAGAGAATGTTTTGTGGCAACTGTTCGGCCCATTCGGTGCCGTCCAATCGGTGAAAGTCATACGCGATTTGCAGACTAGCAAATGTAAGGGTTTCGGTTTTGTAACCATGACAAATTACGATGAAGCGGTTGTGGCAATACAATCACTCAACGGTTATACACTCGGCAATAGGGTGTTGCAAGTTAGCTTTAAGACAAATAAAACTAAAACTGGTTAAAGAAGTGGTTAAAAGTGGCGATTTAAATTGAATTGCGTGCGAGCGTGGGTGAAGGTGTGAAGAGTAAAGGCTAGATAAAACTGACAGAAGAAAAGAGGAGAAAAAAAAGTAAAGGGAGAGTAAACCGGGTAAAACACCGCAGTTCAAGTTGATAGCAAAAATTGGGTTAAAAATTAATAAAAAAAAAAATATTTTAAAAATATACATGATATTATATATTATTATACAATAGTAGTGCGGGGTGAAAAAAATAAGAAAAGGAAATTGGAAAGTTTACAAAAAAAAAAGAAGTGTTTAAAACAAAATTTACTACTTACTAGTCACACACATTTGAAGTATAGATTTCATTAAACTAAACAAAAAATTAGTGAAAATTATAATTTTTGCAAAATTTTCATTAATTTTGTATCTATTATACTATTAAATTTAAAGTTTCGTTAGCTAAAAAGGAAAGTTTAAGAAAGAGATAGAAGAATGAATGGATGCGACGAGATGCCTTAAACGGCAAGCGATGTCAGCAACCAACAAAAAAGGCACGGGGATAAGGAAAGCAATAAAATAAAAACAAAAGAAGGAGAAGACAAAAAAGCTTTCTAGGCAATATTTTTTTGTGTGTTCAAGAGCGCCAAAAGTAGTTGAGTATGAGTGAGAGAAAGAGAAAAGCAAGTAACAACAGAACAGCAGCAGCTTAACGGTGCACAGAAAGGATAAAAAGTGGAAAGCGAACGTAAATTAGAAATTCAAAGCAACACTGCACAAGTCCCGTTAAGCTTAAAGGCAAACGTAGAACAATTAATAAAATAACAAGCAAGAAAACACAGCAAACAGCAAACAAATAGCACAAATTAATTTTTGAGGTTATAGTTTCTGCTGAGAAGCCACATAACAACAAAACAAACAAAAAATAGGTAAAAGCAGAAGAATAAGACGAAATCAATTCTCAAACTCATCATATAACTACTTATACTCGTATATATAAACATATGTATTTAATATATTTATTACTTATTCTTATTATTATTATTAAACTATTGTAATTAAATGAAAATGAGAAAAACAAAACAAACTATAAATTATTATGTGGAAAATATTTAAGCAAAATTTATTTAAACAAAATACTTAGTCACACTTTTCAAAAATAAACAACTTTTTAAACTAATTACATTGTACTTAAATTAAATTAAATTGTATTTGTATTTGTATTTGTATTTGTATTTGTATTTGTATTTGTATTTGTATTTGTATTTCTCGTATTAGTATTTGTATTTGTCTATTATATATGCATATAAATATATATTAACTCATGTACACACATAAATATATAAATTTAATTACAAAATTTTCGTAATTAATTTAATTTAAATTGTAGTGAAAAAAAATGAAATTATTCTCTATAAAAATATGTCATGATATATTGCATGCAACAAATATAAAAAAAAACACACACACAGATACATAAAGTGAAAGGCAACAGACACGCATAAATAAACAATTTACAGTTAGCATAACAACAGCATGCGAAAGAGAAAAAGCAACAAATAATTAATTAAAAAAAACAAAAACTCATAAATATTCAAATGAAATGAAAGTAAGAAAGTCAAACGAAAGAAAACTGCAAACTAAGCTATTTGCTATTAATTAATTAAATTTATTATCATTATTATTATTATTACCATTAATATTATTATAAAACTATTACTTGATATTGCTATAAAAATTATCTTAAATAAATGTGTGAATTATTTGAAATTAAAAAAACAAAAAAAAAACAAAAACTGAGTGCAAATTATACGTAAAGGAAAAAGGTGGCAACTATGCTTTAGGAACGGATTGCAGGAATATGTCTTGTGGGCGGGAGAGACTGGAGTAGGGAGTAGGGAGAGACTGGTGAGCAGCAGGTGAGTTGAGAGTAGTGGTGGGAATGCGTAGCCCGCTTAAAAGCGAAGGTGCATAACTTGCGTGCGCCGTTAAATGCGTAACGCCGTGGCTGTCAAAAAAGATTGAACATGTGCATTCACAACGACAGCTGTTACAGACGACGGTGTTACGAATGCGTTTGTGCAGTCGCTGTCGACAGTAGCCCAACTTGCTACTTTTTTCTTGCGTTTTTGCGTTGCGAACGTTTGTCACTTTAAATTTTCAACGAAAAGTGTAAAAAACCGGGCTGCAAAAGCCAAATCAAAGTCATGGAAGAAAATTTCGCACGTTTTACTCAATAGAGATTTAATAAAACAAATTTTTTTTTGGGAAAACGCAAAAAACTTATAACTTGAAAGAGTTTACTTCTACGGCTAACTACAAAATCACTTCTATTTTCGCCACTTTTATCTCTTTGAGTATTTTATAAGGAAAAATCAAAGGTATGGCCCAGTTATTGAAATACATGGCAAAATTCCTGAAATCGAAAATTTTGAGTTAAATCCCTATTGAATAAAGCGTGCGATTTAATCGAAAGTTATTAATTTTAGTAACAGAAAATTATTCAGCGCCGTTAACGCATATACACATGAACGCAAAAAACGCAGCATTAGAAAGTATGTACGTTTAGCTTAAAATAGCGAAAGGGGCAGGAGGTTTGCGGAAATTTGAAAGAGCGCAATGCAGGTAAATTCACATGTGAAGAGAGGAAACGGAAATCTGTGATAGTTGAAATGAAAAGTAAGGGGGCAGAAGTTTTGAAAATTGAGTCTATGGTGAGGAAAAAAGGGGTGGAGGAAGGAATGAGAGAGCGGTAAGGATGGAGCTAGCGAAAGGGTAAGGGAAAATGTAAGAATAGGGGGACTTAAGCGGAAGAGAAAGGAATGGAGCAGGTCGTGGAGTAAAGGTGGGTGTAGGGGAAAAAATGGTGTAGGGAAGGACAAGGAGGGTAATATGAAGGCAAAAGGATGGTGCAGTAAAAGGGGCGGTCGTGCGGTAAAGGATAGGTATAGTAATGGGTCCGGGAAGAGAGAGTAGTTATAGGGGTAGTGGTAGGGTTGGTGGTAGGGGTAGGGGTAGGGGTAGGGGTAGGGGTAGGGGTAGGAGAAGAAAAGGAATCAAGTGTGGACAGTGGTAGGAATTATTAGAGTAGAAAGGAAGGGCCTGGAAGCGGCGATGAGGGCGGGACTTAGACGAATAAGGGAACTGGGATGATGAAATTGAATTGAAAAGGGAAATGGATGTGAAGGTGAGGTGTGATAAAGAAGAGTGAGAAGGGGTTGGGAAGGGAATGGAAGGGACGGGTAGGAAAGGGATGATAAGGGGTAGGAAGGGAAGAGAAGGAAGAAGAAAAAGAGGTTGATAGAAAATTTCGGAGTAGCGGGATGGGAAAGAGGTATAGAATAGGAAGAGTAATAGAGGCGGAGGAAATTTCTGGATTAGGGGTTAAGGAAGGTGATTGGTGGATACGAGAGTGGAAGGGGTTAATGTAGATTTATTGGGGTGGGGTTTGAGGAGATACCAATTTTTATTAGAAATGAGTAAAGATGAAGCAATAGAAAGAGAGGGAAAACACTTCAGTAAAGGAATTAAGTTATGCTTTTGGATGAAGCTGTATTCTGCTGCTCATCATTACCCATTTATCACAGAACGCCCTACTGAAATTCATGGACAGGTGCTGGATAACTATTGGTATTTTCCTTTTAGAGCTCCTATTGTATGCTGCTTCTAGGAATAGTTTGTTGAAGGAAACATGATAGAAGATTTACGTCAAAGGTAAACACTTTTCGGAATTTGGATGGATGTACAAAAGGACTGAAAACCTCGTTGCCAGAAAAATATTCCCTATAATTGACGGATTCGGTTCAAGATCGCAAGTTTTCACTTGTTTTGCATTCTTTCTGGTTCTCACTTGCTCTCACTCATTCTCTCTCTTTCTGATCTTCCCTTCTAACTTTACCTATGCTGAGAAAAGCTGTTATGCTCGCTCGCAAAATTCTTAAAACATTGTATAGAAACTAACCGAAGGACTAAACGAGAGCAACGGATGGACCGCAACTGAACGACTGACCAAAACTCAAGCACGAATACAGATTAGAGCGAACTCAACTACATCAGAATAAAAAATAAAAACAAATGGTTTGCCTATGGAGGCATCTCAATTCATAGGCACAGCTGATTATGAATATTTACAGAGGAGAGAGCAAATTTTACATGAGAGAGTGCGATTTATGATTGTACAATAGTCGCTGTCATTATTTTACGATTGATTGATTTTAAAATCGTTGTGCAATTTTCATCTGGTCTCCAGAAATAAAAAAAAAGAATTAATCTCATGCTTGATATATTAATATCATTCAAACTTGAAATCATTATCGTACATATTTGGAGTGAACATCCTTAATGCTTGATATCAATATCATTCAAGCTGCTTGTTAGTTGAAAGCTTTCACTTGCACTTACCAATATCTGGTATGCGACTGCCTGGAACCTTTTAAGTCCATTAAGTTAAATACTATGCGATTTAATCGGCTAGAAATGCACAATAATCGCACAACATCAGATTATCGAGCTTTTAAGCTAAAAGATTGCACACGCATTTAAGGAAGCAGCTAAACATTAAATAAACGAACAACTAAATTACAGAAAACATCTGAAAATCGCGTGAACTTGACCCATATTTTATTATTTTCAGATAGTTATTGTACCCTTTGGGGTTTGGTGAAAGCTTTCAACTTAATGATAATTTTCAATTATTGAACTTTTATTCTGACACTTTTCAATTCAGAAAACTTTTATCTTATCTAAAAAACTAAAAGATAAAAACTTGAATATAAAAATTGTCAAGAAAAGTCCAAGCTTTGCCCACAAACGAACAACTGTAACAAAAGAAGACAGAGAGAGAGAGTGAAGGAGAGTGTCGTGTTTATAGCTAAAACGTGCGAGTTTATTAAAAATCAGCTGTCCTATTTAAATTCAGGCTTTTACAGCCTTTTCAGAATATACTTGTTTTTTGTAGAAGGGTTTCATATTTGGTGAAAGTTGATCTCTCTCTCTCTCTGAGTCTACGCTTTTATAAAAGCTTTGTCGAACTTCTCCCATAAAGCTTTGCAAGCTATGCAAGTTCTGGCACACTCTTCGATATTTTTAATATCGACAAGCTCATCTCCGCGTTCTCTCTCTCTCTGCTGCTGTTTGGTGTAGTTGAGTGTGCTGACCACGATCAAATAATCTAGACTTAAATTTAGGGCAAAGCTTAGACAAATTTGTTCTCACTTTTATTAAATTAATTATTACATGTAAACTTAACTTACAATCATCACTTTATGCTACCAATCACATACATACATATATATTATAATACTATTAATAATGAATAATAATAAAATAATCAGCAACAACAATTTCATGGTGAAAAGTTTACAGAAAATAAATAAATAATAAATAGTCAAGATAAAAAAAGACATAATTATTCGCATATAAATATGTATGTATGTATACGTTTTCAACTAGATTCGTTTAGTTATCTCTCTATACAAGAAGCTTATTTAGGCAAGTTAAAATAGTAGAAATGTGTATGAACTTAAATCAAATTAAATCTATAATTATTATGATTACAAAATTATAAAAAAAAATAAATGTTATTGAGAAAATATTATAAAATATTAAATGTGACAAAATAGGCAACGCATAAGAGAGCACAAATGCAATTTAAAGAGCGCATAAAAAATAATTTTCCACAAAAAAGAATATACGTTCAGATTTATGTATAATTGATAGTATTTACATATATATATTTATATATAACAAGTTTATAATTAGAATAAAACTAATTAATTTAAATGAGAGGCAAAAATAAAAACACCAAAAAATTTTATTTTTTTTAAATACTTACATAGTAAAATTTCATAATAAAAAATTTATAAAATTCACAAAAATAATAGAGAAAAGATTAAAAATATATATGTAAGAGAAATGTCATCGTGAGGAAGAGAAAATCAATGTGTAACACATTTAAAAAAATAGAACAACAACAAAAACAGCGAATCGTTGGAGCAGAGTAAAAAAACGAATATGTAAAAAGAGAAAGTTCGACGGCGTGCAATATGTAGAAGAGCATGAATTTAGATTAAGAGCGAAGTGGAAAGTGAAGCAAACCCGGGGAGTAGATACGAAAAAATAGTAAAAGAAGCAAAACAAAGGTATTGAGTAGAAAAGTAACAGAAAAAAGACATCGATGTTAAGGGAGTTTATATTTTTACACTACTAATTTCCGTTTTCAAAAGAGTCAAAGCAAAGCATTCGTAGCAGTTGCGCTCTTTATAAAAAAGAAAAAATTCAAAAAAAAAAAAATTCAACTACAGGCGGGCAACTGCAATACCAAAAATTTAGACGAGTATTATGTAAAACAAAAAAAAAATTAGGCAATACTTTAAAAGGTTCATGATGCATTAAAAAATATAAATACCTATGTATTCATAAGTGTAAAAGAAAAAACAAATATATATGTATAAACAAAGCTTGGAAAAAAGCACAAAAAAAAAACAGAATCTCTTAACAAAATCATAACAACAAAAAAGCGATACGACTAAATGTGGCAACATGGCAACACAACAGCAAAGGCTAAACAACAACATCTGCAAGCCACAGGCCAAGTTGCCATTTATTTACAAAGGAGCTAAAACACAAAAATAGCCTGGAACAACCACAACAACAAATAACCGATATTTCTCCAAAAAAAAAAAAGAAAAAAATTAAAACCAACAACAGCGGCGTAAAACTCAAAATTTGAGTTATAATCGGGTAACAAGGCAGACTACAACAATATAATATTAAATGAGAAACGAAGCTAATAACACCAACAACAATTAGTCAAATAAAAAAACTCATAAAGAAGTATTTCCACAGGCCACCAGAGCCACGGCGAGCCTGCCTAAACTTCGATTTATGGCGAAAATTAATCTAAAATATTTAATATAAAAATATAAATACATACATAAATATATATTATTATTATTATATACAAACAGTCATTTGAATAAAACATAAAAATATACATATACATACATATGTATAATATCAATTACATATATACACTTACTACTTATTAAGCGATCACAGCAAAGTAAAGGCAGTTAAATTGTTTTAGCATGCAGCCATGCACAACACACCACACACGCATACAAGGTCAAACGGTGCTATATAATTCACCATGGCAGCGCAACAACATCCGACGCCGTTATTGTGAATTATGTCCTTTATGTGGCGTGTGTTGTGGGTGCTGGCATGACGCTAAAGCAAGTTCGCTGCTAAATTGCATACATACATATACACAAGCAGACACAAATATTTAACGAATTGAAGATTTGCACACATAAATATATAATTTAAATAATGTGAAAGAAATAAGTACATTTGTATTACTTTTTTAAGCTATAAACCATATATAAATACATATATTCATAATATGTATGGCGTACATTGTATAAGTTTAACAAAATATTAATGTAATGAATGTTTTCAAATAACAACAACAACATAATTGAACACACACTAATCCGAAGCTATACATACATACATACATAAATGTGAGTAAGTAATTCGCTGTCAGTACAACTTGAAAGGACACTCCAACAACATGATTCCAAGAAAAAGTTCGAACACATCCAAAACGAATAGAAGGCGTGAATAAATGTATGTAGGTACTTACTCGTATATATACATATACATATATATAATATTTACAGAGAAGGAGTTGGCAATAAAATGCAAATCAATGTAAACAACGGAAATTAACTGAAATATTTAAATCTATATATATGTATGTATGTATCATATTTGAAAAGCAATCAATTTACGTACATATGTAATTGCATGCAAATACTCCCCAAATTTATAATAAAAATACATATAAGACAGAAAAAAAAAACGCTTTAAGAAAACAATGCCACAGAACGCGCAAACATACGCAAGGGCTACATACATATACGAAATTCGTATGTAAAATTGGCAACAGGGCGTCAAAGCGCATACGCACTTCACTCAATGCAGAAAAAGAAAAATAGTGTGTGTTTCTAGGATGGAATGGAGTATTCCCCTGGGTAATGTACAGTGATTGGCGGTAAGTGTGAGAAGAGGAAGCTAGAGGGTGCAAGGGACGCAGATAGATAGGGCGTAAGAGAGATAATACAAAAAGGTGCTTAAAGAGAGAGAGTGATCTTGGGATAGTAAAATGTTAAATGAAGATCGTAAGAAATGCTGAGAAAACAACTTGGAAACGAGAGGTAACCAAATGAAGAGGTCAATGGGTATTTCAACAAATGAAAATAACAAAAATCACGAAGTGATAGAAAGGCAAAAAGAAAGTCAGCTAGTCACAATGTCAGCGGGTGATATAGGAAAGAATAGGACACTAAGGACATCTGGTGATATGAG
This sequence comes from Urophora cardui, assembly GCA_960531455.1. Classification (NCBI taxonomy): domain Eukaryota; kingdom Metazoa; phylum Arthropoda; class Insecta; order Diptera; family Tephritidae; genus Urophora; species Urophora cardui. The sequence goes on along the minus strand of OY482671.1, from coordinate 29,347,178 downwards.
TATAAGAATCGCATAAGAAATAGATGCAAGTTAAGTTTAGCTCAGATGAAAGGGAAACGTGGAAAAGTAGAAGAATTAATAAATAGATTGAAATAAGGGACATACATATATATTATATGAAATACTCGAAGAACAATATCAGGTCGGAAATAGATACACGAAATATTGTATGTAAAAAAGGAATAAAATAATATAATGAAGTTACTACGAAGAAAATAAACACAACCAGCGAAAAATAACAAATAAAGAACTACAAATCAAGAGAAAAGAATACATTTTTTAAAAAGTGAACAAACAGAATCCATAGCAAACCAACTCGAAGTAAAAATAAAAAGAAACTGTAACAATAACAAAATAAGCACATAAATACTACGAAATGCAACATATGTACATACATACAAGAAATATACGAAATAATAACAAGAAAAAATACCGAATAGAAAAAACCACACTTTTGTGGTATGCAACAACAAACCTTTCATATAAATCTAAAAGATACCAAATTGACAAAAGTACAACAATAGCTAAAGTTCCAAATGAAATGAAAACAACAACAAACAACAAAAACGAGGCTGCTGATTACGAATTATAAAAAATGAAATAATAAAAAAAAAACAAAGAACCCAAGTATACATAACTACAACAAAAAAAAAAACAAATGTGCTGAGAACCAAAAGAACCCTGCCAAAAAATGAAAATAAAGCAAAAAGCACCCAACCCAATAATAGACAAGATCGATTGCTAACGCCAAACACAACTTTAAGAACTTCATTAGTGAGTGTGGGCTTTTAAATAAGAAAGCGCCAGAAAAAAGACTTTAAAAACTTCCAAAAGTGAAAAGTGTTAAGAAAAAAGCTATCGATCATGCTTGAATACAAACAAAAACAAGGAAATAAAAATATATATTTATATAAAAAACTGGACTAAAAACAAGAAACAATAATTAAGAGTGAACAAAAACCAAAAGAATACTTACAATGAAAATAGTCTACTTGGTTCAATAGTAGACTCAAATTTTACCAAACATAACAATCAAAAGCTTTACCATAGTTTTTTTTTTTAACTTAATAGATATAAAAGTTTGAAGTGGGATGCACAGCAGAGAAATGAAATAATAAAGAGGGATAATATTGTTTGGGAGGGAAAAAGATTGATTGAGAGGGAAACTGATCGATTGAGAGAACATGGCGTTGATTGAGAAAGTGATTGAAGAAAAGTGAAATTTGCAGAGAAGTGCTGAAAAAGAAAAAATGTAGTTAGCACCGCGCTATCCGTATAGGCAAGTAGAGAAGGTATTGCGGAAGAGCAGAAAAGGAAAGCCAGAGAATAATGCAGAATCATGCAACGGTTTCAGTATGATTTTCATAAAGCAAAGAAAGAGAGTTACCCTAGATAACTAACTAGCAATTAGAAGACCAAGTAGTTACTAATATACAAACATATATAGACAAGACAATTAAAATAACAACGAATTGAAGCAAAAAATGTGCAAAGAGAATATATTAATGTTATCAAATTCAAAAAACATGACGGAATAATAAAACGAATAATTATAACTTACCAAAACATATCCGAAGAGCTAATGAAAAGTGCATACTATATAACAAATAATGACTATATCAACCCAGCCGAGACTTCAACCAATGAAGCCAAAGAGAGTAAAATAGAAGAACACCAAGGACAGGCACCTTTTTGTACTTGCGCTCTTACGAACATATTCTCTCACACTCCATCCAAAAATGTGCGGTAATTAAAGTTTAGTGAGCTTAAATATGTATGTAGGTAAAGCGAGCAGTTTTAAGATTTTTTAAGGTATTTTTCAAGGCTCTCTATACTTGCGACTTTGCAAAAAATTTCACCAATTTCCATCGAGATCCATGAGCGCTTTGTTACACACTTATTACTGCATCATTTTAAACAAAACTGCTGTGGAGCCTAGACACAAACCATGACTGTATGCACCGTGATGTAGTCGGAGAATTTAAGTCATATACATTTTTAAAACTTACTCAAGAATAAATAAACTTTACCATTAATTATTCAACTAAAAACCTAAATTACGACTACAGTATAAAAATTAAGTCGGTACTACTGATGTTCTTATATTACAAAGGGGCATATGTATAAGACAACCGCGTAATTTCAAGCTTGAATAGTCCGACGACCGGTAATTTCGGATTTGGTTTTTACAAGCACAAATAATGTTTATGAAGGCTTAGCATCTCACGCTAACTATGCTGCCCATAAATGTTTGACACTTAAATGCATTTAAAGCTGAAAAAAGAGCAAAAAGAAAAATTGGCCACAGCGCATTGAAAAATGGCACTTAAATGTATTTAAGCGCAAGAAAAACGAATACATACATGTATGTAAAGCGGTAACGTATGAAAATGATAAGTGAAAATAGCTCAATTAACTAAATTTGGCAACTAAAAGTATTTAAGTGCTAGAAAAGCGCACATTACAAAAGTCGCAATGGAGCAGTTCAATAAATTTGGAATTTAAATGCATTTAAGGGCAAAAAAAGCGCGTATAAGAAAAGTGGCAACAACGCAGTTAAATGCACTTAAGGACAAGAAGATCACGCAATAGAAATGTGGCAACAGCGCAATTCAATAAATATGGCATTTAAAGGCAAGAAAAGCGCGCATCAGAAAAGATCCAACAGCGCAGTTAAATGCATTTAAAGGCAAGAAGATCGCGCATTAGAAATGTGGCAACAGCGTGATTCAATAAATTTGGCACTTAAATGCATTTAAGCGCATGAACGCGCATTATAAATGTGGCAACAGCGCAATTCAATAAGTACGGCATTTAAATGCATTTAAGGACAAGGATAGCGCGTATTAGAAATGTGACAACAGCGAAATTTAATAAGTGTAACATTTAAATGCATTTAAGCGCAAAAAAAATCGCGCAATCGAAAACTGGCAACAGCGCAATTCAATAAATTTGGCGCTTAAATGCATTTCAGGGCAAGAAGGGTACGTATGAGAAATGTGGCAACAGCGTAGTTCAGTAAAAAATGCATTTTAAGGCATTAAGTCTAAAAGATCGCCAACTACCATTGTGGCAACAGCGCAATTCAATAAGTGTGGCACTTAAATGCATTTAACCGCAAAAAAATCGCGCATTCGAAAACTGGCAACAGCGCAATTCAATAAATATTTAAATGTATTAAATGTATTTAAGGACAAGAAGATCCCACATTTGAAATGTGGCAACCGCAACAATTCAAGAAATATTTAAATGCGTTTAAGGGCAAGAAGATCGCCCACTAGAAATGTGGCAACAGCGCAGTTCAATAAATTTGGCACTTAAATGCATTTAGCGACAAGAAAAGCGAGGATTGGAAATGTGCCAACAGCGCAATTTAATAAATTTGACACTTAAATACATTTCAACGCAAGAAAATCGCGCATCAGAAAAGTGGCAACAGCGTAATTCAATAATTATAGCATTTAAATGTAGTCTGGTACCAGTATATGTAGGTATATAAGTGCAAAAACTTAATAGTGGCAACAGCGCATTAAAAAGGTATTTATTTATAAATTTGGGAAATATCTACAGTGGAACATGAAAACTAATGTGAGCCAAAAGAAGGTAACACAACCATATTTCCAAGAAAAAAAAAACAGAAAACAAGAAATGGAATTTAATGAAGCATTTTCAGAAACCCAGCAAATTTACCGTACCAGAGAACAAAAAAAAAACAACCGTACTGAAATTGACACCAAAAAACTCCCACGAAAAATTGTGTTAAAGAATATATCAAACTTATAGTTTTGAAAAATAAATATTTTAAAAATCTTTTACTACATTCGAAAAAAATATAAGAATTTCAAAAATAGAAAAAAGCTTCCAACTTTGAATACATAGTAAATGTTTAAGTATAATACGAGACAGAATAGCGAAAAAATGTGGTAGAAATAATGCATTTCTAGAGCATATAGTCATTAAAAAATACATACCAAATCAAATAAAAAAAAATTGAATTTTCACATATGTACGAACACTGATTTTTCATATACATACATATAACATTAGAAAATTTCTACGCATGAAAAATATATATACAATACATATATCTATATGAATACATATTTACATATAAAGTATATTAAAAAGCATATATCTATATAGAATGCAAAAAAGGAAAGAGAAAATGTTATATACATACATATATGAAATGAGACAAATATCGAAAGCAAAACAAAAAATATATAATTTATTGAATAATAGAGCGTGAGGACAGCGAATATCGGCTCTCGCATGTGTATTTATCTATGTAAGAAAAAAAACATAGAGAAGGTTCAAGTCTATATATGTAACTGTCGTTTGTGAGAAAGAGATGAATATATTATATAAAACCTTTACATTGTGTGCCGCTTTGTATAGTGGCAAAAGTAAAATTAAGTTCGTATGTACGTACATAAATATAAAAGATGAGGGAGTAAAGCTAGCACTAATTTAATTTTTCTTTGTAGGAGTAAAACGAAGAGGAAGAAAAGAAAAAGAAAGAGATATATATAAATGAATAAGAAAATATAAAAAAATAATCATATTATAGTAGTAGTAAAAAAAAAATTTTAAATACTTAAGATTTATAAGAAAAATTAATATGTATTATAAACACTAAACTATGATTTACTCTCATAAAACATACATAAATATGTATTTATATACTCAACTAAACAACAACAAAAAATAATAGTTTCATGTTTCTCTTAAATGTTCAAAACAAAAGCAAGCAAAACGAAAATGCTAACCAACATAAAATTCTGTAAAAGCAAATGGGGCAATGCCGTCGGTATTAGGAATTATTTATAAAAAAAAAAATACATATAAATACTTCTATATATAATATATAAATACACATATATATGTCGCATTATTACACAGAAAAAAAAAACAGGAATAAAATTATATTAAATATTTATAAATAAAAAAGCTCTTAAATTTAATGTATCTATGTACTTACATACATATGTATGTACGTACTTACAAAACGGTACTTGTACCCGTATTTGTGTTCTAAAATAATTTCCAAAAACAAAAAAAAAATTACATAATAGCTCTGTTCAATAACAAAAAATTGTTACGAATTTATCTTAAAAAATGACAGTTCTCCATATGAAAATGACGCTTTTCAGGAAAAATTCGTAACGATTTGTTGTTATTGAACACGGTAATATGAATTTCAATGTTTACAACATATGTATTAGGTATTATTAAATGTAAAAACTAAACAAAAAAAAACTCTCTTAACTGACTGCTGCATGCGGTACGTGCATGTTGAAGACAGTGTAAAAGAGAACATATGTACGTGGAAGAGAGCGAGGAAGTGTAAGAGAGATGAATAGAGTTTTGTATGTAGAGATATTCTTTTATATTTTAAAATTTAAATAGTTTGTGAAATGATTGTAGAAAAGTAGTGTAAGAAGAATAAAGAGATGGGAAAGAAATGAGGAGGAATGTGATGGCAGAATAGGGAACGTAGGGAAATGAATGAAGAAAGAGTAGAAAGAGGAACAGATGCTTGGAAAATATATCACCAAAAAAAAACTTGATCCACAAAACAACAGAAAAGTAGACAGATAATATCTACATATATACAGCTCAACAGCAAAGACATAAAAAATATAACACAGCATAACTTAAAGAAAGGAACAAACAAAAGGAAAAATTAGAAGCGCAGGAATCAAAGCGCAAGCGGTCCACAACAAACAAATGCATACCTACATACTTTTTGCAGCAGTCAAGGGCGCTTGCATTACGCTTAAATTACTGCAATTACTGTTTTAAAAAAAATTAATTACAACCGAGCGAAGGTGTTACTTGCGTTTAAAATAAATTTTAAATGGTATTGTCTATTATGAATATATTATCTGTGTTGTATAAGTGAACTATATGTTAGTTTTAATTTATTCAATAATTAATCAGTACATAATTAGTTACTTAAGTAATTCCATTTAGTCATACTTTTTAATATGCATTTATGCATATTGCGTACTTCATTCCGATACAAACCAGCAAACCAACAAACCAGAAAAAACCGGAACCTTAAACTTAAATAAAAACCAGCACAGACCCACTTGATTGCAACTACATAATTAATGATTACTTCAAAACCCAGCTTAGTTATATAGCTACATATACATATATGTATTATATATTTTAAATACTTTATATAGTAATTACTTACCAATATTAGTATATTTATGTATTGTTTTAAATGTCATTTACTTAAGTGCGCGTACTAATTAATAATAATTGCATTCGCTGTATGATTACTTAGTTGCTAACAGAAGTTTCACTAATCCATATAATTATAATATAATGTAAATAGCTGCATACGTATGTAAAGCACTACTGCTGTAATTTAACAACAATTATATGCATTACTCAAGAGGAAAAACAAAACGAATTCTTAATGCTTCTGACTTGCATATGTATGTAAATGCTTAAGCGATTTACACCCAAAGCAAGCGAACAGCATACACATGCATATTGGCAGTAATGCTAAGTATTGCATTACATTTACAATTACTTTGTAGTGCTTCCTTTTTCACTAAATACACAAACACACAAATTTAGTAACATTTTGTGTTAATATGAATATTGTAACAGCGTTACGTTTAATCATTTCTTTAATGTATTTAATTACTTGGATATACATGACTACTACAATAACAATTGAAAAAAAAAAAATGCTAGAAGGGTGAGGATAGAAAGAAAGAATAGAATGCAAATACGTAGGTATATGGATGAATAGATATAGGTAAACAATACGGCATGAGACTGTAACAGAGAGTAATGGCAAGTAATTACAATGTAATGGCGAAGAATTACAAGGTAATGGAACGCACAAATCGTCATCTTTTACATATGTATATGTGAATGAATGCTAATTCAAATAATGTGAAAAATTATTTAACAACAAAAAGTAAGAATAATTGATAGATAAATATGCAGAAATTTGCAACAAAGAAAGACTGTAATGTTAGTAATGAGAGAAAACGTCGCATGTAACACAAAGAGTGTAAACAAGTAAATTCAAAGATATAGTAAACAACAACAAGACTTAAGTTACCACAAGAAAAAAAAAACAGGCGATAACCTCTGAAAGGGAGTGTGTGCGGTGCGGCGACAAAGACAGAGAGCGATAGTGAAAGTGCGAGAGGAGAGAGAAAGAAAAATAAATACATAGAAACAGTCGACAGGCGCATTCGAAATTGACGCGAATGCACAGGCTGGACTAGTTGAGGGGGAGATTTTTTCTTAACATTTTCACGTTTTCTAAACGCTTTTAATTTTCCTGTTCGCGCATTGTCGCTATATCTCGCTTTTTATTTCTCTCCCTCTCTCTCTCTCTCTGCCACACCTCGTTAGGCGACGCCTTGTCACAATTCGCAGGTCATGTCCCTTTTCATTCTCAAATGAAAGCAAAAACAAAAAATAAACGAAGATCACAAAAAAGGCAATTTGACCACACAAATGAAACAAGAAATGTTGTGAGTAAAATTTATGCATAAGAAAAGACAACAAAAAGAAAAAAACAATTATAAAAAATAAATAAAAAAAATATATATATATATACATACATACATACGAAAAACAACAAACGCATACACATACATACTTAAAAAAATATATATACATATATATATACAAACACATTTACATACATAGTACATTTGTATACACTTTTACACGTTTAAACTATAAAAAACAAACATACAACATACTACCAGAAGAACAATGACAAAGAGAAAGAGCAAATAAGAGCATAAAAATTAAACAGAAAAGTTCGTGTATGTGAGTTTGTGTATGTATTTATATAAATTTTATATTATATAAAATACTATGTAGTATATAATATATATAAATGTGTACATATACACACATACTATGTATACTATAATTCTCGAAACATTTTTTAACAATTTTTAATAGATTATATATGAATGTATGGATATCTAAGATATACAAATGTATGTATGTACATTTTTTTTACCAAATATGTATTAGTTTTATTCTGGAATCTTTTGCTCTTTCGTAAAAAAAATTTAGAAAATAAAACAAAAAGAAAACGAAACTAAAGAAGGCAAAAACAAAAAAAAGACAAAAAGAAAAAACAAAAAAAAAAAAACAAACTAAATTTTCTGCTTTTGTTAATTTATTTATTTATATATTTACATCAAGGATGGGCATTTTTGCATTACCATTCAAAGTGCATTACCATTCAATAGTGAATGGTAGTGCAAAATTGGTTTGCATTACCATTCAGTAGGGAATGGGAATGCAAATTTGGTTTGCATTACCATTCAGTAGTGAATGGGAATGCAAATGTGGTTCGCATTACCATTCAGTAGTGAATGGGAATGCAAATGTGGTTTGCATTACCATTCAGTGTGTAATTATAACCTCAGAAGTTGAAAGAAATACTTTTACTTACAGGTATAACATAGAACATATGTACATATTACTCGAGCTCGGAAAAATTGGTGAAATCAAGCGCCTAAAAAATGCTACATTTTGTAAATTTTGGTTGTTTTCAGTGGCGGGATTACAATTTAAATATAAAGGGGTAGCATATTGGTATGGTTAAGATTTTATTATAAAAGTTCTTAATCATGTTACACAAATTTGCAGTTTGAATAAACATACAGTGGTGTGTGATGAAATAAAGCCAAAGAGGGATTTACTTTCTTTGACATTTTTACTGAAAAAAAGTATGAAGAACACATTTTGTATTTTATATTTTTGTACATCGTCAAGCTTTTTGAAAGCAAAACAAAACTAGATTAATGAAAATAAAATTTGGGAAAAGTAAATAAATTATGGCATAGTTAATAATAATAATACAATGGCGCTATTATAACTCTGACGAGTTTTATGGCCGAGCTTCTCTCCCAATTCTAGGTGTGCTCCTTTTTGTTTTTCCTACTAATTCACTACTGAATGGGAATGCGAACCACATTTGCATTCCCATTCGCTACTGAATGGTAATGCAAATCAATTTTGCACTACCACTCATCGTTGATTGCAATCTAAATTGAATGCAGCTTGCCCAACCCTGATTTACATATATGGTTGCATTGGAAAGCACCGGAAAGTTCTTGTATAGGTAAGTACCTAAATATATATAGGTACCGTATGATATAGGTAAGTACCTATATTACTATGAATTACTTTGCATATGTCAAAAAAGATAAGCGTTGTTTATCAAGCGTTCGGCCAACAAATTTTCCGACCCATATCTAACCATGCAAGTTTCTGCCCCATCTCTTCTTTCTGAAGTTAATATTAAAGTATCATCCCGGGTATCAAAATATTATGTACTTCATTTCTTGAAACAGTGCAAAATCCGTTTCTTATTGAATGATCCTCTCCAATGCACACTGGTCAGCCCCCATACACAAAAGTCAAAAACGTTGGTGCTTGAAAAAGAAACTTCTGTCATGCATTTCCGTGGGAAATATATTGAATTTTATGGAAAACCTTCTTCTATACGCAATAGCCACCATTAAATGTTCCTTTGGCTCATTTAAAGTCAACACATTTGAAAAAAAAAAATTTTTTTCTGGAAAAAGTTTGTGTAAATAAGTGTATTATGATTTTTGCGATATTTCAAGTTTGAGTGCTAAAAAAATGCAGATAACTATAGAAACGCAAGAAAAACGTATGTTTCATGATTTAGCGAAAGAAAACAGTGAAAACAATTTATTTTTAGCAAAATACAAGATGAAGAAATCTTTGCTTTTCTATAAGCGTAATTTTCAAGCATTAGCATTTTCATTTACACTTTTACCAATTAAGGACCACTCTGGACCAGGTCTTATAAGCAGATTTAAGTTCTTTCAAGTCTTCTCTTAAGAAGCCTGTTTATACATTTTTCCCTTTTTTCCTTTTTCTTAAAATATCATATTAAATGTAACTAGTCTATACAAAATATTGTTGCCCTTTTACGATTTTTGTACATATTTACATCGACTGTTTTCGATAAAACTTTATTTTCGATAAAATCTAAGTAATTGAGTTTTGTCCCACTCTCCATACAATTTTTTTTTTGATCCCGCGAAATATCGCGGAATAATTTTTTTTTATTGTAACTTTGTTATTTGACATCGGATTTTTAAAATCGAAATATCATTAGTTTAGTCTTTGGAAGCTCTATATTTTCTTCTAATGTCCTTTTGACCTATGAAGTCGTTTTCACATAGTTAAGTCACCTAACCAAGTTTTTCGTCCAAAATATCCTTTTTGTTTCACAAGAAAAAAATAGCCAAAAATAAAATATTTATCGGATCTCTCTGATATTACGCTTAAAGTCTTTGCAATTAAACGGACAAATTTTTAAAGTAATAAAACTTTACTGATTTTCACAACTTTTTATAAAAACTTAATTTGAGAATCAAAATTTTTTCAAAAATCGCAAAAAAATCAACAAAATTTTGATTTTGACCAGCTTTCGCTCAACGCGTTTTTATTAGAACACTACAAGTTGTATGTCGTTTGAAGCGTATTTTAATTGCCTTTCGAACGAGATACTGCTTGCGTTTATCGCATTTGTAACTCCAGAGAAAATAATTTTTGAATGAAGTGATAACAAAAAAACACAAAATTACCGTTATCTCAAAAACCTAACTATACAAAAAATTAAAAAACAAGTAAGGAGGCCTAAGTTCGAGTGGAGTCGTACATTAGATACTCAGCTGTATGCTTTCATTGTTTGTTTGCGTCTGATAGAATCACGGTGTATTTTATATAAAGCGAGTGCTGCATAAAGTGGGCGTAACCGCGCCTATTTTCAACATTTTTATCAGTCATCCAACTAAGCATATGAATATTATTCTTTGTGCAAAATTTCATTCCTTTATGACTTCTAGTCACAAAGATGCCACGTTACAAATTCCCAAAGGGTATTCCAGTAATATCTTTGTTAAAAAGTAGGCGTGGTCATAAACCGATTTCAATAAATTTTTGCGTGTCTATTAACACAAGTTATAAAAGTGTATAAACCAAGTTTCATCATAATATCTCAATTATTTGTCGAGTTATAGGCTAAGAAATCTCCTATATTCCTTTGTCAAAAAAGAGGCGGTGCCACGCCCATTTTCCAAAATTTTTGTGTTTTTCGTTTTATGTCCATAGTTGGACTGCTGCCATAAAATTTCAATGATATATCTTTATATTTGACAGAGATATAGCTTAAAATTTTTTTATTGGGCCACTTTATAATACCCGTATATAAAAGTGGGCGTGGTCGTCAACCGATTTCGGCAATTTTTAGTCCAAACATTTGCCTAAGTAGGTATATTACGCACACCAAATTTCATCGATATATCTTCAATGGTTTCTGAGTTATGACATATAAAACTTTCCATGTTTGACCCTTAATAAGTGGGCGTGGCACCGGCCATTTTCCAAAATTTCGTCAAATTTCTTCATAAAAGCCTGAGCTCAATACGGGGGTGAAATTTCATCACTCCAACTATATTAGTGACTGAGATACCAAATTTCCGATTTTTTCTATATAGCAAAAGTGGGCGTGGTCATGGTCCGATTTCGCCTATTTTCAATACCAACCGTCCCAGTCTCGATACCAACTTGCATTTCAAATTTCATCAAAATATCTCAATTTTTGCGCGAGTTAGAGTGTTTACAGACGGACGGACGGACGGACATGGCTCAATCGATTTCTCTTTTCACCCTGATCATTTTGATATATATAAGTCTATATCTATGTCGATTATTTCATTCTGTTACAATCCACCGTTATGTGATTAAAACTATAATACTCTGTGTACTAGTACAGCTGAGTATAAAAATAGTTCCAAGCTCAGCAGGTCAATTCCTATCCTCCCCCATTCCTGGTTTTCTTGTTTTTTTTTTTGCTGTAAACTAGCGTTAGTGGTGGGCGTGGATTACAACATATGTATATGCTTTTAATATTTCTGAAATATGGGTCGTATAGTGGGACACCAATGTGCCAAATTTGGTTTCGGTAGGTCCATCCGTTTCCAAGAAATTGAGTTTTGTCCCACTCTCCATACAAATGAGACCAGTGTGCAATGGGTATATATGTACATATTACTCAATGAAAAAATGCACTATGATTCATGTAGATAATAGTTTTCACCAATATATGTGACTGTTTGCCATTTAAAGACTAATAAATAAGACTAGAAAATATTAAAAAAAAAAAACTGAATAAATGGGCATGTTTAATTTAGCAGTAGTAATAGAAAAAATATTGTTTGCACTCTAAGTAAGTTGTTGCCCCATAAAGGGTTCAAGGTGGTTTCTGATGCGTCAATTGCAAACGAAAACAGCAGAGAGTTTCTGTAACAAAATAGGGAAAATTTTCGACTAAATTAATATTCTACCAGGGAGCCATAATCTATATATTAATAGGCTAACATTTTTTCCATACAAACAATTGCCAGGCTGTTTTGCACATTTAACATATTCATATCCACATAAAATTGATATGGATGTGTTCGTATGAGTCAGGAGCAGTGCATAGGCATATAATTTTTTCTATAAATTATTTAATTTCTTTATAATTAATAAATAAAATTTTTGGTTAAGATAAATAGATATCGTAAACGTGTTTACAAATATCGTAAACACAGTTTGTTGAGGACATGAGTGAAGATGAGGACCTCATCCAATTTGATTAAACGTTTCGCCCGAAATAATACATAATAATATTTTGTCAATCCTCACCTCTAATTTCCATTTCATTTATATGCACTTACCTTCTGATCTATACTCACTCTTTATGTACTCACCTCTCTCTATATACACATATTTATATGCGCTCGCCACTTATGTACTTACCTCTTAATCTATCTGGAATGTCTCCGTTATCTATTGCCTAAAACTACATAGTTCCTGTAAGAAAAAATTATATAGAGTTGAGTTGATCTTGAACTATTGTCCTGAGCTGTTATCCGCGCGGTCGAAGCAAAATCGAAATACCTACATACCAAAAATCCAAATCAAACGAAATATAAATTTTGAACACTAATTCTACTGTATAGATTTAAAATGAAATTGTAAACCAAACTAAAAGTGAATTAAAACTAAAGTGAACAAAGAATACAAATCAAGTGCGTTTCATTATAGTAGCTTATAGCTAAACATGGTCCTTCTGACCCAAAAAGAGTAGCCAGCGTATCTACAAAAAAAAAATAATTTAGACAAAAAGTTTATACAAAAAGAACATTTACAAAAGAAAAATCATAAGTAAAAACAAGTGTGGGTGGAAAGTGACAAAATATCAGTTACATACATATATATTGATCTCAGTGCTTCAAAAAGTTGCATACATACATACATATGCATATATATATACATTAGGGTGAACCCAAATATAATATTTTGTATACTGATACTAAATCTATAAAGTGTATATCATTTGCGATTCGAAATCAGTGAATTTGTGTATTACATATACATATCTGTCGCAATTTGCAATAACTGCTTAAATATTAAATATAAATTTGGCACAAATTGAGTTTTAAGTTTGAATGCATAAGTGAACAACTGAGTATAAATAAGTTAAGTACATACATACATACATATGTACATATACGAGAGCGCATAATCATCTCACATAAACATACATACATACTTAATTGTACGCCCTAAACATACGTACATACAAACTTGGTGCACAGTGGATCAAACTAGACAAATAAGATTAATTATATAAGAGTTTATATACATACATATCAAAAAAAAATAAAATAAAATACAACGAGAATACAGTGGAAAAAAATATAGTCTAAATTTATACGAAAATATACATACACACATATATACACAAAAAAATTGTATACGTAAATATACAAAAAGTGGACATAGCACATACACATAATATCGACAAACGAAAAGCATCAAAAAAACAACTGAGCACTTTAAGGATAAACGCAACAACAAATATCTACCACCAAAAAGCATAATCACAAAGGTTAAGTACACAATGCCAAGGTGAGTACACCGCAATAAATACATATTTACACATCCCCATTAAAAGCACAGCTAGGTGCATTGATCCCTCAAAAAACTTGCTGCACTTATATACAAAAACTCTCCAATCTCATATATTCATATACTCACATATAAATATATAGCTCAGAACTATACCCAGCTGCTGGTTAAGCAAAGCCATCACAAAAAATTCCCGTGCTCCTACTAAATCAATAAACGATCCCAAGGGCACCCATTATCTCCTTTTCTCACACATAAACATACACAAATCGACAAATACACATATATATATATTAAAAGTCTAAATAAGTGTACCCAAAAAAAATATATTAAATATATAAGCACGTACATATTTTTGCGGTGCTACCCCAAAACCCCAGTCAAAAGCAAACATATTAAATCCTCCTTACTCAAAAAATAAAATCAACACAAAAGAAAAATCATCGCAAAACCAACATACCCCAACCCGCACTTAATCTCCCACAACTCACAAAATTGCAATTTTTTACTCCACCCCCAATTGCATACATATATACACGAACTTGTACTTAGAAGCGCTAAGCCAAGTAAATAATTACTCTGTAACTCTCTGAACATAAATTAGCACAGTGGGCATCTCCACCTGAAAATTTGGTCAAAATACAGTGGGACAAAAGTGACCAAATTTCACCCAAAAATACATTAATACATTAAATTTAATAAAAACACTCAGTCAACCCCAATTAAAAAATGACTGACAACAAAGAAAAACCAAAAACTCAATTGGATCCCCCCGCTGCAAATACCCGCAGAAAATCCCAATCAGAAGATGATACTTGGGAAAGAAAATTCTCTTTTGAAACCCAAAAATTAGAAAAATTCTGCGAGAAATGGTGGAGTATAGGTGAGACTGAGCATACGGAAGCCAGTCTTAAAACATATTTGGAGACCCTAAACAAGCGAATAGACGCAATTGAGACAGCTTACGAGGCGGCACATCTCAGCACAAAAGATGTGAAAACTCAAAAGCAGTACGAGGAAACATATGAGGCCTCAAGCGGAACAGCGATGGACACGAAGCTGAGGATCAACGAGCTGTTAACCCAATTCGAACCCCATCAAAGCAGCGCAACTAACGCCCCTATATTTAATCAAGCCCCCCCAGAACACCAACCCTACCTAAAGGTACCCGCTTGCGACACCGAAACATTTTATGGTGGATATGACAACTGGCCGTCTTTTCGTGACATGTTCACAGCGGTCTATATAAACCACCCAAAATTGTCGCAAGCACAAAAATTGTTTCATCTGAGACAAAAAACTAGAGGAAAAGCTGCCCTCATAATTAAAAAATATGCCCTCAATGACCAAAACTTTGAGCTCGCATGGGGCGCACTAAAATCTCGCTACGAGAATCGAAGAATTCTTGTAGATAATCAATTAAAAACTCTATTTGATATGCAACCCGTATTTTCTGAGAATGGTGATAAAATACAAGATTTACAAACCACCATAAATAATTGCATATCAACCCTCAATGCTAATAATGTCCCAACGGACAATTGGGACCCCATACTAATTTATTTATGCTCCTCAAAACTTCCCAATGAAACGTTAGCACTCTGGGAGCAATCACTCGACTCCCGAAAAGAATTACCGCTTTGGTCGGAGATGGACAAATTCCTCACGACGAGATACGAAGTGGTAGAAAGACTCGGTACCTATAGGCCGAGCAAACCCCGAAACCCCAACTCAAGCTTCTCTCAAAGATCTTCGACACCCCAAAGCTCGAATTTCAGAAGCAAATCTCAAACATTCCATGCTGACTCAAAGAAAAAGGGCACTTGCAAGCTCTGCAATCTGAATCACTCTCTAATGAATTGTGTGAAATTCAGAGATCTCTCACCCCAAGAGCGTAATGAATTTGTTAAAAACAATGGTTACTGCTCAAATTGCCTTGCATACTCACATAAGGAAAATGATTGTCGTAGCAGTTTCACTTGCGCTTATTGCCAGAAACGACATCACTCCCTACTCCATTCCTATGCAAAACCACAAAATAGCGCAAGAACTCAAAATACAACTCAAAACTCACAAAGGCAACAAAGCCAGGCATATGCCACAACCCAAGTGGTGCCAACCCCAAACAATTATACAGACCAGCCCTCAACCTCTGCAGAGGCCTGTCAAACCCAAATCTCAACCCCAATAAACAGAACAACAACCCACTTCTCTAGTAGCAGCGAAACGACTCTACTACCCACGGCCTTGGTCACCCTACACTCAAAAGGCGAATACCACAAAATTCGTGCATTAATTGACCAAGGATCGGAAAAAACCTTTGTTTCCTCTCGGATTCAAAAAATATTGCAACTACCAACCAAAGAAACCCACTACGAAATCTCAGGTATGGGCGGTATGGTAGTGCAAAACTCTACTAAGATCTGCGAGATAACTCTTTGCTCGTCAGACTTAAGTACCCAAATCAGAACTCAAGCAATAATATTACCCAAACTGACACACTTTCTCCCATCATTTAAGGTGTCAGATATTAACCTCCAGGAGATCTCAAGACTCACTCTCGCTGACCCTAACTGTTTCACACCCTCAAAAATCGATATGGTTATAGGCAGCGATCTCACCCCACAAATTATGCTACAAGGTTTACAAGCCAATGTTAGCGGCTGTCTATTAGCTCAAAACACAATATTTGGGTGGATAATCAGCGGACCCATCAAAGAAAAGGTAAACACCTTTTCTACTCAAGTGAGAGAAAACCCCAACGAGTCTCTCAACACTCTACTTCAAACTTTCTGGCAACAAGAAGAAGTACCCACTACCCCAACTCTCTCTGATGATGACAAATTTTGCGAAGACCTTTACCGCAAAACCACTCGCCGCCAAGACGATGGCCGATACGTGGTAAGACTCCCCTTTAAAACAGAATTTCCCAACACTCTCGCCCTAGGACATTCGCGCATCGGAGCCCAGCTGCAGTATTTAAGCGTCGAACGATCCCTGGAAAAACGTCCAGAACTAAAGGATAAATACTCGGAGGTTCTGGCCGAATACATCACTCTGGGACATATGGAAAAAATCCCACCCCGCGAGACAGTCGAAAACGGAAAATATTTATCGTTTTATCTCCCTCACCATGCTGTATTAAAACCCGACAGCAAAACGACAAAAGTTCGCGTCGTATTCAACGCCTCAAAAATCTCGTACTCAGGAAATTCCCTGAATGATATTCTCCATACGGGACCCATTCTCCAAAACGATTTAATGCTCGTCTTACTCAATTGGCGACTTTTTAAATACGTTTTTAATGGCGATATCGAAAAAATGTATCGCCAAATACTCGTACACGAGGAAGACCAGGATTATCAAAGAATCCTCTTCCGAAAATCTCCAGAACTCCCCATGGAAGATTACAAATTGAAGACAGTGACATTTGGCGTCAACTGTGCCCCATATCTTGCAATACGCACACTCCACCAACTCGCAGAAGACACTCAACACTCCCACCCTCTCGCTCACGATATATTGCTACACGAAACATATGTAGACGATATTCTCTCGGGCGAACATACAATACAGTCCACTCTCAACTCGCTTCATCAAGTTATCGAAGCATTAAAATCAGCCGGTTTTCCTCTCAAAAAGATAACGGCAAACCACCCCGATATACTCAAAGATATCCCAAAATCTCATCTGCTCGATGAAGATTTTCTCAAATTCCATGATGTCAGTTCAACGAAAACCCTCGGCATCAAATGGAACGCAATAAATGACACATTCTCATATTCATATGACCCACTTCCCGTCGCTAACTCCAGTACAAAGCGGCAAATACTCTCGGCGATTGCGAAATTGTTTGACCCGGCAGGATGGCTATCGCCTATAATGATACTAGCCAAAACTCTCCTCCAGCAACTATGGCTAGAAGGAACGGACTGGGATGAACACGTTAAGCCCAGCTCCTTCCACAAATGGACAACTTTTCGCGAAAATCTCCCAGCGATTAGTGAAATTAAAATACCCCGATGGATTGATTTTTCTCCCAATAAATCTTTCCAAATGCACGGATTTTCGGATGCCTCTGAAAAAGCATTCTGCGCCTGCATATATATCAGAGTGCAGAACAGCGAAACCGAATTCTCTTCTCACTTACTCGCTGCAAAAAGTAAAGTGGCTCCACTAAAAACAGTGAGCCTCCCTCGCCTCGAACTGTGCGGAGCAGTGCTTCTCACCAAACTGGTGAAACAAATGCGCTCCCACTTAAATCTGACTTCACACGACTTAATACTATGGTCAGATTCCTCAATCGTGCTCGCATGGCTAGAAAAGCCACCCCATACATGGAAGACATATGTCGCAAATCGCACAGCTCAAATCCTCGACAATGTCAGTAATGCCACATGGCGCCATGTACCCAGTGGGGATAACCCAGCTGATCTTGGCACACGCGGATGCAAACCACAAGAATTAGCTGAGTGTCCTCTTTGGTGGAAAGGCCCAGAATGGCTTTCCAAACCACCCACATTTTGGCCAAGAACAGAGCCACAAAACTCAACTCCACCCGAACAAAAACGTATCCAAACGTTTCACATGGTGGAAACCCCAGATATGCTCGAACGCTTCTCCTCATTTGCTCGAGCTCTACGAGTTGTTGCCTACATGTATCGTTTCATTAATAAAACGAGAAAACTCATAATTCCCCAAACGCTCACACTTACTCAAAGTGAAATAAATCACGCAAAAAATCGTATCGTACTCCAAACTCAAATGAAATATTACGCAGATACGATCGCTGATATACAATCCCGTATACCCATACACAAAAAGAGTCCTCTAGTAACTCTTAACCCCATGCTCGATAAAACAGGCATCATGCGAGTAAACGGTAGACTCGCACAGTCGGCTCTTAGCTACAACGAGCGTCACCCAATTATAATCCCAGAAAATTCGAGATTTTGCACATTACTCTTAGAGTTTACGCACTGTACCCTCCTACATGCAGAAAACCAACTAATGATACGCATGATACAGCAAGAGTACTATATCCCCCGCCTCAAGCAAAAAGTGAAGAAGTGCATCTTTCACTGCAAGACCTGCACACTCTATAAGCAGCAGTCCAGATCCCAAATAATGGCTGCGCTGCCCCCCGAAAGGTCTACGTACTCCTTGCCATTTCACACTACAGGAGTGGACTTCGCTGGTCCATTTCAAGTAAAAATCTCGACCCAACGAAAAGCAACTTATGCCAAAGCATACGTTTGTGTATTTGTATGCTTCTCCACTAAAGCAGTCCACCTCGAAGTCTGCTCAGATCTTACTACAGCAGCATTCAAAGCAGCGTTCTCCCGCTTTGTAAGTCGTCGCGGACTCCCCCATAAGGTTATGTCAGACAACGGCAAAACGTTTGTTGGTGCCAGCCGACTCTTTCAAAAGGAATTTGCCAAATTTCTCCAGGAAGCTGCATCTGACATAGCCGACAAATATTCAACTCATGGCATGTCCTGGCAATTCATCCCACCATATGCCCCTCACATGGGAGGACTATGGGAAGCAGCAGTTAAAAGCTTCAAAACCCATTTCCTCAAAGTTGCCGGGAATCACAAGTTCACATTCGAAGAATTCTCCACACTTCTTACTCGAATTGAAGCGGTACTCAACTCTAGACCGCTCTCCCATTTGTCACAAGATCCTAATGATCTGCTCGTTTTAACACCAGGACATTTCCTGCGTGGCGCCCCGCTACTCTCGCTCCCAGAGCCAAACTCGGAAAACCTCTCTCTTGTCAACAAATGGCAAAAATTACAGGTATTACACCATCAATTCAGCACTCGATGGAAAAATGAATACCTCAGAGAGCTCCACAAACGTAATAAGTGGAAAACACAGCAGCCAAATATTAGCGAAGGTGACTTAGTGATCATCAAGGATGACCTTCTCCCCCCAAATGAATGGCGACTCGGGCGAGTCATAAAACTTCATCCTGGTCCAGACGAAAGTGTCCGAGTAGTCGACCTTCGTACTCAAACCGGAGTATATACACGCCCCATCACAAAACTTTGTTCACTGCCTCCAGCGCATTGAAACTCCCTCTTACTCACCTCACACAAAGCCAAGAATACCTTTTCACTCATTTTCATACATTTCTTGATGAAATCTCCCTCGCTCTCCCCCTGACCCAACTAATAAACGTTTCCGACTCTTTCCAGACCACGTTATGGAAGTTACGGCACATGTCGGCTTTGTTGCCAGCAGCACTCCCTGCGACTCTGTAATGCCTTTAAAGCAATGACCCCCGAGCAACGATATGAATCAGTACGGGCTCATAAGTACTGCATTAACTGCCTCGCAACTTCGCACGTGACAAGCGCTTGCGACTCGCCGGACAGGTGCCATCGGTGTGGCTTGGCACATCACACCCTATTACATCGGCATCCTCGACGCGAAGAGCTACAGCCGACACAGAAGCCTCACACCCGGCGCGTTGTATCGAATCCCCAGGCCACGAACCGACGCGGTATCGTCAAGACCAAAAGCCAACCGCGTAACAACTCAGGCAAGCAACAACGGATGCAGAGCCTCTTCGCCAAAGCAGTAGCTTCCCTAGAAGAGCTGAAGGACCTCTTGATCCCCACATCCGCGCAGGCCGGCCGCCATGTTGAGGACATGAGTGAAGATGAGGACCTCATCCAATTTGATTAAACGTTTCGCCCGAAATAATACATAATAATATTTTGTCAATCCTCACCTCTAATTTCCATTTCATTTATATGCACTTACCTTCTGATCTATACTCACTCTTTATGTACTCACCTCTCTCTATATACACATATTTATATGCGCTCGCCACTTATGTACTTACCTCTTAATCTATCTGGAATGTCTCCGTTATCTATTGCCTAAAACTACATAGTTCCTGTAAGAAAAAATTATATAGAGTTGAGTTGATCTTGAACTATTGTCCTGAGCTGTTATCCGCGCGGTCGAAGCAAAATCGAAATACCTACATACCAAAAATCCAAATCAAACGAAATATAAATTTTGAACACTAATTCTACTGTATAGATTTAAAATGAAATTGTAAACCAAACTAAAAGTGAATTAAAACTAAAGTGAACAAAGAATACAAATCAAGTGCGTTTCATTATAGTAGCTTATAGCTAAACACAGTTGAAGAGTCGCTTTAATTTAAAAGCGCTCACCACCGGGCCTACCTTCCTAGATCTGCCTTGATTTTGACCATGATTTCGCGTCGGACCGTGATCAAAAGGGCAAATCAGTGTTGCGGTACAACTGGAATTTGGAAAGTGTTGCTTATCTCCGCGAAAAGGAATAATTTTTGTACCAATACAAAGTTGAAATAATAAATTGCATGGTCGAATTTCGACCACCGGCGATACTAGTAATCATTATTCGTTATATTTTCAATGGAAAAAATCAAATACCTGTAAACAATGTCTCCGAAGTGCTCTGACACATACATAATAACCATTAAGATGATTACTTAATATTTCCAACGTATTTAAACATGCACATATAAAAAATATATTTAATATTTGTTTTTCCATTGGCTTTAATAATAAATTACATACATATGTACACGGTGAGCTTAAACAACTTATTATGAAAAGTCAAAGTAACCAAGATATTGTTTCATGGTTGTATTCTTGGACATATTAGAAGATGTTCTGAGCCAAAATTGAAATCATTCATCGGACACATTTTGAGAAATTCCATGTTTTTTTTAAAATGGTCAATTTTTTCTTTTCATGCGAGCCCCTGTTCTTTTTATGGCACCCACGGTAAAATGACTGTTCTGTTCTTCTAGTATATAAATGTATAGTAAAATTCATTACAGTAAAAATACATTTTAAGACGTTTATTATTTATTATTTATAATATTTTAATATAAACATAAAAAGGTTGACAGTTTTTTTTAAATATGAAGAATATTATATTCACATACAGTTTTCTTCAAATTCTCCATATAATTTGGGTTATTTGGTCTAGTTCGATACTTATAATCCCATGTTTTTTTGAAATAATGCACAGCCTCCATGGCTTGCTCTGAATGATACCCTAATCCTATTCCCTGCCTTGAACAAAAATCTTCTATATGAAAAAAAACAACTGTATGCACTTTTGGGGTTATGGGTATAGAAAGATCGTTGTCACTCTTTCGGAAATTAGAAATACAGTTAATATAATTACTTTTCAAATCAATAGTGAAGCAAGATTCGACCACTGAATGAAAATCGTTAAAAGCTTTTACGTATTTTAGGCGCTCTAAAGGAAATATACTTCTTAATACATCGGTGTTTTCCAATAATTTCTTACAAAAATATAAATTCATATTGGGAATGTATAAGTTGATATTGAGAAATATACATACATAATTTCGTATTGAGAAAACATAAATTCAAAACGTGAATAGGTAAATTAAAAACGAGAAAATGTAAATTTAAAATGAGATTAAATACGGTATTGAAAATTCAATTTTATTAAAGAGATAATACAGGTTTATATTCATACATTAATGTATGCATTTACGTGGACAACGCAGTTTTAAATATGTATTATATATTTCAACAAAAAAATCTAATTTAACAGAAAGATAATCCAAATTTATATACACATGTATATATGTACATTCATGTACATACTTAATGTTAATTTATACTAGTATCGCCGGTGCTCGAAATTCGACCATGCAATTTATTTTTTCAACTTTGTATTGGTACGAAAATTATTCCTTTTCGCGGAGATAAACAACAATTTCCAAATTCCAGTTGTCCCGCAACACTGATTTGCCGTTTTGATCACGGTCCGACGCGAAATCATGGTCAAAATCAAGACAGATCTAGGAAGGTAGGCCCGGTGGCGAATTCAGAATTTTCCCATGTATTTTGTTATTGTAATTGGTAGAGTGTAATGTCAAAATGATATTTCGCCGTGGTTAAATCTGAATTCGCTTGGGACTCGTCCATTCCTATTGGCCAAGATATGAATTCGCTTTGATTTTGACATTACACTCTACCTTTGTAAATAAAAAAAGAAGTTTTTCAATTCGCCGCCGAGCCTACCTGTTAGATATGCCTTGGTCAAAATTAAAATTACTCAGTGTGCTCTCCCGCCCTCTCTCTCATTTTTCGCTTTAACCCTAGAACCTAATGTACGTAAATTTTACGAATATAGAATTTTCAAATTGTGATTGCACAAGTATAACACATTGTAACGGTACCTAACTCCGGCAGTGCTTGCAGCATGTATTTTTACGTATACACGAATATAAAAGTACAACAAATGTTGTCATTTGACGGTGTGAGAGCGATTGGCGCAAATCCCTATACGTAAAATTTACGTATAGTTAGTAATAAGCGAAAAAATCGTGTACGTAAAATTTACGTATAGTTAGTAATAAGCGAAAAAATAGGATATGGTATTTAATATGAAAGTGTAATATTGTCATGTAATTTTTTTATAACGCGGCAGTATATTATATTATTATTGCTCAGAAACGTTCCGGGGTCATCCGGGTCCACATTTTGACCCATATCTGGGGACCCAACCTAGGAATCATAATGAGTACAGCTCCATGTAAAAGCCCTGCTCAAAGCCTTTCTTTTTATATCAATATTGCTCAAAAAAATTCCGGGGTCATCCGGGTCCACGTTTTGACCTATATCTCTGGACCTGGAACAAAAATTAATAAAATATTAAAAAAAAAAATCGCAAGAAATTAAAAAAACTTTGACCAGCTATCGCTCAGCGAGGTTTTGTTCAACCGCTACAAGTTGTATGTCATTGGAAGACTATTTTAATTTCCTTTCGAACGAGGTACTGCTTGTGGTTATCGCTCTTGTAACTTTAGCGAAAAATACTTTTGAATGAAGTGATACCCAGAAAAACACAAAATTACGCATTATCATATGTATAAACAAATCAAAAAAAAAAAGTTTTGAGATCAGGAATTTCTTGGTATTTTATTCAAATTAACCATTTGTAAAGTAGTGTAATCAACTTTGGCTGCAAAATGGAGAACAATGAGAGTTGTATTAGGCGGATTCTAATCACTACGTAAAATTTACGTACATTAGTAATAACGTAGTATGAAATATCGTTATGGTTCTAGGGTTAATGGAAAAGCAATAGGATATATTTGGCCGCGTTGATTTTGATCTTAGCGTAAACTGGGCCAATGCATATAAAATAGAGAGAGCGCATTTAAATTAAAGCGACTCTTCAACTGTGTTTACGATATTTGTAAATATTTTTACGATATCTATTTCTCTTAACCGTGGCCGTGGCCGCTGTGGTGCAGTGGGTAGAGTGCTCGCCTGCTATGCCAGAGGTCTCGGGTTCAAACCACGGTCCGAGCAAAACACCAAAACAATTTTTCTAATTAGTAAAAATTAGTATTGGATTTTTTAAGATCAGCGGTCACCTCTCGGCAGTGGGCGGCATACCCTCCGAGAGTATTTCTGCCATGAAAAAGCTTCTCACAAAAAGTGCTTTCGCCGTTCGGAGCCGGCATAAAACTGTAGGTCCACCCAATTAGTAGGAAGAAACAAAAAGAAGCACACCTCGAATTGGGAGAGAAGCTCGGCCATAAAACTCGTCAGAGTTATAATAGCGCCATTGTATTATATTATTATATTTCTCTTAACTAAAAACTTTATTTATTAATTATAAAGAAATTAAATAATTTATAGAAAAAATTATATGCATATGCACTGTTCCTGACTCATACGAACACATCCATATCAATTTTATGTGGATATGAGTATGTTAAATGTGCTAAACAGCCTGGCAATTGTTTGTATGGAAAAAATGTTAGCCTATTATATAGATTCCAACATGCATATCATTTAAAGCAAGTGCATCTGTATGGAAATTTGTTGTGTGCTGTACGGCCCTTGCACAATCACCTCCAGTGATTGCCCTCATAGCGTTGTCTATTACGCTTTCTAAATACTGCAACCGTTGCTCGCAAACGCCAGGGGGATGTACATTGGGCAATCCTAGGTTTGATTTTACCTCCATTTTGATCTTTGCCCAACTGTTCTCGATGGGGTTTAATACTGGAGAGTAAGGTCCTACGCGTAAAACTGTTGCCGCTCCTCCCCCATGCTCATCCACATTTTCTTCAATCGAAGAGTGGCATGGCGCGTTGTCGCAAACAATAACTAAGTCCCTCACATTATTACCCATATTTTGCGAAAGTTCAATCAAACTCCTAACAAAATCACTGCATGCTTCTCTGGTAAATGAACTCCTTTTACGTTCCATAAGCAATACGCCGACGGTTGTTATATCTCCAATCAAATGCACGTTCGGACCTCGTGCTGCGGGAAACATTAGAACAGCGCGCTGGCCAACTCTGGATCTACCGCGAGACATTCGCCAAAAAAGGTTAAAGTTCGTCTCGTCAATCCATGTTATCTGCTTTCCTGCTCGAACTGCTTTGTTCAGTTTCCTCACGTATTGTGCTCGTTTTGCCTTATTTTCATCGGTATTCATGTTAGTCGGCATCGCGTGTACCTTTTTCAGGCTAAACATTCTGCCATCGAGGTGGTTACCAATTTTTGTGGGTGTCACTGAAATATCAAAGTCGTTACGCACTCTCTCACTCATTTGTTTTAGCGTTGGAGAACAATCTGCCTCTACATAGCCACAGTAAAATGGCATTTACATGCTCGTCCAAAATTTTTTTTATTTCTGGCACCTCCTCTGGGCTTCATTGTTTCAGTATCGCTGATTATCCAACGATGGGCATGTTTCATAGCATATACCAAGCGAGTGAGCAAGGGTTTTTCTAGCAAGGATCTGGATTTAGTTCCCCCAGCGGAGTGGATTCACATAGCCTCTTTACGCAAGTATCGATCGAAAGCATTTGGCCTGTGTTATGCTTGTAAAGAAAAACACTGACTTAACCACACTAAAGAAGGTTAACTTTAAACTTGGTGTGTCTCCAATGTTCTATGACAAGGTTTTGAATCCTGCTCTGTGGCCTGCTTTTGTCAAAGTGCGACCGTTTGAGTTTTTTCCAAGGTTAGCTCTGTCGGGCAACCCAACATAGCAGCATCTGCAGTGGCGTAGTAACGGGGGGGGGGGGGGGGTTTTGGGAACCGCAGGAATTTTACCACAATCTACATTCTTTGTACTTATATTCGCTCTTTTTTGGTAAAATTCCTACGGTTCCTGCACTTCCCTACGGCTCAACAAACGCTACAATTATTATACGGTATTGCTGTTATTAACATGCTAATAACAGAAAAGTAACGCCAATTATTTAAATTTCAAGTTTTCTTTTAATTACTTATCATCTTAATCAAATAATATTAGTATAAACTACAATGGGAATAAATATGCAATGTATAAGAGTATCTGAACTTGAGATTTTACTTAATGTCAGTCAAAATGGAATATTAAAAAACTAAATTATATAAGAAAATTATTATTTATAACCGTAGCACATAGGTAGAAATATTTTATTGTGTACATCTATTCCAAATTGCTTGTTTAATGCAAAATTTTAATAATTTGTGTTAAAAATAGAGCTCTCGATTTTTTTTTTGAACATTTTCGAGGAGGCCGAACAGTTGTTGTTCAAATGCTCGAAGAGTTGTTTGTTTGTTTATTACCCGTATATTTGTACGGGCATTTGAACAATTCGGGTATTTTGAAGTCTGTTTTTTCTTTTGTTTATTTTTTTTCTTTTCTTTATATGTAGTTTTTTTTTATTTTTGTTTTTCCGATACACATTTTTTTTGTTTGTAAGCTCGAATGCTCGAATGTTTGTACGGGCATTTGAACAACAAACGGGCTTCAAACAAAAATGATCAGATCGAATTGCTCGATACCCGGGTATCTAGGGCTCTAGTTAAAAGTCGATTTTATTGAAAAATATATACAGTGACTCAAAAAAAAAAATCATACGCCAGAGTTTTTAAATTTATTTCAAACACTTCTGTCGAAAATTTGACTCTCTTATTTTCGTTTAAAAATGTAAACAATTTTTCAATAAAAATCGCCTTAAGCAGGATTTCTAAGCTTATGCAAAAATCCGAAAAATCGTAGAAATTTCTAAAAGTGGATTAAAAATTTCAAACCGCGGCCAGAATTTATAGAAGATTTTGAGGAGATTTCTAAGTGTACTGTTATGTAGCCAACCAATTTTAGTGTAAAAAGTGCAACTCCCAATGCTGTGAAAAATTCCGTCGATTAAAAATTTTTTTTCTGTAAGTGTTTGCCTTATACATATGTACGTGAGACCGTTCCAATTAAAATTTCCGAAAAGCCAATGAAAATTTTCAAAAAGTTGAATGTTGCATACTATTATATTAAAATTGAATGAGCTGCAAAATTGCATACTCAAAAATCTTCTAAAAAATGTAGCTTTATAATTCTTAGCCCCTTTTTATGATAAGTATTTCCTTAACTTTGAAAAATTGGAAATACTAAAAATACTGCCTAAAAAGTTAACAATAATCGCTGCTAAATATCTGGGTTACTTTCGAGCATCACCTACATTAACCAAGATATGCGTTAGAAATATAAACATTAAAATTAAATATAAAGCACAAAAAGAAAATTATTGTAGGTACATATGAAAAACCCTGTATCTAGTAGTGAAGTGCGGCTTTGTGCGACGTAATTTTTTGTCGGCTAACCACTAATTGTACTAGATATCATGTCCGAGGGTTAATTTGACTTAGTCTGACAGAGCAACATAACAAAACCAATTTTTAGCATGAAGAAGAGTGATAATTTTTTTTTAAATATCCCAACTTTAAAAGCTTAAAACTATAAACATAGAATTATTGGAAACCAAGGATATTATTGAAAAGTGTTAATAATTACTTGAGCCTTTAGGATAAGTCCAAAAAGCGAAAAAAATTGTGTCCGAAAAAATTGAGTCCAAAATATTTATATGAACAGAAATTTTTTTTCATTTCGAATTTTTTTTTCTTTTTTGTTTTTTGTCTCTCCTACAAAGTTTTAAAAAAGGACTTACACAATTTGCATTCTAAGCAAGCGATTTTTATCATTTGTAAAAAATTGTAGTTTTTTTTTGGTAATTTTAATTTTGGTAAATTTTTTACATTGGTGTTATAATCTTTGTTGAGACGTGGCTTAATAATAACTTTTATGACTCGGAATATTTTGATCCGAATCTGTTTAACGTTTTTCGTAAAGACCGGGATGTCTCTAGTACGCGCTGTTCCTTGGGAGGCGGTGTGCTTATTGCGATTCGCCGTAACCATCGTGCATGCAATATCTCGCTAATTAACCCTGACCCGAAGCTGGATCAACTTGCTATTTGCATAAAGGGCAGTCTTGGGCAGGTATCTTTATATGTGGTGGTCTCGTACATACCACCCAATAGCAACTACGATATCTACAAAGCCCACACGGATAATATTGTTCATTTAGTCCACAATCAATTAGCCCATGATCACTTTTGTATATTTGGCGACTTCAATCTACCTAACATTAACTGGTCCAGCAATTTTTCGAAACTTGGTCTCATTCCGATGAATGTCACTACTGCAGTTGAATCATATGTCATAGATAATCTCTTAGGTATTGGCTTAATTCAGATTAATCAATTTGAAAATGAACTCCATAGATTTATAGATCTAATTTTTCTTAATGACAACATAAATTGCTCCATATCCAAATGTCACTCACCTTTCTCACGATCTGACAAACATCATGTACCTTTGGTTTTAATTGTTGAATTTTATCAGTATTCTCGCATGGGTTTTGATAAAAAAAACTACGCTTAATTATTCGCGGTGTGATTACCTGCTTCTAAATACCTATCTAGAAAGCATTAATTGGAATTTATTATTGTCTAGGGAGGATATCTCGAGATGTTACTCTGATTTTAAAAGTAAACTGCTGGAGATTTGCTCCTCGAACATCCCTATCAAGAGAAGTTTGTCTTATAAATTACCCTGGCATACTAAAGAGCTCCACAAGCTCAAGAACCTGAGAAACAAATACTATAATAGGTTCAAGTCTACTAGAAATCATAGGTTTTTTGTCTCATATCAATTTTATTTAAAGGAATTCAATCGCTTAGATAAATCCCTTTATAATAATTTCATCCGCAATGCTGAGTCAAACATTAAATCTAATCCCAAGTATTTCTGGAACTTTATCAAATCAAAACGGTCGTGTTCTGGTATTCCTTCATCTGTATTTTTTGACGATAAGCTTGCTGAGACGCCGTCAGAGGTGGCTAACTTATTTGCCGTCTTTTTTAAGTCGAACTTTGTTCATGATGATTCAGGTTTCATACAAGATTTTTCCTCGGATATTGCCTCGAGTATCAATTTTGGTTCCCTAACCCTATCTGATGAAGATATTACTAAGGGTATACGTGCGCTTAAGTCCTCCACTCAGGTTGATTTGGATGGCCTTTGTGTGGACCTTCTGAAAAACTGTCCTGCCCTTATTCAGCCTCTGAAAGTTATCTTCAACTTGTCCCTATATTTAGGAAAGTTCGCAGATGAGTGGAAAATTACTAAAATTACTCAAATTTTTAAGAGCGGCAAAAAGAATGATGTTCGAAATTATAGGCCAATCTCAAAACTTTCAGCTATCTCGAAATTATTTGAGTGCATCGTCTATGAAAAACTGTATTTTACTGTCAAATCATACATCAGTCCCAATCAACACGGTTTTGTTTCCAAAAGGTCCACGGTCTCGAACCTGGCTGTATTTACAGAATACTGTATTGCAGCCTTCTCTGAAGGGTACCAGGTTGATTGCATATATACGGACTTTCGTAAGGCGTTTGATACCGTGTCACACAAAATACTTTGTAAAAAGCTCTCCTGTATTGGATTCCATTCATGTTTTCTGAACTGGATTCAGTCGTATCTCTCTAACAGATGTTGTGTTGTTTCAGTCGACGGTATTTCTTCGGAAAGTTTTATTGCCTCCTCCGGTGTACCTCAGGGTAGTGTGTTAGGACCACTTTTATTTATTATTTTTATCAACGACATAAGTCACTGTTTCTCATTTGCCAACTTCTTACTATATGCAGATGATCTAAAATTGTTTGCAATCGTCAAAAGTCAGTCCGATGTTAATAGACTCCAAAGTGATATTGACGCTCTTTGTTTATGGTGTGCCAAATCGTGTCTTACTCTGAACATTAAGAAATGTTTCAAACTATCTTTCGCGAGAATAAAAAATATTTGCATTTCAACCTATAGCATTGCAAATGACTGCCTGCTTAATGTTGATGAAGTTAAAGACTTAGGCGTTATCTTTGATAGCAAACTCAGCTTCAATTGTCACATAAATTATATTATTGCAAAGGCCTACTCCGTTCTTGGATTTGTGCGCCGTAATAGCATGAAATTTAAAGATCCTTACACGGCTAAAACCCTGTTTACGTGTTTTGTTCGGTCTCATCTTGAGTACGCTGTATTCATCTGGAGACTTTACAACCAAACCGCAATAGGTAGATTAGAGCGTATCCAAAGGGTATTTCTCAAATACGCTCTCAGGTCCTTGAGCTTTGAATCTCCAAAGCCATCGTATGCATCTCGTCTAATGCTACTTCATTTAAAAACTCTTGAAAACCGTAGGTCTATATTATCTTTGACCTTTGTCCATAATGTCATTCAAGGATCGGTTGACTGCCTCTTCCTTCTTGAAAGAATTAGCTTTAATGTTCCAAAGCGAAATCTCCGCATATCTTATCCATTTTACTGGACCAACGCTCAAACTAAGTATGCAGCTAATGCGCCTTTATCAAGGGCCATGCGAGAATTCAACTTACTTTCTCATAACGTTGTCTTAGATTATACTATATCCAAACCAGAATTTGTAAGTTTGATTAATGATCTCTTTTAAAGTCTAATACTTTTACATTGTGTATTTAGTTTAGTTTATATATGCATGTACGCATATGAATGCATAGTTATATTATAAGTCTGTAAGAATTTTGTATTCATAGACGTAAACAAATAAATAAATAAATTGAGGGTTGCTTCATTAATTGGTTCTAACGTGTCAACCAAGTCCTTTACACATTTCAACTCAACTGCAGAAAAATTTATTTTTACATCAATTTGCTCGTTACGGAACTCCTTTTATGTCAACAGACTTTTAAGCATTTTGTACGTAGAGTACCACCTGGTAACTACGTCTATTATTGGCTTATTTAAGCCTTCAGTTGTCAAAGTGAAATGGAAGAATGAGTTTAAACTGCTCGAACCAATAAAAAATAGTAAAAAATAGTGAAAAAAACAACAGCATTGAAAAGCCAGTTAGGGATTATTGAACAAATAAATGGCCCATAAAATATTTCATTCCAGGTACACTGCAGCCGAAAATTATTTCTCTCTGTTTATATAGCATTTAAATCCTCGAATGTCCATTCAATAACTCTGGTGGAGGTGTTAAGGAACTATACAAGCAAATAAATTTAATTTAATTTCTTTGATATACGTATGTATGTATGCAAGCCCTTATAGCCCAGTTAGTCGAGAACGTGTGGTCCGCTCGTTGACGCAAACGCCCGTATGCAATTTTTAGGATTTTTTGAGCCCGTAGCAATCAGCTGTTTTACTCACACATATTTACATATATATAAAGTTTGTTTACATTTTGGCAGGGTTGCCATTTAGTCATTTTTGAGCAAACAAGATTTTTACTAATCTTCAAAGTGTTATGCGGATTACTCTTCAAGACACAACTGTGTATTATTTGCCAAATGACAAGAAAATACTAATTTAATCGTTTTTAAAGTTGTCGTTGACGACTTATTTTTATTAATTTAGTTACTTTTTTACTGTTTAGTTGGTAATTAAAACACATTTTTCTTGTAATTTTGTTGCTGCCCAATATATTTCCATCACACCTTGGTGATAGTTATCAAGGGCTAAAACATAAAATAACAAAAAACACAGTCGGAACATTAAATTTACAATTGAAAATCCATAAAAAAAAATTATATTGGGAAGCAACAAGATTCTCACAAAAATCTGTGTTTAATTAAGAAATCTGTACTGAGTTTCTGTAACTCGTATCTTTTCTAGTATAAGTGTGGATCGTATTATTGTGACATCACTTTAATTGATTTTGTTACAGAAACTCAGATTTATTGTGGCAATTTATAACTTGTTAATGTAGAAAAATTGCAGAAGAAGACCACCAAGAGTTATCAATTAAGAAAATACAGCCACCATTGTGGATAAATACAATTTTTGCTTTAATTTTCAGTAATATCTTCATTTATTAAGAGTATTCAATATCTCAAAATTTTTACATAATTTTACGAATAGTTACGAATTTATGTTCAATGACCCAAAAAATTTGCAAAAGAGAGCCAAATTGAGAGAGTAAGACCTCGAGAGAGTTGATAAACGCTGCAAGTAAAATTTTCACTTGCAACTACTAGCAGCTTTAAAAAAATAGAAGTGTCAAAAATATATGATCACAAAAATTTCAATTGCAAATATACAAACATTTTAAACGCAAATTTCTAATTGTGTACTAAATAAGTTAGCGTAAAAACGAATCTTGATGATGTTGTGGAATAGCCAAAGTAATTTTGTTTTCCTAATTCAGTTATTTCCATTCATTTCCAATTTCAAAAATTTCAATTACAACCTAACTTAAAAATCAAATTGTCAAAACAGCGTATCAGACATACTATTTTTTTCATGTGAACACATATATATATATTCGATAACATTTTACAATCTTGTTGAGTTAGTTGTATAATGCTGTGAAAATTACTGTTTAAATATTTAATAACTAAAAATGTTCAACTGGCAACCCTTCTACCTTGCAACCATGCGAGCTATCAGCTGCCACGTTTTTACGTAAAAAATCAAAATGATTTTGATTTCTGCGGTACGGGCTTCTGCGTCGTACGTCGTTGAATAATCGGTTACATACAAATCCCATTAAATAGGTTGGATCAGCTGACACGGTACACAAGTTTACGTTCTCGACTAACTGGGCTATTACGTGAACGTAACGTAAGTTTACGTTCTTTGGTGGCGTGTTATACAATTCAGTGACTTCAAAACTATCAGCCAACTTCACTTAACTGAGCGCACTCTTTTGGTGGCTAGCAAAAACTAAGAGAAAATGCATTGATTTTCAAACTGTTAGAACTGCTAAGCTTAACAGAGAAATGTTATTTAACATGGAATGAGATTGAATTTATTTATATTCTCTGCTCTGATCTAAAGTTTCTTTCAAAAGAACTTTTCCCTTTTTAACAAAAAGAAAAAATTTATTTTAATCTAAAGAAAACAATTTTCAACATTTAATACGAGTACTTTATATTTGTTAGGTTTTGTACATTTTTCCTGTTTGACAGTCAATTACATACATACATATGTATATGTAATAATTTTTTACATATCGCACCCTAAATCAAAAGTGGCACAACTCAACATTTTTTGAAATCCGAGTTTTTTGATAAACTGGTACAGGTACACAGAACGTATCTCTAGTTGCTTCTAGAGCAAGGCCCGGCAAATCGACTCACGTGAGTTAATGAGTATAACACACATAGTCTCACGGACTTTGATTCAGTCGTTGTTTAGACAGCGAAGAAGCAACACAAGCACTGGCTGCGTTGCTTTGTTTCTTTATGCCACAGTGTGCCGTTGCGTATGTATGACCATGAATAATAAATAATTTTCTACTGCAACTAAATTTTCAAGTTGCATACTTGCAATGCTTCATTTTTCAATTGATATAATAAAATTTGCTGTATTCTTAAAGGTTCTACTAAATCTTCAGTTAAAACTTTCGCCCCATCCTTGCATACCTTAAAAGGTTTAGTCATGTACTTTTGAAAAAATTTCGTAAATGATATCAACTCTCAACTATTTCTCAATGAATATTCTTCAAATTAATTTTTAATGCATATTTTTTACACTAAAAACTCCTTATAGATATCTCTTTTACTATTGGAATTTCCAATATTCTACATTGGTGAAACCAAATTAATTTATAAAGCATTTTTTCAAGTTAACAATTCCTTAGTAATACATTTTTTATTATTATTCAGATATTTATTTTATTTTCAAAGGGTCGCTTTACTCCATATGATTGTGCGTTTACTCCATATGATTGGTTCTTACACCACTGTTGCATAAATCTCTCTGTTCTCACTAACACAATCTCAGTTTTAGTTTTGCCGGGGTCTGTTCTAGAGCATAGCTGTCCAAATGCGACTCATATGAGCAATGAGAGTAAGCACTTGTGGACGTAAACACACCGATTGTTACTACTACGGACAAATAAAGAGCGCTTACGATGGCACTAGGCGATCGCCGATTAGCAAAAATAATTAAGTTGCCTTCGACTGGCATGAAAGCAAGTGGTCGCTAGCTGGTCTTAGCTTGAAATTCTTTTGTTATAATTACAACAAACAAAAGTACGAAGAGTTTGCATATAACATACGTATGCATTAGTATACGTACGTTGTTTCATAAATTCGCAAAGCGTGCGCAGCATGACCCTGCTCGCTCAACATCTGCATGCATACTGATTATTGGTATTCATTTTTCACTTTGGCCTACGGTACGCGCACCAACACACACTCATTTTTCGGTCGTTCTTGATCATAGGCGGGCACTACCCCATTCAAGCGATGAGGCCAAAATGAAAAATTATTACAGATAATCAGTCTGCATGCAGATGTTGAGCGAGCAGGGTCATGCGCGCACGCTTTGCGAAATTATGAAAGAACGTACGTATACACATGTGTATGTATGTATTTGTGTACACACGTTATTTGCAAATAAAATAATTTCAAGCGACGGCCACCTAACGAGCACTTGCTTTTACGCCAGTCGAAAGGCAACTAAATAATTTTTGATAAGCTACGATCGCCTAGTCCCATCGTAAGCGCTCGTTTTACGCTCTTTATTTGTCTGTGGTAGTGACAATCGGTGTGTATACGTACACGGGCGCTTCATGGTTGCCGCAAGCCTACACAAAAAAATCACCAAGAAGTTGGAAAAAAATAACCAAAAAGTAACCAAGACATTGAAATCGTAGTTTTATTGATTTAATAAACGAAAGTAACAATTCATGTGTATACAATGTGTGTATACTTTGCATAGATAAATATTCATCTACATAGTAACAAGAAAAAAATAAAAAATATACTTCAGTTCGCATGCTTAGCATGTTATTGACAAATAAATATATACACCAAATTAGTGGTACATTAATAAATATGACTTAGTTTGTTTTATATGAATTTGTACATTTTCAGTCTCACGGTGTCCATACATACCTACTGTCTATGGCACGGCACAATTCTAAACTCAAGTTTGTTTCTTAACTTAGTTTTAACTAAACTTAATTAAAACAAGTAAGGAAGCCTAAGTTCGAGTGCAATCGAACATTAGATACTCAGCTGTATGCTTTCATTGTTTGTTTGCGTTTGTTCGATATAGGGTGTATTTTATATGAAACGAGTGCTGCATAAACAGGGCGCAGCCACGC
This sequence comes from Urophora cardui, assembly GCA_960531455.1. Lineage (NCBI taxonomy): Eukaryota > Metazoa > Arthropoda > Insecta > Diptera > Tephritidae > Urophora > Urophora cardui. The sequence continues at coordinate 29,311,673 of OY482671.1, read as the reverse complement.
CCATTTTCAAAATTTATATCAATCATCCAAATAAGCATACAAATATTATTGTTAGTGCAAAATTTCATCCCTCTATGACTTTTAGTTACAAAGACTTCACGTTACAAATTCCAAAAGGGTGTTCCAGAAATATCTTTGTTAAAAAGTAGGCGTGGTCATAAACCGATTTCAATACATTTTTGCGTGTCTATTAACACATGTTATAAAAGTGTATAAACCAAGTTTCGTCATAATATCTCAATTATTTGTCGAGTTAAAGGCTAAGAAATCTCATATATCCCTTTGTCTAAAAAGAGGCGGTGCCACGCCCATTTTCCAAACTTTTTTATTTTTTGTTTCCGGTCTATTGTAAAACTCATGTCACAAAATTTCAATGAATTATCTTTATATTTCACATAGATATCGCTTAAAATGGTTTTATTAGGTCACTTTATAATACACATATATAAAAGTGGGCGCGGTCGTCAACCGATTTTGGTAATTTTTCGTCCACACATTTGGCTAAGTAAATATATCACGCGTACCAGATTTCATCGATATATCTTTAACGGTTTCTGAGTTATGGCTTATTAAACTTTCAATATTCGCTCCTTAATAAGTGGGCGTGGCACCGCCCATTTTCCAAAATTTTTGTAGTTTTTGTTTTATGTCCATAGTTGGACTCCTGCCACAAAATCTCAGTGATTGATCTTTATATTTGACAGAGATATCGCTTAAAATGTTTTTATTAGGCCCCCTTATATTTCCTATATATAAAAGTGGGCGTGGCCGTCAACCGATTTTGATAATTTTTCGCCAAAACATTTGACTAAGTAATTATATTACGCGTACCGAATTTCATCGATATATCTTCAACGGTTTCTGAGTTATGACTCATAAAACTTTCAATGTCTGCCCCTTAATAAGTGGGCGTGGCACCGCCCATATTCCAAAATTTTTGTGTTTTTTGTTTTATGTCCATAGTTGGACTCATGCGACAAAATTTCAATGATAGATCTTTATATTTGACAGAGATATCGCTTAAAATGGTTTTATTAGGTCACTTTATAATACACATATATAAAAGTGGGCGTGGCCGTAAACCGATTTTGATAATTTTTCGTCAAAACATTTGTCTATGTAAGCAAATTACGCGTACCAAATTTCATCGATATATCTTCAACGGTTTCTGAGTTATGACATATAAAACTTTCAATGTTTGACCCTTAATAAGTGGGCGTGGCACCGCCCATTTTCCAAAACTTCATCAAATTTCTTCATAAGGGCCCGAGCTCAATACGTGGGTAAAATTTTAAAACTCTAGCTATATTAGTGGCTGAGATACCAAATTTCCGATTTTTTCTATATAGGAAAAGTGGGCGTGGTCATGGTCCGATTTCGCCCATTTTCAATACCAACCGTCCCAGTCTCGATACCAACTTGCGTTCCAAATTTCATCAAAATATCTCAATTTTTGCGCGAGTTAGAGTGTTTACAGACGGACGGACGGACGGACGGACGGACAGACGGACGGACGGACGGACGGACGGACGGACGGACGGACGGACGGACATGGCTCAATCGATTTCTCTTTTCACCCTGATCATTTTGATATATATAAGTCTATATCTATCTCGATTATTTCATTCTGTTACAATCCACCGTTATGTGATTAAAACTATAATACTCTGTGTACTAGTACAGCTGAGTATAAAAATTTACGTTCCGCAGCAGCGGAGCTGTGCGGAAGGCTCATTAAATTAAATACGAAATTCGATAAATTATAAAAGGCGTTCTCATTTAAACCGTTTTTTAAAATACTGACATTATTCCAAAAATCATCTAAATTGAATTCATCCTTTAAATCATTTTTAGATAGTCTTAAAAGATTCCACTCTGTTACCACTGATTCCGCGTCTGAGCATAGTACATAAGAAAAATTGTTTACAAGTTGCAAAATTGCGGTATTTGTTTGACATAAGGCATTTTTTGGAATAATAATTGACAAGTCTTTAAGATCTTGCCTGCTAAAATCAAATCGCATTTTTAATTGTTTTAGCATTTCAATATAAAACTCACGGATGGTTTCCTTTATTTTAACTATTTCTATTTCCGAAAAGTTCTTGCTTTGCAAATAACTTTCGGCTTTAACTCCAATAAATATATTCTTTGTTGGTAAAAATCTGCTTTGGTCATAAAAGTCTAGATATGTCAAGTTTTGAATACTTTCTACATATTCGTTATCCATATAATTACATGCAATAAGTTTGAAATTGATTTCGATCTGCGAATACAAGAAGGGTAGACGAATTTTTTCTGACTGGAATTCTTTGTTCAAAATATTGATAATTTTAAGAATATAGGATAAAAAATAAAAATATAATTTTACTTCTTCATCACCCATTAAAGTAGCTAAATCTTTGGCCTTTATTCCGTTAACTTCTAGCACAGACGACAAAAAGTATAATTGTAATGCTTCCCATTGCTCCAGTATTCTATTAATAACATTTTCCAGCGCTAACCATCTAGTGAGAGAAAGACCTAAAATTTTGTGTGGCGGTACATTACAATAATCTTGAAACTCTTTTAATTCACATATTCTTTTAGAACTATATGAGAAAAATTTATATATATTGCGACATAAAGTTTCTGTTTCTATGGGGAGTTTCTTACATGCATAACTAGAACATACGTGCAGCGTGGCCGCTGTGGTGCAGTGGGTAGAGTGCTCGCCTGCTATGCCAGAGGTCTCGGGTTCAAACCACGGTCCGAGCAAAACACCAAAACAATTTTTCTAATTAGTAAAAATCCAATTATTGGGTTTTTTAAGAGCAGCGGTCACCTCTCGGCAGTGGGCGGCATACCCTCCGAGAGTATTTCTGCCATGAAAAAGCTTCTCACAAAAAATGCATTCGCCGTTCGGAGCGGGCATAAAACTGTAGGTCCAATTAGTAGGAAAAACAAAAAGGAGCACACCTCGAATTGGGAGAGAAGCTCGGCCATAAAACTCGTCAGAGTTATAATAGCGCCATTGTATTATATTATTATTATTACGTGCAGCGAATGGCAACTGCATTTCAAGTAAAAAAACTGCGTATCTTTTGCTAACTTGGCTTTTAAGCCATTTAATTCTCCAGCCATTGTACTTGCACCATCCGTGGCTAGTCCAATAAGATTTTGTAATGGAATTTCATTGTTATCAAGAAAGGATTTAATACTGTTATAAATGGATTCAGCATCTGCGTGTACCAACTCGAGCAACGTTAAAAACCTATCTTTTACTGTTCTGGACATCCTGTCAAAATAACGAACTACTAAAGCCAAACATTTTTTTGTTGAAATATCAGTGGTCTCGTCAACGATTAGAGAATATTTCGAGTTTCGCATTGCACACTTTATTTGGTCTATTGCCATGTTACCCAATTTTTCAACTATTGCAGTGGATTTTGTTCGTCCGCACTTCAAAGCTTTCGCTATATTGGAATCTGGACAGCATGCCATTAATAAATTTGGTAAATAGTCCATCAGCAAAAATGGAAGGTTGTGCGTGACGATAAACATAACTAAACTTTGCTCTGCATTGATAACTTGCCTGGAAAGATTATCGTGTTCGCCACCAATGTACGAATCCATTTTTATCTGATTCCTTTTCCGATGCTCCAGTTGAATGTGCGAAGGTTTTTTATTGTGCTTTGACAAATAGCTCAAGTGGTTCATTAAACATTTTTCACATACTTTACAATATGCCCTTTCCTCTTTTTCTTCTAGCCAAGAAAACTTTTCAATCCACTCACTACGAAATTTTCGCCGTTGTATAGTTTTATCACTAAAAAAATTTCATGAGAACAAAACTTGATAAATCTTTTCACAATTACAAACCTTTGACTTGAACCCGCCTCGTCTTTTTCCTGATGCACGGAGTTATTATCTTCTCCTTTTCTCTTTCTTATTACGAATCTAAAAAAAATGTAAGACAATTAGTTACTTATTTGTGTATCTACAATAATTTGGAAAATATTAACTTACTTATCCATTTTCTCAATCAAATTTGTCCATTTGAAAAAATACGCGCGTTAATAGTGATGGGAAGGTACATAATAAGATATATGTATGTGCATTTCATAAATGTATCGAACAAAGAATATTTCATATAGAAGGGAAACGCGTATATCGATAAGAATCAGCTGTGCCTCAGTGGCTGGCTGAGTGACAGTTTCCCAGTAAAAATTTTGGTACCTAACCGTTTTGAAAATCAATCTTCAAAGAAGCATAATTATACTAATGTAATAATAATAAACATGCGTCATGATACAAATATTCGAAAATCGTTTTAGTTCTTATTTTTCACCGGCATTGACATAAGCTTTGTAAATTTCATGTAATATATTGTCGTACCATACGAAAACTAATATCAGATTTTTTGTGGCTGACGTAAAGTAAAAAGTTCAAGTTTTGGCCGACGAAAAGTAATAAAATCGAGTTTTGGCTGACGAAAAGTAATAAAATCCACTTTTGGCTGACGAAAACTATCAATTTCGTTTAAACAACAACAATTTTAATGTAAAAACAATATATAATTACTGATACTTTTCGTCAGCCAAAAGTCGATTTTATTACTTTTCGTCGGCCAAAAGTCAAATGTTCTACTTTTCGTACAGAATTTTTTTATTAATAGCTTTCGCCAGAAATTTTAAATATGTTAGTTTTCGTATGGTACGACGATATATAAAAAAATGCTTGCGGGGTTGTTTGCAATTCCTTATGCCGGAATCGCAATTTGGCGTTAGGTCGGTCGATATTACGTGTTGAAGTGGAAATATGTTCTCTGCCACTAATATATTTTCACATAAAGGATTCTACGCAGCTCTCAAGAAAACGCTCAAGAAAAAATTTGCATTATTTCTTGTGCGTTGAAATAGTAGTAGGAAAGTCATTATGTTTTCAAAAGAAATGTCACATTTGAGTTTATTTACCTCTTCTGTCAAAGTGTCTTGAAGAAATAATAGTAAATTCATTATTTCTTGGCAGAACCAGAGTTCAGTTGTACACTTTTCCTAAAAAATCAAAAAAACTAGTAGTAGAATTTCTTTAGAACTGAGTACTGCAAAAGAAATTTTTCTTGAGCATTTCTTGTACGTCAAATTACATAGTTTTTGGTTTTCTTGGGAGCTGCGTATATGCCTTAAGGAATGAATTCATGCTCGCGTTGTCCCATAGTGAGGAGAGTTATTCAGAGCTAGGGAGGATTTGATACCGATATCAAACCGATATACGAGTTTCACTTCTATAGAATGTATTCTTTGATATCGAAGCAACACTATTTGCCTATTAATCGGAGATATGCTCTTCTTCATTCACAATGAGCAATCAGTGCTCATTCACAATGAGCAATCAGTGCTCCTAAATGTTTTCACTGTCGAATAATCATTTCTATACCTTTATGTATACTAAAATTTAGTAGGTAAAAAATTGTTTCGAAAAAAAATAACCAAACGCGTTTGAAAGTAACCAAGTAACCAACGGCGAAAAAAATAACCTATTTTCGTTATTAATAACCAAGTTCGGCAACTATGGGGCGCTTACTCTCATTTAGCATGTGCTAAGGTTTTGCCCGCCTTTGTTCTTGATTGTGGTAGTGAATCGCATTTGGACAGCTACCCTGCAAAAAATGCGATCACTCCGGGATACATCCGGGACAACTCGCAAGGGAGCATGCGATTACTACCCATTTGTATCTCTTTATATGGGTTGAAGTGTTCTCTTTTGTTTGAGCATGTCCTATGAAGAGACTAATTGTACCCAGTTTGTACCCGAACGGGTAGCAAAAGCGCACAATTGTACCCGTTTTGTACCCGAAAAGGTAGCGAATGCGACACATCCATTTGTGCGACTAATTGTACCCGTTTGATACCCTTTCGGGTACAATTCGTCTACAATTAGTATACATATGTACCCGTTCGGGTACAATTGGGAACAATTGTAGACTAATTGTACCCGAAAGAGAGCGCTCCCGGACAAATCTTTTTAGAGACTCGTCGCACACTTTTTTACAGGGTATGTTCTAGAGCGTCTCTATTGTTTGAAAATTACAATTATACGTTACCTCTCGCCATACCATTGCTCATGGTATAATGAGAAGGTAGAAGCATGACGAAAAATGCAACCCTTCCACTATATTTGTTGTTGCCTCATGTCGCTAGACTGTCAAACGTGAATTGTCAAATTGGCGAACACACAACAACATATTCAATATAATTTGACAGTTCAGAATCGTAATATCCTTCCCAATAAACACTGAGAAAGAAATTTTCAAACGTTGAAAAAATATTGTTTCTAAATTTGAGAATCAGCATATATCGACGCTTTCAAACAATACTGTACTAAGTCTGAAAACTGTGTTTTGGAGGGCAAGCTCTCGAAGTTTAAATTCCATATGAAACTTCAGTTGTGCGCTAAGTATATTTTCGCTTGTAACTTCTATTTGGATTGTAAGGTTAATACCAAAACTCGATACCACCTAAGCGAGGGTACGCTTTGTATAAAACCATAAGAAAAAATAAAAACTTGCTACGTTAATAACTTTTTGGTTGCTTGTTTTTCCGACAGGGTAGGAATATGATGTATTGTGGAACAATTTTCCGTCATCCCTTGTCAAGTTTGGTTTGGAGACAAACCGGTTTCGGCTAATATGCGCCATCTTCAGTGTCTTCTTTCTCCACAACGAAGATGGCGCATAAACCGGTTTGTCTCTAAACCAAACTTGACAAGGGATGACGGAAAATCGTTCCACAATACATCACTTGCTACGTTGTCTTTCATGGCAAGCTCTCAAAGTTTTTATTCTGTAAAAATCTCGAGTTGTATTATTTGTACACTTTTGCTTATAACTTTTGATTGGATTGTCCGATTGATACCAAAATTTGACAGCATCTAAATTAAGACACGTAATACTTGAAAACGGGAAAATGTACTAAGTCGACTTAGTACAGTATTATTTGGGAGCGTCGATATATAATTTAAAAATAAAAATATTTTCAAGTGCTCATCAAATATTATTATCAATTTTATCAATTTTAGAGTAACTTACAAAACATTTGTGAAAAACGAAAAAATTTTGTGTGTTTGCAAATTTTAGTCAGCGTTCGTTGTTCTACTCGAGCGGTCTCTGAAAGGTTGAAGTGATGATGGTTGAAAATTATTGTGTGAAAAGATGATTTCGTATTTTTCCCTCTTATTTTGTTTTCTTGTCGCTTTTTGTGAATTTACGCAAATTTTATTAAAATGTAGTTTGTTTCTACATAGTCAGGTATATACATATATTGAAAAAGATATTAATACACTCAAAAAAAAAATTACTCAGATTATGGAAAAATGGGAATGATTCGGCGCTAAAGACATATTTCCATATCTTGATGTACAATTTTCTTTAAAACGTGGTTTTTATTCCTTGATTTGAAGAAAATCGTACATCAAAATATGGAAATATGTCTTTAGCGCCGAATCATTCCCACTTTTCCCATAATCTGAGTAAGTTGTTTTTTCAGTGTATACTCACGTACACTCAAAAAAAAAATTTCTCTCAATCAAAGACATAATTTTCCTTATTTTGAACACGCGTCCCAATACAAAATTTTCTTTGTTTTGTGTAAATTTTCTCAAAAATGTGGAAAAAAACATAAAAAAACTTTCAAACAAATTCGTTGCCATGGGGATTTGTATGGGAATTTAATTTCTCAAAATTAAGGAAATCAAGTCTTCAAAACAAGGAAAGTTGGGAATGGAATGGCGCTTAAAGAATTTTTCATTATTTTAATGTATGAATTTTTTCAAAACAAGTATATGAAACCATGGTAACGCATGTAACAACAATATTTTATAAACCTTTTAACATGTTTTAAGGAAAATTTACTCAAAACAAAGAAAGTAGTGTTCAAAATAGGTAAACAATTTCTTTGACCCCTCCATATATTTTTTTTCTCTCAGTGTACCTTGTCGAAAGGCACCGGCAAAATTCCCCCTCACGGGTAAATGAAAAACATCACATCAGAATACAAATACGTAGTACATACATATATCTATTGATTCCATTCCATTTCATTTCATAACTAACGTGTGATGTTTGAGATTAATTCTCGAATGAACCTCAAGTTGCAAATTAAGAACATGTTTATTGAGTAAACAAATGTACGTATGTGTGTGCACACATAAACGAGATTTGACACTTTAGGGTTAGTCTCGGAGGAAACTACTAAAAAAATCAACCCTAGTGCTTCTACCTTATAAGTGTACCCTGCCATTGCTTGTAAAAGAAATTTTTTTTGCTCTCCTGAAAATTTTTCAATTTTGAGTTGTGTTACTTTATGATTTATGGTGCGTAGGCTTAGAATAAAAACAATTACATAGCTAACCAAGTACGAAGCGCTCCGAATTAGGAGCGTAATGGGACTCCCAAAGCAATCCCTCGGCGGCAGCGTTGCGTGATTCGAATCAATTTTGATTTCAAATCAACTTTCAAATAAAGAATCAACCCGATTCGTGATTCAAACTATTTTCAAATCAAAAATAATTTTTATTTGTGATTCATTTCTCAAAAGAATCAAAAATATCCTTTGATTCGGGATTCAAACCATTTTCAAATCAAAGATAAATTTGATTTGTGATTCATTTCTCAAAAGAATCAAAAATACCCTTTGATTCGTGATTCAAACCATTTTCAAATCAAAGATAAATTTGATTTTTGATTCATTTCTCAAAAGAAGCAAAATTCTTTTTTGATTCTTGATTAAAAAAATATCTAAAATTTGATTCGAATCGAAAATTTATTACGAATCTTGATTCAAAATATATTTTTGATTCGAATCAAAAATTTTATTCGAATCAATAATTTGATTCGAATCAAAAATTTATTTAGAATCAAAAATATTGTAGCATATCAGAAATATTCAGAACATTCTCGGTAACTTAAAACACAAAAATGTATAAAATGCACCAAAAGTCCAATAACAGCCAAATTGTATGCTGACGCCAAATGTGTACATGTGTATGTATGTATGTATGTACATATATACATATTTCTGATTGTCGTATTTACGTTTGTGCTAAGCCGTACGTACATACATACATACGTATGTATGTATGTGCATAGGCACATTATTTGAAATAAAGTTTTGATTCAAAATAATTTTTTGATTCGAATCAAAAATTTATTAAGAATCTTGATTCGAAATCAAGTTTGAATCAAGAATCAAAAAAGATTTTTGATTCTTTTGAGAAATGAATCACAAATCAATTTTATCTTTGATTTGAAAATAGTTTGAATCACGAATCAAAGGGTATTTCTGATTCTTTTTTGAAACGAATCACAAATAAAAATTATCTTTGATTTGAAAATATTTTAAATCAAGAATCAGAAAATATTTTTGAATAGTGATTCAGTCAAATCAAAATCACGCAACCATGCTCGGCGGAGAGTTCCAAATGAGGAGTGAAAAAGGAGTCCGAAAAAGCCACTCAAAGGAGTGCTTGAGTACGCACGGACCACTCATTTGCGGAGTCCTAAAGGTGTCTTTGTTCAAAAGGCACTTCTCCGTCGGATACACTCCATTGGAAGGGCTTAGGTAGTCCCAACGAAGCACCGTGCGTACTCCACTGGTTGACTGGGTATTTTCTAACATTAAATATTTACATACATACATACATGTGTCTACATAGATAAATTTCTAGCTAGCACAAAGCTTGTCTGACATTTATATTCTTATAATTTCAATATTTTTTAGTTTTTATGGCACTTAATTTATTAAAGGGGTTATTTATCTTTTTTTGCCAATAAGATTCTCTTAAGCTAATTTGAAATTCTTAAAGCTACACTCTTCCACCTTTCACACACTTAAAGTTTCGAATTTACGCATCTACCCTCATTTAAACTCCCAACTCCCGACTCGGTGTTGTGGTTGCCAACTGTGCGGTATGCGTACCTGGCGGCGGTGGTGGTATTAAACGTGGCATTAAGCGATTCAGCAGGCTGTGTATGGCGAAGGTGACATCATGATTGGCGAAACAGAAGAGAAACGAAACGACAAATCCTTGTAGGCTAACCAAAATTACGGAGAGTATTTGGTAAAAACGTTCCATGTGTGTGCCACTATCCGGACGATAAGGTAGTAGGAAATGTTGCAAACCGAAGAGTGGGATCTGTAGAATAGAAGGAGAGAAAGAGAGGGAGATAGAGATAGTCAGTTAAAGCGCAAGAAAAATGTTAAGTTATGAAGAGAAACGATTGTGAAAAGACTAACATTTCTCTGCTCATTTTTTCTTCTTTCTTTTGTCATTTTTTGTAGTCAACCTACCAATATTATGGTGGCTCTTACAGCTTTTCTGATGGCTAACGGTGCTGGTTGCGCCGATTGCGGATGCAATTTACGTACGATAACACGTAAAACGTTGATGAGGAAAACTGAAATTGAAATGAATGGCAAAATGAAATGACAAAGAAGGTATAAAATGGAGTGCCAAAGGCAAATAACGTCGTTTAAAGTGCATTTTTGCGTAACAGGTATTTTCATTTTCGCGTAGCGGAACTTTACAGGAGAGCAAAAAAACTATTTCATTTAAAAACCGTTACTTATTTCTGCGTACAAACTTAAATTTAAATAGTTACGTAGATCAGTTTGTTAGCCATAACATCAACTTAGTGTAAAAAAAGAAACAAATTGAATTATTAGGACTCTTTTTTTTTCATGTGCGGTTGTGCAATTTTTATTTGGCACAAAAATCACGCACAATCGGTTATGAAATGGCAAAATGTTCAATATAATTCTTATTTTAGCATTTTATAAAGAAAAAAAGTAACAAAACTTGTACATATATTACATTTTAAACTAAAATTCATATTTTTAATTAAGAAAACGTAAGTTTGTTTACACATAGGTGGATAACTCTTAAGGTAAATGTGGTAAATTGTCATAAAAGCTATGACGATCGGACGGCATCACTCTTTTAAGTTCTTGTAAATGTTGATATTTACGTTTTGTAATATTGAGGTGACCTTTGTGGATTGGATTAGGAATATCCGTGTCTATATGGTTTATAACCTGACTTGAATGTCTTATAAATTTTCGCATAAGAATCATGGCCTACAAAAAACATGTTTTTATCGCAATGTAATACATTAATTTTTATACACAGCTGTAATAGTACACAGATTTAAATATTTTTATGAAATTTCGTATATAGGTTCCTATCCAGACTGGGACGGTTGAAAATGGGCGAAATCGGACCACGACCACGCCCACTTTTATATATGGGTATTACAAAGGGGCCCAATAAAAACATTTTGAGCGATATCTTCGCCAATTATAAAGATAATTCAATGAAATTTTGTGGCACAAGTACCACGATAGATAGAAAACCATAAACAGAAATATTTTGGAAAATGGGCGTGGCACCGCCTCTTATTATACAAAGGACTCTACGAGATTTCGGAGCCCATAACTCGACAAATAATTGAGATATTATGACGAAAATTGGTGGACTTATTTCTACCACTTGCGGTAGTATATGTGCAAAATTTTAGCGAAATCAGTTTATAACCACGCCTACTTTTTAATCAAAATTTTTCTCGAATGCCCTTCAGAAATTTGTAACGTGACATCTCTGTAACTAAAAGTCATGAAGGGATGAAATTTTATAATAACAAGAATATTTATACGTTTAGTCGGATTATTGATACGAATTTTCAAAATGGGCGTGGCTGCGCCCACTTTATGCGGCACGGCCTTTTTTAAATTGCACCGTGTTTCTAGCAAACGTAAAAAAAACTATGAAAGCTTATAATATTTGGCTCCACTCGAACTAAGGCTTCCTTTCTTGTTTTGTTTTTTAATTTTTGATAACTTTAGTCATAATTTGGTTGGGAAAATTGTAAAGATTGTAGCAAAAAAACGTAGCTTACCAATTAGCAACTTCATTAATTTGTTTAAAATAATACCTGCTTGATATTTACCCGACATTATTTGTTGAAATAAGTTAACTTTTGCTCCCTTTCATAAAAATTCGCCATTTAATTTATTTATCTAATAACATATAACTTCGCTTATATGAATGAACTGAAATCATACGCGGTAATGCTGCCAAATTTTAACAATACCCTTCATACGCGATTATGCAATTTACTGTTATTATGCGTTTTTGTTGTTAGAATTGCAATGTTTTGGTATGGACCGATAGAGCTGAGCGTCAGGAACTCAGGGTTGGAAAATCTCATTTTTGGCAAAAATGTCCCTTACTCGAAAATGAAAATACCTGTTACGCAAAAATGCACTTTAAACGACGATAATAACAAAAATATAATTACCAAAGCTGGCGATTAACGAAACGCAAATGGGTACGGATAAGATCCAAAGCAGCAAACTGTCGTCCATCCAACAACTGTGCAGAAAGAAGGAGAAAAGTAGGGTTATAAAGGTAGAGAGAAAGAGGGGGAAAAGGGAGAAAAAAAAAATATTTTTTTTAATGAAAAAACAAGAGACTCGTCAGGTTGTCTGGTTCTTATTAGATAGTATGTATGTATATGTAAAAGACCAATTTTTGTTATACCGTTTTACCTTTGCAGTGTTATACTGTTATACCATATATGTACATAACTTACTGAGCATTATCATCGGTATGAAAAAATCTTGCCAAACTGTACACAGTCAATATGAATATGGGTGACATCCAGGCAAAAAGTTTGAACCAGCGCATTACTATAGTGTCCTTAACAAAGACCTTGTTGTGCAGAAAACGAGAGAGATGGAGAGCAAAAGAAGTGATTTGAGCCGTTAGTTTATAATAAAATATAGAGATTTGCAGCCAAGCTAAAATATATTTTTAATTTTTTACTATTAAACGCCTATCGACTACACTCAGCTGTTTGAATTAACCGCTATATGCTTAGTTCTCTAGAGATGGAGATGGAGATGGAGATAGAGAGAGAGAGAGATAAAGATAGAGATAGAGATAAAGATAGAGATAGAGATAGAGATGGAGATGGAGATAGAGATAGAGATAGAGATAGAGATAGAGATAGAGATAGAGATAGAGAAGAGATAGAGATAGAGATGGAGATAGAGATAGAGATGGAGATAGAGATAAAGATAGAGATAGAGATAGAGATAGAGATAGAGGTAGAGATGGAGATAGAGATAGAGATGGAGATGGAGACAAAATTAGATATAGAGATAGAGATAAAGATAGAGATAGAGATAAAGATAGAGATAGAGATAAAAGTAGATATAGAGATAGAGATGGAGATAGAGATAGAGATAGAGATAGAGATAAAAGTAGATATAGAGATAGAGATAGAGATGGAGATGGAGATGGAGATAGAGATGGAGATGGAGATAGAGATAGAGATAGAGATAGAGATAGAGATAGAGAAGAGATAGAGAAGAGATAGAGATAGAGATAGAGATAGAGATGGAGATAGAGATGGAGATAGAGATAGAGATAGAGATAGAGGTAGAGGTAGAGATGGAGATGGAGATGGAGATAGAGATAGAGATGGAGATGGAGATGGAGACAAAAGTAGATATGGAGATAGAGATAAAGATAGAGATAGAGATAAAGATAGAGATAGAGATAAAAGTAGATATAGAGATAGAGATGGAGATAGAGATAGAGATAAAAGTAGATATAGAGATAGATATAGAGGTAGAGATATAGATATAGAGATGGAGATAGAGATAGATATGGAGATAGAGGTAGAGATAGGGATATAGATAAGGGGAAGTAGTTTTGTCGTGGCGAATATATAATAATATAATATAATACCAAGGATGGGCATTTTTCAACTACCACTCAAATTTGGTGCTCGAAACCTATTTAGGCAGTGGAATCCCTGTAGGGAAAATCTCTAGTTCCGAACTAGGTCGCTTCTAGTGCATTTTTCGACACTACTAGTGCAAGCTAAATCTCTTTTGCATGTTATCAACTGGCGAATTTAACACGGCGATGTCCTAGGCGGTGTCAATTGTCGCCCTCTGCACTACATTTTCGATAGTTCCGAACTAGTACTAAATTCTACAGTTTTCACTAGTTCGTTTATTGGCACAATTTTGATAGTTCTGAACTAGCTACAAGTACCTAAAAATTCTACAGTTTTACATCTGCTGTTTAAGTGCAGCATTTGACACACTTCATGCAAGTGGCGCGATGGCCGACTAGCTAACGGATGTGCCTTTCAATCAGAGGGGCGCGGGTTCGAATCCTGTCGGTGTCAAGGTGGATGATAATTTAAAAAAAATTTTTTTTTAACTAATATTTTTTTATTTATTTATTTAATAAAAATTTATAAAAATATTTAAAATGTAATAAAATAAAAAAAAATCAAAATAAGCCTGAGGGATCGGAAAAGCATAATTAGGGTAACATTTCATTTCATGCAAGATGGAAATAGAAAACTCTTTATATAAAACTCTTCACTAAACATCTGAGAATTGCAGAAATATACAAAGCCGACGGCAATTGAACCGACGAAAAATTTTCATAAAATTTTTGTCACTTTGAAATTGCTTACAAATCAAAGTGTGTCTTATAATGGTCAGTCAATTCACTCCTTCTGAACTGGCGAGGGTCTAACTACAATTGATCTAGTTCAATTTTGACACCTTTTCGCTAGTTCGGAACTAGAAATTTTGCTCACTAGTTATTGAGTTCCCTGCAGGGATCATAGAGAAGTTAATCAACACATCAGCTCGTTGTGAAATGTATGTACATACATATGTATGTGAGTATATGTGAGTCGTTAGTTTTGAAATTGGCATAAGTGAACTAGAGTTGAACTAGAAATTGAAATAGGGGTGAACTAGAAAGTGAACTAGAACTTTAACTAGAACGAACTAGTAGATGAACTTGAATATCTACAACTACTATTGTAATGCACATGTCCTTCCCTTGGGGTTAATTCGTGGCTGTTGCGGATGTGGTAATAAAAAACAGTGCACTTTTGCTAACAACACTAAAGTTGAGTGGTAGTTGAAAATCGAGTTCAAGATTTAACTACCACTCAATTTGCTCGGACCGTGGTTTGAACCCGAGACCTCTGGCATAGCAGGCGAGCACTCTACCCACTGCACCACAGTGGCGAATATATGTAGACATATAAATTTTAACAGAGAATTGAAATTTTTTATTACTCGCAGTCATTAGTGAGCAATATGATAATCAAAGACTTTTTCTTTAGTCTATATTAGAGGGCTGCACGAATGGATTCGAAACGACCAACAAAATATTCGCGGCCGTCCAATTACAGTACCTACTTGTTTCTGTCGTTTGCGAATAAGCGCAAGTAGAGCACAACCATAAACAGAACCAATACAATTACATGACCTTAAAAAAGTTCTGCAAATAGTGTACACTACCTGCGAATACTTCGAATATAATCGAAATATATGTATGTACATATTTTCATAAACACACCTTCAGACGTTGTGTTCAGCAAAATTACGCTGCTAATGTGAGTGTGTGTATGTGCATATGCATACACACTAGGGCGGGTCGATTGGTAGGGTCCAAAAAAAAAAAAAAAAAATTAACAGGGACACATGGCGATTATGAAAATTTGTGTAATTTCAAGCTTTTTTTTGCCCAAGAAACCATATGTCTAAAATAAATTTTGAACCAGAGCTTTTTACGATCTACATACATAAATTACATATTTCCAACTGTTCTATATATTTTAAAATAGCTCGGTAACCAATGTGTCGATTCTTTTTATTTTTTCGGCATTAGTTAGGAAATTTAAAAAACAAGCATTACTCAAAAGTTCAATTTTTGGAAATAATCGCTTTTTTCCACGTTCTCATATGTTTATTTTTTGGTCCACCTTAATGCCATATGCACATTAAATAAACAAACAAACCAAAGAAGCAAGAGGGTTTTGCGAACATGGTTATTATTATGTTTTACTCGATCGTGGCGAATAGTGTACACCAGGGATTACCACACCAATACTTTCAAACATTGTGCATGTGTTAAAAGCACAAAAGCTCTTGGCTACACTCAAAAGAAACTCAACCATTGTCGAAAATTAAAATTTTTAAATTGGAAATGGATAGTATTTTTATTCCTAACTTCAGAAGAAACCACAAACAAAAAAATTAAAATAAAACAAGTAAGGAAGCCTAAGTTCGAGTGCAATCGAACATTAGATACTCAGCTGTATGCTTTCATTGTTTGTTTGCGTTTGTTCGATATAGGGTGTATTTTATATGAAACGAGTGCTGCATAAACAGGGCGCAGCCACGCCCATTTTCAAAATTTATATCAATCATCCAAATAAGCATACAAATATTATTGTTAGTGCAAAATTTCATCCCTCTATGACTTTTAGTTACAAAGACTTCACGTTACAAATTCCAAAAGGGTGTTCCAGAAATATCTTTGTTAAAAAGTAGGCGTGGTCATAAACCGATTTCAATACATTTTTGCGTGTCTATTAACACATGTTATAAAAGTGTATAAACCAAGTTTCGTCATAATATCTCAATTATTTGTCGAGTTAAAGGCTAAGAAATCTCATATATCCCTTTGTCTAAAAAGAGGCGGTGCCACGCCCATTTTCCAAACTTTTTTATTTTTTGTTTCCGGTCTATTGTAAAACTCATGTCACAAAATTTCAATGAATTATCTTTATATTTCACATAGATATCGCTTAAAATGGTTTTATTAGGTCACTTTATAATACACATATATAAAAGTGGGCGCGGTCGTCAACCGATTTTGGTAATTTTTCGTCCACACATTTGGCTAAGTAAATATATCACGCGTACCAGATTTCATCGATATATCTTTAACGGTTTCTGAGTTATGGCTTATTAAACTTTCAATATTCGCTCCTTAATAAGTGGGCGTGGCACCGCCCATTTTCCAAAATTTTTGTAGTTTTTGTTTTATGTCCATAGTTGGACTCCTGCCACAAAATCTCAGTGATTGATCTTTATATTTGACAGAGATATCGCTTAAAATGTTTTTATTAGGCCCCCTTATATTTCCTATATATAAAAGTGGGCGTGGCCGTCAACCGATTTTGATAATTTTTCGCCAAAACATTTGACTAAGTAATTATATTACGCGTACCGAATTTCATCGATATATCTTCAACGGTTTCTGAGTTATGACTCATAAAACTTTCAATGTCTGCCCCTTAATAAGTGGGCGTGGCACCGCCCATATTCCAAAATTTTTGTGTTTTTTGTTTTATGTCCATAGTTGGACTCATGCGACAAAATTTCAATGATAGATCTTTATATTTGACAGAGATATCGCTTAAAATGGTTTTATTAGGTCACTTTATAATACACATATATAAAAGTGGGCGTGGCCGTAAACCGATTTTGATAATTTTTCGTCAAAACATTTGTCTATGTAAGCAAATTACGCGTACCAAATTTCATCGATATATCTTCAACGGTTTCTGAGTTATGACATATAAAACTTTCAATGTTTGACCCTTAATAAGTGGGCGTGGCACCGCCCATTTTCCAAAACTTCATCAAATTTCTTCATAAGGGCCCGAGCTCAATACGTGGGTAAAATTTTAAAACTCTAGCTATATTAGTGGCTGAGATACCAAATTTCCGATTTTTTCTATATAGGAAAAGTGGGCGTGGTCATGGTCCGATTTCGCCCATTTTCAATACCAACCGTCCCAGTCTCGATACCAACTTGCGTTCCAAATTTCATCAAAATATCTCAATTTTTGCGCGAGTTAGAGTGTTTACAGACGGACGGACGGACGGACGGACGGACAGACGGACGGACGGACGGACGGACGGACGGACGGACGGACGGACGGACATGGCTCAATCGATTTCTCTTTTCACCCTGATCATTTTGATATATATAAGTCTATATCTATCTCGATTATTTCATTCTGTTACAATCCACCGTTATGTGATTAAAACTATAATACTCTGTGTACTAGTACAGCTGAGTATAAAAATATGAGACGAAATGCAAAATCATGATTCCTAATAAAAATATTACGTAAAAAAATCCAAACAAAAAAACCACCCCCAACACACAATCATTTACAAGCATTCAGAGACTGCTCGAGCAGCACTACCTGCTAGCTCAACAGCTCAATGCTGACTGAACAGAAATTTGTAAAATTTCTTTTCGTGCACGAAGAGTTCTGTAGTGTCGGTGTGAAAGCTCTAAAAAGCTTGTACCGCGTGCATAGGTTCTGAAAATGCCTGGTGTACACTAATCGCTCCAACAGAGCAAATAGAAATAGTATTTGTATTCCAAATGAAAAGTATGGGTTTTATTCGTAGCTGCATTGAAATTGTGATGTGACTAATTGTACAATGCATAGAGTATTCGCAAATATAGAAGAGGCAAATGGTATTGTGCAGAGGTCTACTCTGTATGGGAATAAATATTAGGTAGAACATTGTAGTCAAAATATCAACTATGTGCCACAAAAAAAGGCTCTCATCAAAGCTCCGATTCTCATTCATATGTTTTGTGTTTCATTTTTGTTGTTTTATTGCATTTTTTATCGAAATTTTTCGATTACTTGTTGAAATTAAGCAAAAGTGTCATCAAAAAAGTTTTTATTTCGCTTTTATTTCCTGCTTTTGCTGTTGATTTTATTACATTTTATCAACATAAATACATGCATATATATATACATATCGCACGTTTTATTCTATAGAGATTTAACTCGAAATTTTCGATTTCTGTGATTTTGCCATATGTTTCAATAACTGGGTCATGCCTTTGAGTGTTGTCTTATAAAATACTCCAAAAGATAAAAATGGCGGAAATAAATTGATTTTGTAGTTAGCCGTAGAAGGAAACTCTTTGAAATTATGAAAGTTTGTTTGCGGTTTTTCAAAAAAAAAAAAAAACAATTGTTTTTGAGTTAAATCCCTATTGAATACAACGTGCGATATGTACACTTAAAGCTTGCTGATTTCCTTTTATTATCTCATATCAACAAAATTTTTACTGCCTATATTTTGTTTATGACATTTTGGCTTGCAATTTTTCTTGTTCCGCCACTCACTCAACGCTCTTATTAGGCACAATTTGCACTTTCTGGTGTGTTGCATACACAGAGGGGTGTGTGCCGCTGACTAATAGTGCAACTCTAATGAACCGTATGCAGATGCGTATGCGTGTGCGTGTCACTGACAGCCGTGTTGCATACCTGTGTTTAAATGAGGCAAACTCCAGTGGCACGGATGTAAATGCACCACACGCATAGAAAATTCGAAGATGATTTCGAACACGCATTCGAATGCAGCTAAGTTGAAAACTTTCTACTTCTATGCGTTTTCTATGCGTTTCGCAGCCAATATTAATTTGGTTGCTACATCGGTATACATATTTAATCGTAAAAACTTCGTTAAATTGATTTAAAGTGAAGTAGTGAAAATTTGTTTGCCAGCAGAAATGTTAATTAAAAGGTGTTTTAAATATATTTAGAAATGGTTAATATTAATTATATGTTAATTACTATCTGCATATCCATGTACATAGTACATGAATTTAAATTACATATACATATGTAGTTATCCGTGTAAAAATACATAATGGAAACTTAAATAAGTTTAAGGGCCGGTTTCACCATCTCCGGTTAATTTAATCGCTGGTTAATTTGACGTAAATTGTATGGCGAGCTGTCAAATAAATTGCTTAACCGGGCAAAAATCTCTGGTTAAGTGCTTAACCGGAGATGGTGAAACCGGCCCTAACTGTGAAAAAATATTTAAGTGAAATGAGTACTCTTTTGAATAGGCAGTTTTCGCCTTGGTATAACAGAACACCAGATTTCAGAGGTTGTGCATATATGTACATACATATTTGTATTAACCAAAATTTATAGTCTGATATTTTAAGGCAAAGCAACTGTAATTCTTACAATACATAAAAATCAATGGATAGCAATTTGGCAATGTGGCCGCTGTGGCGCAATGGGTAGAGCACTCGCCTGCTATACCAGAGGCCTCGGGTTCTAACCCCAGTCCGGACAAACACCAAAAAAATTTGTCTAATTAATTAAAAACCAATTATTGGGTTTTTAGAAATACCGGTAACCTTTCGGCAGTGGGCGGCTTACCCTCCGAGTGTATTTCTTCCATGAAAAAGCTTCTCACAAAAAATGCATTTGCCGTTCGGGGCCGGCATAAAACTGTAGGTCCACCCAATTAGCAAAAACAAAAGGAGCACTTCTCGAATTGGGAGAGAAGCTCGGTCATTAAACTCGTCAGAGTTATAATAGCGCCAGTGTATTATATTATTATTAATTTGGAACTGATCCACTTCACGGGTTTTCATCAAATTAAAGAAACACTAACTTCCCTTTCCAAAAACAAATCACGTACTCGAATGTTACTTTTTTTTTTTTTTAATAATTTTAAAGTATTCCTTATATACGGCAATAACACTTCCTATCATAATTAATATCAATTCTAAATCGTCATCCACTATACATTTTGTTAAATCTTTCGCGAATTGGTAAAATATGTATTTTCAAAAATAACAATGGCGGGAATTGTATATATGTATGTAGTGTAATTGATAGACGCAACCATGCGCATACACTGGAGCAGCCAGGGCCGCACGCAAGAAAACGTTTAGATGCGCATACGCACACGCATTCGCATACGGTGCATTAGAGTTGGACTATAATAAAATGCGTACATAAGCGAATGATAAACAAATATCGTCGCTATAGAAGAAAAAAGACGTAAATTGTTTTGTTGAGGAAGAAAGACGCAAACTTTTTTTCTTTCAAAGAAAGATGCATTAAAAATATTTTTCGAAAGAAAGACTCTTTATTTTTTTTGATAACGAAGAAAGACGCTTTATTTTTTTTTACTATAAAGAAAGACGCATTTAAATATTTTTTAGGAAAGAAAGACGTATTCGATTTTTTATTTTTCTTTGTCAATATTAATGCTAATGCGTCTTTCTTCGGCGAAATATTTTTAATGCGTCTATCTTCGTCGACATGTTTTATAAAGCGTCTTTCTTCCCCGACATATTTTTAATACGCCTTTTTTCGTCGAAGAATTACTGACATGCGTCTTTCTTCTTCCGGAGCGAGGATATATGTATTTATCTACATAGTACTGTACAGTCTTGTTCATAAGCTTAGAAGCAAATCGATAGTTTGAATGAATCTTTAAGATATTCTTTTTACTTATTAAAATTTACAACTTACCACAACGAGCACCAAATGCAAATGCAAACCCTCACAAAACATCCAAAAGTAATTCACCAACATGAAATAATGCACGACCAAATCCAATATTATGCACCAGGGCTGTGATGGGGGAGAAGAAAAATTAGTAAGAAAAAAGAAGAAGAAGAAGAAGCAATACAATGTTTGTTATGATTCTTGGAATGCAACAAATTATTCTGAAAACATTTGCGTATTGTGTCCCAACAAACACTGAGGTTAGTTATCGATTTGAGAATGACTCGAGAACTAGCCTCATTCTCAAACCTCTAACGTTAGAGGACGACTCGAAAATCTATCGAGAATCATAGCGTTCTCAAAGAAAAGGGTACCTAATTCTCAAATCGAGAAAATTATAATTCTCGAATCGAATTCTAATGTAGTTCTCTAATGAGATTCTAATCAGAATTTGCAAATACTTCCAATTGAAATGAAAAACAAAGCTTTATCTCCTTTTACATGATTTTTTCATTGTTTAGATTTTATTAACGCAATATGTGCCTAAATTGCATATGATTATATATATTGACATGTATATGTTTACCACATTTATAAGAACTGAAATTTAAACAAAATTCAGTCTTATTATTTAAATTAAAGGTACTTCTTGTACTTTTTAATGGAAAACATTGTACTACGGTGATATTAACTTTACCATTTTTTAGTATCTAATTTCAATATATCACAGAAATATATTGAGAATTGATAAAAGGCGTGAGATTTGGCTCCTTCTCTAATCACTCGCTAATCGAATTCTAGTGTAGTTTTCAACCCTAGTTAGCGATTTGAGAATATATAGAGAATTACACTAGTTATCTAAGGTAATCTCGACAAAATTTCTAACGTTAGAGACTGTGTTTGCTGGGGTGTGTGTGTATTAGTGTGCACACATGCATTCAAAAATTGAGTACTTTTATTTAACCACATTTTCTAATTGTATTATTCATAGATACCCACCGGATTATTGCCAATTAAATGCGGTTGCTCAACCACAAATTTATACCAAAATAACCAAGCGATGCAAGTAAATGCCAATGAAGTGAATAAATGCACATGGATGCGTATGCGTGTGCAGCGCAAGGATCTAAGTGAATATATGTGCATACATATGTAAAAAGTAATGAAACATAATGGAAAGAGAAGAAGAATAAAAACGAAGAATGTAAGAAGGTTAAATTGCAAAATTTCAAATTTTATATGCACTTTATGCGCTTATTTATGTACTTACTTGAAACCAAGAAATATCACAAGCGAAAGCACTAAAGCGATTAAGGACATTACATATCCTTTAACGTATAATTCATTCACAAAACTGCGAAACTGTGAAGTGGATTAAACAATAAAAAGAAAATGGTGAAAAACATAAATTAATGAACAGCATTTGAGTAGGAATGCATCAACGTAAGTGGCCAACAAATGTTTCATCATTTATGCAAATATTCAAGTGTAATATTTTGATCTCAACGCTGAAAACAAATTGGCTTAAGTAAGCAGAGAAGACGCTTTAATCAATGGCAGCTGTGCGCTTGCTTACAAGCTAATCTTATTTGCTTGCTATGTGGCCGTGAATGACTCACCTCTAAATCCGCATAGTCAATGCAATTTGTGTAATTGGACCACTCACGACCGCTGACGGGATGATGATACCAAGTGCCATTTTCCAAGCAGCTAAAAATAGCAGAATTAAAACAAATTTATTGCAGTTTTTGTAGTAAGAATTTTAATTTTTTTTTTAATAAAAAAATGAAAAATGTAACTTAATTTATATTCAAGTTAAGAATAATTAATGCACTTTTCAGCTAGTTGCTCTAGTTAATTTTCAATCGGTTATTCTCATTTTTAATAATCGAAACTGATCATTGGCAATAAACTGTTCCCATTTTCAATAATCGCATTTCACATTCAACTAACTATTCTCACTTTCAAGAAACGCCTTCTCATATGCAACGTATGTAACTTTCCCGTTTCAAATTCATTGGTTTGCCTTTGGCTCCGCCCACTTTTAACTAACTGTTCTCACTTTCAATTCAAGTCTCGTTATTTTCATTTGTCGTTTTTGAATGAAGAATTGCACTTTCTTCACAGGCTCCTATGGGTCATTATTTTACAAATCGTACACCTTTTGGGATTTCATATTTCTGATTCGGCTCAAACTTTTTTTTTAAGTTACTTGCACGAAATTAGCAATCACCTGTATCAGGATTTTGGCAATTTTTTTTTTTTTTTTCAGAGATCTGCATGTGTAAAAATTCGATGGTTAAGCAAACATGCCCACATGCAAAATTCCATATCTTTGGTTCCGCTCGTCGTATCTTATTCATTTTTTTTTTTTTTTTTTTTGAAGGTAAGAATATTTACTTTATAACTGCGTTAAAGAAATATTTAATTTTACAAAATCAAAATAATGAATTTAAACTAAATTTTTTAAAGCGTTATTACATACTAATCGGGTCAACGAATATTTTCGAAAAAATATATATAATATGTGCTGAACTTTCATATAAAAAACCCATTTTATTTCAATGTGGAGACTTTTATGGTTCAAAAGATATTAACTCATTTCTGACATGACCTCGAGCAGCTTGCCTACGTGCCACTAAGGGTGTACCGCCAACGTGTGCCTGTGCGCATGCATTCCCTGCAGGGAACTCAATAACTAGTGAGCAAAATTTCTAGTTCCGAACTAGCGAAAAGGTGTCAAAAGGGAACTAGATCAATTGTAGTTAGACCCTCACCAGTTCAGAAGGAGTGAATTGAGTGACCATTATAAGACACACTTTGATTTGTATGCAATTTCGAAGTGACAAAAATTCTATGAAAATTTTTCGTTCGTTCAATTGCCGTCGGCTTTGTATATTTCTGCAATTCTCAGATGTTTAGTGAAGCATTTTATATAAAGAGTTTTCTATTTCCATCTTGCATGAAATGAAATGTTCCCCTAATTATGCTTTTCCGCTCCCTCAGGCTATTTTTAATTTTTTTTTTTTTATTTTATTACTTTTTAAATATTATTGTAAATTTTTATTAAATAAATAAATAAAAAAATATTAGTTAAAAAAAAAATTAAAAAAAATATCATCCACCTTGACACCGACAGGATTCGAACCCGCGCCCCTCAGATTGAAAGGCACATGCGTTAGCCAGTCGGCCATCGCGCCACTTGCATGAAGTATGTCAAAGGGGCTGCACTTAAGCGACAGATGTAAAACTGTAGAATTTGTAGGTACTTGTAGCTAGTTCAGAACTATCGAAATGGTGCCAATAAACGAATTAGTGTAAACTTTAGAATTTAGTACTAGTTCGGAACTATCGAAAATGTAGTGCAGAAAGTGACAATTGACACCGCCTAGGACATCGCCGTGTTAAATTAGCCAGTTGATAACATGCAAAAGAGATTTAGCTCGCACTAGTAGTGTCGAAAAATGCACTAGAAGCGACCTAGTTCGGAACTAGACGTTTTCCCTACAGGGTTGTGATGTTAACCACCACATACATACGTACATATGTATGTACATATGTGCACGTAATTTTTCAATTCAATTTCAATTTATTTATTTGTTTTGTACATAGTAATACTAAGTCTTGTACTAGTACGTCTTCATTCAAATTCTATTACATTTTTGGAATATGTATATGAAAATACAGCTTAAAGTTAAGATCATTATTGTTATAAATTAATACTAAATATGAAGAAATAATAGGCGAGAGAGAGAGAGAGAGAAGGGAAAGAAAATCAGAAGTAGTTAGATACTGCATTTTTAAAACTCCTTTTATGCTTTATAAGTTTTATTCCAGTAGGTAATGAGTTCCATAGTTTTATGATACTAACAAAGAACATACGCTGAGATTCCAAGTAAGTATATGTCGGAACGATGAGATTTGATGTTCGAATGCACTGAGCTAGTTTAATGCTTTTATACAGGTACAATGGTTCATGTGTGTATATTAATTTATGTAATTCAACGTGCTAATCACTTAATAGGTAGCTAGTTAGTTATATTTTACCAAATCATTATTTTAGCACAATAGATGGTCTAGTAAAATAGATAATGCAACAATTTATGTACATACATACATATGTTTACCTGCAGCAAGCAATATGTGCAGGGGTGTGCGCGACGTTCTTGTACATTTCGTGAGGCTGTAGTGCAGGCCCAGGCAGCTAGTGTTCCAATTGTCCGAAAAATTGAGAACCAAATTCACACAGATTATTAGGCTCTTTGTTTGCTTCGCTTGTGTGAGCGCTACAGCGTTGCGTGATTCGAATCAATTTTGATTTAAAATCAACTTTCAAATAAAGAATCAACTTGATTCGTGATTCAAACTATTTTCAAATCAAAGATAATTTTTATTTGTGATTCATTTCTCAAAAGAATCAAAAATACCCTCTGATTGGTGATTCAAACTGTTTTCAAATCAAAGATAAATTTGATTTGTGATTCTTTTCTCAAAAGAATCAAAAATACCCTTTGATTCGTGATTCAAACCATTTTCAAATCAAAGATAAATTTGATTTGTGATTCATTTCTCAAAAGAATCAAAAATCTTTTTTGATTCTTGATTCAAAAATTTGATTCGAATCAAAAATTTATTTAGAATCAAAAATACTGTAGCATATCAGAAATATTCAAGTACATTCTCGGTAACTTAAAACACAAAAATGTATAAAATGCACCAAAAGTGCATCAACAGCCAAATTGTATGCTGACGCCAAATATGTACATATGTATGTACATATATACATCAGTGAACTGCACAAGCAGATTGAATTTTCAAACAGATTGTTTTGTACAAGCAAGCAACGAAACAAACAATCTAAGCGCCGCTTGTAACCTAACAATCACAAGCGCGCTTGGGATTGTTTGCATTTTTTCAATCTAAGCACTGCTTAGTTTGTTTAAAAGCAAACAAGCTCTTGCTTGTTTGTTTAAAAGCAAACCAAGCTAGCGGTTGCTTGAAAAAAAAAATTCAATCATTTTCAAGCAAATTTCAATCAAAAGCAAGCAGGCTGGAGGAGATTTTCAATCAGCGTTCATTTCGCTTTTTCAAAAGCAGTTTTAAGAAGATCTTTCAATCATTGGATGTGAAGGAATAGGCGCACAGAAATGGAAGATGAACTCAATTCTACCAGTATTTTTCTGCAGATAATTGTAAGAAAATGAAGGACAAAGCCTTTTGTACATATTTAAGCATGCATATACCCTGCAAAAATTCCTGGTTGTTGACAAATCAGGTCTAAAAAAGGTGTATGCTGGCAGGACTGCTTCTGTTATGCACTCACTCTGTCTACTCCTAACTTTCTAATACATGACATCAACAAAAGAAAATCAGCCTTATTTCAAGCCTTACGCCAAACAAATTTGCTACCTTTATAATTTTTTGGCCTTATTTCAAAGCCTTTAAATGTGGTGTTTAATTCTTAAATAAGGCTAAAATAGTTTGATGGGTATGTCCGCAAATTTTGCGACCAGCAGTTTTTATATGTAAATAGTCTTGTCGAAATGTACAACATTCGACCCAAAAAAAAAGAATATTTGTCTGTATGCACATACCACATGTATGTATGTATATACATTCTGTTTTCTATACGCATCAGTATTTTATCCTTTTGTCAACAAAGGAAAATATTTTTGTATGTAAATATGTACATATGAATGGCCTTGTGTAATTACCTATCCTCTATTTGCAAAGGCGTCAATATTCCAACCTTTTTGTATTCTATACCTACTTTGTTAAAAACCCAAAATATACATATGTATGTATATACATGTATGGCATTCTACCTACTTTTGTAACAGACCGAAATACATATCCCGGAAAAAAAATGTGCGAATAATCCCGATAGAGAATTTATCCCGGATTGATCTCTTTCGGGAACAATGAGTCCACAATTAGGCCTCGATTTTTCCCGAACGGGTATAAATGTAAATTAATCCCTTTCATACCGAACGGGAAAAATCAATTACAATTATACACTCAATACTGACTATTTAAAAAATTTTTAATTTATTGAATAGATTTTTTTACAAAAGTAAAACTTATTGTAAAATATTTAAATAGGCATGAACATTTATAATTTTTAAAGAAATTTTATAAGAAACAGCCTTGGCTAACAACTTTGAAAAATTCTTCACATGTCTTTTACACTCGCATAATGCATTCTCAAAACTTAAAATATTTTCAGAAAATACTTAATTCTTTTAAAAGATTTCACTACACGATAAAAGCTAATTCTATAAACTTTCTTCTAATATACATATATAACAATTTATAAATTTTAGACATTTTCATAAAAAATGGCCTTGGCTTACTACTTTGGATGAAAGCGATTAATCTACATTTGTACCTGTTCGGGTATACAAATTGAACAATTAGTCTCTTCAAATGACATGCTCGAATAAATACGATCAATTCGCTCCATATAAAGGGATGTAAACTTGTATTAGTCGCATGCTCCCTTGCGATTGATCCCGGACACGTCCCGGAGAAATCGCATTTTTTGCAGGTATATTTACGTTCGCCGGACATTCCACTTTGCTCATAAAAACTCATAAAAACACACTCATGCATATGTACATATGTGCATACATACAAATTTTCTTTTATTTGGAGACAAAAGGGTGGATTGTTGAATGTTTCGACAAGACCATTTACATATAAAAAGTATTGGTTGCAAAATTTGCGGATATACCCACCAATAACGAAATAAGGCCACAGAATTATAAGGATAGCAAATTTGTATGGCGTAAAGCTTAAAATAAGGCTGATTTTCTTTTGTTGATGTTATGTATTAGAAAGTTAGGAGTAGACAGAGTGAGTGCATAGCAGAAGCAGTGCTGCCAGCATTCTCCTTTTTTAGACCTGATTTGTCAACAACAAGCATTTTTGCAGGGTATATGTATGCTTAAATATCTACAAAAGGTTTTGTCCTTTATTTTCTTACAATTATCTGCAGAAAAATACTAGATCAGATTTGAGTTAATCTTCCATTTCTGTGCGCCTACTCTTTCAGGTACAATGATGGCAGATTTTCTTTAAATTCCATGTTTCAAAAGTGAATTTGCTTATAATAATACTACATACAGCAGTAGTTTCATTGGAATGATTACTCAATTGACCACTTACAAGCTGGTGAGAATCTAATGACAACTAAGCTACTTGCATTTTTGTCACATTCCCGCTAGTTATTTGTTTCCATAATTTCTTAGTTCCTTTGGGAATTTCAATGTCGTACTCATAAACATACATTTATGTGCATACATACAAATTTTCTTTTTTTTTTGGGTCGAATGTTGAACATTTCGACAAGACTATTTACATATAAAAACTGCTGGTCGCAAAATTTGCGGACATACCCATCAAACTATTTTAGCCTTATTTAAGAATTAAACAGCACATTTAAAGGCTTATGAAATAATGCCAAAAAATTATAAAGGTAGCAAATTTGTTTGGCGTAAGGCTTGAAATAAGGCTGATTTTCTTTTGTTGATGTCATGTATTAGAAAGTTAGGAGTAGACAGAGTGAGTGCATAACAGAAGCAGTCCTGCCAGCATACACCTTTTTTAGACCTGATTTGTCAACAACCAGGAATTTTTGCAGGGTATATGCATGCTTAAATATGTACAAAAGGCTTTGTCCTTCATTTTCTTACAATTATCTGCAGAAAAATACTGGTAGAATTGAGTTCATTTTCCATTTCTGTGCGCCTATTCCTTCACATCCAATGATTGAAAGATTTTCTTAAAAATCTGCTTTTGAAAAAGCGAAATAAACGCTGATTGAAAATCTCCTCCAGCCTGCTTGCTTTTGATTGAAATTTGCTTGAAAATGATTGAATTTTTTTTTTCAAGCAACCGCTAGCTTGGTTTGCTTTTAAACAAACAAGCAAGAGCTTGCTTGGAAATTTTTCAATCAGCTTGTTTCGCTTTTAAGCAGATTGAAAAAATTGTAAACAAGCTATTGCTTGTTTGTTTAAAAGCAAACCAAGCAAGGGAGAGATTGGAAAACATTTCAAGCGCTTGAAAGGGCAAACAAGCTGCTTGTGCAGATCACTGATATACATATTTCTGATTGTCGTATTTACGTTTGTGCTACGCCGTACGTACATACATACATAATATGTATGTATGGCATAGGCACTTGGGTGCATACCCTGCAAAAATCATTGGATTATATGCTCCATTTGTGGTAAGTTGGAGTACTTTCAAAGTGACCACTAACATAGCCCAAACGACCGATTCATGTATCTGCATCGGTTCGTAGTTAGCCGAACATAACAAAAACCAAATTTTTATCGCGACGAAGAGGATATGTGTATCCATACATAGCTACATACATACATATGTTTGAATGTATACACGTCATTCGTCGTCGTCGCGATAAACATTTGGTTTTTGTTGTTATGTTCGGCTAACTGTTAGGTACTCCATCAATTAATCCAATGTAGGTACTCCATCGATTAATATGATTGTTATGCGGGACTGGAGTATATACTCCATTGCAATGACATGCAATGTTAAATGGACCATATTTTTTGTATGAAATGTGGCAAGTTATGGAGTAATCGGTTAGTCCATAGCGAGCACTCCATGGATTAGCGAATGGAGTACTCGGAATTTTTGCAGGGTATGCATACAAAACAATATTTCTCCTTCCTTCCTTCCTTCCTTCCTTAATTGGCACGTAACCGTCTAGACGATTCTGGCGGAATCCAGTAGAGTGCTGCAATTGTTTCTGTTTCGTGCAGCATGGCGCCACTCACATGTGAGACAAACTGATCGCGAAAACTAACAAAGCATTCGCGAAAATAATTTATCACGAACATTTTTCAGCTACGTTGTAGGGAAGGATATACATACATACAAGCAGATTTTCGCAGTTGCCTTAGCCAGCCATTTGCGCGTACATATGTATGTATATTCCCACCAAAAAATCTAAGCCTTTCTAAGAATTAAAACCGCAGATTTTAAGGCTTTCGAAATCAGGCCTGAAAATTATAAAGGTAGCAAATTTGTATGGCGTAAGGCTTAAAATAAGGCTGATTTTCCTGTGTTGATGTCATCACGCCATAAGGAGTACTCTCTCTCTGAGAGCACACCTTATTCCTAATGCTTATCCGCCATGCGAAATAAGGCCTAGATAATAAATAATGCCATGTTAAATGGACCATATTTTTTATATATGTGGCAGGTTGAGGAGTACTCGGTTGGTCCATAGCGAGTACTCTATACACGCGTGCATGGAGTACTCGGCTTTTTTGCAGGGATTCTTTTGTATGCATACACCCAACCATAATTCATTCATCCTTTCATTCATTTATTCGTTATATATATGTATGTAAGTATATACATATGTACATATGTATGCGCAAGTGCTTGGCTAAAGCAACTGCGAAAATCTGCTTGCATTTCCTCCCATACAACGCAGACGTTTGTTGAAATTTTAGATTTTTTGCATTTCAACTCGCGGGGGTGGTGGGATCACGTACTAAAGTATTTTTTATATGAAATAAAGTTTTGATTCAAAATAATTTTTTGATTCGAATCAAAAGTTTGATTCGAATCAAAAATTTTATTCGAATCAAAAATTTTATTCGAATCAAAAATTTATTAAGAATCTTGATTCGAAATCAAGTTTGAATCAAGAATCAAAAAAGATTTTTGATTCTTTTGAGAAATGAATCACAAATCAATTTTATCTTTGATTTGAAAATAGTTTGAATCACGAATCAAAGGGTATTTCTGATTCTTTTGTGAAACGAATCACAAATAAAATTTATCTTTGATTTGAAAATAGTTTGAATCACGAATCAAAGGGTATTTCTGATTTTTTTTTGAAACGAATCACAAATAAAAATTATCTTTGATTTGAAAATATTTTAAATCAAGAATCAGAAAATATTTTTGATTAGTGATTCAGTCAAATCAAAATCACGCAACCCTGGAGCGCTACGATCATGAAGTGCTGTCGTTTTTTTCTGTTCAGTAGCTTACTATCCAGCAACAAGACAATAGCGTATGCGGAAGAAGGTTTTTTAAAATTCAAAATATGTATGAAAATATCAATTTAGTAAACCACAACTGCCTTTTAACGGCACGTATATTACCTGAAAAAACATTTGTAATACACTAAAAGAAAAAGCAAGCTAAATTTCAGTATAGCGGGCTTGAATCAAGCCGAAAACGTTATGAAAGTCTGTTAAGCTCGCAAATGCTAAAATCAAGAATATATTCTCATTTTTAGGACGATATTTTTTGAGAATAACAAGCTTATATAAACTTATTTTCAGCATTGCCCATGATAGATTTGAGAAAGTAAAATCTTATTTGAAGAATGTTCAACTGTGTTTTAAGAATATTTATTCTTGATTTTCCGCTTTTTCGAAATTCAAAATTCGAAATCATTTAACCCACCTCACAAAATCAAAAAAAATAAAAGTGGTTATTTCAATGAATTGTATTTTATTTGGTTTTATTTTCAGAAATGTACATACGTATATATATAGTAATATATATAATATACAATTCATTTTTTACATACATATACTTTATATATATATATTATTATTATATATCGACGGCTGAGAATAAGATCGCCCTATTTCAAAAATTGTTTCAAAAACGCCCTATTCCAAAAATTGTTTGAATAACGTCCTATTTCAGAATTTGCTTCAAAAACGGCCTATTTCAGAATTTGTTTTTCTATTTCAGATTTTGCTTCAAAAGTGCCCTATTTCACAGAAAATTCCATATATATTTCTCTGAAATAGGGCGTTTTTGAATAATTGTCTGAAATAGGACGTTCTTGAAACAAATTCTGAAATAGGGCGTTTTTGAAGCAAAATCTGAAATAGGACGTTATTCAAACAATATTTGGAAGAGGGCGTTTTTGAAAAAATTTTTGAAATAGGGCGATCTTATTCTCAGCCGTCGATATATACAGGTCTTAAGGTAATGTTATAACATTGAAAGTTTGCAGGAAATGAAAAAAACTTATTTCCTAAGTATACTATTGCAAAAAAAATATTATTGAGTTAGATTTAGGAATAAGCAATCGAAAGATATCAAAATATTAGGATGTTAACTTTGTTATATGTGTATTATTTGATGCTGATTTGATGACCCCAAATTCCTAAAAAATCCGAGATGTGCCCTTTTCGAAGTTGATGATTCAATTATAACTACAACAATTTTGGAGGATTTACATAAATCTAAAAAGAAGATGAGTGGAATCTCTGGACTCGGCCACCAAAATAGTTCAATAGCAATTCACGTAAACTGCACAACAGCGCTGAGTATGATACTTGGGAGACGTCCAATATATTTTATCACAGAACTAAACATACCAATTTGATTTATGCCAAATGCGCATGACACGCAGGCCTGTGTGAAATCGGCTCCAAATAAATGCCTGTTCCATGCCAAGGAAAACCATAATGGAATAAGCAATTTTTGTTTGGGTTTCTTCATTTGATGGAAAGTGGCCGACAATAGCTCCATTCCCGATTGTTTTTATGCCGATTGTGAACCTTAAGGGATTTCATAAGATGGAAATAATGGCAACAGACACAGTAATACAAGATACATAGATAAACCATTGATACTTCCAAGATTTCATTGTCTGGTGCACGATTCAAGCTGTCATGACCATTGGAGCCATACACACAAAAGTTGGCGCCGCAAAACTGTAAATCCTCTTAGATAATAGCGTTGGAGTCCCCGCCACTGCCATGAGCGCCACTTCAAAACAGTATTTATTTTGTTGTTTTTTTTCATTTCCTACATTTTATTTTCCATCTCGTAAACTTTTAATTTTTTTTTAAATTTTCGTTTGAACAAAAAAAAGCAACGTCTATTGCAGGGCTGCTCAACGCTCTTGTATTGAAAGTACAAAGCTCAATACATCTACAAATTTTGTATATGCACTGAAAAATTTGTTTGCTCATTTAAATTTTTTTATGAATTCCAATAAAATATTATTTCAGAATTTATTTTCAAATGGTAGTATCACATACATACAAATTTTTTTATTTTTTATATGAAAATTTTTTGAATACTAATTTTTTACAGTGCTTTTTTTCATTACACATTTGTTATTGTAAATTTCGATTTCTTACGGCAGTGCTCGAGCTCCTATACAAAGTGCCTTTGCTCTGCACATTCAATATGAATCATAGGCACATACATATAAATTTTTTTTTATATCTCAGTGCTTATGGCAGTGCAAAGAAAATTTTATTTTCATATTTGAAGTGAAAATATGTATCTGTGCCTATGATTCGGTACAAAACAAAAACAATTGTGCTTTGAGAGCCTATGAGGTGAGCAGCCCTGGTCTATTGAAAATTATGTACATATGTATGTATCTTTTCAGATAACACTTGAACCTAGTATTCTTAAATTAAGAATTTTATTCTTAAATCGAGAATCTTATTCTTAAAAAAGGTTTTTATCTTCCTGTAAGAATGAAATTCCGGTTCCAAGATTGGAGAAACTTAAATTTTTTATACTTTTCCTTAATTTCAATAATTCTTAAAACAAGTACGACATAGCTTGATTTTAGCCCGCAACTTTTCTCTGAGTGTATGCAGTGCATTTTCTCAAAAGCATTTATCAACATAAAATAATTAAAATCATTCAAGATATTCTTCCGCATACGCTATTGTCTTGTTGCTTGATAGTAAGCTACTGAACAGAAACAAGCGACAGCATTTCATTGGTGCGCTCACTGCGCTCTTACTAACACTACCTCAGTTAGAAAAATGCCTGGGCCTGCTGTAGTGTGATCAAAGATGCTAGTATATATATACTAGCAAATACCCGTTGCTTCGCAATGACCAAAGTCAAGTCAACTCAAGTCAATTCAAGTCAATTCAATTCAATTCAAGTCAATTCAAGTCAATTCAAATCGATTCAATTCAAGTCAAGTCAAGTCAAGCCATGTTAAGTTAAGTTATTCCGGGGTTATTTGGCTTCACTTGATTACCTTGTCTAGCCATCACTACAGCTCTATATTGAAGCCGTTCCCAACACTTCATTCATTTTACTTCACTTCATTTGATACCAATATCACTCATCAAAACATCCGGCTCCGCATTTTTACCGATATCTGGAGATCCGGCCTAGGAATCATTATGAATAAAACTCCACGTAAAAGCCTTGTTCAAAACCTTTCATTTCATACCAATATTCCGAAACATTCCGGGTTAATCCGGGGTCACATTTTGACCCATATTTGGGGACCTGGCCAGGCATCACAAATAACATAATTCTACGTCGAAGTCCTCATCAATACCTTTCATTTGGTAGCAATATCGCTCAGAAATATTCGAGGGTCATCCGGTTCACCTGTTGACCCTTATCTCGAGACCCGGCCTAGGCATCACTATTAAAATAGCTCTATATTGAAGTCCAGATCAAGACCTTTCATTCGATACCAATATCGCTCAGACACATCCCGACGTCATCCAGATCCACCTTTTGACCCATATCAGGAGACCCGGCATGGAAATCACAGAGAAAATAGGTCGTGTTAAAGCCCTGCTCAATACCTTTAATTTCATACCAATATCGTTCAAAAACATTCCGGAGTCATCTGGGTCCACATTCTTACCCAGACTGGGGAGGATGTCTAGGCATCACAATGAAAATAACCCTATATTGAAGTCCTGCTCAACAAATTTCATTTGGTACCAATATGGTACGTGTAGGTGCAGGCGTTCTTGAGTTTTAGTATAGTATGCATGTGTAAACAGGTTTTTGATTGCCACCGAGACAAACAACAAACCGTGCAAAAACAAACATATGAGTCGCCTGCGCTGCGCTGCCTGGCACGACTGCGACACCTCCAGTGAACACGGCAAATGACCAAACGAATCTGTCTATGCTTGCGCTTTTTTGAGTTTTTTGAAATTTAAAACCGGCAAAAAGGTATTAAAGTCTCAGAAATGCGCAAAAAAAGTACATGGTTGTCGAGAATTTACCATTTGTGGCATTTTAAAAAAAAGAATTATTAAAATCGGTCCAGTACTTTTTGAGTTATCGCGTTACATGCATTTTCCATACAATCAATTTTATATAATTAGTATAGATAAGGATACAAATAAATAAATAAATGTTTTCTATTATTTTAATGCTTTTATAAATTTTACTTTCATTGACAAATGTAATAGGGAAATAATAAATACATAAATGATTGTATTATCTATTTTACTAGACCGTCTATTGTGCTACAATAATAGGGGTATTCGCTATCCCTAGCAAGATAGCACGGATTGCAAATATCCTAGACCAAAATATGCTACACATCGAGAGCACCCCATTGCACAGTCGTAGGAAATTTTAAGAAGCAGCTTTTCTTTTTAGCCAAAGGGACGCGTTCATCACTCACTTTTTAATAAATAAATCATTTTATTTTAGTAAATTTAATAAATACACATAAAAAATAACATTTTAAGCAAAATTCGAATGATCAAATTGAAATTGAAATTAGCAATTGGCAAATGTCAGCTGACGCAGGGTTGCAATTAATTTCCTACACTTCATAGGAAATAAATATACATAGGTTTTGGTGTAGCATATTTTTGAGGTCTATCATATTTTTGTGCGCGTGTATTTTGTTGTTGTGCGTTGTAAAACTTTGCAATCCGTGCAATCCGTGCTACGTGCTAGGGTTATGCTATGGATAGCGAATACCCCTAATGATTTGGTAAAATATAACTACTAGCTACCTACTAAGCGATAAGCAGGTTGAATTACATGCACATGCATAATGGCCGCTGTGGTGCAGTGGGTAGAGTGGTCTCGGGTTCAAACCACGGTCCGAGCAAAACACCAACAATTTTTCTAATTAGTAAAAATCCAATTATTGGGTTTTTTAAGAGCAACGGTTACCTCTCTGCAGTGGACGGCATACCCTCCGAGAGTATTTCTGCCATGAAAAAGCTTCTCACAAAAAATGCATTCGCCGTTCGGAGCCGGCATAAAACTGTAGGTCCACCCAATTAGTAGGAAAAACAAAAAGGAGCACACCTCAAATTGGGAGAGAAGCTCGGCCATAAAACTCGTCAGAGTTATAATAGCGCCATTGTATTATATTCTATATTACATACATAGGCAGCGTTGCCGTTTGGGCCACTAAAGTGGCAATTTGAACATTTTTTAAAGCCAGGCCACCTGAAGCCAACTTTTAGAAAATATGGAATATTTGAACCTTTTTAAAAATTCGGGCCAATTTTGGTCCTTTTTTACTTTCAAAACTATAATTATTAAATAATTTTTAGCTTTTTCTTAAATATATGAACAAAAAACCTCTTTGTTACTATTTTACTTTGAATTGGCAACTCTCCGTTTCGAAAGGTTCTTTATTTAATTTGCACTACCCTTGAATACTTTGAAATTTGGGCTGTTCGTTAAGACAATGAAAACGCACGGAGCAGCCCAGACACACACAAACACATATAGCGTTCGTTGAGCCGTAGGAAAGTGCAAGAACCGTAGGAATTTTACCACAATTTACATTCTTTGCACTCATATTCGCTCTTTTTTGGTAAAATTTCTACGGTTCTTGAGCTTTCCTACGGCTCAACGAACGCTATAACAGTTTCTTTTTAATTCCATGCCTT
Organism: Urophora cardui; assembly: GCA_960531455.1. Taxonomy (NCBI): domain Eukaryota; kingdom Metazoa; phylum Arthropoda; class Insecta; order Diptera; family Tephritidae; genus Urophora; species Urophora cardui. Next base: position 29,274,839 of record OY482671.1, on the reverse strand, counting down.
TCTCGGGTTACTCCGTCTGCTCAATGAACGATCATAGTAACGCTGCGTTAGTGTAGAGAATATTTTAAATTCCATTTTCTTTAAGCTTTAAATAAACCACAAAAATATATAAAAATGTGTTTTAGCTAAAAAAAATTGGGGCCACTTTTTTAATTTTTTGGGCCACCTTTTGAAATTTTTGAGCGGCAACACTGTACATAGGTATGTATGCGGTGGTTAACATCACAATGCATGCGCACAGGCACACGTTAGCGGTACACGCTTAGTGGCACGTAGGCAAGCTGCTCGAGGTCATGTCAGAAATGAGTTAATATCTTTTGAAATATAAAAGTCTCCACCTTGAAATAAAATGGGTTTTTTAGATGAAAGTTCAGCACATATTATATATATTTTTTCGAAAATATTCGTTGACCCGATTAGTATGTAATAACGCTTTAAAAAATTTAGTTTGAATTCATTATTTTGATTTTGTAAAATTAAATATTTCTTTAACGTAGTTATAAAGTAAATATTCTTACCTTCAAAATAAATAAAAAAAAAATGAACAAGATACGACGAGCCGAACCAAAGATATGGAATTTTGAATGTGGGTATGTTTGCTTAACCATCGAATTTTTACACATGCAGATCTCTGGAAAAAAAAATTGCCAAAATCCTGATATAGGTGTTTACTTAAATTGCGAAAAGATTCCAAGAAATAAATTTGGTGTCTTTTAAAAATGTGAAATTTCTTTTTTCAACAAATCCGTACGATTTGTAAAATAATGACCCCTATAGGTTTCAAATGACGCTTTCTCACATTGAAATAACTATTCTCATTTTTAAGTAATGCCTTCTCATATTTAACGTACTTTTCTCGTTTCAAATTCATAGGTTTGCCTTTGGCTCCGCTTTAGCGCATTCAAAATTTAAAACCTCCTATTTTCAATAAACTGTTCCCAGATTCAACTAACTGTTCCCACTTTTAATTTAAGTTTTTTTTATTTCCATTTGTATTTTGTGAATGAAGAATTGCACTTTCTTCACAGGCTCATATAGGTTTGAATTGACGCTTTCTCCCATTCAACTATTCTCAGTTTTAAGTAAAGCTTTCTCTTATTCAACTTACTTTTCTCGTTTTTAATTGACAGGTTTACCTTTAACCCATCTTTAGCGCATTCAAAACTTAAAACTTTTTATTTTCAATAAGCTGTTCCCACATTCAACTAACTGTTCTCACTTTCAATTCAAGTTTTGTTATTTTCATTTGTCGTTTTTCAATGAAGAATTGAATTCTTCACGCTCTTCATACGCAATTGATGTTTTTCTACATTGATTTGTCCTTTTTCTTTTAAAACATACACTTCCTACTCAAGAATTAACAATTTCAACTTTCAATTGATTTGTTCTCACATTAATTTAACTATACTCATTTTCAATTAATGCTGTCTCATTTCATTTATTTATCCTTTTTGTATTTAAAATTGAATCTTCCTCGTTTAATATCAACTCTTACTTATCAACAATTGATACATTTTCATTTGCTAGTGAATGAAGTCTTGAATGCACAAAAAAAGTGTTTGTCTCAAGTGGAAAAGGAAAAGATATTTATCAAAAATAAAAATTAAAACAAGCTCAAGCGGCTAAAAGATTGAATGCTTGAATCTTCAATTTCTTAAAAAAGTGTGGCAGAAGAAGAGGAAGAAAATGAATGTAAACTCTAGACTCCGCGAACTCTGCTTGACATCAAAAAAATAAACATTCACTGCTCTTGGCAGCCCATTAGCAATTCAAACAAAAATTTTCTTATTTCTACTTTCCACTTTTCTTTTCACACTTACGTTTTATGCGCCAAAAATTTACTATTAAATCCCTCCACAAAATCTGGACAATATTGACTCAGCACAGTGCCGGCTGGTGTGCGCGGCCAGCAGAGATAGCCATCGAAGCGCAACGGACAGTAACGCAACGCGGAGGACGTGCTACTGCCAGTGGCGGAGGACAAAGAAGAAGAGGTGGAGGCGGATGCAGATGCAGATGCAGATGTGGAGGTGCCGCCGCCGCTGCCGGTGGAGTGGGGTGAAGTCGTCGTAGTTGTAATAACGTTGGCCGCTTGTTTGGCATATCTTAATATATTTGTGCTATTGTTGGTGTTGTTGTAGTTGAATTTCTTCGCAACGGTGTTGGTTTTTGTTAGCGAATGTAAACTCGTTTTGGAAATGTGTGCGAATAATTCATTTCGTTCCGCTTGCGCCTCATCAACATTCGATAAATCGATGCTGCCTTGATTGAGAATGGCTGCCTCCAAGTAGCGCGGCACGCCAATGAAGTTGATGGCTGTACATATGGAGATACGTGCGCGAAAGGAGAACGAAGAGAAGGTAAAGAAGCAAAGAAGTGGAAGGTGGGAGGGAAAGGAATGAGAAATGAAGAACAATTAATTTATTTTCAATTCATGTAACAAGAAGCAATCAATATACTCACCCTCACCCTCAGCATCGTCGCCATCGCCTTCATAGTCCGTTTCATTGCCCGTCGCAGCCGCTGGACCGCTCTCATTGCGATAGCGTACAATGCAACTGAGATAGAGATGTGATAGAAATTCACGTAAATACTGATGATCGGCTTGGAATGGCTCAAAGAGAAAGTCCATTGTGATTTGTTTTTGTTGTTGTTGTTGTTGTTGTCGTGGTTATTTTAAATGTCTGATATATTTTTTATTGTTTCTCTTTGTGCTTTCGCCAAAGTTTATTTCACAGCTTTGCATAGTCAAATCAAAATCTTTTTTGTAGTATTTTTTTTATTTATTGTTGCTGCCTGAAAAAGAAAAAATAAAAAAGTAAAGAAAAAGTTTAACAATTTTAACGAAAAGCGATAATGTAAAGCTGTTAAAATTAGCAAACCGAGTTTGATTAATTTTTGTGGTATGGCTTTTAGGCGCGCCGCTGGAAAATTACCAGTTTTTGCAAAAGGCGTTGAAAGCTTAAGCTCATACTTGAAAGCTGTTAAAAGTGCTAAAAAAAACATGCGGCTTTTTGATCAAGTAAATGGGCATATAACACCACAAATAATAAAAAACTGTAACATACTTTAAGGCGGTAGACTGGACTACAGCGTCCTTCTTGCTACTCTTTGAAAAAAATCGGATCATAAACGTAACTAGTAAAAACTTTAAAACTTTTTGCTAAAAAGTGCCGAAATGTGCTCTAAGAAATTTTTAATTTAGCCAAAATTTTAGACTAAATTGTGCATACTTCAAGGCATTAGTACATTACGTATAAAATTGAAGTTTCCGACAGGAGAGGAAATCAGAAAAAAAATTAAGCAAAAAAAAAGGAAAAATACACATCATTGTAGCAGCAGAATTTGGCTAAGCAGTTTCACAACATTGTAGTATACCTTTAGGCGCCAATTAACCATAAATTTGCAATTAGTGCGGTACAATAATTGTGCAAATCTGCTTTGTTTTAATAAATTTATAGAAATTAATTCTAATTGTCCATCAGACACTTAAAGAGATAGCTAGGCGCAGAATGAAGCCTAAAAGTATGCAATGCAATTTATATAAATGAAATTTTAGTAATTTCAATTAAGCGCTTTGATGTGCAAAAGACGTAATGAAGAGTAACTTAATGAAAAATAATAATACGCAAAAGGACAAGATAAATTTTGTTTATGACCATATAAGCCTTAAAGTATGCAACAATTATTATTTTAAGCCCTAAAGCATGCAAACTGGTTAATTGCATAAGACCATTAATTAATTACAACTAACTAGGCGTGTACAAATTAGCTTTCGAAAAAATATATACATATGTATATATGTATTTAAGTGCAATTCCGAATCAACTGTTATGCTAAGAGCAATGCGGTAAAAATATGCAATAAAAATTAGTTAGAAAGCAGTTAATTGGAATCTTTGAGGCTCTCATTTTATAGATAATTTCAAAATTGATTGTGTTGATTTTTTTCTTTTAAGTTGTATAATAAAAGCTTATTAATAGAGCTCGGAAAAATAGGTGAAATCAATCGCCTAAAAATGCTAGATTTTGTAATTTTGTTTGTTTTCAGTGGCGGGATTACAACTTAAGCATAAAGGGGTATATTGGTATGGTGGGTGAAGATTTTATTAGAAAAGTTCTTAATCATGTTATACAAATTTGCAGTTTGAATAAACATACAGTGGTGTGTGATGAAATAAAGCCAAAGAGGGATTTAGTTTCTTTGACATTTTTACTGAAAAAAAGTATGAAGAACACTCGTACGTCTTGCATTTAGAAAAAAAAAAAAAAATTTATTTCAATTTTGTATATTATATTTTTTTACATTGTCAAGGTTTTTGAAAGCAAACCAAAACTAGCTGTAATGAAAATAAAATTTGGGAAAAGTAAGTAAATTATGTCATAGTTAATAAGGGTATTCATTTAACCTTATAAATGCCTCGTAAAGTGTGTAAACTTGTAAATTTATAAAGTTTGTAAACGAACTGTCAAATTTTGTATGGAAAATCATTTACGCATGGTTGAGAAATTTACGCGCACATTTCAGTGTGTAAACGCTGTAAACTCGAAAAAAGCAACCTTGCGCAACAGAAACCTCTAGCATCAGTAAGTCATTTACAAAAATTTCCTTGTAAAGTCGTTTTAATTTGGATTTCTCACTTATTTTTGGCATATTTTAATATATGTCTTTAATATATGTAGATATAGTTTTAAATAAATTTTTACAATAGCACAGCTGATGCGAAAAAAAATTATTAGGTGCGTTCATATAACAGTGTGTGTAAACTGATAGAAATTTACACTTTATAAACTTATACTCTTAAATGAATACCCTTAATGTTCCAATAACTCATATACAAAAATGCAGAACCGTTTTTACGACGAGAGAAATTTGCATTTTTGCAGATATGGAATTATGCCGAGTATCCAATTGCAAATTGAAATCGTTATAAGAAAAAATAGAAAAGTTCAAATCAAGTTTTTTTTTACCTAAAATATGCAAATGTTTAAAGGCAGACCACTACAAATTAAAAAGCTGTATTTTATATTTCATTTGCTAATATGCACTTGCCTCATTTTCATTCAAAATATATTTGGTTTGAAACTGTAATTGTTTTTCCTTCACGTGCGAAGATTTTGTCTCAAATTTAAGCGAGTCACTACAAATTTTTATTTTTTTCTTTATCCTTTATAATTATATATTTATTTATTATTCATTTATTATACTTTATTTATTATTATTCTTTATTATTATATTTATTTATTGAAGCTTTCTTTGCAATTTTTCACGTGCAACCCATAAGAAACCTTAATAATTTATTTTTCTGGCATCCTAGTAAGCAAAAAATCCAATTGCATTCACGGGGGGCTAAGACCCGAATGAACCGCACCCTTAAACTTGCCACTGGATGTGCTCACAAACCTTACGTAGCATAATTTTAGGCGTTTGATTTTCACCTATTATCCGAGCTCTACTTATTAATGTGCAACATTTCTCAAAGCAAAATATACTTTATGAAAAATGGGGCTGCGAAAAGTATGCAACGAAAAAATGTCTGTCTAAATCTTTTTATTTATTTTAAAAAAAAACAACTTATTCATGTCAATTATTATGCAAAATGCAAGCACAATAGCCTTAAAGCATGTTGCAAATAGAAGTTATTAAAATTATTATAGCAACAAATAAGATGTAAGTCCAAATATGTGCTTTAAGCATCGACTTATGTGGGCCTTAAATAGAATTACGTTAAAATCCTACAACAGTGAAAACTTTAAGTAGTTTGTGGCAATTTATTTTGAATCAAATCCTAAAATTATGCGCTATTTTATAAAATGCAACTAGCTTTTAAGACAACAACTGCTTTTTCTGCCGAGGAGGTAGGTTAATGAACATCAAATTATGCAAATGAGTTTTTAAATAATTTACTAACAGTGCTACGTGAGCTAAAACTAAAAAAAAAAACAACAACAACAATAAAAAACATGAAATATACGTCAAATAAAATGATTTAAATGTGTTACGTTAGTTTGAAAGCGTGACACCAAAGTACGTGAGTGGATTCTGGGATTTGGCATTGCGACGCATTTGATTTAAAATTTTCGTTTAGCTGGAGCGAACAGTAAAGTAAAATAATTAAGAGAAGTTTTGTAGCCTAAAAGTAGGCAAGGATATGCATAAAATGAGCTAAAACACATGCATGTGGAATTTACAAATAAAAACTTTCTTTAATGTTGCTTTAAGTGAAATGAAAATGAAATGAAAATGAAATGAATGAAAAATTTTAAATATAGATTGTAGAAAGCAACAAATATGAAAAACGCTTTGTAATTGGTATGGTGCTGTGAATCAAATCAATACTAGACCTTTCTTTGTACATATGTATGTATAAAATAAAATAAAGCAAGTAATTAAATAATGCATTCTTTCCTAAAAGTATGCAATTAACTTTAAGAATAAATTGCAAGTAAAATAAAATGCAGTAAAAGTCTGTATATAAAGCAGTGTCTCAGGACGGGTGAGTAGTTAAGTCATCAACTAGCACAAACACGCACAAAAGTATGTAAAAAATTTCTCAATTGGACTAGAAAATTAACAAGATAAACCAAAAATACTGGGTTTTGTGGCTTTCTAAGCTTCTTTTTAATGTGCTGAAATGAAATATAAGTAAAGAAAAGGCGCAAAAGAGTAAACAAAGTTGGTTCACCTTTTTTTTTTTCAAACGGAAATCAATTCATCATCACTGACCCTAAAAATATGTAAAAATTTTTAACTAACATGTTCAAATACAAAAATCCTTGTGTAAACGAAGGCAAACTAAAATGTAGTGCCTTTGGGTATGTTACAATAAAATTTTCAATTGACAGTTATTGAGTGGAAACCTTTTTGCTGTCATGTGGCTCATTAATCACTGCCCCCTAGTGTATACTACAACATGCACGACATATAGCTTGTAGAAACTACATAAATGCGGCGAAGAAAATTGTATATACTTAGCAAAGTAAAAAGACTTTGAAATTACATTTAGAATAATTAAATTGCGTCTAATTGCATTGTTTACTGACGAAGGCTAAGAGCAAAGAGCAGCTAAATAAGCTTACGGAGAAATTAAAGCGGTGATAGGTACTGCGGACAGTGGAAGTACACATGTAGGTAAAAGTAACACTTAAGTAAGTAATTAATTAGCAGAGAAGAAATATGTATGTATGTGTAAAACTAATTAAACATCGCATGCGAGAGTAAAAGTTAATGTGAAAAGCAAAGAAGCATTGCTTTAATGCAATGAAAAGAACACTTCCACGGCTTAGTGGTAACTATGAGGTGGCTTAGTAGCAAGGTCTTATACACACATACACATACATACATATGTTACACACAAAGCTTTTAAATACAATGTTAAATAACATTTTTTATTATTTAGCTTTAACAAGAAGAAATGTTCGGCCGTTTGAACGACAAGCGCTTTCATTGCCCACATTCATTGTGTGTGTGTGTGTGTGTGTGTGTGTGGAGCGGCACATGAGATATATATGTATATAGATATACACATGCACATACTTAACCATATTCACAATCCCCCACTTAAATGTCAATGTGGTAAGTGCTCTTTGCACTTGGGCGCTTGGGCGCCAGGGCGTATACGTAATTGTACTCCGCTTGCTTTGATTGCAAATATGTAAACTTAACAAGCTAAAGCAGTGATCTCCACAAAGCCCTTATGGAAGCGCGGGCACCTGTACTTTGAAATAAAAATCATGGCCGACAATAAGAGCAAAAAAATTGCGGCCGCCCACTTCCTCCATTATTAAAATTACACCTGAAAAATTTCGAAAATTTAGAAATTGATAAGACTGGTCGACCAGTTTTTGTTACAGAAATAAAATTCTACTTTTTTAAAGGATTTCGGTGCGCTGAATGCGAATCTGAAGTCGGATTTTCGGTAATACGTACAGTTTTTGAGATATACATGTTTAAAGAGGCCAAAAATGCGATTTTTGGCTATATTCACGCCTCAATATCTTTTAAATTACTTACTTATTTTAAAAATTCATTAAAGCTATTGAAAACGCGGACATTTCTCTTGAAGAACCCGTTTTAATATTTCAGATATCTTTCTTGTAACTTGCAATATTGCATATTAAGCTTCATTAGTTTTGGAATATTTTCTCCATACAAAACTAATTAAAAATTTTGAAGCATGCTTTTAGGCAGTTTATTATATTATGGACTTATGTAAGTGGCTTCGTAAAAAAAATAGTTCTGCTGAGAAACTACAAAATTTGATTGCACCTATAACATGCTACAAATACTGCTGTTGTTTTCGACGACAAATACCTTATTGTACAAAAACATATATACCTAAATTAGATATCCGAAAAACTAAAACGTTGTCTTCAAGTGGAATGGCCGAGCTTTCAATAGCTATAATCAATTTTTAAAATAAGTAAGTAATTTAAAAGATATTGAGGAGTGAATATAGTCAAAAAACGCGTTTTTCGCTTTTTTGAGCATGAATATCTCAAAAACTGTACGTATTACCGAAAACCTGACTTCAGATTCGCATTCAGCGCACCGAAATCCTTTAGCAAAGTAGAATTTTATTTCTGTAACAAAAAATTGTTGAAATTTTGTCGACCAGTGTAATTGTTTGTTAGATAAGAGAATAAATATATTTCTGTGTATTTTTTGAAATATTTTATATATTTTTTAATGTTTTATTGTTTTCTAATTTTTTTACTTTCTTCTCGGTCTTAAAAAAAAGGAATAAATTTCACATAATTCAGGGACTGGTAATAGTGATCGAAATCGAAAATGTTCAAACATTTATTACTCAATTTTTCCTTCGTTTCTTATCATAGCAGCGCATTCTTTCATTTTTTATATTCATCGATTTCTTCTGCAGATCGTGCTGGTGTTGTGCGTTTTTATATTTTTCATTATTAGCGCACGCTTTAATAATTAAAGTTTAATTTATAGCTAACCTTTAAGTGACGAGGTGAAATTTTGTGACATAGTTTACGACGTAGTGGTAAATTTTTTTCTACAATTTTACTTAAAACTCTCAATAAAAAATAAATTTTTTTATAATAATTTTTGCATTGGAAAGAGGCCAGCCCTTTTTCAAATGAAATTGATAAAAAAAAGTTAATTAAATTTTTTAAATCAACAAAGTTTTTACTATAATTCACATGGCCTTGTTCTTTCAAAATAGCGAAAACATCACATGAGAACCTTATAGATAAAAGGTGAAACAAAAACTTTCTTTAAACTTCAGAGACGGTTTTTCATAAAAAAATATATATTTTTAAATATATAATATGAATTTTGTTTAAAAAAATTTTTTTGTAGAAAATGCTGGCCAGTCTTTTTGAAGTTTTTTTTCATAATAACGTGAGTGTATAAAATGAACCACGAAACGAATTTTTTAATTTTTCTTCCAATAATCATTTGAAGAAGTGGTAAAATTAATAATCCATGTTAATCAAATTGCCAGTGAGAGAAGTTTTAAATGGAAATAAATTATTTTTGAAGAAAAAGTTACGTTAACGTCGAGGTGTGGTAATTTTTACACCGATATCATAATTTATCCGTTATTTGAGACCTTCCACCATAGAAACTATACTGATCGATAATTATGATGACATGAGTAGATTCTAAAAGCATCAAAATGCTGCAGAGAAGCGAGAAGTGGTAAATTTCAAAAAATTGCATTCGAAGAAAAACTAACGTTACCCTAGACGTGGGGTAATTTTTACACCACCATCATCATTTCTCGTCAAATGTTGCACATTCCTCCATAAAAACAAAACGAGTCAATAATTACAACGAGATGGGAAGATACTAAGAGAGTCAACTTGCTGGACGGTAAGTTAAAAGAGATATTTAAAGAAATTGTAAGACGGTGTAAAAATTACCACCACGTCGCAAGTTAAAGGCTAAAAGAGCGCCATCTGATTGAATAAATCTCATTAGTAAATATGTTGCGTATTTTTAGGCACAAAGAAATTACCCATATGCATACAGGTGAAGCTAATAAAAGGGTGTTATAAAATCTACATAGGTATATATGTATGTATGTACACATATCACTATCGAATTCCGTATCAAATCTTAAATTTCGAATAAAAGATGCAATCAATTTCTCTCAGTGTGTGGGCGTCAACTCGCTTTCGCAAGCTTCTGTAGAAAATAAAAAAGAAAAATGGAAGCCAAAAATGGCGCGACCACATACCCAGTCGGAATTGGTTGCTTTGAAAATTCAGGTTTCTTTGAATACTTTTAAAAGTGTTAAATATAATAAAATAAACTAACGCCTAATTTGGTCTTCCAGGTCTGAAAAACTTGTTTAGACCAAAATCAATTTCAAAATTATTCTTTTATAGGTAGTTTTACATGAATTAATAGTAAATTTGTGCTGCCGTTCCTAATGGGTATTTGTATTTGTATTTGTATTTGTATTTGTATTTATGTTTATTAGAAATCCTAACACAACAATTTTAACAAAAATTACACTGTGCTACACCAAAAAAATGCAGGGGCTCTCACATGGTTTTTTGGTTTCATCATGGCCCATAAATCACTACCTCATTTGCGGTTTTTCCCCATCACTTCGTTTTTAAATTTTTTGAGTACAAATATAATACAACTCTGAAATTATTGATATTACAACTTCGAGATGCTATAACTTTCTTGTTTCTTGATCGAATTCAATTTTTTTTCTTTTATTTGAAAGATGCTACTTTTACCTTTCAAACAAGCAAAATAGTTTGCAAATCGAACTAAAAATGACCAATTTTTGGTCTTTTATTCCAAAAAAAAAAATAAAATTTTTCTAAAAATATTGGTTTTCGGTACGCTTTTATTGGATTTTTAAGTTACAAACAATGGGTTTTAAACCTTTATAACAAAACACATAAAATCAGCTTTCCAAAAAGCAAAAGTAAATTAAAATTGATTCAAAATTACGGTAGTAGTGTTTCATATAGTGAGTAAGCCTTTGTTTTTGTGTTTTAAAAATGTTTTTTTTTTTTATAGATTAATATTTGCATACAAAGTAGGTATGAACTTTCACAAAACTGAGTATAGAGCGATCTGAGTGTGCTCTTTGTTACTTGTCAGAATTGGTCAGTTTACCTACTTTAAATTTTTTCCCAAGAGATTGGCGTCTATTCATCGACGGTTCAACAAAAGTACACTTGAAATGTTTATTATGTAATTACATATTCTAGTTTCATTTAATTTTTAAGGTTTGAAGGCTGTGCTTTTACACAACACTGGCATATATCCATCAGTCCCACTGGCCTACGCTACCGATATTAAAGAATCATATGACAGTATGGCTAATTGTAGCTGACTTCAAGGTACTCAATATTTTAAATGGTATACAGGGTGGAAATACGAAGTATCCATGCTATTTCTGCGAATGGGACAGCCGAGCAATTAGCCTACACTACAAACAAAAGGATTGGGCTCCACGTATGTATATCGTTTGTAGTTGGTGAAAAAAATACTATAAATATTCCCTTAGTTAATCCAAACAAGTAAAAGCGCGGCTGCCTTCGGCCGTACCGAAGACTTCATACCTTTCATGAGTGGGGAAATGAAAAGTTACCTATGCATGTATGTACATAGCCTGATTTAGTACGTATCATATATATTATTTCTAATTGCTGTTTTATAAATATCCCTTTTTCTGCTCACATAATTTACCAAAATTACTAAGTAAGACATCGTTTTAAAGGCATTAATTAGCTATGCATGCGAAACGGTGTTTTATTGGGCGTGGTACTTTTTTTAAATAGTATTTTGCAAAAATAAAATGTTTAAATTTAAACTAAAAGATTTGCGCCTAAGACTATGCCTTCAGAATTATTTTATTCTATCAATTCAAATCTCAAAGGCAGATGTTGCTCCATTTTAACAGTCGTGTATATTTTAAAACACTTTTATAAGCTTCAGCTGTATGTTTGTATGTAAATATTATATTATTTTAGGCGAATACGTGTGTATTCATTCCTACGCTAAATGGGGGCTTTTCAGTATAGGATATGCTGTACGTAGTACATACAATATATGTATGTATATGTATGTATACTTTTGATCACATAACGGTTGTACGTAAGACCATAAAATAATTGAGATAGATATGGACTTACATATACATATATATCAAAACGATCAGAATGAAAAAAATGATTGAACCATGTCCGTCCGTCCGGCCGTACACACTCTAACTTGCGCAAAAATTGAAATATTTAAATGAAATTGGGTACACAGATTCTAATGGGAACAGAGAAAGTTGGGGTTGAAAATAAGGCATATGGATGTATTTCGAAAAACATGGAAAACATGATAATTCAGTCACTAATAAAGCCCGAGTGATGAAATGACGTTATGCCGTTATGAGGAAACATGCTGAAATTTTGAAAAATGGGCCAAGAGGGGCAAATTTTCAAAAATTTATAAGTAAAAACTCAGAACTGTAGGTATAATAAAAACATTTTATGCGATATGTTTGTCAAAGTAATTCATTGAAAGTTCCATAAGTTCCACTGTAGACATAAAACCAAATAAATATAAGTTTTTTTAAAATGAGCGTGAGAGCACAAACTATATCGACTGGCGCCATGTATGTTTTATTATTTTTTGCGCAAGATGCGCACGGGTCCAGCTAGTAATTTATAATTTCAATTGTGTGGGTTAATTATGGAGGGATTTATTAGAAAAAATGGTGTCTGAGCTATTTAAATGGAGGAGTTATACGACAAAATGTGTACACCTGAACTATCGGTTGTATGGGAGCTATATGTTACAATGGTCCGATCTTGACAATTTTCGGTAACTCTATTTGGGCCGATATCGGTAAAAATACTTCAAAGTTTCATGTCATTATCTGTTAAAATTGAGAAGTTATACCCCAAAATGTCCATATCTGAACAATCGGTTCTAGGGAAACTATATGTTATAGTGATCCGATCTTTACAATTTTCGGTAATCTTGTTTAGGCCAATATGGGTACAAATACTTCAAAGTTTCACGCCGTTAGCTGTTAAAATGGAGGAGTTATACACCAAAATGTGTATATCTGAACAATGGGTTATAGGGGAACTATATGTTATAGTGGTCCAATCTTGACAATTTTCGGTAACCTTATTTAGGCCAATATGGGTACAAATACTTCAAAGTTTCATGTCCTTAGCTGTTTAAATGGGGAAGCTATGCAGAAATTACACCCCAAAATTTTCATATATGTATATCTGAATAATCGGTTGTTTTCTATATGTTATAGTGGTCCGATTCGGCCGATTCCGACAAATGATCAGCTGCATATAACAACCTACCTGTATTCCAAATTTCATTCAGATATCTCAAAAACTGAGGGACTAGTTTGCGTTCACACAGACGGATGGACGGACAGACGGACATGGCTTAATCGACTCAGCTCGTCATTCTGATCATATCGGTATATATTTTGGCGGGTCCCCCACGCTTCCTTCTGGTACTTTCGACAAAAATTTTTTGGCACAAAGTTATAATACCATTTCATTCTCATGAAAGGAATAAAAACAAAAAAAAAAAAACAAGGCCTACTCACTTTATGAAACACTACTACCGTAATTTTGAATCAATTTTAGTTTACTTTTGCTTTTTGAAAAGCTGATTTTATGTATTTTGTTATAAAGGTTTAAAACCCATTGTTTGTAACTTCAAAATCCAATAAAAACGTGCCGAAAATAAATATTTTTAGAAAAATTTTATTTTTTTTGTGGAATAAAAGACCAAAAATTGGTCATTTTTAGGTCGATTTGCAAACTATTTTGCTTGTTTGAAAGGTAAAAGTAGCATCTTTCAAATAAAAGAAAAAAAATTGAATTCGATCAAGAAACAAGAAAGTTATAGCATCTCGAAGTTGTAATTTCAATAATTTCAGAGTTGTATTATATTTGTACTCAAAAAATTTAAAAACGAAGTGATGGGGAAAAACCGCAAATGAGGTAGTGTTTTATGGGCCATGACGAAACCAAAGAACCATGTGAGAGCGCCTGCATATTTTTTTTTTCTGATTTTGTAGCACTGTGTTATCTTAAAGTGCTAGTCATATAAAAACACTAAACAAAATATAAAATGTAAAACAAAATAAAAATGAAAAATATAAACTACTACGTATAGATACCTATGTATTAATATAATAAATATAAAACATAAGATATAAAGTTATGTATAAATATATTTATATGAACAGAGTATGCTTAAATTAACGCTACAAAGTAGGAGAAATAGAGGGAAGATAAAGAGTAAAAGAAAAAGGGACAATAGGCTAATTATGTATATTCGCTGTTATAGTAATTTGTTAACTCATTTTTGAAAGGCAGTGCATTCTTTAAAAGTCTCAAGTTTGCGGGAAGAGAGTTCCAGAGACGTACAGAATTAATGAAAAATTGACGTTCAGACATGAGACTACGATATTTTGTATGAACTAGAAGAGGAGACCTTGGAGATTGGAGGAACTGAAGTCTGTCATGAAGGTATTGAGGTTCTCTCGTATGTATAATTTTATGCAGGGTCATTAGTGTTCTGACTTTTAAAAGATTATCAAACGAGATATTTAAAATATTTTTAGCAGGGCCTGATACGTGGTCAAGTCTCTTTAGCCCATACACATACCTGGCAATGTTGTTATATACAACATTTAACTTCTTCCTGGTGACAGAGTCACAATTACAATAAATTTCACATCCATATAGTAGCGTAGGTATCAAGTACGCTTTAGCTAAGAGTAATCTAATGTTTAAAGGAGTAAAGTATTGTGTTGACCAGAGTGTACGAAGCATACCATACACTTTTCCTACGTTATGAAAGATATGTTGTTTCCATGTCAAGGTGTTGTTAAAAATGACACAAAGGTTTTTGGCCGTGTCCACGTATTTTATCACAGATGAGTTCAACTTAACCTCGGCAAATTTACTTACGTCAAGAGATTTTCTAGAGATTACGATACATTTAGTTTTGTCAGGGTTAAGACATAGACCATTAAGAGTTGCCCATTTCGACACACATGCTAGATCAGAATTTATATCACTAATACAGCTACTAATACTATCAATCGGACAACACACATATAGTTGGACATCATCGGCATAGACATGAACATTACATTTATTCAATACGTTCGGTAAGTCATTAATATACATCACAAACAGCATAGGGCCCAGGATTGAGCCTTGAGGTACACCATTAACTACAGGCAGTAGACAGGACGTTCTTTCTCCAACGCAAACAGCCTGGGATCTGTTCGTGAGATAAGACCTTACAAGATTAGTTGCTTGACTCGAGAAATTGAACAGATTACTCAGCTTACAACATAGTAGGTTGTGGTCAACTGTATCGAAGGCCTTAGAATAGTCAAGCAGAGTTAAAAAGCCTATATAATTTTTATCAATTTGTGACCTAATGTGTTCAGTTACATCTAAAAGCGCCGTGGTACAGCTTCGCTTTGGCCTAAACCCAGACTGGCGGCCAGTAAGGATACCATTATCATGCACATACGTACTTATTTGATTGCAAAGTATACGTTCGACCACTTTAGATAAGAAAGGAAGAATGGCTATTGGCCGATAGTCATTACCAGCCTTATGAACTGGAATTACCTTGGCAACTTTCCAATTGCTTGGGAAAACGCAGGTTGTTAGGACGGTGTTTATTAGATAGGTCAGGTGCGGTAGAATCTTCGGTAGAATTATTTTAAGGAAGCATGAGTTAACGCCATCAAATCCCACCGCACTTGATTTAATAGACAGAATCGCTTGTAATACGTCACAGTCATCTACACATACAAATCCAAAAGAACTGTCACTAACATTTAAACGGTCACTGTAATACTGGAGACATATATTAGTGTTATGACTAGATGTTTGCACAAATTTCTTATTTAAATCGTCGATATCACTTATGAGAGTTGCAGTTTGCTTGGATTTCCTAATACCAATATCCCTTATTCGGTTCCATGTTTGTTTTGTGGAAAGCGCTGTGCTAAATTTCTCCCTATAGAACTTTGTTTTGGCTAATTTAATGGCTTTGTTGACTTCAGATCGTGTGTTTTTAAATTTCCTATGCAATTCCAAAGTTCTATAACGTTTCCATCGCAAATAAGCTTGATTACGCAAAGTTATTAAGTTTTGAATATTTGCATCAAACCAGGGTTTACTTAAGGGTTTTGCAGCTTTGTACTTTAGTGGAACAAATTTATCGAAAAGGCTGTTAATGTGATTCTGCATGAAGCAGGTCTGCTCTTCGATTGATGTCAGGCTCCTAATTTGGTTCCATTGGACTGAATCGACAGCCACTGAAAGTTTATTATAATCGATATTTTTAAAATTCCGATATGAAACACGACTAGGAGCGTCAGATATTCCGAAGTTATAAGTCAAGAATATCAGGTCATGTTTAGAGAAACCAGGGGCGTCCAGCTGATTGTAGTGGACTAAGTCTTTTAGGTTACTCACAAAAAATATATCCAAAAGAGTACTGCTGGTATGAGTAAAATGCGTAGGCATAGAGGTGTTAGTAGGATAAAGGCCTAGGGATTCCATATTCAATTTGATGCTGGTGTCTTTAAGAATATTGCAATTAAAATCTCCTGAGATAATGATATTTTTGTAATTCAAAAGTAACGGCTGAACAGAGTCCGTGAAATCAGTAAAACTGATATTACGATTCGGCCTATATACGCAGCCAATAAGCAACTTACAATTTCTCGACATGATATCCACAAACATATATTCAACAGAATCATTGCTACTAGACATACAAACTAACTTACAACACAAACCAGTTCTAACATAAATCGCAACACCACCACCATGACCACCTCTATCAGCCCTGAAAAGTTGATAACCGTTTACTCTTACCAAGTCATTACTTAGATGTGCCGAGAACCACGTTTCTGATATGCATAAAACGTCAACAGCTGAACCTTCAAAGATATATCGGAATTCGTCTACACTCAGAGAAAAGTAGCGGGCTAAAGTCAAGCTGTGTCGTACTTTATTTTAGAATAACGGAAATTAAGGAAAAATGTATCAAATTTAAGTTTCTCCAATCTTGAATCAATAATGGCATTCTTGAAACAATATAAAAAAATGAAAAAATTTTGGTTTAAGAACGAAATTCTTAATTTAAGAATAGTAGGGCCAAATTTTTTTTTAATAATATAAAATTTTCAATAATCGTTGCTTATTGCTCGAGAAAACTTCTGAAGCAAGCCGCATTTCTATAATAGCCGCCACCGCGGATATTCCACTCGACATTGCGCAAATGAAACTCGATGGTCTAAATTTTTGGTCGGCACCCAAATATAATTATAATCAGGTGAATCGTGAAATTGTGCATAATATTGATGAAATCTTTAATTATATTTCATATAATATAGGCATGTGTACAAATGGTACAAGCGACAATGGTGAAAATGATGGCTGGCTAGTTGGGCGTGTTAACGCAAATACAAACAACATCGCTGATATGAAGAAGTAATTATAAATACCACCATGTGCCAACATTTAGCCGAAATGAGATTGAGAAGTAGTGCCATAGCTCCGCATCAAGTGAATATCGTAAAATTATGCACGGATGCGCAATCCATTGCCAATATCAGTATTATGATCCTCACCACAATGCAGCAGCGCACTTGGGCGTAGCATGTGACCCTGCCTCTTCGATATCAATGTAGAACCATATAAGCAAAATAATTTATATCTAGATGAGAGCTGTTAGAACGTGTTGAACATTTTCGCATGACAACACATCCGCCCAACAACAAAGATCCGCGGTTGTACGATGGCGAGTGGACTTCGTGGCAGGATGCATTGGATTGTAGGTGATAATGGTAGAGTGGTACTGATGCCAGTGTTGTGAGCTTACTGCGATTTAGTGTTCATGTAGCTGTTTGGTCTATCTTCGCAGTTTACTATAATTTGTACCAAATAATTTAAAGTATTTCTTAAAGTTTAAATGTGAGCAAGTATTTAGTTTTTATTCTAATGGAAGTGGAAATGAGTATGTATTTTAATATAATAAATTTATATACATAATTTGTATATATATTTCTTAAAATAAAACACAATGCAAAGAAATAACTAATTTTCATTTTTGTTAGGTGGGTTAAATGATTTCGAATTTTGAATTTCGAAAAAGTGGAAAATCAAGAATAAGTATTCTTAGAACAAAGTTGAACATTCCTAAAGTAAGAAGCACATTCTTAAATCAATCATGGGCAATGCTGAAAGTAAGTTTATGCAAGCTTATTTCAAAACGGAAAATCTTAATATAAGCTTTTTATTCTCAAAAAAATCATTCTAAAAATAAGAATATACTCTTGATTTTAGCATTTTCGAGCTTAACAGACTTTCACAACGTTTTCGGCTTGATTCAAGCCCACTATACTGAAATTTGGCTTGCTTTTCCTCTGAGTGTAACTTTCTAAATAAACTCTGAGCATTCAAATGAATTATCTTCAGCCCAGAGTCTCGCTTACAGAGGACTCTTAGCATAGTATGTAGTACGTCTTTGGAACTCTTTGACTTATTGAATTGGGGTGTCATTGCAATATATAACCGAAGATAATTTTGCACTGCTATTTGGTAACAGATTTAAACACTGAGTTAACCTGATAATATAAGAGAGGAAATTGTATGCTAAGGAGAAAGGAAAAGGAGAATAAAAGAGATAGTTATAGAGAGGGAGTAAAACTATTCTATTTCTAATCCTAATCCTGGCTTTCCACACGAACAGATGCGTCTTCATTCTGAGAACCAATCCCATCTCGAAATAAATCACCATTTGGGCTATGACTTCTGTGCTGTATTTTGAGTAGATCCTCGAACGTGCGCACATGAATGGGCTTATCATTTACTGATGTTTTGATGAAAACTTGTCCCCGTCTTGTAAATGCAGATGATAATTTTTTTCGCCTTTTCAGATGTAATGCTTCCTTTAGTATCTTATGATTGCATTTACTAAGAGACTCATTAAACTTCGTTTGTATGCGAGAGAATAGAAAGCGCGGTCGCGGTGATTTTCGGCGCGCTTGCCTATGCTTAAGCGCGGCACAAAAACAAAAAGCGCGGAAGCGCGGTGGCATTGAAGACCCATGAGCTAGAGCATGAATACGACAACAACAAAAACAACTATAAAAAGTCTCGTCCAGTGTGTCGTCAATGAAAAACAAAAGTGATTGTGCATACCAAGAGTTGATAAAATAAAAAAAAACCACAAAAGGTGAAATTATCTACAGTGGCTAAAGGGCACACATTTCACTGTACATACATAAGTACGTATGTACTTAGAGGGTGCAGTCAGCTTGTGTGTGGTTCATTTGAAAAAAAAAAGAGGTACGTAATTAAGTTTAATGTCACAAATGATTGCTCTGCCAGTTGACAGAAGCAGCAGGCAGCAGCGGAAGCTGGGCAGTGGATATGTTACAAGAGCCAAAGGTGGTTTAAAAGGTGTCTTTGATTTTGCTTTGTAATTTTGCTCACAGCTACTGCATATTGGATGTGCGTATGTATGTACATATCCCCGCAAACAATTTTACCAGACAATTTCTGATTCGGACAATTCTGAAAATATTCTGAGTAAAAATTTGAGTATTTGGACAAGTCTTTCCGATTTCTTAGGTATTTCTATCAGAAATGTCTGGGGAAATTAATTTTTTTCTCATCCGACAAATCTTACAGATATCGGACAGATTTCGTGCAGATATGCCAAAATATTTTAAATTGTTTTCCTACCAGAAAATTCCTATTTGTCATCATTTCAATTGTGAACTGAGCTTATCTGCTGAAAATATACATATGTACATACATATGTAAATAATAAAAATTGTTGTGTAAGAAAATAAGGAAAATTGCAATAAGATTTCAATTAATAAAACTATTAAAATCCGAACAGGATATGAACGCCGATCCATGACCAGGCGATGCTGTCCTTTATCAACCCTACGAGGAAGTACAAATCCTGCTACCCGAACTAGCCAGTCGCTTGACCGTTAAAATATACCTGAAAATGTGCAAACTCCCATTCGAAGTGCGTGTGAGTGCCAATGCTGAATTCATGCCACCCAATGGCCGCATGACAAAATTGCCATACTTGCGTGCAGTTAATTTCAGTTTGGCCGAGTTCGAACCGATTGTGTCATTTATCGAAAACAAAGTTGCAGCATTGGGTCAATGGTGGCATTTTAAATATAATAGATTTTATATATATATATATATATGTATGTATATATTCTATGCAAATTACTTTTCATATAATAAATAGTTACAAATTAATTAATTTCCCACTACATGTATATGCGAATTTTAGTTGAAAATTCAGATATCTGTAATTTATCCATCAGATTCTTCTTCAAATTAATCAGAAATCCTCACGATTTTTCTTCAGATATCTGTTAGATATCGATCAGATTCGTCGGCGAATATTGCAGAATTCTGCACGATTTTCTTCAGATATCTGTTAGATATCAATCAGATTCGTCGGAAAACAAAAGAATTTCCCTACATTGTTCGTTCAGAAATCTGTAAGATATCTGTACGAATCGTCGGTAAAAAACAAAGAATTTCCCCAGACATGTCTGTGAGAATTCCTGTCAACGTCTTTATACAATTATCTTGAAGAATTGTACAGAAAACTTATTGATTTCGGAATTTTTTGCCGAAAATCTGATGGATATCTAAAAGATTTCGGGTAAATTTGTTAGCTGGGTATGTTTGCGTGTATTCGCCTTTGGTGTTGACGACACTTTTGCCAAAGTATTACACATAACAATAAAGTTAATAGTCCACTAACCATTTTTTTATGTATAACTACGGGCACTAAATATGCGATTTTTTTAAAATAAAATTCAACATTAATACAAGTTAAAGTTCACTAAATTTTCTAATGCAAAAGGAGCTTCTCAGCTCTTCTGTTTTTGAAAATTATTGTATCTACATATCTGAAGATTACAAAATTTATTTTGCTTAATTTCGAAATATTTACAAAGTTTTCAGTGACTAAAATTCAGCAAAAATCTTTATACAAAAATTATATACACTATGTAAACTTTTAGCGTATTGTCAAGCATTCTAAAAAAGTCTACAAACTCTCGGCTTTACAAACAAACAACAACCTGCAAACAACCTACTTAAAAAAGTAAAACTGAGGAGTTTTTAAAAAGTCTAAAAACTATACACTTCACTAAAATTACTTAAATAACTTTAATGAGTGATATTAAAGAAGATTAGCATGTATTAAAGAAGATTAGCAAGTAAAGTAATAATTTTCAAAGTAAAAAATAACACACAATGTAGTTGTATAAAAGTCTACAAACAAAATTTTACAGTTTCCACATAACAAAAAGCAATAAATTTACTTTAGCTAGAAATTGTAAGACTAATAGCATGGCTAAAAGTGGGACCGAAGCATTTTTAAGAAGTCTACAAACTCTACAAGTCACAAAAATTACTTCAACCGCTTTAGTAAGTAATTTTAATAGTGCTAGCGTGGAAAAAGTATATAGAATTTTCTGAGTAAATGCGGTGAAACAAGTAAGACCAAAGTATTTTCATATATGTATACAAGTCCAGAAACTCTCCACTTAAGAAAAAGTTATCCATTAGCTTCAGT
This sequence comes from Urophora cardui, assembly GCA_960531455.1. Taxonomy (NCBI): domain Eukaryota; kingdom Metazoa; phylum Arthropoda; class Insecta; order Diptera; family Tephritidae; genus Urophora; species Urophora cardui. Next base: position 29,253,200 of record OY482671.1, on the reverse strand, counting down.
GAGAGATTCGAACAGTACTAGCGTTCCTTTTGAAGTCTACAAACTCGCGGCTGTTTAAGTAATAACAGTTATATATGGATCAAATTATTCCATTAACCACAAGCAACTTTCATGCAAACCTTTTTTGTAAAGTTTACAAAATCTGACACATTTTACTCTGAAAAAAATTGAAGCGTATAAATTTTACGCACATGATGAATTGCCTTTTGTGCGCTTGACCTTTTACTACTAGTTAAACGCTTTATTCTTTATAATTCTCTGTCTCAACGCGCTAATCTCTTTTTCAGCATAACAAAGTCAAAGTCAGTCCTTTTAAATAATCACATGAAAGTGTCAAGTGCACGTGTTTCTTAAAAAGTTTGTTGTTAATATGTTATCTCTTAAGTTTCTAAACAAATTAACAAACAAACATGTATGCATAAGTGATAATCCGGTAAGTGTGAGATTTAGTGGTAATGCTTTGTATGTGCACATACATACATATGTATTAGACTGACCACAAAACATATGGGATTTGCAAAAGTATTGAATTTTTTCGCTTCTTGTGCATTTTCTGATAGCTTGACAATAGAAAATAAGATCTGCATAAAAATCTGACCATCGGTAGTGTGAAATAGCCACGCGCATTTGACCTAAAGTTCAAAAATTGACCTAAAAATTATGCATTGCTTTAGAGACCAATATCTCTTTAAACAATGATTTTTGGAGAAATAATGCAATAATCATTTTTATACTAAATGAAACTGGGAACATATTCTCCATATGATAGTTATACCTACCGTTAAATTTCACTTTAAGGACTCAATATGTCCTGAAAGGATAAGTATAAAAATGATTATTACATTATTTCTCCAAAAATCATTGTTTAAGGAGATATTGGTCTCTAAAGCAATGCATAATTTTTAGGTCAATTTTTGAACTTTAGGTCAAATGCGCGTGGCTATTTCCCACTACCGATGGTCAGATTTTTTTGCAGATCTTATTTTCTATTGTCAAGCTATCAGAAAATGCACGGGGAGCAAAAAAAAATCAGCACATTTGCATTTGTGGTCAGTCTAATATGTATGTATGTATGTATGTATGTATGTATGTATGGGTGTATGTAACTCAAATTCAGAGCCACACATTCTTTGATCTTTGCATTCCATTAAGCGCTTTTATTTACATATATACATAAGTAGCATATGAAAATGAACATATATTTTTAAGTTACGGTCGGAAGTTGAACTAATAAATCTCTTACGGTCATAAAAAATGTTTTGTGGTTGCTTGACTTATTTGTACCCCATCAGGAGTGAATGCATTCTAAGTAAAGTTATATCTTATTGTATAATTTAAAGTCGGAATAATAATATATTTTTACATTCTTTTATACCTGCAGTTATGAAATATATATGCATAATATTTAAAACTTAAATAGTGGAGAGTATGTAGACATTCTCAGAAATTCTTAAAAAAAATTTCTAATACCTATTAAATATGTATACATATATGTAACAGTATCTGAAAATAGGAAAGACATTTCAAGTTTTCTAAAAAAGTGGAGAGTTATGAGTGAGAGTAGACTTATGAATAAATGCTAAGAAATTGATTTGTCAAACGAATACAGCTTTTAAAATGTTTACGTGAAGAAAGTGACGTATTTTTGTAATGTTTGGAGTTTGTAGACTTTTTCAAAAAGACTAAGTACTGTAAATACAAACTAAATACTTTTAAAATTGTTTACAGGCAAATGTAAATACACATTTTCCGAAAATAGAAAAAGCACCATAAGTTTTCTATAAAAGTGGAGAGTTTGTAGACTTATACATAAATGCTCAGAAATTTTTTTTTATATAAAACAAGCTTTTAAAATGTCTAAGCAAAGAAAATGACGAATTTTTCAAAGTGGAGAGTTTGTAGAGTTTCTATAAATGCTTGCAAATACTTAAAATATCGTTATTTTAAATTTGTTGCAACAACGGAATACAAATTGCATATTTCAGAAAAGTGGAGAGTTTGTAGAGTTTTTAAAAAAGGTTTTGCAATTTTTTTTTATGTCAGAAAACATTTTAGAATGACATAATTAATAAAAATAATTAATATTATATAGATGTTTGTAAAATGTAAAGTTTGTAAAATGCTTGAAAATTATTTGATTAAGCTCTTAAATTGGGTTATGAAGTTGAATACTTTGCAATTTAGGGCAAATTCATGATGCTGACATACCTACTTACAGATGTGCATACCTATATATTTACATATGTAGGTCAATTTTCTATATTTATGTATGTAGGCAATTTGTTTCCGTATAATATTAGTTCGCATAAATTGAAAAGTAACTATTTAGGTACGTATAACAAATCAAATAAAAATACCCATATCTTTGGCTTCCAATTTGATTCCACAAATTATGAGTTTATATATATATATATGTATATGTATACAGTGATTTTCTTATTACCAACAAATTTTCACCAAGCATAAATCGTAGGGAATTGTTGGCAAATTCTTACACCAAGCGGCATAAGCAGGCATGTGAGTGAATCATACGCCAACCATTACCACTTGTCACTATTCAATCCTAAATTGCAGACAAATATTAATAAAAAAGGGGTCAATTGTGGCCAAAGATAAAGTTGGGTAATAAAAATGATAGAAATATAAAAATCATTGCATATTTTCTGGCGCATAAATTATATTGACCTTTAGTTTAGACGACTCACATATAAGAGAAGAAACACATTTATTACATGCCTAAAAGTAGGCAAAATTTATGTATGTATATGACAAAGTAAAGAGTGAATAATAGAGGTAAGTAAATGCAATATAAGAATTAAAAACATACATACATATATGTAAGTTGAATTGGCTGCCAGAATCAAAGACCATTGACGGGAACAATATAAAGCATACTTTTGGGATGCAAGAGGGCATATAAATTTAATTCTTGGAGTGTTGAGTGACATTCAAAATGAGAAAGTGTTTTTGAGAAACTGTTGATTTTCAGAACTGTGTTAAATTTACTTAAATCATGCACATAAATAGGTATATATTGATTTTTGTTATATAATTTTAGGCGCAAAAGCCTTTGTAAGAAACCAAAGCAGCTTCTAACGAAGGAATATGCAGACACCAGCCACCTACGTACATACATATATAAATATAATTTCTTTTCTCCAAACACATACATATTCACTCTGCAATGACTTTGAATTTTTTGTTTGTTGTAACATACTTTCGAGCGCTATTTGTACATCTTGCTATTTGCCTGCTATTTATAGCATATGTAACAATTTAATTTTCCGAAAATTGCACTCACTCATCAATCTCATCAAGTAAATCGAAAATCGATTACTTCTTGCCAACGTTTTTCATTTCGGCATGTGCTTTCGTTTGCTTTGTGTTTCAGACAATAAAAAACAGTAGCATACATTTTTGCTGCATGTTAAATAAGAAGTACAAAATTTATTTAGTTAACAAATAATTGATGATGGTGAAAGGAAATGTGCGTGGAAGCGCAAAATTACAATTTAAATTTGTGAGCATGATATTGTAAAATGGAAAATTGCGCCAAGGAGGGAGAGCGAACGAATGAGAGAGAAAAAAGGAAGGCGAAAAGGAAGGAGGATGCAAGTAAATAATACATTTAATAATGGACGCCACAAGGTATGCTTTAGCGCCACAGAAATTAAAAAAAAAACAAGTAAGGAAGCCTAAGTTCGAGTGGAATCGAATATTATATACTCAGCTGTATGCTTTCATAGTTTGTTTTCGTTTGATGGAAACACGGCGTATTTTATATAAAGCGAGTGCCGCATAAAGTGGGTGTAGCCACGCCCATTTTCAACATTTTTATCAGTCATCCAACTAAGCATATGAATATTATTCTTTGTGCAAAATTTCAGTCCTTTTTGACTTCTATCTACAAAGATGTCACGTTACAAATTCTCAAAGGGTGTTCCAGAAATATCTTTGTTAAAAAGTAGGCGTGGTCATAAACCGATTTCAATAAATTTTTGCTACGCCCATTTTCCAAAATTTTTATATTTTTTGTTTCCGGTCTATTGTCGAACTCATGCCACAAAATTTATTTGACAAAGATATCGCTTAAAATGTTTTTATTAGGCCACTTTATAATACACATATATAAAAGTGGGCGTGGCCCTCAACCGATTTTGGAAAATTTTCGTCCAAACATTTGACTAAGTAAGTATATCACGCGTACCGAATTTCATCGATATATCTTTAACGGTTTCTGAGTTATGGCTTATAAACTTTCAATATTTTCCCATTTTCCAAAATTTTTGTTATTTTTGTTTTATGTCGGTAGTTGGACTACTGCCACAAAATTTCAGTGATAGATCTTTATATTTGACAGAGATATCGCTTAGAATGTTTTTATTAAGCCCCTTTATAGTTCCCATATATAAAAGTGGGCGTGGCCGTCAACCGATTTTGACAATTTTCCATCAAAACATTTGTCTAAGTAAGTAAATCACTCATACCAAATTTCATCGATATATCTTCAACAGTTTCTGAGTTATGACATATAAAACTTTCAATGTTTGACCCTTAATAAGTGGGCGTGGCACCGCCCATTTTCCAAAATTTCGTCAAATTTCTTCATAAAGGCCTGAGCTCAATACGTGGGTGAAATTTCATCGCTCCAGCTATATTATTCGCTGAGATACCAAATTTCCGATTTTCTCTATATAGGAAAAGTGGGCGCGGTCATGGTCCGATTTCGCCCATTTTCAATACCAACCGTCCCAGTCTCGATACCAACTTGCATTCCAAATTTCATCAAAATATCTCAATTTTTGCGCGAGTTATCGTGCGCACAGACGGACAGACGGACAGACGGACGGACATGGCTCAATCGATTTCTCTTTTCACCCTGATCATTTTGATATATATAAGTCTATATCTATTTCGATTATTTAATTCTGTTACAATCCACCGTTAGGAAATCAAAACTATAATACTCTATGTACTAGTACAGCTGAGTATAAAAATGTAATGTAATGCGAGTAATTCTAAGGGTGCGATTATGTTGGATCGAAAGTTGTAAGCAGATTCTCATATAGTGCTCATTAGATAGAATCTAGGAATTACTTTGTCTCAAATAAATTACAGCAATAAACCAATAAAAAAATAAACGGGTAAAATTTTATTTGAAGCACTTACATCCGGTTTTTAGAAAGTCTACAAACTCTACTCTTAACAAAGCAGGGTTATTTGCTTTACTAAAGGTTATTTAGTTTTTTATGTTACTAACATGAGATAAATAATTTCGCATCGTCTTACGAAAAGTCTACAAACTCTCCACTTCATAAACAGGGGTTATTAGTGGTATTGCGTTCCGTTAAAAGTCTTACTAACATGAGAAAAACCATTTAGCACCGTTTTACGAACTCTACAAACTCTCCTCTTAACAAAAAAAGGGGTATTTGCTTCATTAAGCGTTACTTAAAACTTTTAAAAGTCTAAGTAACATGAGATAAATAATTTCGCATCGTTTTACGAAAAGTCTACAAACTCTCACCTTCACGAAAAAGGTTTATTTGTGCTGTTAAAGGTTACTAAAGGCCTTTAAAGGTTTTATTGACTAGGGAAAATCATTTTCGACCCATTTTACGAAAAGTCTACAAATTCCCCACTTCAAAAACAAGTGTTATTTGTGCTTTTTAAGGTTGATAAAGGCTTTTAAAAGTATTAGTGGCCATGAAGAGAATAATTTCGCACTGTTTTACGAACACGTCTACAAACTCTCCACTACATTAAACAGCTATTACTAGCTTCTACTAAAGGCCACAAAAGGCCTTTGAAATGCTTAGTGCCTAACATGAAAAAAAACTATTTTGCATCGTTTTACGAAAAGTCTTCAAATTCTCCACTTCCAAAAAAGGATAGTTTATGCTATTAAAGGCTTTTAAAAGTCTAAGTAACACGAGAAAAACAATTTCGAAGTATTACCGAAAAAGTCTTCGAAACACTCCAAAGCTAAAATTACAACGTTTATGCAAGTTTGCGAAAATTCGAAAGTTTCTCATGCTTATGCTTATAATTATGTTCATTCCATTCCCTCTCTTCACACACATTATTTTTTCACACAAACGCATATAAATTTACAAATATGTACAAAAAAAAAGATTTACTCTGCTGTGGGCCACTTAAATGTCCGTAATAAAACTTAACCCAATGTGCATTCGTTTTGAAAAAAGTAAAAGCTAAACTTTGTAGCTTCACTACTCAGCAAACAGCGCACTTTTGCCTCCAAAAAAAGGAAGAAGAACGTCATAAAAACTGTTTATTTTCTCAAGCCAAAAGAAGGATAAAAAAAGCTAATGCTTACACTTTTCCTGCCATTTATCTGGCAACATTGTCTCTTGAGACTTAGCATGGATTGTTGTTGCTACTCGGAAATTCTAAGATTAGTTGAACTTTTTTGTAATGAAAATAAATACGTAGACAAGTGGATTAAAGTAACCACTTTGTGGAATTATTTCAAGAGCAACTACTCACGTACATATGTATATGTGTATCTCTGTTGTCCTTGTTAGTTCATAAAACGGAAGGCAAAAAATTACCTTCATAGAGCTAAAGGGACGTAACAAAGTTACGCTTGTGTGTACCATTGGAGTGTAAAGCAAAATAGTTTTGCTCTGTAAAAGCCAAGAAAGGTGATGATTTAGATTGCGACTAAGATTAGAATTAAAATTTAAATTAATTTGAAGATTAATGTTTCTTTTGGGAACCACGCATGCCCTTACAAACTTTGCTGGTTCATGAAACGCCAATCAAAGCTCAATTAACACCATTTTTGAAATCAAATATGTACTTTTTTAGCTACTCCGCTGCATCCAACGCGAAGAATATTATTTTCAAATCGATTAATGATTGCTATGCTCTTCTCCAAATATTTAATGAATATGAAATTTAAAACCTGCTGCGGTTAGCTTTGACAAATTAACGTCTATCATTTATCACTCAAAGGCGTGAATTGATCCAAGATTATCAAGAAATTGTGGCTTCCTTGCGATGGTTGATGATTAATGACTTAAAGAATATCAGAGTTTTTGTTTTAATGGACCAACTAAATTGCTGAGAGTGAATAAATAAAACTTAGGCGTCTGTGGTAGTAAGTGAACAAGTGCCGCAAGCCAAAGATGCTTTGATGACCATGGAAATTGTTAGAATTAAGGGGGGGAGGGCAAATAAAGCATGAAAAGGGTAAAAAATGTTAGATAAATAAAAAGAAAAAAAAAGAGTGCAAAAAATTCTACAAAAGTTAGCTACATTTGTTATACGCTAAAACCGAGTAGGTAAGCAAATCAAATTAAACGACAATCAGCATTAAATGGGAAAGAAAAACAGACAAACGATTTATCAAAAAGCGCTCACATGTTGTAAATGTTGAAGAAAGCAAAGAGGGCAACCTTTCAGCTTACCTCGATAGGGCTTCAATGATGTGCGAAAAGCAAAAACAAAGTTAGGTATAAAAAAATACAAAAAAATGAACTGAAAAAGTTTTTTCGGAATTGAATTCATCGAAATTACAGCAAGCACATAAAATAACGGATAACAATTTTTTTCGTTATTGAAAATCGATATTCCATTTCTTTTCGAAAATTTACGGGATGACATAAAATGCATAGAAATAAAAGTCAAGTTCTTTTTTTAAAATTTTTTTTTGAAGTCAAAAATAGATCTTCAATTTTTTTCGAAAATTCACGGAGTGAGATAAAATGCATAGACACAAAGCTAAATTTTTTTTGAAAAATTTTTTTCGTTGTCGTAAGTTGATATTCAAATTTTTTCGAAAATTCACGAAATTACATAAAATGCATAGAAACAAAATTCAAGTTTTTTACTAAAATTTTTTTGTATGCCGCAAATCAATATTTTATATTTTTCGAAATTTCTCGAAATGTCATAAACTGCATAGAAACAAAACTAAATCTTTATTTTCATTTAAAATTTTTTCGATGTCGAAAATCGACATTCGAACTTTTTCGAAGATTCAAGAAATTTTATAAAATGCATAGAAATAAAACTCAGTTTTATTTTATTTACACTTTGTTCGATGTGTAACGTCGATCTTCGAAATTACGGAAGCCTAAATAGTAAAATATTGTGAAAATTTGTTTTCTTTTATAGTCGATGCCGAATAGTTTCGGTGTGAAATATCAATCTTCGAATTTTTCGAAATTGCCTAAAATTCCTGAAATAATTAATTATTAATAATAATAACTTAATTATAACTTTTTTTGGATCCTGCGTTAATAATTAAAAAATACTAGTAAACCTGGCCACGCGATGCTGTGGCTTTCAATTACACTGTGCGATAATTTGAGGGTGGAGGACCACTTATTGTCACATCTGAAAATTTTTTTGTATTGCCATTTTAAATTTGTCTTCCCCTTAAAAATGACAGAATATAAATTGGCTTTAAGTCCATAGGTTCTTATTGATAAAATATAAAATGATGCATATATATAGGTACATAGTTACTGGTTATTTTTATTTTCTGTGGATCTAGATTTTTTATACAAAGATTTTGTAGCGAAGTTTTATGCCGAATAATTTTCTAGAATATTTTAACCCTCCAAAAGGCCATTTTTCGTACTTCTCTTTCCCTTTATAGTTTCTTTTCTAGTTCTCTTTCTCTTCCCCTCTCTATTTTATTTGCTCTTTTTTTCCTTTACCCATTTTATTTTCCGTACTCTTTCCTCTTTTGCTTCCTTTCCCTAGCCATTTCTGTCCCTTCCCTTTTATTACTCATATACAGTGAAAGAGTTTTCATGGCACTTCAAATTTAAAAATCAGCAAACTTTAGCGTAAAAAAATTAATTTTTGAACAGGCGGTAACCCTTTTTGTAAAAATTATAAATAATTATTAGTTTTCAAACAAAGCCCTTTCATATGGCACCTGAAATTTAAAAATCAAACAAACTGTACAGCAGAATTAAATTTTTAAACAGGTGGCAACTCTTTTCAAAAAAATCAAACCTTCCTGCAAATCTAGATGCCAAGCACTTTTATTTGACACCCCATTTTCCAAAATCGGTATAGCGGTGTAAAAGTTATGGTGCGTACAAAAAATCGGTTAGCGTAATATATATAAAGATATTCTATACCGGAAACCGAATTGCCTAAAATGTACTACAATCACAATTTTTGTTTTCATAATAGAAAAAAATGTCTCCATAAAAAAGTGCAAAAAATAATTGATAATATCTAATAATAAAAATATTTATAAACAATTTTGTTGTTGCTGTACGAGATAAATATTTAAGTTGTGAATTTCGAGTTTTATTTTGATTTGAAATTCAATAAAAATGCAAATATGTATTTCCACATATTAATCATACACACACACACACATATGCACATGGTCATCAATCGATAGCGAAAAAATTGTGGCACTGGAAACATTTCACAAGAAAGCGATAATAAAAACTAAAAAACACTTAGTAAAAAAAAGTTGTGTTTACGTGAGCACTCATACGCACTGGTGGCTCACAAGAAAAAACATGTATGGGTTTTATATATACTTGTATGTACAATGTATGTGCATAAGTACGTATGTATGTATGGATGTATGCGGAAATATCATTAAAATTCTTTTTAAAACCGAAAATAACACAAAAAAAGCAGTTGACGCGTGCCGTTGTGCCTTTCATTTATGTGCATATATATCTTTTGTTATTTATCTTCTTATTTGTTATCGTTGCTTTTCCATTTTCGCTACATTTTGCCTATGAGTGGGCAATGTACATATGTACATTGCTTTAAGAGGAAGAAGAAGAAGAAGAGCACATAAAAAGGGGTTCTCTACAAAAAATATTTATTTAACACTTCCTTTCTTTTTATTTACGTTATTTATGCTTGCTCAGCCGCTGCCGTTAGCGGTGCCTCTTTTTATTTCTTTTGTTTATTTCCCAATTGTATTTTTAATAGATTGTCGTGCTATTTTGTGGTTTATACATACATACGTACGTTCTCAGTCAGTATTTTGTATGAAATCGATCAATAAATGAATTTTCAGACAAAACGTTTTGCTACCAATTGCGTTTTGCGAATTTAATTTATTTTAAGAAGTATTTCGCTTAAACATACAGACATACATAAAATCTCGGAGAACAGGTAAAAGCGCTCCTGTCTTCGGCCGTACCGAACTTACTTATCATAAAAATACACCCACATACTACCAAACCGAAAGTGGATATCTCAGAAACAGCGCACATAGGTAGATTTTTAAGTTTTATGTGGCCAAAAATATTTTATTGTCTAAATCTATTCCAAATTGCTTGTTTAATGCAAAATTTTAATAATTTGTGTTAAAAGTTGATTTTATTGAAAAATATATACAGTGACTCCAAAAAAAATCATACGCCAGAGTTTTTAAATTTATTTCAAAGAGTTCTGTCGAAAATATTACTTTCCTATTTTCGTTTAAAAATATATAGACAATTTTTCAATAAAAATCGTTTTAAGCAGGATTTCTAAGCTTATGGAAGAAATCCGAAAAATCGTAGAAATTTCTAAAAGTGGATTAAAAATTTCAAAGCGCGGCCAGAATTTATAAAAGATTTTTTAGGAGATTTCTAAGTGTACTGTTATGTAGCCAACCAATTTTAGTGTAAAAAATTAAATTCTCAATGCTGTGGAAAATTCCGTCGATTTTATAAGTTTTTTTTCTGTAGGGTGTTTGGCTTATAAGTATATGAGACCGTTCCAATTAAAATTTCCGAAAATCCAATGAAAATTTTGAAAAATTTGAATTTTCCATATCATTATATTAAAATTGAATGAGCTGCAAAATTGCGTACTCAAAACTCTTCTAAAAAATGTAGCTTTAGGATTCTTAGCCCCTTTTTATGATAAGTATTTCCTTTACTTTGAAAAATTGGAAATACTAAAAATACGAAAGCAGGTAATTTTCCAAATAGGCCAGTTTTCAATCCATTCTTGATAATTTCTGGCTTTGCATTTTTCCGTAGAGAAATTGACGGGTAACTAATTTTTTTCCAGATGAACCAGGAGAATCTTCGATGAAAATGAAAAAAAAAAAAAAAAAAATTGTTTGGACATTTTTTCAATGTATATTTTTTTACCCCAGCCGCACCTGTCTGCAGCTGATTTTCATCAGAACCATAAGAAAAGACTACCCACTATTAAAATGCGTAACAATTTTGAGGCGATCGGAGGCGATAATATAACTAAAATGCTTTTGAATTAAAAAATGAACAATATTTTTTCAAGAAAACGCAATATGCTTAAAAGCTTCAAAATGGTGGGTCTCATAATTCTGATCATATTTGTATATATTTTCATGCTTATAACTCTTCTCCTTCTGATACTTTCGACAAATCTGTTTTGGCACAAATTTATAATACCATTTCATGAGACACAGCAGCGATTCGAATGGGACTGACGTATAGCCACTTTTTATACTTTTGGTTTGTTGGGTTGTATACGTGTGTGCGTGTATTTCAACTGAGATAAATTTGCTTATTTGATTATTTTCGCACATCAATAATCACGCACGCACACCATCCATGTATAAAAATACATACAAATATACTTGTACATATGTACTCTTATCTATGGTTTTTCACATTTTATTACTTTTTTGTGCTGAAAAGCGTACGCATTGGCTTATTTATGTGCCGCTAGTTTATAATAAAAACTGTGCATATTGTCAATAACACGCTCTCATGTGCAACAACAGCACATTAACAAAAAAAAAAGAAACAAAAGTGAAACAAAAAAAAGGAAACAAAGGAAAAAACCAAAATACGCTCAGGTGTTTGTATGCGAAATTACGAGTGCAGCGGGTCTTTCTTACGATTACAATAAATTCATTATATAAAAACCAAAAAAAAAAAAGAAAATGAAATATTGCTCTTGGCACCTGCACGCCTTGTGATAATTTGCTTTTGATTCACTTTTGTTACTAGATACATATATATTTTTATTAATTATTAATCGCTTCTTCTCTTTTTTATATTTATCCAATTATCATCACTTCAATCACCTGATCAACCCCTTAAACACATTCTTCTTCTTGCGCAATGAAAATAAATAAGTATATTTTTGAAACTTGGTTACTTGATTGCCTTGTTAAGTGCTTTTCGTCAATTTAATTTTGTACCGAAAATAATCGTTACTCAATTAAGATTGCTTGTGAAGCATGCCTGTGCAAATTCAATGCCGAATGGCGTCGTTTGAAGGCAATGATTGAATTTCAAAAATGAGAAGCTAAGGTGTGCAACATCTTGAAGCAGTGACAGAAGTAGAAGTTGAAGATTAGAGTGAGTATTTGGTTAAGATGTTGATGGAATTTGGAATGTTTATGTAGATGCTTTGGGCTAATTTAGTTAATTGTGCTAATGAATATTAATTTATAACGACAAAGTCTGTTCTTCTTTTTTTCTGCCTCTCTTGTGGCTAATTTAGCTTTTGTCTAAATAAATGAGTATACTGTTGAAACTAAGGAAACTGCTAACAATAGGAAATAGGCTACAGTTAGTTAACGAAAGCTGTTTAGTTAGCCTTGGTCGAAGCTTCTTTGAAATAGTTTAGAATTGTAAGCTAAATAGTAATTTCGAGGAAGAATTATTTTGAGGAAAACGATAAACCAAAGCCACAAAAAAAAACAACAAATTTAAGCAATTTCAAAAATTAAAATCAAGAAGCAAGAGCAAGAAGCAAGAATCAAGTATTAACAATAAGGAATAAATATTCAAGTTTTAGGAATAAAGAATCAAGGATAAAGAATCATGATTGGAGAATCAATAATTAAGAAATAAAAATCAATAATCAAGAACTAAGAATCAAGTATTAGGAATAAAGAATCAAGTATTAGGAATAAAGAATCAAGTATTAGGAATAAAGAATCAAAATTCAAAGAAACAAATTATTCTACGATAGATTCAGCAAACTGCTCATTGCATTGCATTCGACATAACAGAAGCTACGGTAATGACCGACATGGCGTATACGTAACTAAAATTAGTGGCAAAGCTAAAAGCGCAATGCTGAAGTAAATAAATATAAATTGTAAGCGATTCTTTGCAAGTGGAAAGGTTAAATATTTATTTGCATAACGTTCACTTTTATTCTTTGACAAAAACAAATATATGTACGTACGTATATATGTACATACGTAGGTGCATGCCCTGCAGTAAATGTCTATAGAGAAACAGTATTGATTCGCTATATACTTAGTCACCAGTAGCTGGATTCAGTAACATTAGACGACAACGCAAATCGAGTAGTTAGCTTAACAACAATGACGTTTGCAGTGACAACAGTAGGATTCGCTAACTTATTTTTCACGACATAAAACAGCTGACTTTTAGTATTTATTCAAAATGACAAAAAGCTGAAACTCTGCTCACCTCAGCTGTTTGAAACGTTGATATTTACGAAAAGCACAAAAAGGAATGTGCAAAACTGCAAAAGTAAATTTTCTTAATATAAATTTTCTTAATAAATATAAATAAATATAAATAAATATGTAAGTAAATATAATTAGTATTAATATATATATATGTATTAGTCAAATATTGAGGCATTTATTAAGATGTCCCCACGCGTGTGTACCAATGCAAATGCTTGTGATAACATTTGTATAGTAATACATATGTGAGGTAATTAATTTAAAAAAATTTGCTTAATTCAAGTAACTTATTGTCTATTTTATTTGAATATCTAGTCAAAACCAATTCCGAATATCTATTTATCAAATATAAGAAAAATATTTGGCTTTAAACCTTTCTCACAAGTTTTCTCACAAATAAACAACACAAAACTACAAGTCGTCAAATCACTGACATTGACGGCAACAGCTGTTTGTTCGATCGCGAATGTTGTTAAAATTGGGTAGTAAATTCCGCTACAGGACTACTTCCCACAAAAGTGACATAGAATGTAATTTTCTAAAGACATTTAACATGTACATTTTATTGCATTTATACAGACGCACAATGGGTGATTGCGGCCAAAAATAAATTCGAAATTAAAGTATGAGTAAAACCATATTTTTAAATAGAGATCGACAGATATATCAAATTGTAATAAAAAAGCATATATAAAAATTTTTGAGTCTCTTTTCGTTTAGCCGTACAGGGTGCCCAAAGTTGAGCAAAAAATAGGTTCTTTTATTTCTCAATGAACACACCTCATACAAAATGATCTATTTCATTTAATTTTTAACATACGAACTCGAGTAATACATCATTACATAGATAATGATTTTCTCTTTCAGAGGTTATAACCTGGTTGTAAATAGCGTCACTATTGAATATATATGAATTTTCAAATATTGACAAAAAATGCCGATGAGAAAAAAATTTTGCTCGACTTTGAACAAAAAAATTTCAAAAACAAAAAATATGACCTCCTCAATTTTTTTTATGCTGTGAAACAATATATTCTTAATCAAACTGCATTTTCATTTTAAAAATCCACTTGCTCCATTTGCTTTTATAATTCTATTCCCACTTGCCTAAAACAGCGTTTTTGTAAACGCATTAATTATGTTAGTTTTGACATTATGAAAAACGTTTATATTTATGCAACTAAGCGAATATTTCTTTATCGTCTTGTAGTAAATGGTGCATACTTTCAAATTATGAGGTAATTTTTTTTTATCATGGTTAATTCATATCTTTGGTAGCTTTTTTCTTTTGGAATATAAAAAAAATGTGTAAAAATTGTAATGTAATGTAAAATGAAATTAAAAAAAAACAAAAAATATGACCTCCTCAATTTTTTAATATTTGATAGCCCTAAATGTCTTTTATAAACAAGTGAAAAAATCATAAAAATTCGTTTGCTCCATTTTGTTTTATGAACCTTTTTATGGAAGGTGTTTTTTAAGTTTCCGTACATTTTTCCCATACAAAATGCCCAGAAGTATGCTTCAAAAAGTTTTAATTTTTTTGTATGGGGAATATTTGTCAAAATGATGAAACGTAAATATCCATATTTCCAATTCTAATTAAGATATTCGAAGAAACTAAACTGTTTTCAAGGGTAATGATTGTGCTTTCAATTGGTTTAATCGAATTTGAGAGGAAATTAATTACATAAAAGATATTAAGCAGGGAATAGAGCCAAAAAACGTGTTTTTTGCCTGTTTGGGCATGAATATCTCAGAAACTAGAACTAATTTGGAAAATCTGACTCCAGATTCAGGTTTAGCACACTGAAATCCTTTATAAAAGTGTAATTCCATTTCTGGTATAAAATTTTTTTGAAATGCAATTTTTTTGTATGAAAATTTTAGATAAATGCTTATAAAATACTTAAAGGTGCATATAATTTAAATGTAACAAGTAAGGAAGCCTAAGTTCGAGTGGAATCGAACATTAGATACTCAGCTGTATGCTTTCATTGTTTGTTTGCGTTTGATGGAAACACGGTGTATTTTATATGAATCGAGTGCCGCATAAAGTGGGCGCAGCCACGCCCATTTTCAAAATTTCTATCAGCCATCCAACTAAGCATATGAATATTATTCTTTGTACAAAATTTCATTCCTTTATGACTTCTAGTTACAAAGATGCCACGTTACAAATTCCCAAAGGGTGTTCCAGAAATATCTTTGTTAAAAAGTAGGCGTGGTCATAAACCGATTTCAATAAATTTTTGCGTGTCTATTAACACAAGTTATAAAAGTGTATAAACCAAGTTTCGTCATAATATCTCAATTATTTGTCGAGTTATGGGCTCCGAAATCTCGTTGATTCCTTTGTCTGAAAAGAGGCGGTGCCACGCCCATTTTCCGAAATTTTTCTATTTTTTGTTTCCGATCTATTGTAGAACTCATGCCACAAAATTTCAATGAATTATCTTTATATTTGACAAAGATATCGCTTAAAATGTTTTTATTAGGCCACTTTATAATACCCATATATAAAAGTGGGCGTGGTCGTCAACCGATTTGGCTAAAATTTTCAACATGTATTACCACAAGTAATAAAAGTGTACACACCAAGTTTCATCATTATATATCAATTATTTGTCGAGTTATGGGCTCAGAAATCTCGTATATTCCAGCTTCTAAAAAGAGGCGGTGCCACGCCCATTTTCCAAAATTTTTGTGATTTTTGTTTTATGTCCGTAGTTAGACTCCTGCCATAAAATTTTAATGATATATCTTTATATTTGACAGAAATATCGCTTAAAATGTTTTTATTAGGCCCCTTTATAGTTCCCATATATAAAAGTGGGCGTGGCCGTCAACCGATTTTCACAATTTTCCGTCAAAACATTTGTCTAAATAAGTACATCAGGCATACCAAATTTCATCGCTATATCTTCAACGGTTTCTGAGTTATGACATATAAAACTTTCAATGTTTGACCCTTAATAAGTGGGCGTGGCACCGCCCATTTTCCAAAATTTCATCAAATTTCTTCCTAGGGGCGTGAGTTCAACACGTGGGTAAAATTTCATCGCTCCAGCTATATTAGTGACTGAGATACCAAATTTCCGATTTTTTCTATATAGGAAAAGTGGGCGAGGTCATGGTCCGATTTCGCCCATTTTCAATACCAACCGTCCCAGTCTCGATACCAACTTGCATTTCAAATTTCATCAAAATATCTCAATTTTTGCGCGAGTTAGAGTATTTACAGACGGACAGACGGACAGACGGACGGACAGACGGACGGACAGACGGACGGACGGACATGGCTCAATCGATTTCTCTTTTCACCCTGATCATTTTGATATATATAAGTCTATATCTGTCTCGATTATTTCATTCTGTTACAATCCACCGTTATGTGATTAAAACTATAATACTCTGTGTACTAGTACAGCTGAGTATAAAAACGGTGAAGTGCTTTACCCCTTTTCCAAAATGATTAATGCATTTGATTTATATTTCAAAAGTGTTTACACTAATCAAAATTGAGCATTTTAGCTATAATAGTTAGGAAAATGCTGAAATTTCAAAAATACCGTTATATAGGAGGTGGGCGTATTTGTGGGTGGATTTTGTTCAAATTTTCACAGTTTGCTAATTTCAACCAGCTTAAGTTCCGAGTTTCAAGATTCTAGCTCAATTATTAATACTAGTATCGCCGGTGCTCGAAATTCGACCATGCAATTTATTTTTTCAACTTTGTATTGGTACAAAAATTATTCCTTTTCGCGGAGATAAGCAACACTTTCCAAATTCCAGTTGTACCGCAACACTGATTTGCCCTTTTGATCACGGTCCGACGCGAAATCATGGTCAAAATCAAGGCAGATCTAGGAAGGCAGGCCCGGTGGCGAATTCAGAAATTTCCCAAGTATTTTGTTATTGTAATTGGTAGAGTGTAATATCAAAATGATATTTTGCCGTGGTTAAAATCTGAATTCGCTTGGGGCTCGTTCATTCCTATTGGCCATGATGTGAATTCGCTTTGATTTTGACATTACACTCTACCTTTGTAAAAAAAATAAGTTTTTCAATTCGCCGCCGAGCCTACCTGTTAGATATGCCTTCGTCAAAATTAAAATTACTCAGTGCTCTCCCGCCCTCTCTCTCATTTTTCGTTTTAATGGAAAAGCAATAGGAGATATTTGGCCGCGTTGAGTTTGATCTGAGCGTAAACTGGACCAATGCATATAAAATAGAGAGAGGGCTTTTAAATTAAAGCGACTCTTCAACTGTGTTTACGATATTTGTAAACACGTTTATGATATCTATTTCTCTTAACTAAAAACTTCATTTATTAATTATAAAGAAATTAAATAATTTATAAAAAAAATTATGTGCCTATGCACTGCTCCTGACTCATACGAACACATCCATATCAATTTTATGTAGATATGAGTATGTTAAATGTGCTAAACAGCCTGGCAATTGTTTGTATGGGAAAAATGTTAGCCTATTAATATATAGATTTTTGGCCGCGTTTGTATGGAGGTGTCCCCACTGTGAGACGTATTGACAAAGTACCTCTCTTGGGGCCATATGGAGACAATGTGACCATAGATTCCCTATATCATTGTGCTCTTTTCCAATAAAAATGCATGCAATTTAAACATTTAGATACATATGTGTATGTATAATTCTTGTATTAGCTTATTCATTTGTAATTTTTATAAATAATAAAGAATATATAACATTAATGTTTAGTAAAAATGAGTGAATTATCTCTAATTAACTATATTTGTATAAATAAAAGCATTTTTTCATTTCGTATAAACAAACTCTCTAAACATCATACATTCTACTAATCGCGGAACAATGATAGAAGCCCACGAACTTCCTGTCCCTATAAAGTGCGGGATGTTGCCACAAGAAATCCCTCCAAGGCCACAGATGCGTTCACGACATACCCATGCTTGCTGAATCTGGATTATCCGGGGACTATTCGCTTTCCTCTGTCCTTATACTCGACCAAGAAATGAATCTTCCGCAGGTGTAGGGAGGCTTTGTATCCGTATCTAATACGAAGAACTTCCAAAGAGCCAATGTTTATAAAAATTTTGTACTTCTATATTTGTCGACATTTGAACTAGTGCAGTTGTCGCTGTAGAATACATAATGACCTGAAAACACCTGTCACCATATTTACTGCAGGGTACACACATATGTATGTATCTGTATTTGCGTACATATGTATACCTACATGCAACAAAAAGAAATTTTAAATTAAATTTTTTTGCGAAATAAAATAAAAATAAAATCTTGTTTTCTATTTAAATTTAAAAGCCATACCAGTTGAGCCTTGTATTTGATATAAAATAAATTTATATTAGGGTGTCCCAAAAAAAAATTAAAAAAATTTAGTGCTCCCTAATTCAGATTTGCTGGAAAGGCTTCAAATATGTATACCAAAGGAAATTTGTTGTACCTAAAGAAGCATTTCCGAAGTTTTGAACCACTCTCATTACAACAGTGAATATACATATAACATTTTTTAACAAAAAAGAAAACCTAAATCTTTTTCACAATATAAATTTCCCTTTACAACCCCAATGTACACCGCTATACCTACGAATTATGCAGCCAACTCAACAGCAAAGGTCACATGTGACATTAATTTAAAAAAGCCAATGCCAAATGTGTGACAGAAATAGCTGAAAATGGCTGCGTCCACTCCACTTTGCCCCTTTCTGTTCTCTATTACAACTATGTCATGCTGGGCTGCTGTCAAATGGCATAACAACGGTCACGACGATAACAGCAACAACAACAACAACAACAACAACAACAACAACAAAATAAACAAGGAAATATTTGATTTTTGGTAACATTCCGAGATTTGCGGTTGAAATTTTGAAAGTGAAATGGTTGGAAAAGAAATTGCAATCGCTTGATCGTTAGCAACACATACACATACATATGTACACATGTTGCTAAATAATGGAGGTAGAACAAATTATAGGCTGCATAGGTAAGCGTGTGCGAGTGTATTAAAAAAGCAGAGGTTTATGGTGGGCAAATGGGTATAAAAATTTATGATAATTGAAAATGTTTTTTTCTTTTTTGCTTAGAAATTTGAATTTCCATTCATTTTTTTTTTGCGAAAGAAATTCCTTTAATAAAAAAAATGAATAAAGTAATAGTAGCATACTTGAAAGGCGCATTTCATGCACAAATTAATACTTAGAATTTAAATAGAACATACTGAAAAAATTATGCTTCCCAATTTGACATTTTCAATTTTTTTCTTGCACTCACCTTCGAAAAGTTTAGTGCCGCAAGTAAGTAATAATAAATAAATGAAATTTTAGTACTAGAATCGTGCAGTTGCGTTAATTTCAGAAAAATGTAAATACTAAAGAATTCAATTTAAATGCCAAATATTTGTTAGTTTAATGTTATTGAAAAATTAAGTTAGCGCACATGCCAATTACTGCAAATTATTGCTTCAGCGCCTAAAAGTATAACGCAAATTTAAATTTAATAACATTTACAAGCTTTGCTACGCTTGACAAGCAGCCGATTGCCCTTTAGCTTTACTAAAGCATATGCACATAAATAGATTAAATAGGCCGTTGGTGGAGGCGTATGTGTAGGTAACCAAAATAAGATTAAAAAAAATCACAATTTAATGTAAATTTTTTTTGAAAACTAAATTACGTAAATGCAGATTAGAAGCATAAAAAGGAGCTTGTAAATTTTTTTCGGTAAGCCAGTCGGTTTAATTTGCGCTGGAAGCTAATTGGGCCTAATAAATTGTGAAATCAAATGAGGCAAATTAAATTTGAGCGACTAGTTTGATGCCGGAAAATTTAGAGTTTTCTATAACGTTCATGTATCTGGTAAAAATCATAAGTACTAAACACTTGTATAGCAAAAATCTTAGTACAAAATTAAATGCAACATTTTGCATAGATATGTACCTGCATTTGTACATAATAATGTTTCCTTAAACAAAAGCATTTCTGGTTTGAATGTTTTCGTTTGAAATTGTGGAAATTCCCAACGTTTGCATGAAAAATTGTGCACTTGAATTAAATTTGTTATACATGTAAAAGAGAATGCACTTATGCTCATAAATATCCTCTTAAAACAATACATAAGTGCATGTCGTAAATTTCAGTGTTCACGGCAAATCACAAAGTTGTCGAATGGAAATAAGCTGGAGCAGAAAGAAGATATGAATGTGGAAAAAAGCAAGAAAGCGTAAAACGACCAACGGCAAACGGAATGTACATAAATGCACGATAAATGTACTAAATAAACATTTGTAATAAGAATTTGCATCGCATTGCAAGTAATAAAATTTTGCAGAAATATATTAATTTTGAAAACTTGTAGATATTGAAAATTCTTTCACAGCATTAACAAAATATTTGTAGAATCTTATTCGTCACCAAATTGTGTCAAAATCTTGTACTAAAATGCGCTATTAAAATTGGAGGCATTGAATAATTGAGTACTCAAATTTAATACTTGATATCCTCTACTAAAATATATACTTTTTTTCAACTTCAATACTGAAATTTTGTACTAAGAAGTTAGGTTGTGTAGATAATAACAATTTAGTGTTAAGATTTAACGCTACCAATATGTACTAAATACTAATTTGATACGAAGTGTACTAAAGACTTGAAATTTTGTTTTTTCTATTAGAAAGTGGTGTACTAAAATTTAGTACTTCACCTTTTTCACTCAGACGTATTTTTTTAGCTGCGCTAAAAAGCTGTGTAGTAAATATTAGTACACAAATTTTGTGCACAATTTTTTTTTTAATTTTTCTTGCCAATTTTTGCATTATGTACTAAAAATTTCTGTACTAAATTTTGGTACTTAAGCCTTTTTACTCAAACGTAGTTCTTCAGCTATGTCAAGCAATTGTGTAGTAAAATTTAGTATAGAATTTTTATTTTTTTTTACCAATTTTTTTACTGAAAAGTTGTGTACTAAAATTTAGTACGTAACCCTTTTCACTTAAATGTATTACTTTAGCTGTGCCAAACATTTGCGTTCGGAGCCGGCATAAAACTGTGGGTGCACCCGATTAGTAGGGAAAACCAAAGTTAAGGAGCGCACCTCGAATTGGGAGAGAAGCTCGGCCATAAAACTCGTCAGAGTTATAATAGCTCCAGTGTATTATTATTATTATTATTAAACATTTGTGTAGTAAAATTTGGAACTAGTACAATTTTTTTCCTGCCAATTTCTTTAACTTTAAAGTTGTACACTAAATTTAAGTACTTAAACTTTTTTCGTAAACTATTACTTTAGCTGTGTCAAACATTTGTATAGTAAGATTTAGTACTAAAATTTTTATTTTTCATGCCAATTTCTTATACTGAAAAGATGTGTACTAAAATTAAATAACTAATCCTTTTTACTCAAATGTATTTCTTTAGCTGTACCAAAGGGTTGTGTAAAATTTAGTACAAACTTCTTTTAAAACTTTTCTTGCCAATTTTTTTATTACTATAAAGTTGTGCACTAAAATTTAGTACTTAACATTTTTTACTCAAGGATATTTCTTCAGTTGTCTAGTAAAATTTGGTACTAAAATTTTGCACTATTTTTTATTTTTCTTGCCAATTTTTGTATTAATATAAAGTTTTGTACTAAAATTTAGTACATAATCTTTTTTATTCAAGTGTATTTCTTCAGTAAACTTTGGTACCAAAATTTCGTACGAAATTTTTTTTTTTAATTTTCTTAACAATTTCTTTTTATTTTAAAGTTTTGTACTAAAATTTAGTACTGAACCTTTTTTACTCAAGTGTATTTATTTAGCTACGATAAAAGGTTGTGTACTAAAATTTAGTACTTAACCGTTTTTCCTTAAGGATATTTCTTCAGTTGTGTAGTAAAATTTAGTACTACCTTTTTTTATTTTTCTTGCCAATTTTTGTATTAATATAAAGTTGTATACTAAAAGTTAGTACTTAACCTTTTTTACTCATGTGTACTTCTTCAGTAAAATTTGGTACTAAAATTTCGTACGAAATTTTTTTTTAAATTTTCTTAACAATTTCTTTTTATTTTAAAGTTTTGTACTAAAATTTAGTACTGCACCTTTTTTACTCAAGTGTATTTATTTAGCTACGATAAAAAGTTTTGTACTAAAATTTAGTACTAAAATTTGTACAAAAATTTAGTAGTACAATTTACATACTAAAAGTACATTTTACAATCCTTCACATCTTTCGAAATATCGCTTCTGTACTCTTAAATTTAAAAATTGATTGGAATACTTTCAACAAAGGAGGAATTGAATGAATGCCTACAACTTTTCTTTGCCCAAGCTCTTGCTCACACCTTAATGGGCCTATTTATGATATGTAAATACATACACATATGTAAATATATCCATATTTATGTAAGTACCCTGCAGTATTTATCAGCTGGAAAACAGCACATATTTCCTACTGAATATTCAGTAGAGATGTAGTTCTAAAATCTGAAATTTCCCTTTCGTTTTTATATAAAGGTGGCGTCGAAAATCAACTACCTAAAAACTGCTGAACGAGAAGGGAGCGTTTCTGTAGGAAAAAAGGCCTGAATACGCAGGGAGAACTTCCATAGCATGTATTTCAGTACACCTGATGTCTTCACTGCGTGTTCAGTTGTTTTTTCAGCAATGAATTTTGAACTTAGTTTCAGGGTATTTTTCATAATGAATATCCTACTGAATATGCACCTCCTTACCTCAAATTCTGCTGGGTACGCACATGCATAGAAATGTGTTAGAAATGTGTTTGTTTAGTATGTTTATGTGCACTTAGAAATCTTGTTAACATATCTCAAGAAACCATCCACCCGGCCATCGCACACCATGATCTTCAGCTACGCAAATACATATGTACATGCATACATACATATGTACTTACGATTTTGGTTATTTGTTTCTGTCACATAATGTCTCTCAAATCGTTTTCCTGCAAAAACAAAAAAAAAAAAATAAATAAATAAAAATCCACTCATATGGGAACAACAAAAACAAATTTATTTTCTTTGCCGCAGATTTTCATTGTTACTTGTACTATTTTGATTCTCAGTTTTTGTTTTGTTTTGTTGTGTTGTGCATAAGTACATATGTTCCTCCTACACCACCTCAATTGCCCAAAAATTTATTTAATCTCTCTATACTTTATTTTGCTACAGATTTTCTAGGATGAATGTGTTGAGCAGATAACATTTGTATTGAGGGAGAGTTTTGGGGACGAATTACATGTGCACATGCATATAAAAAAATCAATTGCTTCTTAGATGTAAAATAAAAAAAAATATGTAAATTTTTCTAGGATGATAAATTGGTTTTTAATATGTTTCGCCACAGACTTAAGGAAATACTTACTGCATGAATTTAGGAGACACTAAGTGGCTTTTGATTTGAACTTGATTGAAAGGTGACTGATAGTGGAAAGTGAGCAACAAGTCTACGTAGTACTTAAATAGTTTCCTATTGGCTAAAAAGCTTCCAGAATCAATCTCTTTAGTACAAAACATTACTCAAAAGTCTCAAGTTTTAAACTAAGATATTCGTTTCTGTTGGAAGGGTTTACATCAGGGCTGCTCAACGCTCTCGTATTGAAAGTACAAAACTCAATACATCTACAAATTTTGTATATGCACTGAAAAATTTTTTTGCTCATTTAATTTTTTTATGAATTCCAATAAAATATTATTTTAGAATTTATTTTCAAATGGTAGTATCAAATACATAAAATTTTTTTTATTTTTATATGAAAATTTTTTGAATACAAATTTTTTACAGTGCTTTCATTTTTTGAATTTTTTTTTCATTACAAATTTGTTATTGTAAATTTCAATTTCTTACGGCAGTGCTCGAGCTCCTATACAAAGTGCCTTTGCTCTGCACATTCAATATGAATCATAGGCACATACATATAAAATTTTTTTATATCTGAGTGCTTATGGGAGTGCAAAGAAAATTTAATTTTAATATTTGAAGTGAAAATATGTATCTGTGCCTATGATTCGGAACAAAACAAAAACAATTGTGCTTTGAGTGCCTATGAGCTGAGCAGCCCTGGTTTACATCAAAGTCAGAAGTTGCAGGATGCTCCACTTTCACTATTTCATTTGCGCAGATAACCATACTTAGTCCGCTTAAATCGATTATGCATTGCCTCTCTAACTGTAGATTATCCGCCAATTAGCTATATTTTATATATTCTCTTTAATGCCATTGGTCGTAGTAGATATGTATCCTTTTAAATTAACTATTATCTAATGCCTCTTAAATTGTAAATTTGTAGCTTTTTCAGTGTGCCAAATATCCAGCGTCTTTCGTTGCTGATCTGCAGTCACTTCCACACCTTAGACGCTCCGATCCTCTGTCCCCTTTAATCTAATGGCCACCGCCACTCAAACTGTAGTTAACTTGCTCTTCTCAAACAGTTGTTTAGCCAGCGCCTTTCGGAGCTCTTTCTACTGTCTAGAATATCTGATTCTTGGTTCCTTTAAATCAGGCAACGGAAGAAGTGGTCCCAATGGCCAAATGAGAAGCATTACATATATTTTAGCCCATGTAGCGCAAATCGGTCTGCGCTTGCCAAAACAAACTCTTTCACAATTTTGTCCGTACGCTGCTTTAAATCAATGATCGACAAAGTTATGGGAGAGATTTTGTCGGAGAGAGCGCTACATTAGTTTGCATATACGTGTGAATTGATTGTGGTAGCTTCAAATTAATTTTACACCGCCTCTCAAACTGTATATTATTAAGCGCTTTTCAAGCTCTGACATATCTAGCTCCTCAAATTACCTGGAGCAACTGCGAAATTGTATACACTCAGTTTATCGATCGTCCTTTTCAATAGATTATATATACATCGCCTTTGAAATTGTCGATTGCTCAGATATAATGCATTTATGAAATTTTAATTTATACACCGTCACTCAAACTGTCCACCATTTATCTCTTAGGCCACCTACATCCGAAACGAAACTCGCACATTATGTAACAATTCATTTGCTCTAAATAACCACCATCAATTCGGCTTTCTTTTTCTCATCACTCACTTGAGCACATCACTTAATGTCACAAACTACATAAGTGACAACAAATCGCATTTGAATAGAATGTAGAAAATAGTGTAAAGAAAGAGAAGAAAAGGAACAGAAAAAAATGATGAAAATTCTTAGAGCTTTGCTACCCAAAAAACTAAAAAAAAACTTGCATGAATAGAGCGTTCATTGTTGCTTGGTTTGTTGATTGACTGAGCGACTATTCATGAAGCGACCGACGAATTGAATAATGCCCCAAATTTAATAGCATTGCGGCGGGAGGCATAAAGTCATTCCTGTGGTGTTTGTGAAAAATCATGCGAATATCATGTGAGAAGGAAACGGTGGAAATGCACAGTAAGCGATAATTAAGAATTTCGTATTCAGGGTGTCTGAGGGCAAAAAAAGCTAGATTCTTCACTGAACTGCTCTGAACTGATTTGAAATGGGCTGCATTGCATTGAATTGGATTGGACTGGACTGTACCAAACTTTGTTGGGTTTTGATGAACTTTATTTGCTTTTACTGGGTTCCACTGCACTCTACTAGCATACACTGTGTTCTGCTGCGACTCTTTTGAACTATATTAAAAACTTAATGCATTATTTTGAATTTTGTTACAACTCTAATGGACTCTATTAGTTACTTCAGGATTTTATTGGGATTCTAAAAGACTACTGGAATTTCTGGAACTCTACAGAACTCTATCAGAATCTAGTGACACCATAATGGAGAATGGAGGATTTCATTTGGAACCAAGTGGACTCTAATGCGAATGTACTCAACTTTACTGGGTTCCTTACTGCATTTCCAGCTAGACTGGCATAAGCGCGTCAACTATTGAGTGACACTCTCAAAAGAACACATTACCAGTCTTGTGGATCACTGGGTATGTTCGCATGCAAACCAAAAAAAAATATAAATAAATAAAAGACGTCAGCGTTGGACAGATATTTGAAGATAACGGATGTGCACAAGAAGCTAAATATTCATCTTTTTTAACTCAACCGACCAACCAACTAACGAAATGATGTAGCGCTTAACTGCGAGTATTTAAGGCCAACATGTTTGTAGCACATTTTTATTGTCACTCCATTCATTATCTTCATTTCATTCGTTTGGGTTCGGTTCGGCTTGGTTCTTTGTTGGAGTCATAAAAAGAAGGACGTGACAAAGCTGCATAATTGGGAGCATGTGTATGTATGCAGAGGAATAAACAAAATTTTGTGTTCGGCTAACCAATAAAGTCATGAACGATTAAAGCATGAAGTGAAAGGAGATAAGAGAGAAGGATTTTTAGCGGCAAAAATAGACAATCCGGCGTTATCAAATGGGTGTTAAAAATTAACCGTCGTAGATAGCCCATTTAGGATATATTTGGGACTTTGGTGTCCCCAAACCAAACTTGACAAGGACTGACGGAAAATCGTTCCACAATACATCTATTAAAAAAGTGTTGTTGAGGTCTCTTAGAATTTCTAACATCACTTAAAAAGAGGTCTGCATACCAACAGGAATCCCAACCCGATTTAATAATGCTGTGGGAACTTTCGCGTGTACCACGCAGTTCGAAGATTAACTGAAGACATTCCATCAGTTGGGGTGGATTTTTGTTAGAAGAAAAAGGCCATAGACTTTCTAAGCTATGTAGTCAGGAATGAAAGTAGTAAGAGGAGAGACCTTTCGAGTTGCAAGAAGAAGTCTGGGTAAAGGACTCCTAAAGCAGACATTGGCTGGCCATAGCACTTTTGTGCGGAGTCCATTCACACATACATGCGAGCCAATGTAGCGCAAATCACTCTGCGCTCTCCGCCACAAACGCTCTCATAACCTTGCCGACGATTATCCTAAAGTAAAGTACGGCAAGGTTGTGAGCGATAAACGCTACATTGGCTAAAATATTTGTGGCATTTCACATTTACCCGTACGAGCCCGAATGCCGCTGTCTATCCTGAAGTCCATAGATGGCCATAAGTCTTTTACTGGCGGATCCATAGGACGCTAACTGACTGAGTAGAGTGAGATCATATTTCTACATACAGTCCATATGTGCTCAGCTTAAGACTTTTTCGAATCTCCAAGTTAAGAAAGGTTAATTAAAATATTTTGTAATCTCTATGTATGTGTCATAATCAAAGCAAACAAGTTCAAAAGAATTAATGTAAAACTTTTCAGAATGCTAAAAGGTATTCAAAATATTTAATTAAACATCCACTATACGCACGCACACACACGCACAAGTCTACTTATCCATACATATCCCTGCAGTAAATTTCTATAGAGAAACGATATTGATTCGCTATATGCTTAGTCACCAGTACTACTTCCCATATAAGCGACACACAATATAATTTTGTATAGACATTCAACATGTTCATTTTATTGCGATTCTACAGAAGTATTGACCTCTTTTGGGGCCATACGGAGACAATGAAACCATAGAGTCTCTATATCATTGTGAAGGACGTTGCCGCAAGAAATCCGTACAAGGCCACAGATGCATTCACGACATATCCATGGTTCCTGAATTAGCATTATTTGGGGATTTGTTTGCCGCTTCGTATGCCTAAATACTACATAATAAAGCAGTAGCCGATTTGCTATGCTGCAATTATATTTGCGCAAAGATAATCTCTGTCATACTGAGAATTATTTAATCGCTTTTTCCCTGTCCTTATCCTGAACCAAGAAATGAATCTTTCCCAGGTATGGGAAGGGTTTAAATTCTATTTATATAGTACGAAGAACTTCCAACGAGCCAAGGTCTATAGAAATTTTTTACTTCTAAATTTGTCGACATTTGAACTAGTGCAGTTGTCGCTGTAGAATACAAAATGACTTGGAGACACCTGTCCGCATATTTACTGCAGGGTACATACAATTACACCCACATAAAGTACAGACAATCTGCATAATTCACAATTTTCGAGCATAAATAACTAAATAATTTGTTTATGTGATACGCGGCGACTTCATGCACCATTCAACACCTTTCAACAATCGCCACCACCACCACCACCACCACCACCATGTCCAACAACAACAACAACAACAAACAAGCTGAACGAATTTTCGTTATAAAAGCAATAATTTACATGAGATGATGTTGATGACAGTAACTTTTGTGTGATAAGATTTTGGCGGGCTCATCTCAACGCCTGTACACGTACACGCATACATTTCAGGTGTAAATTAAATATATGCATATGTGTGTGTGTATGTGTCATAATGTTGATAAGGAAATTTAAGAAGATTGTGATTTAAGGAAATGAGATAAAAATAGGTGTGCGAAAGTTTGTGTAGGAATGAATTTTGATATTTTGTAACGTGAAATGTTGCATAGGCGCACCGAGGGATGTTAATACCGAAAAGAAAAATAACAAAATTCGGGACTGTTATATATACATAAGGTTACTTTGTTCCTTTGCTTTAAGCTAAAAATTCAATATTGATTATATTGACTTTGATCGGCTTAGTAAAAGAAAAAGTCAACAATAATGTTGTGGAGTGTTGCCATTTATTTGAAAATGTTAAACCCAAACAAAGCTTATATAATAAGTGGTATACTTTAAAATGGATAAACAAACTAACAAGTTTTAAAACAAAGATTAGTAGCGGACATAGTCTCAAGTAGAGTTGCCACCTCTTCCAAGCAATTTAACTGACAACATAAATGGGCAATTGCAACGATTAGCTATGGGTTATTTTGAGGGAGGGTTGCCATCTGTTTGAAATGGTTTATACAATTAATATTGCAAAATCTTTAAATATGTATTTTATACCATCTTCTGACTAAATACATTTACGAAGAAGTTGTTGAAAATAATTTTTAAGAGCATTGCCACCTTACGAAACATTTTCGATTAAATAAATTGAAAAAAAAAAAAAAAAAAAATTACTGAGTTTCTACAATATGCGTAACAAATTAAAGCGGTTTAAAAAGATCGCTGCTAAAAACAATTTAGGTTAGGGTTACCAACTTGTTTTAAATCAATTATCAATCATGAAATGTTGATATACATTTTAGATAATGTACAAATATTTTAATACGCACATGAAACAAAAAGATCAAAAACTGAAATAATTTTGAAGAGGGTTGCCACCACTTTGAGTGTTTTATATTAAATAAATTTTTAAAATAAATTCAGATTACACTGTGGTTGTTTATCTATTTAAGGACATTTGAAAAAGAGGCGGATATTAATACTTTTTCTAGAGTTGCCACCTGTTTGAATTTTTTTTACAAATAGGAAAAGTTTGAAAAGTTTGGCATATTAAAACCAATGACCAATCCGCTGCTGAACTTAAAAATTTATTTCAGTAGTACAAGCAGACAATTTTCGATTAGAGCAAAGTTTGCAAAATCTAATTAGGTACTACTTTTCTACACCATTTCCACTTTAAAATGAGAAAGCTTCAATTTAAAATAAGAAACCTTCATCTGGAAATCAGATTAGTCAATTTTAAATGAGAAAGTGTCACTTCGAAATGAGAAAACTTCATTTGAAAATGAGAAATTTTCATTTTAATATGAGAAATCATCAACTGAAAATGAGAAACATGTTTTTATTAAAAGTTAAGTTTATTTAGGTACCAACAGGCATGTTTTCTAAAGCTGCAAACTCGTATGAAAAGAGGAGGCATGTTGAAAAGCCCGTGCACAAACCCCTGAGTTATTGTTATTTTGGATTCGTCCACCAAGTTTTCCAGGTATTGTAGTCGTTGTTCTATTAAATGTGGTCCTTCTACAAAAAAAATATTATTCAGATTATACATTTGATGAACTATTCTCAATTTAAAATGATAATTTCTCATTTTCAAATGAAATTTTCTCATTTTGAAGTGATGCTTTCTCATTTAAAATTGACTAATCTGATTTTCAAATGAAGGTTTCTCATTTTGAAATGAAATATTCTCATTTTAAAGTGACTATTCTGATTTTCAAATGAAAGTTTCTCATTTCAAACTGACTAATCTGATTTTAATGTGAAGGTTTCTCATTTTAAAGTGGAAATGGTGTAGAAGAAATGATTTTCGGGATTTTGTGTCAACTTCTGTTCTAACTAATTTTCTTGAAGTCTGCGACAGTTTCAAATTTCGTTATCACTTAAAAGTTTGTTATTGACTTTCATTTCGCAGGTTTACATTTTCTGTGCTTACACATATGCACTTGCATACACACCCTGCGGGGAAACTCTCTAGTTCATAACTGGTGCGCAGCTAGTGCATTTTTCGACACTACTAGTGCGAGCTCAATCTCTTTTGCATGTTAGCAACAGGCGACAACATGGCGATGTCATAGGCGGTGTCAATTATTCACCGCTGCATTGCCTATTCGATAGTTCTGAACTAGTTAAAAATTCCTACAAATTCTACAGTTTTATATCTGCCACTTAAGTGCAGCATTTCACACGCTTAAAGCAATTAGCGCGATGGCAGAGTGGTTAGCGCGTTGGACTTGCAAGCTGGAGAGTACGGGTTCGAATAATGACAGTGGCGGATGATAATTTTTTTTTATTTATTTTTTTTATTTTTTTTTTTAATAAAAATTTTAAATAATATTTAAAAAGTAATAAAATACAAAAAAAAATAGAGATAAACTCGAAGGACCAGAAAAGCCTAATTAGGGGAACATTTTATTCCATTAAATGAGAAATCATTAAGTGAAGATGCAAACCCTAAATACTATTTGTATAATGGGCTTTAATTACAATCTGAGAATTGCAGAAATGTGCAAAGCCGACGGCAAATGAACAGGCTCCTCCTTGACACCTTTTCGCTTGTTCTGAACCAGAAATTGTGTTCACTAATAATTGATTTCTCTGCAGGGTATATACTTATGTATATACAACATAACTAAGTACATATACGCTAATACCCTGTTGGGAAAATCTCTAGTTCCGAACTTAGGTCACAGTGCATTTTTCGCAACTACTAGTGCGAGCTAAATCTCTTTTGCATGTTTTGAACTGTTTTGAATTTAACATGGCGATATCTTAGGCGGTGTCAGCTGTCACCCTCAGCACTACGCTTTCGATAGCTTCGAACTAGTACTAAATTCTTTAGTTTGCACTAGTTCGTTTATTGGCACAATTTCGATAACTCTGAAGAACAAGCCACAAGTTCCCACAAATTCTACAGTTTCACATAAATATTCGACTTAAGTGCCGCATTTGACAAGCTTCATGCAGGTGGCTCGATTGCACAGTGACTAACTGGTGACGGCATAACTGCAATTTAGCTCTTTTTGACAACTTTTCGCTAGTTCGCAACTAGAAATTTTGCTCACTAGTTACTGAGTTCCCTGCAGGGTATGTACTCCAATATTCCTAAGTATGGGTACGACGTTAATACAAAATACTTTAAATTGAACTAAGTTTCAAGTGGTTTTCGTACGAATAAGATGAATAAGACATTTGAGGTGTTTACCGTTGGTCTTGTCGTATTTTGACTTTCGTTTTTTAATAGTAAATTCTGCTATCTTCTCAATGTGTTCAATAAAATAGTTCTTTTTTTTTTAATGCTTACTCTACCAGCAAATTCATCTCTGTTGAAGCTAAGGAGTTTAGCAAAATGTTAGTCAAAAAGTGGAAGTTTATGTTTTTACTTCACACTCCGTAGATATTATTCTAGGCATTGAGAGTTTTTTTGTAAAGTGCGACCGAGGTCCGCCAACGCAGTTTTGTACGCATGCGGCCAATTGGACTTCAGTTTAGTCATGCGGGAGACCCCCTCTACCCACATCAAAAAGTCACTGATATCGAGGTCGGGTCCACTTTTGTAAAATCTTTCCAATGTTTTTGCATTGCAATTGTCCTTCGACTTTTTGGCTGTAACAGGAATGACTTTAAGTGAAACTTTAACCGTACCTATTAAATAAATAAAAAAATTTATAATATAATATAATATAATACAATGGCGCTATTATAACTCTGACGAGTTTTATGGCCGAGCTTCTCTCCCAATTCGAGGTGTGCTCCTTTTTGTTTTTCCTACTAATTGGGTGGACCTACAGTTTTTATGCCGGCTCCGAACGGCGAATGCATTTTTTGTGAGAAGCTTTTTCATGGCAGAAATACTCTCGGAGGGTATGCCGCCCACTGCCGAGAGGTGACCACTGCTCTTAAAAAACTCAATAATTGGTTTTTTACTAATTAGAAAAATTTGTTTGGCTCGGACCGTGGTTTGAACCCGAGACCTCTGGCATAGCAGGCGAGCACTCTACCCACTGCACCACAGCGGCCACAAAAAAATTTATGCCGAGTGTAAACAAAAATGAAAATATTCTAGCTAAAATTTGTGGCAAGAACAGAACCGGTGCTCTAAGGACATAGTGCGAAGAGATAAAGACAAAGAAAGATTAACAAACCAAAAGGAGAAACTAAATAATAAAAATATGCGTGCGTGTTCATCTGTTTCTTCATCTCTGCAGCATTTTCTTTTAGTTTTTTTTTTCTCTTTGTTATACTCAGCTGTACTAGTACACAGAGTATTATAGTTTTAATCACATAACGGTGGATTGTAACAGAATGAAATAATCGAGATAGATATAGACTTATATATATCAAAATGATCAGGGTGAAAAGAGAAATCGATTGAGCCATGTCCGTCCGTCCGTCCGTCCGTCCGTCCGTCCGTCCGTCCGTCCGTCTGTCCGTCCGTCCGTCCGTCCGTCCGTCTGTAAACACTCTAACTCGCGCAAAAATTGAGATATTTTGATGAAATTTGGAACGCAAGTTGGTATCGAGACTGGGACGGTTGGTATTGAAAATGGGCGAAATCGGACCATGACCACGCCCACTTTTCCTATATAGAAAAAATCGGAAATTTGGTATCTCAGCCACTAATATAGCTAGAGTTTTAAAATTTTACCCACGTATTGAGCTCGGGCCCTTATGAAGAAATTTGATGAAGTTTTGGAAAATGGGCGGTGCCACGCCCACTTATTAAGGGTCAAACATTGAAAGTTTTATATGTCATAACTCAGAAACCGTTGAAGATATATCGATGAAATTTGGTACGCGTAATTTGCTTACATAGACAAATGTTTTGACGAAAAATTATCAAAATCGGTTTACGGCCACGCCCACTTTTATATATGTGTATTATAAAGTGACCTAATAAAACCATTTTAAGCGATATCTCTGTCAAATATAAAGATCTATCATTGAAATTTTGTCGCATGAGTCCAACTATGGACATAAAACAAAAAACACAAAAATTTTGGAATATGGGCGGTGCCACGCCCACTTATTAAGGGGCAGACATTGAAAGTTTTATGAGTCATAACTCAGAAACCGTTGAAGATATATCGATGAAATTCGGTACGCGTAATATAATTACTTAGTCAAATGTTTTGGCGAAAAATTATCAAAATCGGTTGACGGCCACGCCCACTTTTATATATAGGAAATATAAGGGGGCCTAATAAAAACATTTTAAGCGATATCTCTGTCAAATATAAAGATCAATCACTGAGATTTTGTGGCAGGAGTCCAACTATGGACATAAAACAAAAACTACAAAAATTTTGGAAAATGGGCGGTGCCACGCCCACTTATTAAGGAGCGAATATTGAAAGTTTAATAAGCCATAACTCAGAAACCGTTAAAGATATATCGATGAAATCTGGTACGCGTGATATATTTACTTAGCCAAATGTGTGGACGAAAAATTACCAAAATCGGTTGACGACCGCGCCCACTTTTATATATGTGTATTATAAAGTGACCTAATAAAACCATTTTAAGCGATATCTATGTGAAATATAAAGATAATTCATTGAAATTTTGTGACATGAGTTTTACAATAGACCGGAAACAAAAAATAAAAAAGTTTGGAAAATGGGCGTGGCACCGCCTCTTTTTAGACAAAGGGATATATGAGATTTCTTAGCCTTTAACTCGACAAATAATTGAGATATTATGACGAAACTTGGTTTATACACTTTTATAACATGTGTTAATAGACACGCAAAAATGTATTGAAATCGGTTTATGACCACGCCTACTTTTTAACAAAGATATTTCTGGAACACCCTTTTGGAATTTGTAACGTGAAGTCTTTGTAACTAAAAGTCATAGAGGGATGAAATTTTGCACTAACAATAATATTTGTATGCTTATTTGGATGATTGATATAAATTTTGAAAATGGGCGTGGCTGCGCCCTGTTTATGCAGCACTCGTTTCATATAAAATACACCCTATATCGAACAAACGCAAACAAACAATGAAAGCATACAGCTGAGTATCTAATGTTCGATTGCACTCGAACTTAGGCTTCCTTACTTGTTTTTTATTACTATTGTCAACCCTAATATATTATTCTGCTTCTACTGCTCTGTCTCCTTCATCTTCTTTTGATTGCTATTTTATCTCCGGCACGCACACACATAAACACACACGTGCAAAGACCAGCATAGTAATTTATTCGGAGCTGAAGACAATCTATTAGCGGTGTAAATTGGCATTGTTGCTGTTTTTGCTGTTGCTGGTGCTCTTATTGTTACACATTCTCTACAATTGGTGCATACAAATGCTTTGCTGGAGTTTCGCGCAAATTGTTTTCTTGTTCTTTTTGTTATTTTCTCAACAAACATATAACAAACAAGAAGCTACTTAGATATTTCATACTTCAAATCTGCTTGACTTTGCTGCAAACGATCTTTTCACGCACTCTCATGTGTATTAGATTGCATGAAAATACATATGGTTCTATATGTACAGTACATATGTACATATTAAGGTGGATTGAAAACATATGGAGATTTTTTGTTTGTTTTTTTGTTTTGAACGTACCAGCAATTAAAAGTTCGATAGGTATTTTGATCCCCTTTAATTTGATATACATTTTCCAGTAGGTTCCATAGCTCCCCCCTGCGGGTGTCAATCCCTCTTTTACCTCCCTTACTTTTCATATACAAAATGTATATCAAATTAAAGGGAATCAAAATACCTATCGAATGGTTCTGTAGTTTTTAAGTAATTGCAATTTAAAAAATGCATAATATAAACTTTGACCTTTAATAACTTTTGTTTTTGTTGTTTCCAAAAAAAAAATTCACTTTAATACTCAGCTTAGTCATGTTTATTAATCCTCATACTTGGTTTTTTGATTTTATAATTTTAGAAATTTCACATTTGTACCAGATCGTGCTATTTTTTCAACTTTGTGGGGTTTTTACAGGCTTATTTCTGGGCTAGAAAAGTGCCGTTCTGGCTTTGGAACAAATTGAATTTCCAAAAAAAATTTTCACTCCACCTTAATACATATGTTTATTTGGAATTGTATTTTAGTACATCGTTCAGCTTAACAAGCAATTTTATTTATTCAGCAACAAGCGAAATTTCCATCTGTTCAAATAGAAATCAAACTGCTTGTAGCGAATTAATAAGCTGGCAGTTTCTTTGTTTGAGTGTTCTTGGAAAAAATTTTATAAAAAGTGTGTTGTTCCTTTTTCAAAAAAAAAAAAAAACAAAAACAAAAGAAAAACAAATTATAATGCATATAAAAATCATTGTATGAGAAAAGCTTCTGAAAAAATTTTAACCTTTAATTCCAACAAGAGTGGCCATTTTGACTCAAATTCTTGGCAAGCTTGCTTAAAATGGTGCCGAGGTAACAACAGGGGGTTAAAATTTTAGTCCTACAGCGCAATAACACCGAAAAAAAGTTAGCCTAAACGTATGCAACACTAATTTCTCTTAAGCCCAAGATGACCGAAAATTCCGCCGCTTAGTGATGCTTTTTCTTTATTTTTAACGCTTCATTTGAAATGAATTGGTTTAATTTTATATATCACACACACGCAAACACATGTACGCATGTATGAACATGTAGCAGTTCGTTCGTGGGGTTATTATTTCTCTGGCAGCATTCAAGCAAAAATTTAGACGAAAATGGTTTAGTCTGTAAGCGCCACATTCGTATTCGTATGCACGTACTCGTAGGTACCCTGCAGGGAAATCAATAACTAGTGAACACAATTTATTGTTCAGAACAAGCGAAAAAGTGTCAAAGAGGCGCCAGTTCAGTTGCCGTCGGCTTTGCATATTTCTGCAATTCTCAGACTGTTATTGAAGCATATTATATAAAGAGTGTTTACAGTTTGTATTTTCACTAAAAGCCTCTGCACACGAGCATGATTTAAGGGTAATTTAGGCAAAAATCGTTGTTTCGGCCTTAATTACCCTTAAATAACGTTGTTTCGCCATACAAAAATGCCAGCTGAAATTACCCTTGAAATGCGCATCTCGGCTAAATAACTCACGAAATTACTCTGGAATCGGTCTCTTCTCTAAATTTTATCGATTATAATCGAAAACATCTTTACCCATCGCTAATATTTCACATTAGGTGGGTTTTATTTTAGCGCATATCGACGGCTGAGAATAAGATCGCCCTATTTCAAAAATTGTTTCAAAAACGCCCTATTCCAAAAATTATTTGAATAACGTCCTATTTCAGATTTTGCTTCAAGAACGCCCTATTACAGAATTTTTTTCAATAACGTCCTATTTCAGACAATTATTCAAAAACGCCCTATTTCAGAGAAATATATATGGAATTTTCTCTGAAATAGGGCGTTTTTGAAGCACAATCTGAAATAGGACGTTATTGAAACAATTTTTCAAATAGGACGTTCTTGAAGCAAAATCTGAAATAGGATGTTATTGAAACAAATTTTCAAATAGGGCGTTTTTGAAATAATTTTTGAAATAGGGCGATCTTATTCTCAGCCGTCGATATACATCTGCGCTAAAATAAAAACACGGCTATTAAATTTGTTCTCGATGGTTTCTTAGGTATATTCTCATTGTATATTGCATTAGCGATTCAATTATAAAAAATTTAATTTGGTGGGAGTATTTTATTAATGATATTTTCATTTAAGTTGACCATGTACAAATTTTTATTTGGCGCAGGAACAGCGTAACTGAAACCCGACTAAATGAAATTACTCAAAAACGTGTGTGAATGCGCGTGATTTCGGAAAGTAATTTCGGCTAATCAACGTAATTTCAAATGTCGTGTGCAGAGGCTTTTAATGATTTCTCATTTAAAGAAATAAAATGTTCCCCTAATTATGTTTTTCTGTTCCCTCAGGTTTATTTTTATTTTTTTGTATTTTATTACTTTTTAAATATTGTTTTAAATTTTTATTAAATAAAAAAATACAAATTAAAAAAATTAAAAAAAAATAAAAAAAAAAAAATTATCATCCGCCACTGTCATGATTCGAACCCACGCTAGCCAGATTCAGAGTCTCACGCGCTAACCACTCTGCCATCGCGCTAATTGCTTTAAGCGTGTCAAATGCTGCACTTAAGCGGCAGATATAAAACTGTAGAATTTATAGGAATTTTTAACTAGTTCAGAACTATCGAATAGGTAATGCAGCGGTGGACAATTGAAACCGCCCGCCAATGACATCGCCATGTTAAATTCGCCAGTTGCTAACACGCAAAAGAGATTGAACTCGCATTGGTAGTGTCGAAAAGTGCACTAGCTGCACACCAGTTATGAATTAGAGATTTTCCCCACAGGGTATGTGCGTATCTTCGTATGTGTGCATGTGTGTAAGTAGCATCTATCAATCGACAGTAATTATCTGCTTGACAAGTAATCAGCAGGAAAGTCTATCTGGTCTTTTGGTGGGCGGAATCTTACAACAACAGTAGCTAAATTGATGGCGCCGCACAGTGGCTC
Source organism: Urophora cardui (assembly GCA_960531455.1). Taxonomy (NCBI): domain Eukaryota; kingdom Metazoa; phylum Arthropoda; class Insecta; order Diptera; family Tephritidae; genus Urophora; species Urophora cardui. The sequence continues at coordinate 29,215,040 of OY482671.1, read as the reverse complement.
AACCGCGGAAAAAATTCATTTTTTTCAATACCTAATTTTCATATTCTAATGATGTAGTCTTATAAAAAAATCTCCAAATATGAACAATTCATGACTACTTTGCAAAAAGTTGATTTTTTTTTACAGAATAATGGTATCAGAAGTCAGAAAAATTTTATTCAACAAAAACTGCTTGAAATTTTTGCTAACTTTAGCTATAAATTTTCCTTATAACGTATATCTCTATTGTCCCTGTTGTGAGTTTAACAGAAAATATGGCACTTCCTTGACTAATTAAAGGAAAAATTAGTGCAATCGGCCAAATATTAAAAAAAATATAGTCAAAAAATTGTACTTCATAAATGCTACCTTTTCTAACTTCGATGGACAATAAGTTTGTGTGCTACAGCGTGCTACACTGGCTAACTGTAATAAAATGAAAGTTTGGAATGTCTTTTATCCATTTCTGTAAAAAAAATTTTTCCCATATTTTCCCCAATCGATGTTAACTCGATTTAAATGTCGAAAGTCACATCAAATTTTGATAAAATTGACAAAATGTAGCACGCTTTTAGGCTCATACGTATATATTAACGTTTACATCTTATGTGACATTTTTTTGTTTACGAATATGAAGGCACAGAGAGGATTCGATAAAAATGCAGATTGGTAAATTATACACCTAATTTGTTAGAATAAATGGTAATGCAAACAAAAATAACGATAAACACATTCGTCATAACATTGCGGTTTGCAAACAACAATAGCAACAAACACATTTGTTTAAACATTTTACCAGCTTATTTTAAGGTATTATATGAAAAAAAAAAATGTTATCCCGACGAAATTGTAGTAACAGACACATATGCTGCTGTTAATTTGCAAAGTTTACTTGATCACACAACAAGAAGACTTATTGATACTTTCCCAACAGAAAAGTTGAACTCCTTATCATTTTCTGAGTTAAACCTTACTAGTAAATGGGGCTTATGATTTCTAGGCTTCTGTTTTCTAGGAAAAGTGATAGAATTTCTACCAATACAGATGTTATTAATCGATCACTGGCAAGTTCTGATCATTGTATAAAGTCCATAAGACGACAACCCAACAAAAAGTGTTTGGAATTGGATCCTGTTGTCAAGGATATGCTAAATCATTAAACATTTTTCTTATATTTGTTTTTTTTTTGTCTTTCCATATATGTATATGTACGTACATAGTTATATTTTCGATTATATGTATTATAAATATAATCACTAAGTACATCAAATTTCTACAAGGGCTCTTTTTAGTTACTGAAAATGTATATCTCCATTTGTTTTTGAATAAAAGGTGTAGGAAAAGTGGGCGTGGTTCTTTGCCAATCACGCCTATATTTGGTATTGTCGATATCTTTCATGACAGTAACTTATGCGCCAAGTTTCGTGAAGATATCTTAATTTTTTGAGCTGAAATTAAAATTTTTCTTTAAAAATTTTTATTATAGGTCCAGGGGAGGTACCCCTAGGGAGTGGCCGATTTCAAAAATGTTTGGTGCTGTCAATGCCTTTAATGAGGGTAACTCATATACCAAGTTTCGTGAAGATATCTTAATTTTTTTTAGCTGAAACTAAAATTTGTGTGTAAATCATTTTTTTATAGGTCCAAGGGAGGTACCCCTAGGGGTTGACCGACATCAACCATTTTTTGAAAATTTCTTAATTAGCTCACATATAACCTCTGTTCAAAATTTCAATGGCCTAGGACCACTCCTTCTATTTTTTTCCGCAAAATGTATGGAGCCGAACCACTGTGCGCCGTTATGATTAGAGAGTAGATGTTACCCTTTTTTCCAATGCGTTGGTTGGGGATGACAAGTTTTCGTTCCTGTAGTTGTTGTCGTCGTAAAGAGCAATCAAAAGAGAAAACACAGTGGCAGTGTTGTAAATGTAAGTTTAAGGGGTGGAGGTGTGGTAGTAATTTAAGACTTTAAGTAGTTGCAGAAAGGGCAAGAATAATCACGGCAGTAAGAGTATTAGAAATAGTAGCGGAGAAATCGTATTGGGAATAGAAGTAGAGATAGTGGTAAAAATAATAGCAAATATAATAGTGCAAATAGTAGTAGAAATATTAATAAAAATAGTGGTAGTCAAAGTTGTTGCAGATAGATGATTAACAGTGCTAGAAGCAGTACTTACAGAACAAAAAGTGTTGACAGAAAAATCGCAATGGTTAGTGGAAATAGTAGTAGATACGAGTATATGAAAAAAATGTAATAAATCAAGCGATATGTATGTATGCACTGATAGAAAAGTGGTAAAATAGCAAAGTAGTTAAAGAATTAATGGAAATTAGTTAAAGTAAAACAAATATTATTAATAATAATTTATTACATTTATTATCATTTAATTATTTTTATATTTTTATCCAAAAAATGCATTCGCCGTTCGGAGCCGGCATAAAACTGTAGGTCCACCCAATTAGTAGGAAAAACAAAAAGGAGCACACCTCGAATTGGGAGAGAAGCTCGGCCATGAAACTCGTCAGAGTTATAATAGCGCCATTGTATATGTATATATATATATCCAAAAACGCGATGCTTAAGTACTAGCAGAATATATGTTTGGTAATAGTAGTAAAAATGTAATACAAAGTAGTAGAAAAATCAGTAGAAATAGTAGCAGAGTAAGTAGTATAAAAGGTAGTAGAAAACGTAGTAGAAAACGTAGTAGAAAAAGTAGTAGAATAAATAGTAGAAAAAATGGTGGAAAAAGTTGTGGAAACAGTTGTTGGAAAATTAGTGGAAAGGTAGTATGTATACAGTTGATATAAAACATAAATTCAAATTGAAACTGCGACTACGCAGCACTGCCACACATTAAAAAAAATATAAACAATCAATTTTTCCTCACTGCCTATAAAAACGCATAATTATGCGAAAACTTTGCTCATTCTACAAGAATTTATGTTCATACGCTGACAATTCCGAACCAACAAAAAGCACTTACGCTCATTCCATTCCACTCACTCACTCACTCACTCGACA